>CM040424.1:51777530-52406574 GCA_022702705.1 Papilionanthe hookeriana x Papilionanthe teres | reverse complement strand
AGCCCCTATCATCATCATGGAGCCCCTATCATCATCATGGAACCATCAGTATTGTCGTCAGATCACCGTGAATAGGTTGCCATCGCTATTGTGGCATACCGCCATTGTTGAATCATCATTGCCAAGCCATTGCCATCACTGGACTATCATGGCCCAACAAAATGCACTGTCATCACTTAATTAATGTCGCCCATCCACTACCATTGTTGAATCATCACCACCTAGCTAGGACACCATGGCCATCACAATACATACTACCGTTACTTGACCAACAGCGATGTTGCTGCCACCATCACCTAGCTATCATCGATATCAAACAACTAAATCCCATCTGATGTCTCCAAACCACTCTCATTTTCATTATATTGCCATTATCTGACCACCATTGCCACCATCACATTACACAATAGCCATCAAGCCACCATCATTGGCTAACATTATTATTGTTGCCACAATGACATAGCTGTCATCACCATCAAATCATTTTTTCATAGCTGATGTCATTAGACCATCACCATCATCACCAGATTTTTACAGCCACTAGATCAACATCTCATATCTGACACCACTAAAAGTTTGTCATTGCTATTGGTCCATCGTTGTTATGGCAACACTATGACTGTCATTGCAGTCTTTGTAATGTTAGTATCATTGCTAAATCACCATCTCTTGATCCCTGCTATCATCAAATCACATTCACATGTCCATCATCGGAACACGGTCATACAACTGACACCGCAGTTGCAACCATTGTTGCTTTGCCTACTGTAATTAACATTAGACCATTGACCCACTTTTTAATATGTTTGCAAATTAAATGATTATATGATGGAATGTATAATGTGGATTCTACGCAAGTATACGTATCGTGTCAAGTAATACAGGGCTCTAGCGGAGTCCTGGTTATCGATCCCACAGGGAAGTTTTTAACGATTTGTATCACTAAATTTAAAGGAATTACTTACTAATATAGTAATCGGAAATTTAAAATAACTAAAGCAAACTAAAGTAAACTAATGCTTGAAATAAAGTTGATTTAAATAATTCAGAAAAAGTATCATTCTCCTTGTTTTTTTAGAAAATTAAGTGAATGACGAATTTAAATAGAATCTTTGAATTGTATTGTGACAAATAGGAGCATTCATATTCTTTACCCTTTGGTCCAGTGTAAAAGAACATCGACTAATCCTATGTTTGATTATCGAATCATGCGCTAAGCTCGGGAGAATACCGGCCGCCACTTCGGAGCTCACACGTTCCCTCACCTCGAGGGCTAACATCTACACTTCAGCTCTCAAACAATAGGACCAAATTGAATATTTTAGTTCGTCACTCTAAAATGTCCAATTCTACGTCCGATAATTAATATTTCCCTATTTATTTGCACCCTCCTTCCAAGGTTTTTGACTTCCCGAATATTGGATGTAATTTTTACTATAGTTGATAATTCAACATATTTTAACAACTCAATTGGCCAGATTGAAAGTAAATTAAGTTTTAAGTAAAAATTATCACAATTTATTTTAATATATTAGGTACTTCTATTTAATTTCATCAATTCGCATAATTTTCATAAACGAGGAGAAATACTAAGAAACTACTCGAATGCATTGGAATAAAACAAAGCATGGATTTCATTTAAAGTTAACAACAACAATAAACAAAGATACTTATCTTAATTTCCTCCCAAGCGACTCATCAAGTTCCTTTCGACTTTTCCTTCTAAGACAAAGAACTTCTAACTAAATAGCACTCAAATACATAAACTCAAGAAACTCACTAATGACAAACTACAAACACACTTAAGACACCAAAAAGAGACACACAAAAGACTAAAATTCGTCCTCTATTTATAGAGGTAGGCAAAGGTCCAAGGGATGCTTAAAATCCTCTTCAAAAAGCGTCCAGGTTCAATATATTTGCATTTTGAACTGTCTCGCCGTCGGCGGGAAACGACCTCGCCGTCAGCGGGGCTTCTAGAAGGTCTTCAAACCCCGCGATCTCGTTGTCGGCGGGCTCGGGCTCACTGTCGGTGAGGTAGTTATAATTCCTTCAGAAATTCTCCTTATGATCTCGCTGTCGGCGACCTCAATCTCGCCGTCGGCGACTTAGTTCAATTTGCATGAATTTCTTCCTTTTTGATCCAAATTCAATCTATTTCAAGCTTTTTTGCTTTTATCACTTATAAATCTTCATTCCTGCAATAAAATAAAGAAAATACATTTCTTTAAAGTGCAATTTCATCAAAAATAGATATGAATTTCTTAATGTATTTTTCTATGATCAAAATCCCCCAAACTTAATTATTACTTGTCCTCAAGTAATTTTAATACTAAATAAACATAATGATTTCTGGAATAGAATTTTTCAATTCAGATAATATGAATTAAATTTAAATATCATTATAGTAAAGTTGAATAGAAATATTTCTAAGTAATTAAATTAACTTTATAGATATAAGATTATTTAGTTATCAGGTCTAAGATTTTTAGCTTTCTATTCATTTCAGGAATGACTATATTTAAAAAGAGTAAATTACTTAAGATATTTAGATGATAGGAAATTCAAGAAAACATTATTTAGTAAAATACTAATTCATAAATATAAGTTTTAGAAATATAATTAAGTTTTACCCTTTAGTGTTGATTCCATTAGCCAATTTTTGATAAGGCATCTCCTCAAGCTTCTTCTCACTTATGTTTTTCTTTTCTTTTCATTTCTTTTTGGATTGATTTTCAATCTTTCTCTTTTTTTTTTCTTTTTCTTTTTCTTTTTCAAGTGAGGATTACTGTATTTGGATAGCCTGTTAATAATTTTGAACTTCAATTTCTCTTCCTAAAACTGAAACTTAAAATATTTCCTTGTTTTATATATATTTCATAGCCTTTACTTCATTGAGTTTCAATTCTTTCTTTTTTCACTTAAATACATAAGAATTTTCAATTTTTAGAATGTAGTTTTCCTTACTTTAAATAGTTTACTATATTCTTATTCCTTTTAACCAAATATCGTATTTCATTTAATTAATTGAATTACTAGAAACATTTATTTAACTTTCTATAATAATAAAATAAAGTAATTCATCTTTATTGAATTGAAAAAAAAACTACTATAGAAAATCATTTGATAATAATTTTTTGAAAATAGAAATTGAGAACAATTTAATAATTAAATTTGTATTTTTATCTTCCCCCAAACTTAAATTTTTCTATCTATACTAAATAGTGAAAAGGGAAAGTATATAGTAAAATTCATCATACCTTTCGAGCTTTAGGTATTTCTTTTCTTTGAAATTTTTGCAGGTTTTTTCATTACTTAAAGAACATGTACTGTTAGTATTCTTCCACATATAATATTTAAAAGAAAGTGCAGGGATGAAATTTTAAAATAAGTATCAAACATAACAAATGAAAACTTAATCTATTACTACACTTACAATCAACTAATCTACTTTAAAACATATTAAAACAATCTAAACAATGTTAACATTCATAACTTATAAAAACTTAAACTAACATCCTATATATATATATATATATAATTGCAAACTAATTTAACACACATAAGAAGTCTAATATCATAACATAAGCAAATATACCAACATCCATAGTCTCTAGAAAGTACAGAATAATTATATCCAAAATAATAAAGTTTCCAAAAGAACAAATTTAAACAAACTAAACAAACCAAACAAAGGCTCTAAACTTCTGCATCAAAATCCCAAGCAATGTCATCTCCCTGATCTCCAGGATGAGAAGGCTGGTACTGTGAATAGCGGAGGCACTCAGAAAAGACAACATCTAAATCACCACTCCTATATCGACGTTCAGCCTCATAGTATGCAATTTCGTATTCTGAATGTCGCTGGAGATATTCACTATCATAATCGTGTCTTCTTTCCAAGCCTCCAATCCTTTGGTCTATATGCTCAAATCTTCTTTCCATATTTTCTCCAAATAGCTCAAAACTCTTTCTACTCGTAGTCGCTCATTCATCGGATCTTGAAGGGTAGGAGTAAGTGTACCGAGGGGTGGATCATAACTAGTAGAGGGTATATCTCTACTTGAAGAAGGTACAAAGTCCTCGTCCCGCATCTCCATCCTTCGTGGATTCATATTTCTTTATATTAGCCGAGTAAGGGATTTCATAGGTTCAACCCATTCCTCATTATCTCTCGCCTCTACCCCGGATAATCGTGCGAGTGCATAGATAAGACCAGGATGTCCTAGTCCTCCTCCACTTTCATTTCTAGCGGTGGCTAATATATTCTTATAAATAACATTTCCAACATTAATACTCTTCCGGTTCCGAATACGAAATTCGAATCGTTCTATCTCTTGTTACCTCACTATGGTGGTAGGTAGGTAACAAAGTAGAACAAATAAAATAATGCTGTGCTTTAGATGTTGCATTTAACATGTAAAGAGGGAAGTTTACCCGTTCCCACCGCTTTATCTTCCGTACTCCTTTCCCATCGCTGAGAAAGTCGATTACCTCTTCCAAGTGGTCCTTCCATAGATCCAAAAGTTTCATACTCACCGGTGTAGGTGTCTCGTACTTCATAATAAGCGTTTATTCTAGCAGACGTTGAATTCTACAAAAATCCTCTAACCTTAACCGATGCATCTTCGACTCGTGTTAAATTTGCATAAAATTCCTTTACTACTTCTACAGCTGCTCTGTTGGTCACGAAACAGAAATTTTCCCATCCTCGCTCCCTAATGATTCGCTCAACTTCTCCTCCTGGATTCTTGAAAACTCGATCTTGAATGCATTTTCCGAGTTGGATATTATGGAAATATCTGGATTGTGCCCTTGCATTCACGAAACAAGTTTCATCGTAATCCAATTGTCGCTTTTGTCGCGAAGCCATTTCTCGATCTGTGAAATTTGCAAAAATCTTAATTAAACTCCAAAATATTACTAAGAAGGCTTCCTACAAAATCTAAAATCCATTTAAATCAATTTCCATGAAATTCTTCCAAGTATTTTCTCCACATTTCGGATTTTTTTCAAAATTCCCTAATGTAGAAGAAATCCATGGTGAAAATAAAAAATTCTTGCATAGGAGTGAAGCTCTTACCAAGGGAAGATGAAATCCTGTGTCAAAAAGTGTTGAAATCGCCTCAAATTCGAGATCTCTCAAGCCCTAGGTCAGTTTTTTCGAAGTTTTGAGGAAAGAGATGATGAATAATGTCGGTTGACTGGTCAAATATAGGTATTTTCGCAATTTCGCTGTCAGCGAGATTTTTCTCGCCGTCAGCGAGCTAATTAATTTGATAAGGCAAAACTTTCGGGAAAAATCCGCCGTCGGCGAGCTCGGTCTCGCTGTCAGTGGGTTTTCTCGCTGTCGACGAGATAATTCTCGCCGTCGGCGAGATCCTAAAATTTTTAAATTTTTGAAATTCATCAATCATTTTCAACCTCGATTTGCCTTTAATCAATCTTCCGAACACTTAATTTAATAATAGTATGAAAATTAGATACTTCTACTCACAAAAAGTTCACACAACACAAACAATATAACTTTATATATGAAATCCATGAGACTTACAAACTCCACACTAACAACTTAACAACATACTTAACTTAAATGTTCAAATCCATAATACTCAGCATCGCAATCCACACCAAAACACTCTAAATGTTGAGACATATCAATTACAACTAATCTCATCAAATCTGAGATGATCAAATTAAATTTTGACTCATAATAAAACCTAAATCCAAATTAACACATATATAAACAAATATATGAAATAAACATAGAAATCTTTCCTACTCTTCAGTGTCTGAACTATAATCTTCTCTGATATTCCTGATGCGACGCAGGTGCACAAATAAATTGTAGAAAGGCCTGAAAGGGAATTCTACAGTAGATTCTTCATTAATCCATCCTTTCTGTCTTAGTAAATGAATAAAACTAGCCTCCAGATGTCCAGTATGATCAAAATGCTTCTTCATCCTCCAGTCAATGTGATCAAACATATCAGAGATATTGTCGATGGAATTCATCACATTTTGCAATTCTTTCTCCAATCCTTTAATCTTCTTCGTAATGAAATTAGTTTTATCGATAAAGGGCTTTGCTAAAGGATTGTTCTCGTGATGCTCGTCGTAAATAATGTTAATCTCATCATTGTTATCTAAAGTCGGAAACATATCCGTAGGATCAAGTGGTTTCCATGGTAAAAGTACTTTTTCCCAAGCCTCATAAGAAACTTGGTACCGATCGCATAAAGCAAATATAGTCGATGGGTGTCCAAGTCCATGCACCGACCCATGCACAATCAATCCCAATGCGAGCTTTACTATTATTGATCCAACATCGATAGGTAGTCCAATTTGAATACAGTAGTTTAATATAGCGCATTCCTTTCGAAACCTTATTTACCCTCATAGTAGGTAATAGTTTTGATGATATAAAGAAATGCCAATGCTTCGAGACAGGGTTAAGAAGTGATGCAGAAAAACTGACATACCCGTCTTCGCGTAACTCCCAATCATCAAGTTCGTCAGTCAGGTATCTATAGATCTCGTTCATATTGTATCTTGAAGGCACATAGTTGGAATAATGACAAACGTGAGGTATTCTCTATGAAAATAATTCATTTACCCTCGAAGGAGTAAATGTTACCCATCTTCCTCTGACGTAGACATTTCCATTGTTGATCGCATGTAAATTAGAGTAAAACTCTTTAACTATTGGAATAACTACAGCAGATGTCGTATAACAAAATACCTCCCAATGCCGCTGTGCGATCATTTCTTCGACTTTTGTGGTGGAATTCTCTACTCCTCTGTTGACAAATCATCTTTCTTTAATAAGTCTTTTCTTCATCAAACCTTTGTTGAAGATACGCTGCGCCTCCGAACTGACGAATTTTCTTCGGTTGAAAACTTCAGTTTTTGTGGTTTCTAAAATTTGGTGGCCATTTCGGATCGAAAGGATTGATCTCTAGTCGTTTCTAAGGAAGAAAACAGGGTAAAATTGGATTTGGGATAATTTCCTACGAAGAAATGGCTTAGATCCATCCAAAACCGCACGAAAATTCTTAAGAAACCAAAATTTCAATTGTCTCGCCGTCGGCGGAAAGTTTCTCGCGGTCGGCAAGCTAGTTATAAAACTGACTCAAGTCATGGCACACGATCTCACTGTCAGCGGGCTCGGGGTCGCTGTCGGCGAGATTCGTAAAAATCGCCCAATTTTGCTCCGGTCCGAATATTTCTCGATCTCATCATATGAGTTCAAATTTGTGATGATTCTAATTAAAAATTCGAGTAGTAAGATTAGTTTTAATAATATAGACTCACTAATTTGTAGATAATTTAAAATAAAAGACTACTATGGGTTGTCTCCCATAAAGCGCTTGGTTTAACGTCGTCAGCCCGACCTAATTTCAGTTAGTAATTAGATTAACTAAGCATTAAAACCTCTTTAAAATTTGGTCTTCTACCTTCGAAATATGGTTTTGATCTATGTCCGTTTACCTTAAATCTATGTCCTGTTTGTGGATCTTCAATTTCTATAGTTTCATATGAAAATATTTGAGTTATTGTGAAAGGTCCTAACCATCGAGATTTTAATTTCCCGGGAAATAATTTCAATCTAGTATTATATAGCAAAATTTCATGACCCGGTTCAAAATTTCTCTGATTAGTCTTCCGATCATGCCATAATTTCATTCTTTCTTTATAAATTCTATCATTATTATATGATTCATTTCTTAATTCTTCCAATTCATTTAATTGCAACAATCTCTTCTCACCAGCTTCTTTCATATTATAATTAAATTCTTTAATCACCCAATATGCTTTATGTTCTAATTCAACTGATAAGTGTGCAAGTTTTTCCATATATAAGCCTATAAGGAGTCATTCCAATCGGAGTTTTATAAGCAGTTCCGTATGCCCATAATGCAGTTGTCTAGTCTTATGGACCAGCCTAATCTATTAGTGGCTTACGATTTTTCTAATATACGCTTAATCTCTCGATTAGAAACTTCAGCTTAATCCACTAGTTCATGGATGATAAGCGATTGATATTTTATGCATAATATTATATTTTTCTACTAGTTTGTGAATATATTTGTTTCTAAAATGAGTTCCTTCGTCAGGTGATAATCACTCTCGCATTCCAAATCTAGTAAAAATATTTTTCATTAAAAATTTTGAAACACTTTTAGCATCACACCTAGGTAAAGCTTGTGCTTCGATCCATTTGAAAACATAATCAACAGCTACTAATATATATGAGTTTCCAAATGAAGGAATAAAATGTCTCATGAAATCTAATCCCCAAACATAAAAAATTTCAACTTATAATATAAAATTTAGAGGCATTTCATTTTTTCTCGATATGTTTCCTACTCTTTGGCATTTATCGCAAGTTTTTATATATCTATATACATCCCTAAATAGAGTAGCCGGTAGAATCCCGATCGTAGAATTTTATATGCAGTTTTATCTGTCCCAAAATGTCCTCCAAAATCAGAGTCATGACATTTTTGAATGATTGGTTCAGTTTCTTCATAAGGCACACATCTTCTAATAATTAGATCCTTACATTGCTTATATAAGTAAGGTTCATCCCAAAAGTATGTTTTAGTATCATGAATGAATTTTTTTTGTTGTTGCAAAATTAACATAGGTGGTAAAATGTCACTTACAATATAATTTACTATATCAGCATACCAAGGTATTTTTCACTCTTTTATATTATAAAGTTGTTCATCAGGAAAATTGTCTAAAATTTCATTATCAGTATCAGATAATTCATATTTTTCTAATCTTGATAAATGATCAGCAATTTGATTATTAGTTTCCTTTTTGTTAATGATCTCAAAATCAAATTCTTACATTAATAATATCCATCTAATTAATCTTAGTTTAGAATCTTTCTTTTGCATTAAATATTTTATAGCAGAATGATCAGTATGTACAATACATTTAGTTCCTATTAGATAATGCTGAAATTTATTAAAAGCATATACAACTGCTAATAATTCTCTTTCAATGAATCGTATAATTTATTTCAAAGCATCATTTAGAGTTTTACTAAGCATAGTATATAACTTTGAAAATCTTATCATATCTTTGCCCAAGAACTGCTCCTATAAGCATAATCACTAGCATCACACATAAGCTCAAATGGTTTCTCCCAGTTAGGTGAAACTATTATAGGTGTTGTAATTAATTTATCTTTTAATAGTTCGAAAGCATTCAGACATTCAGTTGTAAATTCAAATTTCTTGTCATTTTCAAGAAGTTGGCATAGAGGTTTAGTAATTTTTGAAAAATCTTTAATATAACGTCTGTAGAATCCAGCATGTCCAAGAAAACTTCTTACCCCTTTTACCGTAGTTGGAGGTGGTAATTTAGCTATAACTCGAATTTTTGCAGGTCTACTTCCATGCCTTTTTCCGAAATTTTATGCCCTAATACAATGCCGCTCGTAACCATAAATCGACATTTCTCCCGATTAAGAACTAAATTAGTTTTCTCACATACTTCAAATATTTTTTCAAGATGATTTAAGCATGTGTCAAATGTTGTTCCAAATACGGAGAAATCATCCATAGATACTTCTATTCCATTATCAATTAATTTACTAAATATAGACATCATACATCTCCGGAATGTTGCGAGTGCATTACATAATCCAAAAGGCATCCTTCGAAAAGCGAAAGTTCCATAAGGACTAAGTAAATGTTGTTTTCTCTTGATCGTCGGGAGCAATTTATATTTGATGATAATCGATATATCCATCTAAGAAACAAAAATATTTATGTCCCATTAATCTATCTAACATCCGGTCTAGAAATGGTAAAGGAAAGTGATCTTTCCCGTGGCCGTGTTTAATTTTCTATAATGAATACATATTCGCCATCCAGTAACTTGTCTTATAGGGATAAGATCATTATTTTCATTAGCTTTGACGGTCACTCCTCCTTTCTTAGGTACACAGTGAATTGGGCTTACCCAAGCACTGTCAGAAATAAGATATATAATACCATTATCTAACCATTTTAAAATTTCCTTTTTAACTACTTCTTTCATTATCGGATTTAATCTCCTCTGCGGATCTGCTTTAGGCTTATGTTCATTATCTAAAATAATTCTGTGCATACAAATTGAAGGACTAATTCCTTTAATATCTGCTAAAGTCCAACAAAAAATTTTCTTATATTTTTTTAAAGTATTTAAAAGTTTTTGTTCTTGAGATTCATTTAATTCAGATGAAATAATAACTGGTAGAGTTGAAGAATGACCTAAGTAAGCATATTTTAAATGATTAGGTAACATTTTTAACTCAAGTTCAGGAGGTTTAATAATCGATGGAACTATATTTTTTTCAGTGTTTTCTGTGTTATCCAAAAATTCAAATTTCTCTTGAATACAATCTAGTTCTTCATTTATATCAGCTTTTTCGATTAATTCATTATTTTCTTTTTCTAATTTTTCTTCATAATATTCCTTAAAATGTTCTTTTTGTAAATGATCGAGTACTTCCATTTGAAAACACTCATCATCTTTTTCTAGTGCAGAATATTTCATTGATTTAGCAATATTAAAAGTAACTTTTTGGTCATTTACTCTCATAGTTAATTCTCTTTTCTGAACATCTATCATAGCTTTCCCAGTGGCTAAAAGTGGTCTTCCTAAAATGATAGGAATTTCTTTATCTTCTTCCATATCTAAGACAATAAAATCTACAGGGAAGATAAATTTGTCCACTTTTACTAATACATCTTCAATAACTCCCTTAGGATATGTAACAGAACGATCAGCTAACTGAAGAGTTACTAAAGTAGGTGAAATTTCTCCCAATCCTAATCTCTTAAAAATTGATAGAGGCATTAGATTGATGCTTGCTCCTAAGTCACACAAAGCTTTTCCATAGAATTTTTCTCCAATAATATGCAGGTATGGTGAAACTACCAGGATCTTTTAATTTTTTAGGAAGTTTTTTCTGAATAATAGCACTACACTCTTCACTAAGTGCGACCATTTCATTTTCGGTAAATTTTTTTTTTTATTTAGAATATTTGTCATGAATTTTACATAGTTTGGCATCGGTTCTAAAGCTTCTACAAAAGGAATATTTATTGTTAATTTCCTCTGAATTTCAAGGAATTTAGCAAATTGTTTATCTTTTTTATGTTGAATTAGTCGTTGAGGAAATGGTGGTGGAGGTTTTTCCACAGAAATTTTTATTGGTATTAAAGGATTTTCTAAGTTTGGATCTTGTTGATTCTTTTCCTTTTCAATTTCCACTTCCTCTTTTGACTTTTAAGTTCTTTTGTAATTTGAGGTTCTAATTCTTTTCCACTTCGTAATTGTATTGCTTTAATTTGTTCATTTCCTTTGTCTTTGGGATTTATTTCCACATTACTAGGAAATGTTCCATGTATTCTATTATTAAGTGCGGTAGCTATATGTCCAAGTTGAGTTTCAATATTTTTAATAGCTGTTCCTTGATTTTGTAATTGATTTCCTTGAATTTGTAATTGATTTTCTTGATTTTGTAAATGTTGGCCCATATTTAATATTAATTCTTCTATTGATAATTTCTTATCTTTAAATTGTGGGTTATTATTATTAAATCCAGGTGGATAATTAGGTTTATAATTAGAATTTCCTTGATTAGAAGGAATTCCTAATGGTTGTGTTATGTTATTCATCCATGGTTGATTAGTTGTATTATTATTCCAATTAAAATTAGGATGATTTTTCCATCCAGGATTATAATAATTCGCATACGAATTATTGGGTCTGTTATTAATTGCATTTATAGTTTCATATTGAGATTGGAATTCTATAAGTTGTCCAGATGAATTTTCTTCTGATATAGTTGGAGAGTAATTCATTCCAAAATGATCTAATTTTTTAGATATAGCAGCGATTTGTGAAGCTAACATAGATATTGCATCATTTTCATGAATACTAGCTATCTTTTCGGATTCATTCTATCAACGAGCCATTGAAAATTATTGGTTGTCATTTCTTCGATTAGTGCATAAAGGCGTCATCAAATGGTTTTGACATTAATGATCCTCCAAGACGAGCATCGATGATTGATCTTAAAGATCCTACTAATCCATTATAGAAAGTTTGAATAATTAACTCAATCCGGTAACGCATGATGTGGGCATTTCCTAAGAAGTTCCTTAAATCTCTCCCAAGCTTCATATATTGATTCTTCATCAGACTGACTAAAAGAAGTTATATCATTTCTAAGCTTAGCGAGTTTTAGATGGTGGAAAATATTTGGATAGAAATTTTTGTGATAACTCTCCCGAGTTTTAATAGATCCAAGTGCTAACGAATTTAACCACATTTTAGCCTTATCCCTTAAAGAAAAAGGAAAAAGTCTAAGTCTAATAGCATCATTAGATACTCCTTCATATTTGAAAGTAGCACAAAGTTCTAAAAAACTAGTAACATGTAAATTAGGATCTTCAGTAGGTGAACCACTAAATTGATTGTTTTGTACCATTTGGATAATTGCAGGTTTAAGTTCAAACGAGTTAGCAGCTACATCAGGGTTTTGAATAGTTAAATGAATTTAATCTAATGTAGGGTTGGCATAATCTCGTAATGGTCTTGGTTGATTGATATTTTCATTTTCAGGAATATTTGTCATTTGTGTTAAATCTGTTACTCTAGTAAATAATTTCTTTACTTCCCCGGCAACGGCGCCAAAAACTTGACCCACTTTTTAATATATTTGCAAATTAAATGATTTTATGATGGAATGTATAATGTGGATTCTACGCAAGTATACGTATCATATCAAGTAATACAGGGCTCTAGTGGAGTCCTGGTTATCGATCTCACAGGGAAGTTTTTAACAGATTTGTATCAGCTAAATTTAAAGAAATTACTTACTAATATAGTAATCGGAAATTTAAAGTAACTAAAGCAAACTAAAGTAAACTAATGCTTGAAATAAAGTTGATTTAAATAATTCAAAAAAAGTATCATTCTCCTTATTTTTTTAGAAAATTAAGTGAATGATGAATTTAACTAGAATCTTTGAATTGTATTGTGACAAATATGAGCATTCTGTTTTTTTACCCTTTGGTCCAGGTGCAAAGAACATTGACTAATCCTATGTTTGATTACTGAATCTGCGGCTAGGCTGGGAGGATACTGGCTGCCACTTCAGAGCTCCCATGTTCCCCTCACCTGAGGGCTAACATCTACACTTCAGCTCTCAAACAAGGACCAAATTGAATATTTTAGTCTGTCACTCTAAAATGTCCAATTCTACGTCCGATAATTAATATTTCCCTATTTATTTGCATCATCCTTCCAAGGTTTTTGACTTCCCTGAATATTAGATGTAATTTTTACTATAGTTGATAATTCAACATATTTTAACAATTCAATTGGCCAGATTGAAAGTGAATTAAGTTTTAAGTAAAAATTATCACAATTTATTTTAATATATTAGGTACTTCTATTTAATTTCATCAATTAGCATAATTTTCATAAACGAGGAGAAAGACTAAGAAAACTACTCGAATGCATTGGAATAAAACAAAGCATGGATTTCATTTAAAGTTAACAACAACAATAAACAAAGATACTTATCTTAATTTCCTCCCAAGCAGACTCTTGAAGTTCCTTTGACTTTTCCTTCTAGATACAACGAAACTTCTAACTAAATAGCACTCAAATACAAATAAACTCAAGAAACTCACTAATGACAAACTACGGACACACTTAAGACACCAAAAAGAGACACACAAAAGACTAAAATTCGTCCTCTATTTATAGAGGTAGGCAAAGGTCCGAGGATGCTTAAACACCTCTTCAAAAGCGTCTGGGTTCAATGTATTTACATTTTAAATCGTCTCGCCGTCGGCGGGAAACGACCTCGCCGTCAGCGGGGCTTCTAGAAGGTCTTCAAACCGCGCGATCTCGCTGTCGGCGGGCTCGGGCTCACTGTCGGCGAGGTAGTTATAATTCTTTCAGAAATTCTCCTTATGATCTTGCCGTCGGCGACTTAGTTCAATTTGCATGAATTTCTTCCTTTTTGATCAAAATTCGCTCCATTTTATGCTTTTTGCTTTCATCACTTATAAATCATCATTCCTGCAATAAAATAAAGAAAATACATTTCTTTAAAGTGCAATTTCATCAAAAATAAATATGAATTTCTTAATGTATTTTTCTGTGATCAACCATCGTCTTCTGATTGACACCATTGCAATCATTAGACTACTGATGAATCACTGTCGGTCGAGTATTGTTACTACTGCTGCTAAATCACATTTTCCTAGTTTCCACTACCTTCCATTGTAGCAACCAACTTGTTGTCACTTTACCAATATTTTTTTTCAACCCTCTAGTGAAAGTAAATTTTATAACTATCACTCTTGTGATATAATTTTATAGTGTTTATCCTTTTGGGAGCCCGTTGCGATTGCTCCGTACTTTGGTTGAGGAGTCATAATGCGGGCTTCTTGCATGTCTGTTTGCTTGCCCATTCTTCGATGGATTGTCCTACTCATTAGGAGAGTGACCCCGTGTCAGTCGTGATGCCTTAACTAGCAATGCTTGCCAGGTCAATCCTGGTGAGCAATGTGAGTTAAGTCATTGAGATTGGCACGAGTATGACTGTACTAAGGATTTAATGGATCTAACCGGTGTTACCCCTCTTCGTAACGCCCTTTAGATCCTTCAGATCTTTAGTACGGGGCCAGTATGGCGACACCGTTAAAGTCAAACAATAGCCAGAGACTTTACCCTGCATTTAGATGCGAGGTTATGACACTTTTCTTTAGATAGTGTCTGGACTAGAATTTTGGGTGCTAGGTAGTCTTTTTGATGCTTGACTATTGTTCTTTGTTGAATTGGTTGCTTTAGTAATGTATCCTTCTTTTGCATCATATATGTGGTGTGACTGCATGTTTCATATGCTTGGTAGTTTTAGTATACTTTTTCTGCAGGGAGTCGTGCCTATTTAGATAATTTAGGTCCTATTTTATTGTGTTATTCCAACATCAATTCACTTATTTAGGATAATATAAAAAAGTATATTTTACATTAATATTGAATAGAAAGGCTGAGCATAGAACTTCAAAGAAGCCCCCAATAATAAATAGGGATTAGTTTCCAATATTTTATTTTCCTTAAGGCAATACTCTAAGAATACTTTTTAGGGATTTTCTTATTTTGGTCTTTTTAGTACATAAGGATTCTTTAATTATTCTTTCATTGGTGAATAACTATTTGACAACTGGTATATATGGTGATTTTAATGTCAGTGTATATGATTCCATGATAGAGATAATTGAACAATGGGTGAGCCTTTCCCTTAATAGTTGATAAAATGAATTAGCAGAGTTTATTAAGGAAAAATTGGAAATGCATAATAGTTATATAGTAATTTGCATGATCATAAGGGATAAATGAACCTTCATGGTTCTATAGTGGCTAGCCAGAATCATATTGCAATGGTTGTTAATAAAATGATGTTAGTAATGTGAAAGGACCTATGGCAGTCTTAATAAGAGGCAAGTTAATTTTTTCCTGCTTTACCGAAGAAATTCTATTTGACTAAACAGTAGGATTTGTCAAGAAGGGAATCATATAAAATGACATTATTTAAAAGTTAGAGTTTATTCGCTACAATATTTGGTAGTTTATGGGTTTGGTAAGTTGGATGAGTCAATTTTACTGTGTCATGCGATCATCATTGTATAACAAAGCTGTAGCTAATTCTACATCTTGGTGTTGAGAACAAACCCTTGAATTATGATAGAGTATGAATAATATATGATCTATCAAAGTTATGGAATGGTTTTAGCCTTCAGTAGCACAAATGTAGAACATACAGGAACTCATTGCTCTTTCAATATTTTGATAAATATGAATATATAGGGATGCAACAATACCACCATTGTTAGTAGAGTTTCATTATTTTATGAAGACGAGATGATAAAAGCTTAATCATAATATAGCAAAAGGGTTCTTTTAATGATAAGAGTTGAATGAGAACCTTTATTATAGTAAGTGTCATGATTGTTTGCCATTTAGAGTGGTATTGTCCATAATTATTTAAATATTACAAGGTGGGATGTTGTTTCTCTCAGCTAAAGCCAGTTTATTGTGTGTTAGAATATTCATAATATCATAGATATTTTAACATGCATCTTATGAATAGTTAAGATAATATTTACACAGTCATAGATTAATTATATAATGATAAATCTTTCTAATATAAAAAACTCAATAAGGAAAAAAATGAGATTTGCTTAATCGAAATAGCTTTACTAGTGCGAGTCTATGATTATAATTTCCCATCCTTCTTATAGTTTTATAAGTTAAGGTCATGATATTAAGAATTAAAATATAGAGGTTTTCTTTTAGGGTTGAGGCTAAAGGTATTCTAGTTGGCAAAGTGAAGAATTAATAATTAGCACAAATTCATGGCAATTGACTTCAGACTAACAACAAATGCATAGATCTAAACATCCGTTGGTGAACAGTGTCCAATGATGTATAGTGTTAAAAAGTAAGGTATTGTATGACAAATAACAGAAACATTGATCAGCGATGTAATTGGCAATAATAAAATGCCAAAATTTGGTTGTTGAAAGATAATGGACATTTGCGTCGCTCACTGGCTAATATTAGATGATGGATGAAATTAGAGGTTGGAAGTTAAGCTTTGGAAAATACTGTGCATTAATTTCCTTTGACAGTGGATATTATACAACGGGTAATAATGGGCCTCAAAAGTTGGTATAAAAAGGTCATTAGTGTGATCAATATTTCTATCAAGGGAGAAATCCTAATGTTCAAGGCAGTAGGTGAGACGTTTAAATGTATAGAACACTAAAGATGGTTAATTGAAAACTTCGAGTAGGATACAAAATCTTAATATTCTCTACGAATCTAAAATTTTTATCTACAAAAATCTATGTATAATATGTACAAATAAGGCTTGCTTCTTTCTCTTAGAAATAAGGTCTGGTTTGGAGAGGCATCTTCCCTCCCTTGTGTTGTATGTGAAGATGGTAATATGCAAAGTATCCTTTGGTAATAGATCGTTGCTCAAGAATTTCGTCGATGTTGCTCCGTACAAATGACGCTTTTTTGTCGTTTTAAAAAGCGAAGTCCAGGCTCCGTCTACGAACGTCACGTGCGAAGCTCCTTCAAATGAGACCAAAGTGAGCAAATTTGTAAATTTCTACTTTTAATTCTTGTCTCCATTATGTTTTTTCAAACACCAAGTTTTTTTCTTCTTCTTGGCATTTTAAAAAAAAATATGATTAATTCTGAATCATGAGGAAAACTCTACCTTAACTTGTTATCAATAATTCAAATTCAATTAATCAACACTTCTTCTAATATTATGTTAATGCCGACAGTCGGAAGATATCTCCCATCCTTTTACTTCACTAAAAAAATAGGTTATTTCCCTCACTATTCTCTTTGCTTATCCCAAACTGCACGGTTTAAACAAGAAAATCATAACATAAAGGAAAAGTGTACGTAAATTTAAACGCACCCTTAATTTAATTACCGCGGTTAAGTTTAATTATCATACGTTCAGTTTAGCGTTGCACTGATACTTGGTTTAGTATTAATTAGTATAGTACAATTAGTTTATTTACTAATTAGTTTAGTTTTAAACTTCTAATCTTACAAAAAAAGCATATGGTGTTCTATGCACATGAAAATAAATATAATCGAGTTAGGCAGTTAGCTCTTATCCAACTCATTTTATAATTTAGTTAATAGGAAGATTTATATATATACCACTCACGTCCAATATATTTACATATCTAACACTTCAAATTTTAGATACGTACCACTTTACCTATGCATCAAAGGGTGTAATTCACCTTTTAAAAGTCGAAATGAGGGTGCTTTTGATATTATATAAATGATTTGGGTGGTATACATGTGAAAAATAAAGTTTAGGTGTTAGATAGGTAAATACATTGGAATTAGGTGCTATATATGTAAATGCCTTTTAGTTATAATATATTTGCTATATAGTCTCTCTGGGGAGTGTGGCAAAAGGTTAACTTCATAATATATGTACTAGGTGTGGCTCATATATTAGATAAATGATAGATGTTGGAGCGGAGCAGAGCGAGCCAGCGGAGCGGTAGCATTTGTCTAATTGGGGGGAGTTACGTTATGCGAGTTGGGATTGTGGGGGCAACGTCCTCGCAGTACGGTACATGGGTAATTTTGTAATTATATATTGTACGCATTGGCTATATATCTATATATGTTGTATTGTAACCCTAAGGGCATTCTATATTCTTTTTCTGAATTGAAGGAAAAATCTCCGCTCTAATCCCGATGACGTAGGCAACTTTGCCGAACCTCATTAATCTCTGTGTTTTCTTCTTGATTTGCGTCGATTCTTGCGTTCTTCTTCTCCCTAAATTACTCAACAATATCTGATATTGCAAGTGTCTTATTTGATATTTTTTTATGCCAGAGATAGAAGCATCTATATATTGACTTATAAATCTATAATTACATTAATACCTAAGCTGCAAAATTTATAAGTAAAAAAAAATCAGCATAAAGGACAAGATAATATAAATTTTTGCGTTCACAGACGTCAGGCTTAAGAAAATATTAAGCATAGGTAGATCGCACGTAGGGATTAGCGTTGTAACCAATGCGTTGCACTGCATGCATGGTTTATCATTAACTGAGATACGTATTTCTGTAATTAGGTTAATATTAATTATTTCATAAACTCAATATTTAATGGGATGTCAACGGTACTTACATATACATCCTTAACTTTAGTTGATGAAATGGGAAGGATGTTAGAAACTTTAATCCGTAAAACTTTAATTTCCGTTCACATTCTTGTTGGAGAAAAACAACAAAACTTAAATCTATCTTTGATCTTAAGGCGGAAGCGTACGTGAATCCATTTGATCGATTGCAAGCGATGATCTTCCAATCTGCAGATTTTCCGGAGTTTTCCTTAGTCTCTCGTTGATGGGGAACAAGAGAATTTTTTAGATCGTGCGGATCGGGGACCATTACTCTCTATTTAATATAACCAATGGGTGGTTACAAAGAATTGCTAAATTCCGATTCTGCCCCTCATCAAATCAGAATTTGCACTTATGGTATCCACACTTATAATTTGATGACAAATGTGCTTTAAAGTCATAAACTTTACTATTAATTAGACCACAATAATTTTGACTTATTAAATAATGACCCAACACATTTATTAATTACATTGTAGTCCCATAATTAATGCAACAAAGGAATATTATTTTATTCGGAAGTGATTAAGTAAAAGATTAAACAAATGATATGATGGCAGTCTAGTTTATGAAATTTTCTTATCTGGAATCTAAAGAGCATTAGTTCAAGTGGTATGATCTTTGGTCAATTGGATGGGTATCAAACATTTTGTGATATTGGGTTTAGTGATTTATAATTGATTTCCAACGTCCGACTAATTAGATGGTTGTAATTGCTGAATCATTTTTGATTGTTGGGGTCTGTATAGTTTGTGAATTCGTACAATCCGGAAGAGAACTTGTGAGATGGGTTGAGGGGGTGAAGAGAGATGGAGTTTTAGATGTCAAAGGCCTTTTTTCCTATGCCTTATGTGTATCTCTTATAATGTGTCCTTCTTGCCCTCATTATAGGCCATTCCATGGGAAGGGTATTGACAATGGCTCTTATTACAATGGTGCTCACCTACACGGAGGCAATGAAACTAGCAAAGATAAATGGCTTCCAAGGACTCTGGTCATTGCTGCCATATAAAGCCATATGTGAGAAAAAAAAAAAGAAGTAAATTGATCATAATAATTATAAACAAAAAATAAGGAAATAAAAGCAGAAAATAAACACAGTAAAAATAGAAAATTAACAGAAATAAAAATAAAAAATAATAGAAGTAAAAGCAAAAAACACCATAACATTTATTGTAAAAAATAAAACTTACAAGTCTCCATCTTATTCTTATTTATCGGATGAGTAAGTTAAACTTAAAATCTCCTCTTACATATCATCACATTATGAATAACTTCTTCATAGGCAACAACAATATCTACCAAGGTATGTCCTTCCTCAAAAGAATTAAAGGGAATATAAAAATATGACATTTCATTACAAGAAAAGGCATTATAAGCGATGACATGATCTGCAACTTATTTTATGTTACAAATATTGGTTTAATTTTTCACGGCTTGGCGACAGATACTTAATCTTTAAATTGTTCTGTGGTATTACTACTCCCCAAGCCGTCACTTTTTAAGATAAAATATTTTTGATGGATTATTTAGACTTACTGAAGCGATAAACTGTCAGTTACTATCTAAATTAAAGCCGATGGGTGGATACTATAACTAAACCCTCGGAACTTATCCTTTATACCGCTATAATCCTAAATTCCTCCGCGTCGCTCTCGGTTTTACACTATTGTTCGCTCCCCCCTCTTGGTTTCGCCCTAATCGTCCCTCCTTTGTGACTCGCCTTCTCCTCTTCCGGTGACTCCACTGCTTTGGCGACCGGCCGCCGCTCTACCAACTTTCCTTCTCTTCCGTCGGTGCTCACCTCTCACAACTCGCGGCTCACATGTAAGGTCACATACATGTAAAAATTGAAGTATAGGTGTTAGATTTGTAAATACATAGGAATTGAATGGAATGCATGCAAATTTCCCCTTTTTGCCATTTATTTGGTTGGATGCATTTAGGGTATAGAGTTTAGCAACTAGAGTGTTCGAACAGAAGAAGAATTAACCAAATATTTCCATATTTCAGTTGGCTTACATCAAGGATCGGCCCCCATTCCTTTTTGCTTTTGTTATTGATGCTCTTACTAGACATTTACATGAGGAATGTTTTAGAATTATGTTAAGAAATGTAGAGGTAGACCTAGAAAGACATGGTCATTTTCTATAAAAAATGATCTTAATTGATTAGAATTAAATGAAAATATGACACTCAATAGGATGCGTGCAATTGATAAAAAGGATTAATGTAGGTGACCTCACTTATTGGGTTAAAGGCTTGTTGTTATTTGTGTTGTCGTTGTTGGTAAAGATAAAATGCATAGGTTTGGTGTAGTTTCTGTAACAAACAAAATTAGAGAGTCATCTTAGATGGTTTAGTCGCATTAAAGATCGACTCTTGATGATCTGTTTAGGAGAGTAGATGTTTTAGACTTGACTTGAGTTAAGAAAGGTAGAGGGAGACCTAAAAAAAATTGGGCTTTTTGTATAAAAATAATCTTAATTTATTAAAATTAATGAAAATATGACACTCAATAGGACTCAATGGAGAAAAAGGCTTAATTTAGGGCCTGTTTGGGGCAACTTATTTGGTGTGGTGGCGTTTTGAAAAAGCGTCATGTCTGTTTGGGTAAACTGCATTTTGACAACTTATGCATTTTCAAAATGTTTAAAACAACATTTCACACCGCACATATTTAGGTGCGGTGGCAACTTTTTGGTTCTGTCTTACTTTTCCAAAGAAATAAAAATTTGTAATAGTCACCACACTTAGATTATTAATAGATTATTTTTAATCAATTTATCAGTAAATTATTCAATAAGTTGCAGCTGCCCCAAACAGACCTCTCAAATTTAATATTTATGTTGGCATGAATGATTACAATGACTTAATTTTTCCAATTTTTGGCTTTTCTGGCATATAAAGTCAAATTTATTTCTCTCACTCTTAGCTTATTTTGGCTTTTGTAGCATATAAACTCAAAAGATTTACATACATACCACTAAATTCCTATTAATTTATAAATCTAACATTAAACTTTGCATTTTAATACAACATGTAAGGCTGTATGTTTGAAGAAAAAAAATGGAAGTTCTGGTGTTAGATATGTAATTACATTAAGAATTACAGAAGAAACTTTTATATGTAGTTAAGACTTAAGCTAATAAATGATTCACGTCGTGTTGGATCAAAATTTAGTATGATCGATCCCTGATTTGATTTCACGTGTAGGGTATGCCTGTGAATTTAGGACTTAAAGATTTAAAAATTTATGTTGTACATGTTCGAAACTTAGGACATTTAAAGTTTATGTTATACATGTATTACGTAAGGTGGGTCTGTAAATTTAGCTCAAACAATGAAAATAACTCGAAAGCTAATTTTGGATCGAATTTATTTGAAACCGACCTTTGGTCGGATTGACATCGAATCATTAACATCATTTTGATGTTAGGTATGTTAAAGAATGTTAATTAGACTATCATTGATTTGAAAAACAACTGAATGTATAAATTAATTACGAATTAGTGAATAATTCAAATAAATATTTTGGTTTTATAGTGTTTGTCTTAATTTAAGATAAATCTATTTGTTAAATCCATTAATATTGTCTGCAACTGTAGTTACTTCAATCTTCGCACATATATATTTGTTTCGTATTATAAAACTAAGCATTCTCATTGCTGCAGCCCCTTACACAAGTAATTGCACGCCTCAAAATATTTTCTTGAAAGAAGATATTTCATATGATTTAAAAGTTTTTACTGTTTCTTCCATTGTGAAATCTAATTTCTACGGTATAAATGGTAATACACTTGAAAACTAATTTCCATTTCTAAAATAAAAATTCACTTAGAAATCTAATTTCTATTGCCGTCATTCCATTTTTGGCAATGCAATTAGATTTCAACGTGAATTTGCAATTTAAGAATAAAAATTAGATTTCGAAGTGAATTTTCATTCCATTTTGGCGGTGAAAATTTTAAGAATAAAAATTAGATTTCAATGCATTGTTTATCATTAAGTAGGATACGTATTTCTGTAATTAGGTTGATATTAATTATTTCATAAACTCAAAACTTAATGAGATGTCAACGGTACTTACATTTACATACTTAACTTTAGTTGATGAAATGGGAAGGATTATTATTTTATTCGGAACTGATTAAGTAAAAGATTAAACAAATGATATGATGCAGTCTAGTTTATGAAATTTTCTTATCAGGAATCTAAGAGCTTTATGGTTCAAGTGGTATGATCTCTGGTCAATTGGATAGGTATCAAACATTTTCTGATATTTGGCTTAGTAATTTATAATTGATTTCCAACATTCGACTAAATAAATGGTTGTAATTGCTGAATCATTTTTGGTTGTTGGGGTCTGTTTTGTTTGTGAATTCATACAATCCAGAAGAAAACTTGTGAGATGGGTTAAGGGGGTGAAGAGAGATGGAGTTCTAGGTCCCAAAGGCCTTTTTTCCTATGCCTTATGTGAGGGTAGATTTCGATTTACATGTTCAAAACCCAAAAATCAAACACACTTAATGTTTGATGAAGTAAGATAAGATTTATACCGTCTGAGGTTTTAGCCTGATTATTGGATCTAGGCTTTGCATGGGGAGGATGACACTACAAACTTCAACTCAGTTACTTCGACAAACTATGATCCCCAACCTGGATTTTACTCACGTAGATTTGAAGAAATGATCTTTGATAAGACAACGTTATATTATCCGAGTCAATTGCAGGAAGAGACACCAAATCAGGAGGCTCATAATTTTTATGATTTACTCAACGCTGCTCAATGGTTGCAGGGATGCACTTCTCATTCTAAGTTATTTATATTTCTAAGAATATTACAAATTAATACAGAGTTTAATGCGCCCCGAGAGTGATTCAATCAGTTTGCAACAATAGTGAAAGAGATCAATCAAAAAGAAAGTTTAGTTCCAAAAGACTTATACCAAACAAAATAACTAGTCTCCAAGTCGGGGTTGAAAACAGAGAAGCTTGATTGTTGGATGAATATATTCATGTTATTTTATAAGTTCAACACAACAAAGACTCATAATCATGAATTATTTTTTTGTGAATTACACTAAAACTTCACTTTGCATATAGAGAAAAAAAAAAGAGAGAGAAGATAGAGAATAATAGAGTGAGAAGTTCAAGAATTTTCATCACAAAATGCTCACAAGTATATGAAAATGGGGCTAGATTATATAATATTGTATATTCCAAGCTTTCCTATGATGCCATTTTGATGGGTCAAGGATGAGAATTTAGTGCTATAGAAAAAATTACATGATTACTTTGAATAGGAAAAACTATAAAGTGAGATATATTTGTTAATCATAATAAAATATAAAAGAAATATAGCCTACATATGAACTAAAATTTGCTGGCAAGAGATATATGGTGACCTTGAAGAGGTCACTAGATGACATTTTAGCTTAGGCTACTATGCTTGATCTGGGACAACCTGACAAGTTTGCCATATGTTTATCATGAACTCTTTGTGAGCTTGGCTAACAAGTTCACCTAGAGCTCCATATTGAGCTCAACTAGAGAGTTTATCTCAAATAAATATGCTGATTACTCTGTGTTTGGCCAAATAGGTTGACCCTTAGAATATTTTGATATACATATTATTTTCCATTTTTGATAAAATTTCTATCTTTTAAAAACATGCCTAATTAATCTTCCATTAAAAATGCACCAAATTCAATATTTTTCCCAATTGATACCTGAGTGAGAATCTTACAATAGATTAACACAGAAATTTATTAAACATTGCAAGTTCTACTTTGCATGATCTATTTTATTGATTTTCCTTCGGTCCTCCTGACATAGAGTAATTTAATAGATCTCTCTATTAAACTTTTCCCGTTATGAATTGTTTATTCATGTGTTACATCATGAAACTAATTAAATATAGAAATATTATAAGAAAAAAGTTGAGAGATGTGATGGAGACTCTATGCCTAACTTGAATAATATCTAGCAACTATTGCAGATGCCATGCACCATCATCATCCAATTCACCCTATTTTTTACCCTTGAAGACTTAAATATGTCAACTAAAGAGACTTCTGTATACAATAACCAATTAGAAGATGAATATGAACTCATTTTAATAAATAATGCCTCTAAATAATGGCTCAAAATGCTAAAAAAAAAGGAGAAATTAAACAAATAAATTAAAAATTGGACAGCACATTGTGCTTTGGGATTACCTATTTTTCAATTAGTTATGTGTAGCATACTCATATTGAAACTTTGTCTAGAAATATAGATTGAGGCACAATAGTCTTCCATCTTCTAGAGCATTGAACATCTTTGGATCTCTAGTTGTAGAATATTAGATAAATATTTAATATAGTTGTTATTTATGTGATGTATACAATGTTTTGTTGATATTATATATGCTGACATGTGATATAAAGTATAGATTAATTTATATTTTTCCACCAAATTCTAGATGCCTTGAACTCACCTAATAGTCTCTCCTAGAGTTTCTCAACATCACATTAATTAAATTCTTATAACTACGTATATATTAATTAATTATGAAGTCAAAATATACCAGCTGAGAAATGAGCATTCTATATATATATATATATATATATATATATATATATATATATATATATATATATATATATATATATTTTTATTTATTTATTTTATTTTATTTTAAAAAGAAACCGATGCGCTAGTGCCTATGATGAGAGCGATGTGTCATGTGTCTAAACGGACCAGAATCCCATGTGCACGGTGGGATTCGAAATCCCGACCTTCGAAGTCTTACATAGCCCCGCCCACTAGTGCTAAGAACGCGCGCGCGCGCGCGCGCACACACACACACACACATATATATATATATATAGAGAGAGAGAGAGAGAGAGAGAGAGAGAGAGAGAGAGAAAATTATTAATAATGCGATTAGCTCATCACAAAATTCGGCTTGCAATCTCTTATATTTTACGATTTATTTATTTATTATTTATTTATTTTTTAGACTTGACAAATACGTACGTGTGTATACTCGCTCATTTGGCCTAGTTATGATGGTCGTCGGTTATCTGAAAATTATTATGAGCATTATAAATTAAGAAAAGGATAACAGTTTGTATAGAGACCATGTTCAAGTAGATATGATTATAAAAACATTATACTTATTGATACGCTCCCAACAAATTTTTATTATCTAATATGAATTTCAAGGTATGACACGAATTTTGAGATAATATGTTGAGTAAAAAATATTCAAATATCAATCAAAAGTCATCTGCAAGCTCTGATTTCAACAAATTTATTGTCAAATTGACTCGCTCGATGAGGAGGACCTAATGATATTAGTTGGTCTAATCTGAGTCAAATCATGCCCAGATCAAGTGATTAAACTATTCTTGGAAGATTTACAGACGCATTTGGAATGTCAAACGAATGTTAAATCTGGCGAGTTTATAGTCGAATCGAGCGTCTAGACTAGACGAATCCAATTAGCTCAAGATTGCTTAATTTCGACATCGTTAAGGCACTCAAATGTACTTCAAACGTCATCCAATTGAGGGAAGCTCTCCGAACCGTCGATCAAAATAGTTTATATTATTGCATTAATTGTACCTAGAACACTATAAATAGAGCCCCACCCCTCACATGAGGAGAGAGACTGAAAGTTTCAAACTCTGAGAAAGAGCTGAAGTCCAGCACTATCTTGACTGTCGTCGACCACCACCGACATCATCGACCTCCGCCGATCGTCATTGACCACCGCCAATCGCCATCGACCACTGTTGATCGTCGTCGGCAACCGCTGATCGTCGTCGGCCACTGTCAGCTATCACCATTGATCACTACCAACCGTCGTTGATCACTACCAACCAAATGTCGTTAGTCGATGCTGTAATCTAGAAAATGTATTGCTCTTTCCCATTTTTGGGATGAGAGATCTTTGTAATCATCAACTAATAATGGACTTTTACAACTGGGACAGGCCCCGTGGTTTTTTTCCTTTACGGGTTTCCACATAAAAATTTCTGGTGTCATTAATGCTTATTTTCTTTGATCTGAGTATGTGTTGAAATCTCGTGCAATGTTAAGACGACAATCCATTACTTCACCGCCACAAATTTTCTAATACGCATCACTTCCCATAAAATATTAATAAATAAAAACTTATAATAAAAAAAAAAAAATAATAATTGTCAATAAAGTAGATAATATGCCAAACGTAACATCACCAAAATCTCATACAACTTCACAAACTTTTTTTCTTATTTTAAGATTGCCACTATTTTACTAAAATCTCAACTTTTATCTGTGCCATACGAGAAAATATTATGTTCATTACTTTGCAGTGTAGTGAGATCAATGCCATTGACCACTTAGTTGATTTATTGAACTTAAAATTTTCTCCACGTATGCACATAATATTACTGCAAGGAAAGTTGTTATAATCGATGACATGACCGACGATTTTGTGTGCATCACAAATATTGTGTAAATTTCCCACAATTTAGCGCCGGATAATTATTCTGCTAATATCTAACGATATTTTACTCACAGTCCCGTCGCTCCTAAATTGAAAATAGTTCTAACGATTTATTTATACTTGCAGTACTGTCCCGCAGCCTCCTTCCCTCACAAGGTTTCGTCCTCAATCCCACCCGCTCCCGCAACCTCCTCCTCTCTCGGTTTTGCCCTAAATCCCTCTCGGTGCAGGAATAATGGAGTGAGTAAGCTTTAAGAACGGAGCAAAAGAATGAAAAAGTTGACAATTTTGATGGTCCGTGTAAGCTGCGATCCCATAGTTGTCTTCCCAGCTAGCTCAAATGGCGACTGAATCGGAATGAAAAAAAATTAGGGAAAAAATGGGAGAGGAGGGTTGAGGTAAGTCCAAAATGAGCTAAGAGGAAGTGCGGTGAGAACAAGCATACCTTACTCAATGGTATGCTTATTTCGCGAAAGTTGCGAGGGAGGTAAGCTTGTTTGCACCTAGGGCTGCGAAATTGGCTTGAAGATCGAAAACCACCACTTTTTATAAAAAATTGCTTTTTTTTGCTAGTGGATTGGTTAGGCGAGCCAAGGCAGGTTCGACTCGGAGTGATTTGGCGCACGAGCCAAAAACTGCATTCGAACTATCTTGTTTACAATTCGAGCTGGCTCAGAAATCTAATTGATCCACATCGTATCGGGTTGAAATTTAGTAAGATCGATCCATGATCCGATTTCACACGCTTTTTTAGCAATGAAATGTGTAAAGATATAAGAATTTAGGGTTTACCACTTTTAATGTTCAAGCTATTCATGTTAGGAATTTAGGGCTTTTAAAGTTTATGTTATACACGTGATACATGGGGTATATTTGTGAATTTAGCTCGAACAATGACAGTCGCTCGAAAGTTAATTCGAACTTTGGCTCGTACATAAAGTTCGGATTGAAATAAACGTGTCGAGCTATGTGCCAAAATTTTGAAGTGAATTCTTTCAATCGCTCTGCTCAAAATTTAGATCGTTTAACATCATATCGATGTTAGGCATGTCAAAGATTGTTAATCGGTCTAACATTAATTTGAGAAGCCATTCAGGAAATTTTCCTCAAACTCGGATCTCACATAAACTTATAGCTTAGTGTATTAATTCCTACCTGACACCTCCTCTATATGGCTAGCTACATCAAGCTCATTTTTGAATTTTTCTTATTATAATTTCATGGCACCCTTCCTACAATATCAATCTCAATCATCACCCATAAATAAAGCAAACTTAGATGCAGTCATAGCTCTATACTTTTGAACCAAAAGTATTATCCTTCTAAAGCTCTTTTTTGCTCAATTCAACTCACTTTTTATTTAGATACTTCAAATCCACTAAACTTAATATCTATCAATCAAACTTAACTGAAATGTGGCAGAATTAAGAGTTTCCTTATTTAAATTGTTGTATTAAATTCTGTATATTAATTGTACATATTCTTTCCTTACAGCTAGATGGTTAGATTTGGAATATGTATTATTATAAATTATTATGTATTATTAGGATATCTAACTTAGATTGTATGACCTATTATTTATTCGAATGAAATAAAAGAAATAAGGCAAGCAGCTTATTTGTTCAAAAAATTAATAATCAATAACAAGACTTTTTCCAACCTCGTCTCTATTCGCTCTTTCTTTTATTCACTTTTTTTTTTTTTTACTGAATCCTATTCTATAACATGGCCTTGGTGCCACTGCACATACAAAAATGAAGGCAAAAAATTAATTTATTTCTACGATAATCCTATAAGAACATGTTGAAGTTTGTAAAGCTCATAATTTTTCCTCTTCGATTCTATTTGGTTGATTCCCTCTGCTGGTTTGATTCTGTTGAGCAATTTACCTCTCACAATTTAAATGTTGGTGGTTCTTGTGCTTTCTAGGCAAGTCCATTGATGGGCCCTAAGTGGAAATCATAAACCAATGTGGTCTTCGGCCTATTTTGACTGGGCCCTTTAATAAGCACCTACAAGGTTATAAAAATTATTAGGTGCGGTGTCGTGATGCATGTGGAGGTCAGTGGTGGAACGTTACGTGGCAAGTGAGCCCTGCCACCATTAACGCTGGCGAATGCCAGTATATGGCAGTGAGGTCCACTTACCACGTGGCGCCCCGCTACTGGCATCCGCATCTCAGGACTCCGCACCTAAACTTGTGTCGCAGGGATAAATTTTATTTTACCGTCGATATTTGAAAATTTTGTACTTGAAATAGTGGGGACGAATGTCGTTCGAAGTTATTTCACCAAGCGATAAATTTTTTTGATTTTCGGAAGCAGTGGGAGATGAGTGTCTCCTAAAGTTATTTCATAAGAACGAGAAATTGTCTCAGTTTTAGACCGCAGTTGTCATCTCTGATGTGATCGAATGTAGCTTTTAAAAGAAATTTATTGAACAATAATACTAAATCTGGAATTAAATAATTATAAGTAGGAATGATACGAGGGAATGTTAGTTAATTTAAATCCTTTTAGCATAACGAAAGGGGGCAACCATAAATTTACGCAATAACTCCATCTTTTGTGAGGCTTGTATTATAATTTGTATTTTTTTTTAATATTTTTTAAAAATTAGAAATTGATATGTTTCAGTTCTGAAATAGGAACATTACATACATACCATTTACTTATTATGTATTTGGAAAATTATCACATACGGACAACGTACGCAGCGCTGCGTACGGATTCTGCGAATAACCAGCCAATACCCGTAGAATAACCTCCAAATAACTCCGTGAATAATTAAAACGGAACAGCAGAGGTTATTAGAAAGTTAGTACAATGTTATTTGAGCAATAACCTTCCAATAACCTCACAATACCATGAATAACAGAAAAAATATAAGTGAAACCGCGGAGGTTATTGGGGCGTTATTAGGAGGTTATTCGCTGGTTATTCAGAATAATACCGCAATAACCTCCTAATAACCTCCGGATAATCCTGAAATACACTTATTCGGAGGTTATTCGGTGGTTATTGGCTGGTTATTCGCGAAATCCGTACTCAGCGCTGCGTACGTTGTCCGTATGAAATAAATTTCCTATGTATTTACATATCTAACACCTAAAACTCATCTTTTTCATATATATGTCATCTTATCTATACATAAATATGAGTATTTTACTTTTAAAAGGTTAAATTAGTGATATTGTTTATATGATTTGAAAGATTTCTGTGGTATAAATGCAAAATGTAAGTATAGATGTTACAGATGTAAATACAAAGGATTTTGATGGTATATATGTAAATGCCCCATTAACTATTCTCAAATTTTATACAATTTGAATATTTTATTGCAGTGTAAATTTCTATATGGCATATTGTTACTATTTTAAAATTCTATAAGAAATATTTATTTGATGATTATTAAATTAGTTTGAAAGGATCTATAGTGCTTCCTAATTTTCATTAAATAAAGTTGATTTATTATCTAAAAAAAATCGGGCCTAAAAATCTTAGTTTAGTATGAGAATTAGTATTAAAATATAAAAAATCATACATTATGTCGCATTATATTTGGTATGCCATATTTGATATTATTAATGGAGTAGATTTATTGAGCACATGAAAGAGAAAGTTAATGTATTAAAATAAGGGTTACATACATACTACACAAAATTACGTATTTACGTATCTAGCACGTAAACAGTTATATTTACATACATAACACTCAAATCTTTAACATCAGATCAAAAATATGATCATCACTATCGTTAAAAGTGATACACCATTATAAATTTGTCACTAATGAGTCGCAAACATAAAATATGAAAATTTGAGAGTTATGTAAATACCTGAGAATTGTGTGATATGTATACAAATTTCCCTTTAAATAGCAAATATTTTTTAACTCAGCCAATTCAATTCAATCGGTTGGGTCTAGGGTTGTCAAAATGGCTCGTCGTTAGCGAACAGTTCATATTCGGCTTGTTAAGAAGCTTGTGTGTGATTCATTTGCTATGTTAACGAGCCAAACACAGATTTTTTTTTTTGTGCTCCATATATAAACGAGCCCAACTCAACCAAAGATTCGTCCGTTTGTGTTTGACTCATTTTGGCTCAAAATTATATATATATATATATATATATATATATATATATATATATATATATATATATATATATATATATATAATTGACGATTAGTATTCTTAAAAAATTTAATTGACTACAACGCTATAAAAAAGTATTATCAATTATAATTATTAATTAAAAAAAGAATAAAAATATATTAAATTATATTTAAATGATATTTTAATATAAATAATAAGGTTTAAATCTTTCCACAACCCTTAACATCCTACGGTTGCAGTGAATAGGTTGTTAAAATCATTCTTTGTTCATGAACAACTCTTGTTCGGCTCACTAAACAAACGAGCCGAACACAAATACATTTTTTGTGTATGAAATACAAACGAGTTGAACACGAATAATGATAATTTTTAACTAGTTTATATATATATATATATATATATATATATATATATATATATATATATATATATATATATATATATATATATATATATTGTTGAATGTGGATTTGTCTTGTGAATCACACTCTAGAAATACATAGTTTTGAACTATAAGGGAGAAACACAGAGAGAGGGAAGGAATGAGAGGAGAGGAGGAAGAAGGAGCTCTTTGCATCCTTTTATATATTTGAATGTAGTTGTTACATTGAGAATGAAAGAAAGTTCTCCTTACATGAGACACGTCAAAAGAGAGAATGATCCAAAAACAATACCTAAAACATAAAAGTATCTTCCTATTTATAGAAGATAAAAGAATCATACATAGAAATTATATTCTTGCCCATACTTAAGAGGGGTTTGCACAAGGTTTTCTAATATTTTTGCATGTCTAATCCTATCACTCAGCAGCCCTTCGATCGGCGGCCTGCATTTGAGTTTTTGGTAGCCTTTCGATCGCCTCATCGGCTGGTCGACTGGTCGAGGAACTCAGTTGCTCTATTGGTCGATTGACCGATGTTGTCAGTTGGTAGGCAGGTCGACTGACTCTAGTTGGTCGACTAGTCAGTCGATTGGTCGGGCGTCCCTTAGAGGCTGGTAGGCGCTCGATCTTCGGTTGTCCCTGAATGGAGGAAGAAACATAGAGAGAATGAAAGAGAGTAAAGGAGGAAGAGAGAGAGCACGGAGACTAGGCTTAATGGCAAAAAATGGAATATTCTTGTGCTCTTTGATCTCTTTTATATATCTGAATGTAGCGGGCAAATTGATAAGAAGAGAGAGTTCTCCCTACATGAGAGGGGTTGAGAAAAAGAAGGGTCCAAAAGTCGACCCTAAAACATAAGCATATATTCCTTTTTGTAGAAGATAGGAGAACTGTACATAGAAATATCATTCTTAACCCTACTTGAGAGGGGGTTATCGCTTGGCAACCCTTTGGTCGGCGGTCTGACATTAGGGCATTTGGTATCCCTCTGGTTGGCTGGTAGGTTGGCCGGGGAGGTTGGTTGGTTGCCTAGCTGAGGCGGTCGACTGAATCTGGGTGGCCAGCTAGTCAGTCGGTCATCCCTTTGAGAATGGCGGGCGCTCGGTCGGTTGGTAATCCCCTATATGGTGGTGGTCGGTCGGTCAGATGGTAGTCCACTAGAGAATTGTGCTTGGTCGGTCATCCTAAAGGGTGTTGTTCGGTCGATTGGCTGGTCATCGAATCTCTTCTTTGTTGCACCTTCATGGCTTAGCAAATCTAGGGTTCCACTAATCTAGGACGATGGGTCAAAGGAGACCCAAGCAGGCTACCTTTATCAATATAGGCTTTTCTTTGACGTACCAATTGATCTGTCCCTTTTAGGCACATTCATCTCTTTTATCAAGCCTTATAGGTTCTTTTTTGTGTACTCTGTCAATCATTTGCAACTTTTTATCAGGTTACAATGATTCGCCCTCTCCCTAGTGGCCTAATTTCGCCTTTACGAGTGAAGGTTTCCCCTATAACGACTGTAAAAAATCACCTTAGCTACCCATGTTGCATGACTTACTAAGAAAACACAACATATTTTATTTTGAATTTTCTTGAGATTTATTCAGATTGTTATTCACCACGAGGAAACGTCATAATGAGAGGTCTCTTTTAACCTAGAATAAAATCATATTCTGGTTTAATTACCAAGATCTTTCTGTAGAATCTCTCATATGTATTCTCTAGGGTCAACGATGGTCTGATTTCTTTTTGGGCTGTTTTTCTCCAGTTCATGATATGTGAATATTTCTATATAAATATCTTCATAGATACACTTTTTTTACTTCCACTTATTTTTTGTACATTTTGTATATTTTCTTTCTTCCTTTGCTTTTTAAGAGACGGTGGACTAGAAAGAGGGGTTTGTAGGGGACATATGCTGAGAAGGTTATTCTTGTCAGAATAGAAAGGTGTGCAAACAATCTCATCCAGGATTATACTATGTGGAGAATTGGCAAGAAAGTGTTGTGTCAAGTTCTTCTCAGCATCAGAGGGTTGCATGCAAGAAAGCTTGTACAATTTATGGAGGGAACTAACAAAATAAAAGGGGTCGACGTATTGGCCCGACAGGAAGGAATTATGTCATTGGGGGGAGGAGGCCTCATACGGTAATTCTTAAGCGAGTCATTCACCATTGATGATTGATCTCGCAACAAGTAAACCCCACTTGATTGTGTCAATGTTGATGGTCATACTTTACGTAAGAGCTAACACATCTCATTCTTGGGCTCCTCCATCCTACACACCTCATCCTCCAAAGACAAGCCCGAAGCAACTTTGTCAGCAAGATAATATTTGTTGGGAAAAGAAAAAAAAATGCTTGATGCTCTAGTCTCTAAGGTTGTCCCTTAGAACGGTGAGGACTAGATTTGGAGGCTCTGTTATTGCTAGTTTTACATTTGTTGGCCTTTTAGTGAGTGGCACAATTTCTTAAGAGTAGAAATGCTTTCCCACATATGATACCAAATTGTTGTAAGCTAGAGAATTCTTGGCAATGAAGATATATTAATATCATAGCATTTTATGAAAAGCTAGCACACAAATATAAACAAAGATCTTGTAATGTCGACATCAGAGGATTTTGTGTGGAAAATCCAAATGAGAAAAAACCATTAGGCCAAACTTAGTTGAAATGAATCTACCATATCAATAATAATGACTAGGCTACAAGATTTTATTGATCGTTGAATGACCGAAAATAATAGTACATAAGTAAAAGTTATCGACGCGACTTCCACTAGATGGGTGGTGGAATATGTTGGGGAAGTAGCAGTGACCTGGCTGTTGAGAAGAAGGACTGACGGTAGAGTTTGCGTGCCATAAAATTTAATGTAAGCGTCATAGGTGTGATTGTGGTCTAGTGACAATGACAAAGGTGGATAAGTAACTGTGTTTAGATGGTGGAAATGTTCCGATGATAGTGGTTCGATTGCAACGACTATGGAGGCCAAGTAGCAGTGGCTCAACGATGACGATGATGCTGCTTGTGCAATGATGGTCCACCGGTGGCAGCGGCTCGATAGAGATGGTTCGATGACAATGATGATGGAGGCCAGAAAGTGGTGGTAGGGCAGTAGTTGAGGCTAGATGACGGTGGTCCAGTTTTGGTGACGGTGTAACAAGGCAATAGTAGTTTGACATTGGTGGAGGCCCGATGGTGGGAGTCTGATAACGGTGACGGTGGTGGTCGAGCAGTGGATGTTTGACGATTCAGGCAAGTTAAAGGTAACGACAATGACGCTCAATTAGCTGCGGTTCAACAGTGGTGGTGTCTCGATGATGGTGGTTAGATAATGATGAGGGGATTACAGAGCAACAATGATCAAGCAATGATGATGGTCGGACAATGGTGGTCGTGCAATGATGGTTAAGCAGTGGCAATGGCTTATCGATAACAACAATTTGATAGTGATGAAGGTGGTGGTCGGGTACGGTGACCTGACAATGATGGAGGCCTGATGATAGTAGTCTGATAGAGATGACAGTTGTGGTTGGGTTGCCGTGGTTTTGCGATTGTGACTACTCAACAATGGTGGTGGAGCTCGAGAACTTTTAAGAACTTGAGCTCCACCAGCCTTCTCTTCCTCCCCACACACAAAATGAGTGGGCTGAATTTATAGATTTTGGGGCTTGCATCATTTGTAAAAACTGTTAGAATATGGTCAACTTCATCAAATGACTCAAAATATTTTCCCTTAATTGGATGATATTTTATGGGCATTCGAGTGTCTTAGGATATCAGAATTATTCCATCTCGGGCTTGTTGGATTCATCTCGTAGTGACCCTTGATTTGGCTGTAAACTGATCATATTTGGAGATCATTTGGCCCCCAAAATATATCTCAAAGATTATTGCTACACTTTAAGTACATGATTTGAACTTGCTTGGGCTCACAACGAGCTATGTTTGATGTTAGATGACTCATCTTATCAAAACATTTTATGAAGTATATGTAATTAAATATTTGAGGCTCTTAGTGCTAATGTGCACCGAGATTCATACATGATTAATATATTTTTTAAGGACCGATCAATATTATATTTTTATTTAATATTTATCAAAAAAAAATTACATTATTTATATATATATATATATATGTATGCAATATCGATTTAAATAAAAAAATGATTCATAAAACTAAATTGTTATTATAAAATCAAGACATAAAATTCATGATATTTATTTATAATTAAATTTTAACCAATAATTAGATCTTAATTTGTTCATAATAAAATTATTAAATTGAATTAAACTTTGATCATATCACTACAGTTTTATCAAATTTCAGCATTTCTTTTTTATTTTGAAAAGTTGATCAAGTTGACCAAATTGACCAAGTTCTAAAAACAAGAGAGAACAAAAGCACGAGGGCGGTTCACTCGATCCCCCGAGACAACAAGGAGCTCGGAGCATGGTGGGCAACACGGCCATCGTCATCGCAAAACCCGAGTCTACCTTTTAAAGAAACTTTCCCTAGCACTAAATAACAAAGCCCATAGGACTTTGAGGTAGTTTGCCTAGTGCAACATAAATCCTCAACCTTCGTTAAAGTATCGCATTGCAAATTAAGCCCTAACCTAATTTTTAAAGATTCCGAGGTAGTCGTTTGGGTACGACATAAACCCTCACATCTTCAAGGCTATTTGTATGATTCTATCATATAAATATAAGTCCTAATTAACTAAAATTAGCAAGATCAAAACATTAGATAAATATTAGGATTCCTTTCCTAAATTCAAGCCAAACAATAAAGATAGTCGGGAAATTATCGAAGTTCACTTCGAATCAGTGATTTCTCCTACCTTTCTTCCTTTGAATTCTCAAACAAAAATGTTCTAAACTTGATACATTCCCTATTGAAATTCCAAAATTCAATCCTTTGAAAACTTAAACTTAAATTCCCTTTGCTGCACTATCGATTATTATCGAGAGTTTTCTTAGGTGATTCCCGTCACTTAAGATGTAATTAACTATAGGGGCTTGCCCTACAAGGAACTTTAAGAACCCATGTAATATAAACCCCGTTTAATTCATTTCATATTAAGCAGGGGAACTTGTCGGCTTATAAAATCGGGTTCGTACGAAACGGATGTCACAAATCTCCTAGTTTATTTAATCGAGCCCTCATCATCACAAAGCAGGTCTATTCTTCGGGATAGATACACGGTTTGTGGTGCGGTGCTCGTTTGTATAAACTATTCGTGATGTGAGATCGGTTCGATTTCACATCTTAAAACGTTCAAATTTGCAACTATTTTTAAAATCAAATATTACCTTTTCAAATTATTTATTAAATTAAAAATTCGCCGACAATTTCTGTAAGCGACCCCTTTTCAAAACACATAACCTAAAAAATATGCCGACAATTCTCTACTCCTCTATTGACAAATCTCTTTTCTTTAATAAGTCGCTTCTTCATCAAGACTTTGTTGAAGATACGCAAAGGCCTCCGAACCGACGAATTTTCTTCAAGTTAAAAACTCCGCTTTGTGGCTTCTAAGAGTTTGGTGGCCATTTTGCATTGAAAGGAATGATCTCTAGTCGTTTCTACGTTTAAAAATAAAGGTAAAAATGAATTCCGGATGGTTTCCTACAAAGAAATGACTTAGAACTGTCTGAAAACCGCACGAAAAATTCTTAAGAAACCAAATTTTCAACCGTCTCGCCGTCGGGCCGGGAGTTTCTCGCCGTCGGCGAGACAGGTTGTAAACTCGAAATGTTATAAGGCGCCCATCTCGCCGTCGGCGAGATCGACCTCGCCGTCGGCGAGATCGTAAAATTGCCTAATTTCGTTTTTTAATTCGAATATTTTCCGATCTCAATTACATGGGGGTTCAAAGTCAGTGATGATTTTAATTAAAAAAAATTGAGTAGTAAGATTTGTTTTAATAATACGGACTTACTAATTTGTATAAAATTAAAATAAAAGACATTATGGGTTGCCTCCCATAAAGCGCTTGGTTTAATGTTGTCACCGACTCCACTTTAGCTTAGTAATCGTCGACTTCAAGCATTAAAACCACTTTAAATTTGGTCTTCACCTTCGAAATACGGTTTTAATCTATGTCCGTTTACCTTAAATCTATGTCCTCGTCTGATCTTCAATTTCTATAGTTCCATATGAAAATATTTGAGTTATGGTGAAAGGTCTTAACCATCGAGATTTTAATTTCCCAGAAATAATTCCAATTTAGTATTATATAAAGAAACCTCTTGTTCTCGTTCAAAATTTCTCTGACACCTTCCGATCATGCCATAATTTCATCTTTTCTTTATAAATCCTATCATTATCATATTATCTATTCCCTTAATTCTTCCAATTCACCATCTTCTTTCATATTATAATTAAATTCTTTAATCGCCCAATATACTATGTTCTAATTCAACCGGTAAATGGCAAGTTTTTCCATATAAGTCCGTAAGGAGTCATTCCAATCGGAGTTTTATAAGCAACATGTCCATAATGCAAAGCATGTCTAGTCTTACGTACCCGCCCAATCTATTAGGGTTTCTTACGAACTTTTAAAATACACTTAATCTCTCGATAAGAATTTCTCACTTAATCCACTAGTTTGTGGATGATAAGCAATGATATCTTATGAATAATATTATATTTTTCTACTACCGTGAATATATTTATTTCTAAATGAGTTCCTCCGTCAAAGGATAATCACTCTCGCATTCCAAATCTAGTAAAAATATTTTTCATTGTAAATTTTTCAAACACTTTTAGCATCACACCTAGTAAGCTTGCGCTCAATCCATTTGAACATAATCAACAACTACTAATATATAAGGAGTTTCCAAATGAAGGAATAAAAGGTCCCATGAAATCTAATCCCCAAACATCAAAAATTTCTACTTCTAATAAAAAATTCGGTAGGCATTTCATTTCTTCGATATATTTCCTACTTTCTAGCATTTATCGCAGGTTTTTTATATATTCCATACAATCTCTAAATAGAGTAAAGCGTAGAATCCGCATTACACCTTATACGGCTTTATCATCTCCCAAAATGTTCCTCCAAAATCGAATCATGATATTTTCGAATAATCGTTCAATTCTTCATAAAGCACACATCTTCTAATAATTAGATCCTTACATTGCTTATATAAGCATTGCTCATCCAAAAGTATGTTTTAGTATCATGAATGAATTTTTCTCTGTTGTCGCAAATTTAACATAAATGGTAAAATGTCACTTACAATATAATTTACTATATCAACATACCAAGGTATTTTCCACTCATTTATATTATAAAGTTGTTCATCGTGAAACCGTCTAAAATTTCATTGTCAAGATTTATAATTCATGATTTTTTAATCTTGATAAATGATCAGTAATTGACACGGGCCTCTTCTTATTAACGATCTCAAAATCAAATTTTACTAATAATATCCATCCAATTAATCTTCGGTTTAGAATCTTTCTTTGCATTAAATACTTAATAAAGAAAGTGATCGCATGCAATAATATACTTTATTTTACATCATTTAGAGTTTTACTAACATAATATATAACTTTGAAAATTTATCATATCTTGCTCAAGAACCGCTCCTATAAAGATAATCACTAGCATCACACATAAGTTCAAATGGTTTCTCCCAATTGTGTAAAATCCATTATGCAGTGTTGTTGTAATTAATTTATTTTTTAATAATTCAAAAAGCATTCAGCATTCATTGTAAATTCAAATTTCTTGTCCTTTTCAAGAAGTTGGACATGTTTAGTAATTTTTTAAAAATCTTTATATAACGTCTCAGAATCCAAAGATGTCCAAGAAAACTTCTTAACCTTTCACCGTAGTTGGAGGTGTTAATTTAGCTATAACTCGAATTTTTGCAAGGTCTACTTCCACAAATTTTCCAAAATTTTATGCCCTAATACAATTCCGTTCGTAACCATAACTGCATTTCTCCCAATTAAGAACTAAATTAGTTTTCACATACTTCAAATACTTTTTCAAGATGATTTAAGCATAAGCAATGTTGAACAAATACAGAGAAAATCATCCATAAATACTTCTATTCCATTATCAATTAACTTAATAAATATAGACATCATACATCTCTCGAATGTTGCAGCATTTACATAATCCAAAAGGCATCCTTCGAAAAACGAAAGTTCCATAAGGACTAGTAAAAGTAGTTGTCTCTCGATCCTTCCGGAGCAATTTATATTTGATGATAACCGGGGTATCCATCTAAGAAAACAAAAATACTTTATGTCCCATTAATCTATCTAAATATCCTATTCAGAAATCTGTAAAGGGGAAGTGATCTTTCCCGTGTCGTGTTTAATTTTCTATAATCAATACATATTCACCATCCAAAAGAATCCTGTCTTATACGGATAAGATCATTATTTTCATTAGCTTTTACGGTCACTCCTCCTTTCTTAGGCACACAAAGAATTGGGCTTACCCAAGCACTGACAACAGATATAATACCATTATCTAACCATTTTAAAATTTCTTTCGACTACTTCTTTCATTATCTTCCAAGTTTAATCTCCTTCGGGATCTACTTGTGCTTATGTTCATTATCTAAAATAATTTGCATACAGATTGAAGAACTAATTCCTCTAATATCTCCAAAGTTCAACCAAAAATTTTCTTATATTTTTGGGCGTATCTAAAAGCTTTTGTTCTTGCATTCATTTAATTCAGATGAAATAATAACTTGTAGAATTGAAGAATTACCTAAGTAAGCATATTTCAAATGATTAGGTAACATTTTTAACTCAAGTTCGTGAGGTTTAATAATCGATGAAACTATATTTTTTTCTGCAGTTTTTCGTATTATCCAAAAATTCAAATTTTTCGAATATAATCTAGTTCTTCATTTATATCGGCTTTTCAATTAATTCAATATTTTATTTTTCTAATTTTTCTTCATAATATTCCTTAAAATGTTCTTCGTAAATGATCAAGTACTTCCATTCGAAAACACTCATCATCTTTTTCTAAATGCTATGATATTTATCGATTTAGCAATATTAAAAGTTATTTTTCGGGGCCATTTACTCTCATAGTTAATTCTCCTTTATGAACATCAATCATAGCTTTCCCAGTAGCTAAAAATGGCTCTCCTAAAATGATAGGAATTTTTATCTTCTCCTTCCATATCTAAAACAACAAAATCTACAGTGGAAGATAACATCCACTTTTACTAAAACATCTTCAATAACTCCTTGTAGATATGTAACAAAACGATCACTTAATCAAGGGTTACCGAAGTAGGTGAAATTTCTACCAATCCTAATCTCTTAAAATTGATAGAAGCATTAGATCGATGCTTGCTCTAATTCACACAAAGCTTTTCCATGGAATTTTTCCTCAATAAATAAGAAAGGTATAAAGAAACTACCAGATCTTTTAATTTTTCTGCAGTTTTTCTAATAACACTACACTCTTCACTAAGTGCGACCGTTTCACTATCGGTAAATTTTCTTTTTTATTTAGAATATCTTTCATGAATTTTATATAGTTTCGCATATGTTCTAGCTTTCTAAGAAAGAAATTTTCTATTGTTGAATTTCTTTAGAATTTCAATATAATCATAAACTGCTTTTATCTTTTTATGCTGAATTGTCGTTGAGGAAATGGTGGTGGAGGTTCTTCATCGTAAATTTTCATTGGTATTAAAGGATTTTCTATGTTTAGATTCATGATTCGTTTCCTTTCGATTTCAACTTCCTCTTTTTAACTTTCAAGTTCTTTCCGAATTCGAGGTTCTAATTCTTTCCACTTCATAATTGTATCGCTTTAATTTATTCATTTCTGTTCGGATTTATTTCACATTACTAGGGAATGTTCCAGCATTCTATTATTAAGCGTGGTGTTGATATGTCCAAGTCGAGTTCAATATTTTTAATAGTTGTCTCCTTAATTTTGTAATCGATTTCCTGGTATTTGCAATTGATTTCCTCGATTTTGCAATCGATTTCCTTGATTTTGTAAATGTTTACCCATATTTAATATTAATTTCTTCTATAGATAATTTTCTTCTTTAATCGTGGTTATTATTATTAAATCTGTGGATAATTAGGTTTATAATTAGAATTTCTGACAGAGGGATTTCTATTAGTTGTGTTATGTTGTTCATCCATGGCCGTATTAGTTGTATTATTATTCCAATTAAAATTAGGATGATTTTTCCATCCGTGATTATAATTTGCAGGATTATCGTGGGTCTGTTATTAATAGCATTTATAAGCTTCATAATGAGATCGATTCTATGTTGTCCAAATGAGTTTTCTTCTAATATAGTCGGAGAGTAATTTATTCCAAAATGATCTAATTTTTTAGATATACAGTTGATTTGCGAAGCTAACATAGATCTTGCATCATTTTCATGAATACTAGTTGGCCTTTTCAGATCTATTCTATCGCTTAATTATCAAAATTATTTGTATTGCTATTTTTTCGATTAGTGCACAGTTTCCATTAAATGGTGTTGACATTAATGATCCTCCAAAGAAGAATACTCGATGATTGATCTTAAAGATCCTACTAATCCATTATAGAAAGTTTGAATAATTAACCAATCCGGTAATGTACGATGGCATTTCCTACAGTTTCAAATCTCTCATGTGCTTTATATATTGATTCTCCATCAAACTCGACTAAAAGAAGTTATATCATTTCTAAGTTTTGGCAGTTTTAGATGGTGGAAAAATATTTGAGAAATTTTGTGATAATTCTCTCATGTTTTATCAGATCCAAAGCAACGAATTTAACTGCATTTTAGCCTTATCCCTTAAAGAAAAAGGAAAAGTCTAAGTTTTAATAACATCGTTAGAAACTCCTTCATATTTGAAAGAGTACACAAGCCTCTAAAAAACTAATAACATAAATTCAGATCTTCAAGAGGGTGAACAACTAAATCGATTGTTTTGAACATTTGGATAATTGCAGTGTTTAAGTTCAAATGAGTTAAGCAGTTTCACACGTGTTTTGAATAGCTAAATGAATTTCATCTAATGTAGAGTAGTCATAATATTTTAATGGTCTCTATTGATCGATATTTTCATTTTCGTGGAATATTCGCCATTTGTGTTAAATTTATAATTTCTCTTTTTTGTTTTCTAATTCTTTTAATCGTACGCTCTAATTTCGAATCGTAGCGTATTAAATTTTCGTTTCCAAATTTTCACATACAATTTTTATAAAATAAATTTTAAATAGTTCGTTACCTAGTAACAATTTTCATCGCAACCACAAAAAACTTCGACCCACTTTTTGTATATTTGCAATTTATTGTTAATAGCAACGACACCAAAAACTTGATCCCGTTTAATATATATATTTTATTTTATGACGAACAAGATATACCCACTTACACAAAGATACGTATCGTATCAAGAACATGGCTCTAGTGCGGAGTCCTGGTTATCGATCCCACGTTAAGTTTTTTAACAACATTTGTATCACTTAAATTTAAAATAATTACTTACTAATATAAAAGATACTAAATTTAGAATAATTAACTAAGCAAACTAAAGTAAACTAATGCTTTAAAATAAAGCTGATTTAAAAGATTTTTAAAAGGATTATTCCTCTCGTTTTAAAATTAAGTGAATGCCGAATTTAAATAGAATTCCTTTTCAGACAAGGGGATAAATATAACATTCATATTCTTTACTCTACGATAAGGCAAAGAATATCACTAGTCCTATGCCTTGACACGAATCGCGCTAGGCTGTGAGTGACACGTCGCCACTCTAGCCTCCCACGTTCCTCCTCAATTGCGCTAACATCTACACTTCAAATTAAATTAATGTGACTAAATCGAATATTTTACCGTCACACTAAAACGTCCAATTTCGCATCCAATAAATAATATTTCCTATTTATTCGCATCCTCCTTCCAAGCGCTTTTGACTTCTCCGAATATCGATGTAATTTACTATGCTTGATAATTCAACATATTTTAATAATTCACCGTTTACTGAAAGTAAATTAAGTTTTAAGTAAGACCGCCAGCAATTTATTTTAATATTTTAGGCACTTATATTTAATTTCATCAATTCACATAATTTTCATAAACAAGAGAAAGACTTCAAAAACTACCTTAATACAATTTAATTAAACAAAGATGGATTTCATTTAAAGTTAACAATAAACAAAGATACTTATTCAATTCTCCTGCGTACCTCAAGGTTCCTTCGACTTTTCCTCTAGTACAACACACTCTTAACTTCATCAATTGATAATTGACAACCAAGTAGACACTAAAACATTTAAAATTGACAATGTACATACAAAAATACACACAAAAGATAAAATTCGTCCTCTATTTATACAGAGGTAGATAAAGGTCTAAGGGTAATTTAAGCACCTCTTCAAAAAGAGTCCAAAGTTCACCGTAACTGCATTTCACCCACCCGCCACTCCGCGAGACGCACCGTCGGCGAGGCTTCTGCTGCCTAAATTACAAGGATCTTGCTGTCACGTGCCTTGCTCATTGTCAGCTGGCAGTTATAAATCCTCAAAATTCTCCTCATGATCTCGCCGCGTCGCAAGCCCGATCTCGCCCGTCGGCGGCTATCATTTTGCATGAATTTCTTCCTTTTTTGATCCAAATTTGCTCCATTTCACGTTATTTCTACCACTTATAAATTTATTTCGTAATAAAATAAAGTTAAAATACCTTTCTTTAAAAGATAATTTACTTAAAAAATATGTATGAATTTCATAACATATTTTTCTGTGATCACTTACCATAAAATTTCCAATTCAATTGGAGTTAATTTAAACACTTAAATGAATTTTTCAAGCTAAATCACATTTTTTGACATTTAAATAATTCTAATAATTAAAATACATTTCAAAAAATCATCAAATTAATTTTGGGAGTTCTTTGTGATCAGAGGATTCCTCGAAAAATAAAATTGTAATTAACATAAATTTTTTATTTTTAAATATTATTTTAATATTTAAATAATTAAAAACTAATAAAATTTAAAAAATTAATAAAATTGATGGAAGTGCTCTAGATTGCCTTCTAATCATTTAGTAACAATTGGAATAATTTTCCCTAACTCTCTAAAAAAGATATTAAATTTTAAAGGGTTAAAATTATTTTAAAGACCAAATTTTTCACTAAAATAATTCTAATAATTAAAATATAAATAACAAAAATATAAAATTTAGTTCTTTGGGTTCTCTAACCTGAGAGAGATTTATGAGAAATATGAAACACACTTTTTCAATTAAATAATATTTTATATTTAATTAATACTCCTTAAATTAAATTATAATAATTAAATTAAAATTCAAAAAATTATAAGTTTCTGTCTAAGTGGTCCTTTGGTTTATATGAACTTCCAATAATTTTCTTATGACAGTAAACTGCTTAATTAAGTTATCAATTTTCAGTGCTATTTTATATAAAAATAATTATGTACCAATAAAATTAAGAAAAATTATATTTTTCTCCTCTAATGCTTGATTGGATTTATAAGTGGAGTAACATAAAAATTAAGTCATTTCCGAGTTGAATTTGATTAATTATGAAGCATTAAGGTCTTAGTGGGCAAAGTTGTAATTTGTATATCTAGCCTTAACTAATATTTAGGTTTAATTAAGGCAAATAGTAATGGAATGATCTTAACAGATATATCAAATGATCGACACATAAGGGATAAGTGGTAGAAACCAATCTCACTTTTGTCACATTAAATGATAAATTGACAATTTTCTTAATTATTTTAATTTGTATAAAAATTAAATTAACGGATTCTTAAGGTTAGGGGTTTGGCTTTGGAAGTTAATAATTCGTCAATTAAATACCGCTACTTGATGTTTAAATGATAAATCATTAATTTGACAAGAATCATAATCATATAACATAGCTTTTCTAAAATCACAATATACCTTACCGTAAAAATCCCTAAAGCGTTTTAAGAGTTAGCGTGTAATTTAATTGAAATTTGACTAATGAAATTTAGAAAAACAAAACACAATTAATTTTAAACATATTTGAAACACTACAAACCCATCAAAATTGTTCAAACTCTTTCATAAATTAAATTGTCTCTAAAAGCCCCACTTACATAATTCATAAATAAAATGCTCATATTACCCAATTTTTCGATTTGACAAAACATCAATGTCTATTGAAATAAGGGTATGAAATGGATGAATCATTTAATAATCATGATAAGTTCAAATGACCTCAAGAAAGTTCAAATGGGTTATGAAATATCTAAGTATTCTCTAGACATTTTCATAAATCTTCTGGAAATCTTGTAGAGCAATTGAGCCTATCATACTTATTAAAAGAAGTCATCTTCAACGAATAAATATGACCACTCAGTTATGACATGTGATCTAATAGACCCATGAAGAACCATCTATGAGGTTTTTCTTTCCGTCAATTATAAATGTTTATTGAAAAGATACTAAAATTCTAATTATGAATTTGGTAAGACTTCACATATACATTTTTATAAGTTTATAGTACCTTCCTTTACTGTGTTTTTTTTGCTTATGAGTTTGCATGATAAACAACAATGTCACCTTGCATGAAAACCAAAACTTTTATGATAAATGACAAAACTGAAACCAAAATAAAAAATTTAAAACAAGATAAAATTCACCCCCACAACAATCAAAATATAAGACAACTCAAGATTTAATCACGAACAAGACAAAAATCACAATACAACTAAATTAAAATACCTTTATCAGATGATCGGGAATACCTCGGAGGATGCAACCTATGGATGCTAACGAGATTTCCCACGGTCTAAATGAAAGTATGGAACTCATTTAGTTGAGTATAGTAAATAATCGACTCGCTTAATCAAGAAAATAACGTCGAAATGAGAGAACTATAGGATCATAACTGGTGTCGCTATAATCAACTTAAATATTCCCCTAATAAGACATTAAGACACCTCAATTTAAACATTTATAAAATATGAAACTTCCATTTTCTCTTCAATTGATACTTCTCTAAACTAAACCCGCTACGACGAGGAGTTTGGAGTACTCACAGTGGGCAGCATGGCCATCTTCAATTGCTAAACTCCTTAGAATTAAACAATAACTCATACGATTTCGGGTAGCTTGCCTAGTGCAGCATAAACTCTCACCCTATCTTTTTAGGCATTTGTACATCGTGCAACATAAGCCCTAAACTGGCCTTAGGATTCCAAGGTTGTCATCGGGTATGACATAAATCCTCATATCTTCCAGGTTGTTCACATGATCGGTATTAAGTGAATGTAATCCCTAAATAATAAATAGGATAAAATATTAAATAAATATCTCAAATTGAAGCCAAACAATAGGATAGTTTGAGAAAACACCAGGATTCTTCTTGGATCTATGTTCTTCCCCTAGCTTTATTTTCCTTTGGATTCCTTTAATAACTATTCCAAACTCGTGCCACTCACCTATTGAATTTCTCATTATCACATTTTCTTGAAGAATCCTACCTTTTGGTAGTCATGAATATAAATATTTCTTGATCTATATCATGAGTTTTTTTATGTATATTCGGTTGTCTAAGATGTAATTAACTATAAGGGCTTGCTCTTATAGGAAACTTAAAGACCCTAGATTATTATAAACCCTATCTAGTTGTTTCATACTAGATAAACTTTCAACATCACCTGGTTCGCAAACCAAATGAATGTCATGTATCATTTAGTTTATTTGATCAAGCCTCACCACCAAGCAATGTGTCCATTCTCCGGGATAGATACATGGCTTGCGGTATAGCGCTTGATTATTTAAACTATTGATTATATGGGATCGGTCGATTTCATATATTTTTCAAAATTAAAAATGATATTTTCCGAAATTATATATATATATATATATATATATATATATATATATATATATATATATATATATATATATATATTAAATCCATCTCCAAACCCCGCAGCTTCTACAATAGTTTAAGCATTCAGACCATACACAGCTTCCAAAACTAAAGGCGTATATATATGAGTTATAGATTGATACTTTCGTGCATCCTAGGTCTCGCCACTCATGGCACAAATAACACTACGATATAGTTGATCAAAGATTGATTGTGTATGAATATGTAGAGGCCGACCACGATCACCTAAGTAGCTCGAGATGAAGTTTTGGATATAATTAGCTCACCATCATTGAATAAGATAAAGGTTGAAAGCTGCTGACTCCCACCTATAATTAATGAAACTATGTAATGATTATGAGGTTGAGTCAAATATTGTTGTTTAAATCATAAGTATGTTTGATTATTTTTTATTGAAATTCTAACCTTTTATTTTCAAAATTTTATTATTATTAACTAATTAAATTTAATTGAATTTTACAAGAAATTGTTATACCAAATGTGGTCAAATTGCTTTCCATTGGATATATGCTGATCGGCTCACAATGGTAATAATTTTCAAATTTGACCGTTACACGTCTATTTGAACTTGCCAAAAATTGTTGATTTATAAGTTTTTTTATATAAATTATTTTTTAATAAATTAATTATTTAATATGTAAATAATTAAATTATCAAATATTTTTATAAGAGTGATTGGTAAATTATCAAAACTGTTTATTAAAAAAAATATACAACAATGTTATCTAACTTCTATTAAAAATTAGCAGCAAAAACTAATTTTAATCAAATGTTATTATAATTTGTCTATTTTAATTATAATGAAATGATGGCATGATGACTTGACAGCCCCACGTTCGCACTATGCATTAACGAACTCCAAAATTGATGCAGTGGCAATTTGGTGGCCAGCGAAATGAATATGAAAAGAAGCCATCACATCCACTCCTTATGCAGGCATTGAAAGTGTCAATTAGCAAAACCGGGCAAGAGCTCCAGAGAAACCCTCTGCTTGCCACTCTGCAAAAGCTATATATATCTGAGAACTTTAGATGAAGAGAGATAAGCTAGCTGGAAGGCACCCGCGGATTCCTCCCTCCAAGAGCACAGCTTTTATACTCATTCTTGTCCTCTCCTTCTCTTCCTCTTTCCATGTTAGTGCATACCCTATGCCTACGGCCCCCGAGCCGGCTCCCATAGAAAGGCCAATAAGCATCCCTCCGAACATTGGAAAATCACTTATCAACTTCCCTCCAAGAATGCAAAAAAGATTAATCAATATTCCTCATGTCATAAAAAAACCACCCCCCATATCCCCAAACCTTGAAAAACCCTCGATCACTCACCCCACTCTTACCTTTAACCCACCCACCATCCTTCCTCCCATCAACAGACAGCTACATCACACCCCGCCTTCCATCTTTGGAAAAGCACCCATCAATCGTAAATACTCCGCCAACAAATGTCTGGTCACAGCACTGCCTGCTTTTCACCTCCACTCTCCAAAAATTGTTTGCCCTCTAGACACCTTAAAGTTTGGAACTTGTCTGGATCTCATTGGCAATAAGATTGTGGTTGGAGATTTGATACACAGTGAGTGTTGCCCGCTCATTAAAGGACTCACAAAGATTGAAGCGGCGGCTTGCCTTTGCACCACCATCAAGTTAAAGTTTCTTGATAGCAATGTGTTGTATCCCATTGTTGTTGATCTATTGAAAAGTTGTGGCAAGGCGCCACCTTCTGCCAACACCTGCTAATGGTGGGTTAATGTTCGTTGTGCTATGTTTGTGTATTGATATAAAGAGGGATTTACATCCACACTTCTTGGAAAATGGTGATTCTTTCTTGCCTCTAACCTACTTTACAATGTATAAAAAGAAATGACTAATATTCCAGAGGTGTGAAAGAATAGGAAATTGCCAAAAGGTTATTCATTAAATATTTCTAGGTCTGTAAACGCTATTAATTGTAAAATCATGGGAGTAAAAAGTCATGACAGTAATGTTTCTATTGAAGATCTTCTTCCTATAACTCTCAGTTATTGTGCACCATCAGAAGAGGCTATGAGCATTATTGTGGAGATATCATGATTTTTAAAATTGAAATGTGCTATGGATATTAATCCAAGTGAGTTAAATAAATTACAGTAAGGAATTACAATTACATTTTGCAGATTGTAGTACTTTCTCCCATCTTTTTGTACGATTATGGTACACTTATTCATTTGGTTGAGGAAGTCAAATCGGTGGTCCGGTTCACCAAAGATAGATGAATCCATTTGAAAGGTTAAATATATTTATTTATTCGTTAATTTTTGAATGTATTCTAAAAATGATTTTAATAATAGTAATGTACAAGTTCTTCTCCAAACTAAAGGATTGTGTTGGTAGAAAAGTAAAACTAGAGGGATAAATTGTTGAGGAAGGAATAACATTTTATTCTCAATACCTTGAAGTAGCTGGATTTTAATATAACTCAATGATTTCAAAAATTTTATCAAAAAATGAAAAATATCATTATAAATTTTCAAGCACAGAAATTCCTCCAAGCAAGATAACATCATATGTATTAGATGAGAAGTCTATACTACAAGCTCATAGATATGTGCTTCGTTATTGCAATAATGTTGTCACGTATAGAACTATTTCTATTATTAGTGAGGAGAAAAAGATGGCATCAACCATATCTCTCATCTACATATATGGAGAATATCATGAATAGAAGCTTCTATGATTGGTTTAAGCAAATAGAAAAGATGATATTTACGTGTTTAAATATTATGTTCCTTCCAGACATATTATTAATTTACATAATAAATGTTGGCAAAGAATAATAACGATCCGCTGGTACCAGACAAAGTAAAACAATAGCTAAGGGGCCTAATGAAGTTATATGATGGTACAAAAGATTCAACATTGACGGATAAAACTTTCACACTAAAGAACACTACGAAAACAAAGAACTCAAAGTTATGCTGTTATTAATATCACAGAAATTGGAGACTTCAATTTTTGCAGCTGACTTACTGTTATTATTAATATCAGTTATTCAAATATCCTTGAACTTGTGTTGTTCAATTGTGACTGGGCTAACATTAATAATAGTGGCATGAGAGTAGATTAATTTGGTCATACTTAGTAATTTTTTCACTTCTAATTCACTCCGGAGATAAATTGGAAGATGATCCGTTGTTTTTTTCTTCACAAGTAAAGCTAGTTCTCTGCATCAAAGATCCTTCACGTGAAAATTAGAATTTCATTATAAAAGTCAAACCTAGAGATGTCTTCGATTCAAGCAACATATTCACTTGTCTCATTGTTTCATTCCCGTCCACTGAAAGTCTGAAATGCTGGCATGTGATGCATTTGTTAACTTTCTTCTCACATTTCAGCATATGTTTACATTTGTATATATATTTTTTTAATGTTCAACAACAAAATACATCTTTTACATAGATTGTTTACTAATAATTTATGTTGTTTGATATCCTCGGATCACTGAAATGGTTGCTTCTCCACCACTGGATGATCTCGTATGGTTGGAAGTTTGAGCAAATTTAATGGGCATTTACAGTAGTATCAACTAGAGGTTCTATTATCTATTGTTAGTAGTATTTTTAAGTGGAATGGATTGATGCAATTTTTTAAATTTTCTTTTACATTTCTTACTTCCCAATTTCAACCATTGTAAAACCCTATAAATAAAATCATATTCAAGTCGAATAAAGTATGGTGCGTTCAACATTTCTTCTGTAATCCATTGTAATCATTATTTGGGGCATTTTCATACATACCAAACAATTCTTTTAGGGGGTTGCACATACATACCGCATAATTTTCGACAATCTATTCAACAAACCATATGCAATAAAAAATATTTTGTTACATATGTAAATACAGAACAATTGGGTGGTATATATGTAAATGCCTCAATTTGATAAGGCCCATTCGTTGCATGCATCATTTCTTTGAGCATAAAATCAGGGATATAAGTTTGGCATGAGAGTATATTGGTACGTTTTATAAATCTGTTAATGATCAGACTATTGTGAATCTGAGATGTTTCTATTGACTGATGCTCTGCTTCATAACATTGTTGGTTGTTCAATTCATCCCTTGAATCCTTTGTTCAAGATACGAATTGTAATATCCCAACGATTTTCAATAGTTACCAATAATTATTGTAAGGACTAAATCCAAAACCTTGAATCCTTCTCATCAGCCTGATATTCTAGGAATTAAGTTATTTGCGTAAGATTCAAAATTTTTGTTGTATGCAAATTTTGCTAAAACATAAGGCAAAGATCCTTGCAAAATTATAATCGGAGGAGTAGATGCTTGAACCTTAGTAGTCTATAGTTACATGGAGTTTTTAATGCCTTGTGTATATACGTGGAGCTCTTTTTATTCATTTTCCTGTAAGAAGCTAGAGCATGATTATTATTTCCAAGAGTAAATATTGTAAGATTCTGCGTTTTGGACTTCCAGCTTCAATTGTGTAAAGTTTCGAATGGCCTTTCATTTTTTAGATTAGTATAGATAAAATATGTTTTATATCATATAAATTTTTTTGTTATTTCCATTATTATTATGATTATTTTTTTTAACTCTAGGTAATGTTGATGCTTGAAAGGCTTCCCATATTTCCAAGTAAACAGCCACATGCAGAAAAATAATATTTAGTTTTGTATTGCAGAGTTGATGCCATCCTTTGTTGTTCGAGCATCCAGTTTTTCAATTATCATTCATGAGCTTAGAACAGAATGACTATCCAAAACTGTAGGTGAAGGAGAATTGAATTAGTGACTGTTTGGTTCCTTTAGAGATTACCATTATTATTCACCTATTACAAAAATTTTGACAGGATTTTATTTAAGGAACCTTTACATACATACCACCCAATTTTTATGTATTTACATATCTAACAACTAAACTTTGCTTTGAAATGGAGTACCTCGCAACAAAAAAAAAAAAAAACATTGGTTGATTTTCCCCAACCAACTCTCACCACGTTTGAAGTATGCTACCTTCTTTATGCGCTTTGAGGATTCAAAATTATCTATCTTGTCTTTTGTGATTTTTTCCGTCCAGTTTCTTCATTTGTGATTCATTTGGAATGCAGTTAAGCATGAGCTTAATTAGCTATATCATGCATTTCAAAGTTACTAGTTTTCGATAAATAAATATAGATTGATGGGTGGTAAATATGCGAACTAGGATGTTAGAATAGATATGTATGTGAACTTCTATAACTGTTTTTTATAATGTTAGTGTTATTTTGCTGTATTAAGTTTGTGAACCTTTTAATGAAGATTATGTCATTTTCATGCATTAAAGCCACATCTCAAGAAAGTGCCTCAATATAAAGCCTCTCTGTTTATGCAATTGGATCTAACTTATAAGCCAATTGAACTTTGAGAATTTGCCTTCAAGCCAGTTGGATGTAGCCTTTCCTTTAAGCCAATAGGACTTTGAGATTCATGCCATATGCACGTAAATACATAGGAATTGGGTGGTACGTATGTAAATGGCCCTTTTCATTTACATGTTCTTTTGATTGATGAAAATTATGTGATATGTATTTTTTATTTCAAAAATGACAGTTTGTAAATCACTTTGGCGTGCACAAATGGTTCTTTCCAGAAGTGTGTCCAATAAGGGGGGAAATGGTAGATTAGCTAATTCACAGTCTACATCAACACATCCTAAATCAATGGATGGAGATTGCGGTGAGACTCTGGAACCGTCTTAACCATCACATCACAGTTCAGGGCAGCAGCCCCATCGCTCAGATACTGGGACATTGCCTACAGGTATGAGTTAATTTTGAAGTTAACTTACATCATTCAGATCAAATGTAAGTTTTCTTTATATTACTAATATATAAACAAGGGTCCTTTAATGCAGTGCAAGGGAAGAACCACATGTGCAGATCTTCAAATTCTAACTTCGGGGCACACACTTGTATATAGAAGTAAACCATTATGGTTTTTCATGCAACACATCAGAGTCCAATATATCAAGATCATTCATGGGTGTTTTTGATCATGTTGCCACCCATATTATTTCCTGATTGTCATAAAAAAGGCATGAAGCCTTTCAAAAAAAGATGTTAGCAGAGATAAATGTATTTTGAATATATTCAATAATTTATTATTATTTGTTATTTTACTCATATTTTTAACCAAGTAATTTGCAGGCTATATTTGAATTTCATGGCCATATACGTCTTTGGATTTGAAACCCATTGACGCTAAATGGCGTGACTACAATAATAGCCTAAATTCAGAGTATTTGGATTGTCGTCCCATAGAGGAGATTATGGAAGATGTTTCTGAAGGAGTAGATGCACTTCAATGGCGTCAACTTGTGACAGTGGTCACAACCAGATGGTCAGATTTTCATTATATTTTACCTAACTTTGAATTGAAAAAAAAGAATCAATTATTTTTTTTCTTACAGATGAGGGCTGCAGCAAAATACTAAAAAATGCAAAAACATACATGTACTCACACAGTGGGCTAGATTAGCTCTATCGGGGGACAAGTAAAAATTCTATGATGTTATTTTTTTTAATTAATTATTAGTAAGTACCGTAAATTAATTTTTTTTTAATAAAAAAATAAAAAAATTATTTAAAACTAATTTTTTCATTGTCTTTTCCAATATATTCATGATAGGATGCAGTTATGGAAACTTAATAGGATACATAAGGATGGGACATGGTTATCTGAAGATGCTAAGAAAAAATGGGTCATAATTATTTCATTGTTAATTGTATATAGTTTTTGATGTAAACACAAGCCTGTATAATGTTACTGGTGGTAGGATTAACTCCAAAAAATGATAATATAAAAGCAATTGACACTCCAGGGTATGAACACAGAGGTTTGAAGTCACTCCAATAATATTTTTCCAACATAATGGCCGGTCTGAAAAGCTTGCAAAAAGTATATTTTTATCCACATTTAAAAAATTTTCACATGCAAACATGAAGACATACCCAATCACACCTTGATGGCAAATCTAAATACTCCTAGCAATCTCACATAGGTCATAGGGTGGGATGAAATTATTGCTACCATCCATTATGAAATCTAATTTCCAACATAATGGCGCGAAGGGCTTTTTTTACGAATAGAAAGCTTTCACGAAAATGAAAGTTTTCCCTTACGGACATAGTCTTCATGATCTTGGGAATGAGGATCAAAATAATTCCTCGTTCTCTAGATTGAGATGGCTTCAACCTATGCATAAAGGTGAAGCGCCGAACAATCACGAGATTACTAAGCTTCCAACCATTAGGTCAATGGTGCTGAGATTTTGAGAGAAATCTAAAGGATTCATAGGGGGTAATCAATGAAAAGTCTCCCTAATCTATTAGTCTTACTTTAACACAGAATCATAAATTTAAGACGAATATCATACCTAAAAGGGTCGCTAGGATGAAATTTCAAGAGTTTAGAAATTTTCTTGCCTACGCTACGTCTGAAGACGCGTTCTTTGAGCTTGATCCTAGCTCCAACCTCGCACCTGTGAAGACAGCCCCATTCTTCTCCAAAGAAGGAAGAAGCTTTCCTTCTCAAGTAGAAAGAACAAGGAAGCTCCAAGACAATTTCACACACTATCTTTTTCCTCCAGAAAATGAGAAGACAGACAAAGGAAACAGTGAGATAGGGGAAGAAGATAATGATGAATAAGAAGAAGCCGAAATAAATCCTCGCAAACTCCCCAAAACCTCTCATATAGCCCTCCAAAAATCTCTCTCCCAATTTCTCACAAAACGATTTTTTTTTTCTCACAACTCAAATCCCTCCTCCCTATCCAAGACTGTTCTCGACATCACCACATGGGTTCGAAGCTGCTCAATCGCTCTTCCAATGCTCTTCAATGAAAAAATGAAAACAAATCATTCATAGTTTGGTTTGTTCCCATAATTGGAAAAGGACAATGTTAAATGGAGTTGATTATCCTTAAGGTAAGGCACCTTATTTTCCTCCGTTTCCAGCTTACAACTGTGGTGCATATGCGCTTAGCTTTCTCTCGTTTCTAACGGGTGTTTGGGGTGCCTAAGCACTAGTAGACGCGCATGCGCCCCCTTCTCTATCTTGCATGGTCTCTGGATGTAGACGGTGCCTAAGCTCCAGCTTGGGGTGTGACACCCTCTCGAGTTCCAAACAGCGTGAAAAACCAATTATGGGTGCATAAGTGACCAAATCGGCACCTAAGAGCCAAACTGGTGCACGTGTGCTCAAAATCGGTGCATATGCACCCAATTGTCCGGAAAGGCGGTGGAGCAGCACCCTAAGTATCAAGGTGCCCAAACTGGGCACATAGGTACCAAATTGGGCACCTAGACACCCAAGAGTGGTGCATATGCACACGGTTAAGCACCATAACCTGATTTTCGCCTTCTTTAAGCCTGATTTTGTGTGGCTGGTTTTTATCAAACCTCAGACCATCAGAAGCAATTTATGAATGAAATGTGGCCTTCAAACATCTAAATGAACATCTAGAGTGCCTTGTATCTGACAAAAATCACCAGAAGGGGCCGAGTATGTACGGGGTGATCCAAATCTCAAATTTACACCCAAACATCCGGTGAAAAGGTTTTTATAGCGTTCTATGACTACCGCATCATGGGAGCCTCCGAATGGATGAAGCATGATCATTAAAAACTAAAATGGACATTATATGTGTCCCGTGTCGAATTATCATCACCCAAATGTGAACTCTTCCGGGTAAGGCTAAATCGATATCAACCCTAACTCCGTCAAAACGCTTACTAGGAGATTCTAATGGATGTCTTAAACTACAGGAGAATGTGAGTGAGCGAAATACAATATCGTATCATTCAAGTGGAATTCCCACACATGCGACAACAAAAAGTGATGCCAATACCTTTTTAGATATGTGAATCACGAAGATCATTGCAAACCATATTTGGACAAAAATTCATTGAGCAAATCTGTAAAATATAGTTTTTGACATCCAAAACATGCTATAAATCCCGCTTTTGGTTGAGCTTCGAGTAGTTTCCACAACCTACATGTCTAACCTACGATGATGACACACAAGGTGGCTTACACATATTTCTTTGGTAATTCTCATTGATGAGACAAATTGTGCTAAAAGGAAAATTGGGCTCTGACTTATCTCTATACTTTTCTTTGCCTGTGGGTCCATATCTAAACGATGTATGTCAAAAATGTAAAAAAAAAAAGAAAAAGAAAATGTTATGCATGGAATTACAAATAAATGTTTAAATGATTAATAATGAAAGTAAGACAAATTTGAATTCATACATATTGAAATGCCACATCGATGAAATAAGCCATTATTCATTATGGAAATATAAAGTATTACAAATAAGAAATCCAAACTAGTAGTAAGAAATAAAAATACAACTAGCTAGTCCTTATTCTCTAAGAAATATCGTAGGTAAGGAATTTATTCCGTTAACAAGGGAAATAAAGCATCCCCGTTTATTTCGTACTCCAAAAGTTTTACAAGACATTACTAGAGGGGCGTGTCATTAAAAATCTCTCAAATATAATCGAAAGTGTGCCTTATCATTTGTCATAGTCGGATATCCATGCATAGTTGTACGTGGCACAAGATGTGATATTGGTGTAGTTTGTTAAAAGTTACAGGATCCGTTTGGATATGTGTCACCATTGTCTTCTTTTTCTTTTTTCTTTATGGATTGAGAGTGCAGACGTTTGACTGGCTTAGACTCGCCTCGCTCTCTTTCCAATCGATTGTTCCTCATATACCTCAATAGATGAACACATTCGGGCTCATCCAAATTTTGGATGGGTCTTATATTGGAGCCCGTACATTCATGCATATTGCTAGAACACCAAGAAGCATAGTGTCCAACTTCTCTAATTTCGAATCAATGCCAAGAAAGTCTAAATTTTTGTGTTCGGCATAACCTACAATTGATAAATTTGATTTTAAAAAAGCCAAATTTCATAATAATTATAGTTCAATAAAATAGTTTCTAGTTACTAAAATTTTTTTTGCAACCTTTCCTTTGGTGCTTCCATCGTTTTCCTAACGGTCCCACCCTAAACCGAAAGCCCCTCTCATTAGCTCATTCCACAACTTTTAAGCCTTTTAAGTTTATCTCATTTGTTTTTCAACTAAATTTTTGTAGTATAATCTACCGGTCCTTTCTTGAAAGTATTTTCATGATATTTTGTCAAACCTCTTTATTGGTCGGGGCCTACCGTCAATTTCTATCGCTCTCAAGAATAATCACAAAAATTATTTTCATCTCTCTATCTCAAAACACATACACCTTCTTTTGTTTACTCTTTTTTAATATATAAATCAAAAACAAAATTAGATTCAACAATATCATTTTGCTTGTAAAAGAACATTACTTAGCGCAAAAAAGATGAGATGAAAAAACGATTTCGAAGTAGAGCTCGTGAAATGATGTTATCAAAGAACGCTCCATTCGCATCACTAATTGCATACTCTAGGCTTCTGAAAACCAAGAATATCTATGCCAACTTTGTTGGTCGATTTTTGAATTCACAATTGAGAATCGCCTGACCTCGTATTATTTCTTTTCCATCATTACTCTATAAAACATTTAGCTAAAAGTAAACCGTGTCACCAAAATAAACTCCAAAATCGTCACAAAAGGGCAATTGCACAAACTCAAGAAACCAATAGGTCCACAAACCAACAAAACCAACATGATCAAATAAAAATTAAAATTCAAACCAACTTCACAAAAATCATGTTGACTGATTTTATATATTCTTTTTCCGATGTTAGATGGTCAATTCGCTTCCTCTTGCCTCTTCTTCAATCCGTACAAATATTTTTCGAAGAGAATTATGAGCACAACTTCTTCAATTGATATTATAAATCTTTTTTCGTGTTCTCACCTCCACTAGAAAATTGGATTGATCAAATGTAAATCTGGAATTTCAGTTTTTATATAAGTAAGATCAAGTGGTATTAATTGCATTTCACAGTCTACTTCAATTGAAAGAAACATTTTATGCACAAAAGTTTGAGCATAATTTTTTTATTATTTTCTTAAAAAATTATATTATTGGGAATGCCTTTGTTCCAATGCAAAAGTGAGGTTAGGTGCCATATAAGTCATCACCTCTCATTTTTTTCTTGTTAAATCATGCTAGTCGAAACGACTCCACGAACGAATCATCGAATTTGTGTTGAAATCTCTTAATAAAAAAAGACTTCATCCGTACACACCATTTTTTTCATTCGGGGATAAACACATGTTTTATCTAAGAACGGTACTATATGTGTCATAACTTATTTGGCTCCATTTTGTGATTAACAGCTTCTGGGTGACCGAATGAGCTCTTGATTTGCTCTAATAACATTTCACATATGAAATAGATCACTTACGTAAAACTTGAAAACAATTGCAAATACCAAATCACAATAATGCCATTATCTTCTCATTTCATAACTTCTTCGATTTAGCAAGAGAAATAGAAGCTAATAACCACCTAGTATAACGTTCACGTTTGCATAAGCACAAAGGCATTCCTAAAGGTATACTTTTTTTTTTACGTTGCTCAATTTTCTCTGAAAATATTTCTCTCGATTAAAGAAGAGTTGTAGCAAGCAAATTGACCATCTAATACTCGAACATGAATATATAAAATAAACACAACGTAAATTTTTTTTTAAAATATCAGTGCGCATATATCTTCCATTCCAAAACTTCTCCTGATTGAGTAGGAGGGAAGTGGAAGCTGATAACCTTTCTAGCATCTAACATTCACTTTTGCATAAGCACAAAGGCATTCCCATTGATATAATTATTTAAAAAAAAATAATTGCGCTAAAATTTCTCACCAAAATGTTTATTTGGATTAAAGATAAAGCAAGAGCAATCAAATTGACAGTCTAGCATCAGAACTCAAATATATAAAAGAAGTCTAACCTAAATTTTCAAAAAAAAAAAAAAAAGAATATTGCACTTATATCTCCCATTCTTTAACTTTTTCTGATTGAATAGAAGGGAAGTAGAAGCTAATAAAATTTCTAGCATATAACCTTCACATTTGCATAAGCACAAAAGAATTCCAAACAGTATAATTAAAAGGGATGTTTCGCTTCAAATTTTTCTTCGTAAAATGTTTCTCAAGATTAAAGAAGAGGCAATAGTAGACAGATTGATCATATAACATTACAATATAAATATATAAACCAAGTCTGACAGAAATTTTCAAAAAAACAAAAGTGCAATATATTTCTCATTCCATAATATCTCCTAATTGAGTATGAGAGAAGTAGAAGCACAAAACTCATCTAACATCTAATCTTCACATTTGCCTAAGCATAAAGGCATTCCCATTGGTATAATTATTTAGAAAAAAAAAGAAACTACGCTCAATTTCTCTCTAGAGAATATTTCTCGGAATTAAAGAAGAGGAAAGAGCATTTAAATTGATAATCTAACATCACAACAATAATATATAAAAAGAAGTCCAACATAATTTTCAAAAGACAACAATACATGTATATCTCCAATTCCATAACTATTTATGATTGAGCAGAATAGAAGTGGAAGCTCATAACCTATCTAGCATATAACATTCATGTTTGCATAAATGCATATGCATTGCCAATGTTATTATTTAAATAAAAGAAAAGAAACTATGCTAAAATTTCTCTCCAGAATATTTCTCTGGATTAAAGAAGAGGCAAGAGCATATAAATTGATCATCTAACATCAAAATATGCAAAACAATTCAAATATAATTTTTCAAAAACAACAATGCACATGTTTTTCTCATTCCATATCATCTCTAGATTGAGCAATTTATAGTCAAAGCCGATAGCCTATTTGGCATCTAACATTCACAATGGTATGAGCACAAAGGTATTCTAATTTGTATGATTATTATTAAAAAAATTGTGATCAAATTTCACTATAGAAAGAGATTTTTTACCGAAGGAAGAGCAACAAATTAACCATCTTAACACGCACAATAGTATATAAAACAAGGCTAACAAAAATTTTCAAAAAACAAATAGCATTACATATATCTCCTATTATATAACCTATCCTAATTGAGTAGGAGAGAAGTGAAAACGTAATAACCTATAACTTCATGTTTGCATAAGCACAAATGCATTCAATGGAATTTTTTTAATTAAAAAAGAAATTGTGCTAGGATTTCTCTCCAAAAAACATTTCAATGGATTAAAGAAAAGGCATTAGCAAGCAAATTGACTATCTAACATGAGAACATGAATATATAAAATAAGTTCAACAAAGAAACAGTCAACATATATCTCTCTCATTGTATAATTTCTCATTATTGAGCAGAACGGAAGTAGAAGTTGATAACCTATCTAACATCTAACATTCACTTTTTCATAAGCACAAAGGCATTCCCAATATTATATATGTTTTAAAATAAAAGAAAGTGTGCTCAGATTTCCTTAAATAAAATGTTTCTCTGGATCAAAGAAGAGACAAAAGCAAGTAAATTGACATCTAACATCAGAATAAGAAAATATAAAACAAGTTCAACATAAATTTCCATAAAACTAAAAAAAAAAAAAGTGCACATATATCTCCCATTACATAATGTTTCCTGATTTAGCGGGATAGAAATGGAAATTGATAACTTATTTAGCATCTAACCTTCACGATCGCATCATAACAAAGACATTCCTAATGGTATAGCCCTTTAAATAAAAAAAAATCAAACCATGCTAAAATTTCTTTCCAAAAATTGTTTCTTGAGAACAAAGAAGAGGCAACAACAAGCAAATTGACTATCAAATATTAGAACATCAATATATAAAACAACTCCATCATAAATTTTCAAAAAAACAACAAGGTATATGTATCCTCCTTCCATAACCTTTTTTGATTTAACATGAGGGAAAGGGAAGTAGACAACCTTTCGAACATTTAACATTCACGATTGCATAAGCAGCAAGGCATTCTCAATGTTATAATTTTTAAAAAAAGTAAAAACAAACTGTACTCAAATTACTCTCTAGAATACGTTTCTCGAGATTAAGGAAGAGAAAAGAGCAAATAAATTGACCACCAAATATAATAACTTGAATTTATAAAATAGATTCAACATAAATTTTTCAAAAAATTATAGTGCACATATATCTCTCATCCATAACTTCTCCTGATTGTGCAGGAGGGAAAAAGTTCATAACATATCTAGCATCTAACCTTCGAGTTCGTATCAGAACATAGGCTTTTCCAATGGTATAACTTTATTTAAATAAAAACAACCAATGCTTAAATTTCTCTTGCGAAAATGTTTCTTTGGATTGAAAAATAGGCAATGAAATGCAATTACTGCAAATCACCTTATGTAACTTATTTTACAACTAGCATTCCAGACTTCAATATAATCAGCGCAATTTTCTAGTGGAGGCATAAAGAACATGTTGAAGTATTTATGTCCAACGAAGCAGATGTGATCATATTTCTATGCACAAAATGATACTCTAATTTGAAGAAGAGGAAAGAGCGATTGAACGAGGCAGTAGCATGGCTCAACATAAATTTCAAAATAAGAGCAGTGCACTTTTAAACCACGCCAACACAGATACCAAACGAGGCAATATAGCAGAGGAAAACAGGAAATAAAAATCTTCAAACCATCGAGAATGGAAAAGAGTCAAAAACTCAAGAATCAAATCTCCCTAACACAGAACAAAGGAGATAAAGAGAAACATGCAGAGATTGACAATGAGAGTCGAATGCACCAACAACGAACGGGGAGAGCACGCAATCGGGTTTACTCCCTTAAAGACACATGTGACAACCGAGACTAGGGAGGGGACAAAGGGGTATTTGCGGATATTGAGGTAAGGAATTTCAGTAATTGAAGAGGGGCAGCGACAACTTTTACAAGTCGGAATGGAGCTCATATTACGGAACACACTCATCCCCCACCGTTTCGGCTTTCACCGATCCATAAACGACAAAATAGAGGCAAAAATCTAGCTCCCAAACACCGTGGTCGCCATTTCGAGGACGAGAACCAAAAAGAACGGGGCGTCAAATGTGCCCAAATCTTCTTTTTAACTCATGCATCAGTGTATATATGGACATAGACAAATAAGCAGATTTGAATCCCGAAAAAAAAACATGTTGAGTTCTTTTGAGATAGTTTTTTTGGTTTCTTAAATAGAAATAGCCAAAAGGTATGATCTATTGAGGGATAAAGCCATAATGTTGCTAAACTCATTAGCACCAAGATGAACTAGGCTTAGGCTTTTTTCAAACTTCCTTCAAGACAGTTTTTCTCTCCCAGCAATACCAAGAACTGAAGGATGCTCGATAAGAGTTGAAGGAGACACGAGCTATCCTTGATCAAGTATATAGATATTACAGATTTTCCAAACAAGAATGCTGACCCTTGAAGAGGATAATAGAAGACTGTGATCTTTGATGAGTTGTCTTTAATTCAAGAGCCGAGGGCAGTCCACCGAAGCATACTCAATGCAGAGATTATCTCAAGATTTTAGCGTAAAAGACAATTACCTCTGTTGCTTAGGTTCTCGAAGTGAATCAATTTGGATGTGTCGACTTTGGTTGATGAATAATATTATTTTGTCCAATGAGTTTTGAGAAAATAGACTTAGAAGACTAACTTTGGGCTGTCTTGGTAATTGAATCCATCCTAATTTGATTATTCTTTTTTTTTTTAATGTCGTATATTTTATTTTGTCTTATTGCATTAGCATTGAAGCATAATACTAAGTTAAGTGTTGTAGAGATGAGAATGATTAGGTGGAAGAGTGGTTTTACACTTGTAGACAACATGAAATGATTGTATATGTGATAGGGTTGGTGTAGTTTCCACAAGGACAAAATTAGAGAGAGTCTTCTAAATGGTTTAATACACCAACATCGACCATCTGACGATCTGATTAGGAGAGTAAATGTTTTAGAGTCGACTTATGTTAAGAAAGGTAGAGGTAGACTTAGGAAGACTTGAGCTAATTGTATAAAAAATGATCTTCATATATAAGAATTAACTGAGAATATGACTCTAAATATGACATAATGGAGAAAAATGATTCATGTAGCCAGCCTCACGTAGTGAGATTAAGATTTTGTTGTTGTTGTTGTTGTTGTTGTTGTTGTTGTTGTTGTAGTAGTAGTAGTAGTAGATAGAAAAGCATTGAAGGCCCACCTCTTAGTTAGTGATCTTTATGTGTACACCGGTAACTAGGCAATTTCCCAAATTTAGCAAACCCTAACATGCCACTGACCGCCCTGGTTGGTCGTCTTATCTACCATTGCACACTGTAAGGATAAAATGGGCAGCAAGCTACCGGCAAGGAAGTGATTAGGAGCACCAGGGACGTAAGAGAATGGAGAAATATTTCGGGAATCCATATCGCGGTGATCCTTATGTGCCGCACAATCGATCCGGAACGCTTGCAAACATCTGGATTGGCTCATTCGCATTCTCAGCTCTCACCTTCTTTAACCCATACATGTGGCAGCTCTCCAACCAATTCAAGTTGGTCACTCTATCCTCGTGTCCTTGTTAGGGTTGCACCATATTGGTGTCTAAATCATTATCTTAAAACTTCACTGATTTATGTTTCCACACTTTGACGATAAAAAGGAGTAATTTTGAATTCACTCCAGGAACTTTTCAATTTTTGTTATAAATCTTCATGCATCACTGCTTTCGCCTGCTTTCGCCTGCTTTCGCCTGCTTTCGCCTGCTTTCTGAGATCTATTGAAACATATTACAGTGTGGTTCCCAGTCACTTTGCCATTGGCAGTTTATCTGCACTCAGATGACGGTTTTCTTTGCGGGGTTTTGAAACAATCCACAGAAACGCATAATACATGCAAGAATAGATCCATCATAAATTTCTCATTGCGCATGAATTTTGATTTATCTTTTGTAAATTTAACTCTTTTGTAGTTTAACTTTTTGAAAATGCATGTCAGTTGTTATTCACCTCAACATTCATGATCTGGTAAAGATAATCTTCGAATTACTTAATGAAAACCAGATGAAAGAATTGAAAGAACTTATATCTAGAATCTGTGTGCATTCCGTCTCTATGTTGGATTTAGCGTGCTCTCCTTATCTTCTCTCTTTTTATGTCTTGCGTAATCGACATTTTCATCATTATCTCTTGACAAAAATTAATTTATCATCTATTAAATTGCAGGGTATGGGTTTTCTTAATGTAAAATATGCTTTGAAAATGAAATTGCAACTTATGTAATGGATTTGCAAAGGCTATAAAAATTCTTTCTCTCAATGATGCAATATGTACTTGTCTTTGTATCAATGATTTTTTTCATTCTTTTTATTTTTTTTATTTTCATTTTTATTTTTATTTTTTATTTTTGTGCATACGACGGGTTCTTTTTTTTTTCCTTTTTGCAATCATCCAAGTGCATCTACAAGAGATTGTCAAAAATACTTAATAGTACTTCACTTTTTTTTTTAAGATTAGGAATAGAAATTAGCAACTTCTTGTATATATCAGAAAATTGATTTTTTATTGATAATCGAAACATTTTGTTTGTCTTATGGATTATGGGGCATTTGCACAGTTGTTCATATATGGCGTGAAGCAGAGTTTTTTAGAAGTTAGATCTTTTTTGGTTTGGGATTGATGATTTCAATTGGGCTGATTTTATCAATTGATGATTAAGCCCAAACTCTCCTTAGATAAAATAACTCTAAAAGAAAGTTAATCAATCCGGTTCATTTTTTTGGTATGCTATTATTATTTTAGATTACAAGGGATTTGATTCATCAGCTATAATCTCTATCATTATTATTAGGTTTCTTTTGGTTGTTTGAAGATATAAAACGTGTTTTAACAATCAGTAATTTCTCTCACTCTTTTGGTATTTGGAAACGAAATGATCACGTTTGAGACATTTTGAAGATGTTTGCACTGTTTAAAGTTAATATTTATTTCTAACCATATTCTCTACGAATTGACAATCACTAGTAAATTCCTATTTACAAATGAGCCCCTAGTCTTATCCCTACAATTTGGGATCATCATTAGAAGTTCTTCTCCTTTGTTCATTTCTATGAAATGCTACATGATGCATTAATTCTATTCTATGCAAATCTTTATGTGCTCTCTTTCATATTGTATTTGTCGTACTGCTTTTGTCCTCTCGTGCTTCCACATTTAGTTTTTTTAAAAACCAAGGATTAATTTCGGTATATGATTGTGTGTTTCTTGGCGAAATATGGCCCAATTTGAGATGAGAAAAATCTGGCTTCAAGAGTGTTTAGTAAGTTTTGGATATTAAATATAATAATTTCCAAACAAATAGGGATTTCATTTAAAAAATATCTTCTGTGGTTTAAGCCTAAAACATTAGTTTTGTGTTCCTTTTTTATTGTGATTTGTGGAAATGAAGCTCTTTGTTTCTTCAATTAAAATTTCATTTCTATGCTTTTACTGTTTGCATTTACGTTAGAGGTGGACTGTGATTTTTTGGCATATATCAAGCACAAGTGCCATCTCTTACAAATAGAAGAATGAAGTTGGTATCAAATAATCGCTATATGTACTTTTTATCTTAGATAATAAGAAATTTGAGACCACAGTACTGATACTCATCGTTGAATTTTCTTGATTGCCATATCTGGAGTAGTTTAAGGCATTAATATGACTTATGAGTACTTTTGGTGAGTTTTTTGTGTACAGTGCTTGAATATAGCTAAATAAATTGCTGGTGATATTTCTCTAGTGTTGCGACTTTTTGTTTTTATTTGCATGCCCTTCTGCAAAGTTTAAAAATAATATATTTGATATATTTAAGCTTATCGGCTCACATAGGCTTTACTTTCTACCATCACTTTTTAGATATATTTATTTTTAGGAAGGCTTACTCACATACCACTCAATTCTTCGGTGTTTACATTTCTAACACTTAAACCTCAATTTTTACATAAATGGCACCTTGCCTATACATTAACATTTTAAAAATTAAAATAGTTGTACTTTTGATGTTATACGGAATATCTAGGTTGTAGACATGTAAAAAAGCAAAGTTTTTGTGTTAGATATATAAATACATTAGAATTGGGTGCTATGCATGTAAATGCCCCTTATTTTAATGGTTCCGCTTTTTTGCTCAATTGTTAGAAGTGACACCATCTTATCCAATTAAATGCTTACCTACTTCTTCTGGATCAAGCATTTTGAATATAGTAGTGTGGTAACGTGATACTCTTTCAATAGATCAAATCTAATTTTTTATCTTAGTTTCATGTTTACTTTTAATATTTTAATTTTATCTCATTGGTTTATTACAGTATCATAATTGGTTGGTGTAATTATGTCTTTAGTTGTGCTATAAGAAACATAAATTCTTCATGCTCATAAATTATCTATACATCTCGAATGTTTCCTGCAGCTGGCATGACAAGGCCATGTTATTTTGAACAGTACCATTGGAAGAAAGCCAAGGAGAAAGGGCAGCCATATCAGTTCAAGGTATACTTTTGTTGTTGTAATTTGCACCATGGAGCATTTCCGTCATTTCTCATGATTTATAATAATATTTAATGCTTCTGGGAAATAATATGAAGTTATTACGTGAAACAAGTTTATCAATTCACTAATTAGAAGATATATATATGCATTAAGTTTTTGTAGTCAGAATTTTCTTCATGTAATTGTAAAAGTTTGTAAATGATTCTAAAGATATTGATAGCAACATTTCTATGGCTGCATATATATTATTGTTTACTGAAAGCCTTGAAAAGGACTATTGTTACAAAAATTGAAATTATGAGAAATGTTGTATATACTCTATTTCTTTGTTTTTGAAGATCTCAAATTTATTTTTTATATCATATTATGTATTTTTTTGTATGTGTTTTTTGTACTAGAAATTGGAAACTTTTACATGAAATATTGTATAATCCCACAGTCTATGAAAGTGCTAAATTAATTCTCGTACTTTTAACGGTGGCTATATTAGCCTCATTAAGAACTATCTCAACCCATACAACAACAACAACAACAACAACAAACCTTAATCACTACGTGGGCTGTTACATGAATCTTTTTCTCCATTTATGGCCTCTATTTAATGTCACATTTTCATTTAGTTCTAATAAATTAAGATCAAGTATGTCAATGTCTAAGTTTTCCTAGGTCTCCCCTTCATTTTTTAAAATAAGCTCAATTCCAACATCTACTCTCCTAATCGTATCATCGTATGGTTGACGCTTAATGTGACCAAACTATCTAAGACGATTCTCTCTAATTTTGTCCGTCATCGGAGCTACACCAACTCCTATCACGCATATATTCATTTCACATTTTGTCTCTAAGTGTAAAGCCACTCATCCACCTAATCATTCTCATCTCGGCAACACTTAACTTAATATTATGCTTCTCTTTTAAAGGCCAACATTCAGCGTCATAGAGCATTGCAGCTCTCACCACCATCTTATAAAATTTTCCTTTCAATCTAAGTGGTACTTTTCTCATTGGGCTATCAAAAGGCCCGAATCATTCCTCCACTTCAACCAACCAACTCGAGTTCTACTTATTAACATCCCCGTCTATATCACCATTGCTTTAAACACAGATACCCCAGGATATCTAATCTGTCACACATTTTTAATAATTGATCACTCAAAGTTACGCTTCTATCACTAGAGCTACTACTACTAAAATTACATTCCATGTATTCAATTTAGTTCTACTCAAATGAAGGCCTTTAGACTGGGGCAGACCTCCATAATTCATCTCTGCTTCGGGGCTTTTTCTCTTGCCTTATCTATGAGAAGGATGGTCATTGGGGGCAGCATACACTAAGGTACATCCTCCCGTAAATGTCCAAATAAGACCATCCATAACTAAAGCAAAAGATATGGGCTGAAGCTGATCCCTAATGTAATCCAATTGAAATAGGAAAATATTTGGTCAATCCTCCTTCAGTTCGAACACAAGTAACAACTCTAGTATACATATCTTTAATGACTTGATATAAATTATATCAACACCTTTCTTCTCAGGAACTCTTCAAAGGATATCTCTTGGAACCTTATTGTAAGCTTTTCTAAATCAATAAAAATCAAATGTAGATCCTCTTTATTATCTCTGAACTTCTCCATCAAATTTCTCAATAATGTATAGCTTCCATAAAGTGCATTCGTCCTGCATAAATCCAAATTGATTATGAGAAATCTTAGTAATACGGCCTTAACCCATGTCTAATTAACCTCTCCCAAATTTTAGAGTATGACACATCAACTCAATTCCTCTATAATTTGCACACTCTTGAGCATCCTCTTTATTTCAACCCATATTTAAAAAAATTTTGAGGTCGAAATTGAGACTTTTATAAACTTTGGGACTAAAACAACTCTCAGCAGCCGTGAGATCATTTTAACATTTTTCTCGTTTTTTATTATTTGAATTAGTAAATATCATTTTACACAACTTTTCTTAGGAAATTGGATGACTTAAAGACATTTCTTGCTAGAACAGGCAAACAATATCCTCTTTTTTGCATTTAACCGGATACTTGATTTTATCTAGTATGACTAAAGCGTAGATAATAGGATAGCTATTGATATTTTTACACTGGTATTGTTGAGATTAACTATTTTTTTGTTATATAATCCATTCATTTATTGATATACTATTAATTATTTGAATAAAAAAATTCACTGAATGAATAATCTATATTTTTGCTTGACACCAAAACAATTTTTTAAATTATTTAATTAATAAATTTTATCAGTCTTCACTAAAATTTTATTTGATAAGAACATTTTTTTGTGCAAGACATAGATCTTAGAACATTCAAAAGAAACTAAATCTATTATTATTTTACCTAATACATTAATTTAGATATTAGACGTTACAATATAAGTGTACAAATGAAACACTGGTTTCTCACATACATCGACAACGAGATCATGCAATTTGGAGCCCAAATGCGTTCAAAAGAGTTCAAATGAGTTGAATAAATTCAGGCCTATACAAAATGGAGGAACTAGGGTTGGTTCTATTCCTTATGCATAGGGGCCTCCTTATGCTTAAAGAAGACATGTGATAAAGGTAACCTGGTGATGCATGACCGTCCTCCTAGGTACGCCTATTTGTAAGCACATATTGGCGTTGTCCTATCGTCTCGATACTACTTTATCACATCATTGCTATCCAAGCATGTGCTTCATCCAACAAGTTTTTAGCTTCTGAGGGTTTAGGAACATTTACAAATTGATATTTTGCAAGACATTTTACATGGAAACATATTCTTGCCATTTTCAAGTGATCCGCCATTTGATCCAAAAATTTTCTTGGAATTGTTTTTGTCAGCTAATCATTGGATTTTTTTTTTGTCACATTTCTCGAGCATGTCGGGGTTTACAACATCATGAATTTGATTTACTGATTAGACTCTAAAGACGACTTTCAAACTATTGTGCTGACCTCTCACTTGTTTCCCAAGTTGCCCCTTGTTTAGTGTAGTTCGTCCAACCCAAGTAACACTGAGTTTCTAGTTGCGATCCAGCTTTTGGGTGGTCGTGGCTACTTGTTTCAAGCTGTGGGTCAATGTATTAGAAAGAGAATTTTTATCCATTTACTTGTATTAGATTTAGGTTTGACTTTTGTTATAAAGTGGCTGGTCTTGTGTTGTAATAGGGGACTTTTGAAATAATATTGAAAGATGGCAGTGGACTCCATAGGTTTTTGGATGGGAATATGTTTGTATCCAAGGTGTCGGGTAGTGGCAATTATATCCCTTCTTTGTTGCTGGTGACATCTCAGGTTTCTTTTTTCATCAATTCTTCAGTTGGTAATTTATGTAATCCGATCGATTACAAGGGTAAGACAGTCTTGTGTCTTGTTTTTTTTTATTTGATCTGTGAGTCTCTTTTGTATTTTTTTTCTTATTTTTTTCTGATTTTCAGCTTTTCGTGTTTCCCATTTTTGTTCTTTTGGCATTTTCTCTCTATTTTCTTGTTGAATTATGCACCCATATCCTTCATCAATGTCATTTTAGTATCAGAGCTCACTATTTTCGAGTCCAATTCGTATTTCCTTTCCATAAAATATACAACGTTCTTGTTGTCCGTTGTTTCTTGGGTTTCCAGTTTTTTTGTTTACCGTTCTTGCTGCTCTTGTTTCGGATCAGATTTTCTGCTCCTCATGTTGTTTCCTTGCCCTTTTTTGCGGACCTGTGATTCCTGAATGCTGTCTTTGCATTTTTTTTGTTGTTTTCTGAGATTTATCCTCTTGATTCTGCATATCTTTCCTTATGATGCCAATAGACTTCTGTTTTGAATCTGTTTCTTGCCGAAATTCTAGAACGTACATTGAATCTACACCTTCACCGATCCATTCCAACACTAGTTTTCAACGGTATTCTTCATGTTATTCCTATTCTTTCTTCTACTTTTCTGTCTACTTTTATTTTCATGCTTCTTTCCTCTACCTCTTACGCATCTAGCATCCCAGACTGAACAGAGAGAAATTTAGCCTCTGTTTAACGTCAAGACCGTGGACAGCGGTCGGGCTGGTGGTGACAGCTCTCAGTTTTCACATGTGCAGTTAGCTTTCCTTTGTTTGCTATCCTTTACAGAGAATTATCTCAAAGAGCATTCTTTCTCTGTGTGTAAATCACAATTGTTGTTGTTCTTGCTGTTACAACCATGAGGATTCATTCCAAGAATCCGTTGTTTGAAGAGAAGAAAAAGTCTTCTCCCCGTTTTTTACTCCTTTTCTGGTGATCCTAGATGCGCCTTTACAAACAGATATTGCAAGAACCAATCAAGAATTCATTTTGAATCTTATCGAGGCTGATGTTTATCTGAAATGAAGAGGAAGCTCCTCATACACAAGGAGAATGATATGGAGTGTCTAGTCATGATCCGGGTCATGTGTGGTTGAGTCATTTGTTTTAGGTTGTGGGTCGATGTATTAGTAACTATATTTTTATCCATTTACTTGCACAAGATTTAGCCCGAGTTTTGTTATAACTAGGTGGTCCTGTATTGCATTAGAAGACTTGAAATGATGTAAAATGATGCGGTGAGCTTTGGGCTCCGTAGGTTTCCTTTATGGGAATGTTCATATCCACAGCGTTGGGTGGTGGCAACTATATCCCTTGTAGTTGGTGGTACATCTCGGGTCTTTTTCTTCGTCAACCTTACGGCGATTTTCGTATCCCAATTTATTAAGAGAGTTGGAAACTCTTGTATCTTATATATTTTATTTGATTAGTAAATCTTTTTTTCTATTTTATTTCCTATTTTTCATGATTTTCAGCTTTTTTATCTCGGATTACTATATTTTGGCATTTTTCTCTATTTTTATGCGGAATTCTGCACCCATACCCTTTGGCGGTATCAAGCGCGGTTATCTAATCACTTATATTGAGGGAGTGTGTGATCTTATTCTTTCTTTTTTAACAAGAAAATTTTATTTTAACATATTCTAAATGACCAACAAAATGTCCTTTTTCAAAATCTGTAAATAGATGATAATTCTATTTATTTGGGATAATCTGAATTTTTGGACCATTAAAAGATTCTTGAGTTCTAATTTCGCATTAAGTTCTCATTGATTGTCTGCTGTATCTTTCTGAGTCATCCTATCTCACCTCTAGAAGAAGGAACTGCCCAATCATGTTCACCCGCTTCTTCGATGCTTCTACAACATTGCATCTGCTATCCTCAAGTCATGATGGCTCCATATCCAGAAGGAGAATCATCTTGCTTTCTCTCAATTACCTCCATAACCTTTCAATGCCGCTTTATTCATCACCTTTAGATCTAGCTGCCCAAACCTGTAGGGGATGATCAACCCAACCATCCTTATGGCCTTATTGTATCTCATCTCTTGCCACCTCCATTTCCAGAAGGGGAATTTTCTAATTACTCAACTTTAGGAGTTTAGTTTGGATTTCCTTAAATCATCAACACATCTTTTATATGGTGCTTTGCTAGTCGCCTTCATGTCATGCCATTTCCATCTATAGGAGGATTTTTCCCACTGCTTTCAAACTCCTATGTGACCTTTTTACGCCAACTCTCCTCTGCCTCCATCTCCATCTCCATCTCCATCTCCAAAGGACTATCATAACTACCCCTTTAACTTCAGACCTTATGCTACCTTGTCACTTTTAGGTTGTCACATCTCCAAAAAGATGCTTGGCTTGATTGCCCTCTATCATATTCACTTCTTTCTTGTCTTGGTCCATTGTTAGGCGTCAAGTACCGTTACCTCTAGCGGGACAGTTGACCTATGGGCTCATTACGACCTTTCTACATCTGTTCATTTGCCACCTCACCTCAAAAAAGAATGATTGGCCATTGTCAGTGACCTCCACAACCTTTTTGCTCCACTTTTGTCATCGTTCTAAGGTCTTGACTCCTTAACCTCTAAGAGGATTACCTCCTGGCCCTCCTCAATAGCCTCCTCGACCTTTTGTTACTGTTTTCTCCATTGAGCCAATTTTCTGTCTCATTTTCTTCAGGACCTTCTTAGTCATCATAAGTGACCTCACCGGCTTTTAACATCGCTGCATTCACCACCTTTATGTTGTAGTGCCTTCTACTAAGTACGGATGATTATCTTATTATGTGATATTATAGTCTCACCAACACAATGATCCTATCCGTAATCTACTCTTGCTTTGTTTTGATGTTTCCAAATTCGAGAAATGATGATCTTCTGTACTCATATCTACTAATAAAAATTTAACTTGGCTAGATCCCATAGCTTTTCTTTTGTAATGAGTTTCACATAAAAATTTAACCTCTCCTGCTCGTTGTATTTGACATAACTCATTGTGTGACTGGTTGAGATTTATCTCCCAATCTACTTCTAACATATAATTTTATATAACTCATTGATAAAACTTTTACCTGAAGTGTTTGAAACCTAGTTATTCTGCTTTTCCTCAACACTGTCATCTGAATAACCCTTTTGTTTCTGATTTGTATTGTTTGCAAACCACAACTGTGATACGGCTATGAAATATGGATGAAATTAGACTAACTATTGTACTTCAAATTTCTTTAAAATCATTCTGGCAAAGAATAACTATATGTTTGTTTACAATTAGAAAAAAATATTTTCATATTTTGGCTCATAGCGTATGTTCATCTCTCTTCTCATGCAATAGCTCAGTTGTTTTGTTCTTCTTTCTTTACAGTGGAACCAGTACATGAGCAAGCCGCTGCGTGACTCATACTACTTCAATTGGCCCGTTTACTTCCCATAGAAATATCAGTGCTAGTTCTTCCTTATGGTTAGATCTGTCAATTTGAGTTTGCAAACACGAATCTGTTTTTATGAACAAGAAATGTTCTTTGCTGTATCATGTGAGAAATATTAAAAATTACTTTGCCAGAGTTCCTCAAATTTATTTACTTGTAATTTTGAATTTATTTCTTAGCTGAAAATCATAGTTAAAGCCTTCAGGGAAATCTTTGCCTGCATTATATTTTGAATAAAGTTGAAAATGGTGACAGCCAACTTACTGTGACAGGTTTGGATGCAAATGAGTTCTAAGCCAAAAATGGTCATCAAATAAATTTAAGTGGCACAATTTGGTTCATGAAATATAGTTTTCATTTTTTTTAAAAAAAAAATTAATCAATGATCAATCAAATTTTGATGTGTTTGATAGATTTTATTAGTTTCATGAAGTAATTTTATGCTTATTATTTGTAAAGATGCATCTAATTGTATTTTGTTTACTGTTATTGTTATTGATGGTGATGAGCTGAGGTTTAGTCAATTTTTTTAGACTTGAATTTGGGGTTTAGCTTGATTTGAACTCAATTTGATTTGTAATTGTAAAGAAAGATAAGTGTTGGGGGCTAATTAAATTTAGGATCGCTAATGTATATTTTCTTATTAGTAGTATATCAAGTATTTAATATATGATAATTTTAAGTCAAATAAAATTGGATTTTGAAGGAGCTGTTGTAGACTTGAAATTGGACTTGAACCGAGTCAGGTAACCTTGTTCAAAACTTGAATTTGTTTGAATTGATTTTAATCTGAGCAAGTTTTGAAAGAGTATTATGTTTAATCCTTCAAAATGGTAAATTTTGTCAGCTGTTTTTTTATTTTGTTCAAATAATCAAGTTATTCTTTCTAATGTATGACTTTTTCTCAAAAAATTCTCTATTAAAGAGATTTAGGTGCATTTGAGGTGGCTGCTAGGAAGTAATTTCACAGCTGTTATCAGAAAGTTGTTGTAGCGATAATCTGTTGTTTTATAGCTATTTCTGGAAAAAAAAGCAGTTATGCTTATATAGTTATAAATTAGTTGAATGGTTATAGTTTTCAAAATATTTATAGTAAAATAACATAAACAGCTTCAACAAGATAAAATATATGTTAAGAGTTCAATTTTTTTAATACATTAATTTAAAGAAATATCTTTATACGTGATATGATAATAATGAAAATTACAATGACGAGTAATGTTATAATAACATTCACCTTTATGTTCAAACGATTAAGTCTTTCGGATAATTTTTTGTCCATAGCTTCTCTCCTGATTTGGTTACTAAATTCATCCATATCATCAGTTCATCGAAAATAATATCTAATTCCATAGTTGTCTTATCTTTTTTAAGCATATTCAAAATACTGTATACCATGATGTCAGTGCAAAACTTTTGAAATACTTGATGACATTGAACTCATTTTTTCTAAGATTATAGTAAATTATACTTAATTAACAAGACTGCAGATGCAATCGAACAAAAAAATTATTAGGGTTCACAATTAACAAAAAAATAGATATATTGAAAGATATGTAACGTTAAAGTTATAACCTTAATAATTAAAGTCCCAAAACATTTAAGATTAAATAGACACAATCATCAATATATCTAAAATAATAGAAACTTATAAGGCACAACAAAACATTAGCTAAATGTAGTCGATGAATTCATTAAAGCATTTGTACTTCTCTCAATCACATCATCTCCTTAACACCTTCTCTATAGGAGTGTGTTAAAGCCATTAACACCAAAGTCTTCCTCAAGCAATGATTGGCCTACCTGATGTTCAAATGTGTTTGTTGTTATGCATTGTGGATCTTCATCTAAGACCCTAAAATGCACGTCGTCCAGTAGGCTGCCTTTGTATACAATTATGTAGAGCTGTCATTGCCACAACTACCTTTATCTGATTTTATAAGAAATACGTTGGCATATTTAGACTATGACTCGCTTCATCTTTCATACATTGAATGTTATCTCATTAATACTGTATAATGATGAGTGTCTATTGTTGCCGAACTCAAAATAGGGACGGCGACACTTGGTATCGGGGAAGGGTTTTAAGAAATCACATTGCATGGGATATCCCGAAATGACGAAGTAACATTTCCGTGACTAATAATTTTATTAGTACATCATTTGAAATTTTACTCCTCATATACGACTATTAATATACTAACAAGGTGGAGGCGTTAGAAATTTGTATTCACGCGCCGAGTTGCAAATTTGAACATACAAATACTATCATGAAAACCCCCTTCTCATCCAGCCATGAAGTTGGTAAAACATATGCTGAAGTCACAACTTGTAAAATATTTTGTGTTGTAGATCCACAATATCATATATATGCAATCTTATCGTTGTTTCCAACACGTGCATCAACATTTGTCATCAATTTCTCCTATTAAATCATATTTAAAATATTTTTTAGGACAATTTTTTTTTTTTTATAAAACATGTATGTAAATTAAATAGATAATACTATCAATACCTTGAAGAACGTCATGTTTCTCTTATCATTATGAATTTCTCTTGTGCGCAAAAATAAGATCCATCAGTTTGACAATTTTATTTGACAACCAAAGAGTTAACCTTAATATCAAAATGTTCATCTCGTTTGAGTGTTGGAATGGCTCTAAATATGTAGCATAATATATAAATTGATGACTAATACTTCCTAAGTGTAAATTGGGATGATCCATGCAAACCATAATAATTCTATAATTTATCTAACAAATCACAAAAAAAATATTCTGACAGCTTAAAACATACTATGGATTCTGATCGGATGACATTGAAACACCTCACAAATCCATTTGTCGCACACCTATGAGGATGACAAATCTTGCACAAAATGTTTAATAGTATTCATTAATAAAACATATTATAATAGCTAAAATTATTATTTGTTCCCATGTCTCTATAATTTATTCTTCATTCGATGGGTTCATCAAGCTATTTCATCAATATTCAAGTACAGTAGTTTGTGCATAACATAGATGATCAAATGTCACATAAAACATTGCACATGATATTGTTTGACATAAAGTTTCGGATTCTAAAACAAAAAATAAGAACACACAAATTAACTCAACTAATTGTTTAAAAAAATAATGAAGGTGATGAATCCTCCGTTTCGACACCATCATAATAAAAGCCTCTTGTTTTATTTCATATTATAGAAGTTTTTATAGCGAATAAATATAATGATATATCATCAAATATATTAGGATTGAAGTCCAGTAGATTCGCGACTTCTACCATTATTGGATATCCCTAAATAGTCATGCGAGCACTTAACGTCATACTGATGCAGTTGATAACGAGTTGTGCAATCTCGGCTAGATAAATATTAGGCTTAGACCTTCATTTTCTTTTTTATGCTTCTCGGGGTGGAGGTGCGTAGCGCCGGGAAATGACTCGATTCACTTTATTCTTTCTTCTTTGATACTCTCTCGTGGGCTTCATTTGAACGAGCATATTCAGGCTCATCCAAATTCTGGGAGACGTCCTGTGTTGTATACCAGACATTAGAGCCCTAGGCCGAAACAACGATGAACATAGAATCAAGTTTTTGATCCAACTAAGATTCTATGCCAAAATCATAAATTTTATTGCATTGGATAGAACTTAAAATTGATAAAATTATAGTTTAATTGATATGAGAACATAAGGAATTTAAATAATATTTTCTACTTACTGAAAGTTTTTCTCTCCATCACTCCTTTGATGCATCCACCATTTTCCTGACAAGGTCCAAACCTAATCCAATTGTTTCTCCATTTAGCTCCTTCCACAATTTCTAGTTCTTTTTGGGTTAATCCATTTTAATCATTAGCTAATTCTTATTGTACAATCAATCTATTTTTTCTTGGAAAATTTTTATAATGTCTTGACAACCTTCTTTATTAAAATGTGTAGGTGGTCTGTTGTCTATTTCAAACTCTTTCAAGTTTAAATCACCGAATATAATCTTGACATCCCTCTTCAAAATAGCCACCTTTTTGTTTTTCCATTTATTGTATCAAGAATATAAACGATTTGGAGAAATTTATAAAATTTAGTTTATAACTAAAAAAATAATTAAAATTTAAAAAAAAATTTAAAAAAAAAGACTAAAGATTAAAGTAGTGCTTCATTAGATTAATTTATCAAAGATTGCCCCCATCCATAATCACCAACTGCATTCGATACTCATATAAACTTTAGTTGTAATATCAGGAAGTATATGTGATTGAGTGTGTCAGGTGTGTTATAAAACCAATGAGTATTTATGGATGAGTGTATTTGGTGTGCTGAAAGATCATATAGTATCGACACTTGAGTGTGTTGTGCAAGCTATAATACCAAATTATAATTGTGTTTGACTATGTTGTGAGGTCTTTAAGATCATATATTATCTGTGATTGAATGTGTCGTGTGAGATTTAAGATCAGAAAATATATGTGGTTGAATGTGTCATGCGGGCTTTAATATCAGGTAGTATCTGTGGTACTATATCTAATGATTGCAAACAAGTAGGGGCAATTTTATGTATCATAACTAGTGACCAGTTGAGCTTTCTTTTTTGTCCATCATTGTTCTACATAACATTACAAAAAACAATGTCATCAAAACCCACACTACTTATTGCATGCACGATGCCATTACCATACCAAATACATCAACATATAATTATTACAAGGCTAAAAACCACATAGCTACAAGGATGAGAAGCAGTTATATAAACGCATAAGAGTTGGACTTATATGTATGCAAACATCCAAATATACACAGAAAAACAAGCAATGTTCATACATTTATATACAGGATGGGGTATTTACTGTCAGATTCAAGAGAAGACTTTGGATCATATTTTTACTAACTGCATTTTTTCGAATGCTATTTGGGATCAGGTATTAATAAGCTCCATGTCTCTTATCATTCTATTGTTTTTACTCTCTATTTCCGATATTTTCAATAGTTAGAAGAATCAAAAGGATTTTTTCCTTGCCTTTCCCGCCGTGGTTTTTTGGTTCATATGGCTCGCCGTAAACGATGCTAAGTTTAATAATAAAGCTTTTAACGTGAGTCATACTACTAGTCTTATATTATGCTACTTGATGAAAGGTTTAAATTGGTTAAATCATTCCAAGAAAGTGTCCTGCAATTTGTCTGGCATTTTATGCTCTTTCAACCTTCCTATTTATAGCTCTTCCATTTCATGTATACCGCGTACTCTGACTAAGCCTCGCTCTTCCTTTCATTAAACTTTAATTGTGATGGATGTTGGTACCATAACAAAGGTTAGCATTTCCAAGTGGTATTTGGGGATGCTTTAGGGCTTCCTATTTGTTGGTTTGCTTCTAACTTATTCCTCATCCTCCTCTTGTAGCCGAAGCCGAGGCCGTTGTTTTGGGTTTGTATGTAGCTCTTAATCGTGGCTGGAAGTTTTTTATTGTTGAAACTAGTTCTTTAATTTTGTGGAAGTATTGTACTATGCAGTTTCGATCATCATCGAGTCTTAACTCGATTATGAAGAGGATTTTTTGGATGACTAAGAGCTTAAATCAATTGGTCAGAAGCATGTTAGAAGAGATGACAATAAAGTACGTATCAGACGTTTTTAAGTTTGGTTTAAAACCGAATTCTCTCACATTTCGCCGTTATTCCTTACGAGTTAGTTAGTTTATTATTGTCTGATTCTTCGTAGTGTTTGGTTTCTGTTTCATATGGTTTGGTCGTGTGTGTGCGTTGTATCTTCTATTTTTTTGGAAAGAGGACCTTAGATTCCTATTTTTGCGTGTGTTGTATGTGTGGTGTTTAAATAAGACCTCTTTCCCGATTTTGTATCTTTTCTTTTATGAAACGCGTAGGGAGTCTTAGCCTCCTTTAACTAAAAAAAATATATTAAATATATTTCATTTCGAGGCAAAACATAAACAAAATAAAATAAAAACTAAAAACAGAAAAACAATAGTGATCCCAAATGCCCCGAAGAAAACATGAAAGAGGGGTGTATGCCTTGAACGGCCTTGATTTGATAAACCTACAAGTTCATATAGTTGAAAAACACGAAGGCTTGATGTTCAACTCCTCGTAAGCATGCCGAAAAAAAAGGCAAATGAGATAGCATAATCTATATATATATATATATATATATATATATATATATATATATATATATATATATATATATATTGAAAAGGTGTTTTTGTTGTTTGTGTTTCTGTTTTAGTTTTGGTTTTGATTTTCCATGTAAAGTAAATAAATGTAGGTAGGAAATGCTATAAAATAAATAGAAAAATTGCAGTACATAAAATGTAAAAGCATACCTGGGCCTCCGTTACCGCTGCATGGTTAGTTTCATAAAACATAGTATAGTTGAAGGGAATTTAAGTAAATTGTGGAAAAATGAAAGCAGGAAAATCCAGTACAGAGAATCGAAAGCAAGTCATGGTAACACAAGCAAACAAGACAAAACCCATAGTCACATATGAAACACTGAGACTACGTGTAAGAGTTTGGTGAAAGTGAGTGCTCAGAGATGGACTGTGTGATTCCCAACTTTGAATAAAAGTTACCAACCAGATAATCTACGGAGGGCAGTCTTTAACCCTAGTCCAATTAATTAACTATGGACCTTTATAAGTTTTTATTTTTAATTTTCATGCATGTAGAATTTACTTCGGCAAACAAAAACAGTTATATATAAAGAAGTTATTGTTAAAGTATCTCATAAGGTAATATAGTCCACAAGTTAATTACTCTAATCAAGCTAGGACTATTAGCAACCTAAGAGAGCCAGGGGCAATAATCTTATCACAGTCGGCATTGAAGATTACCTTATTTTATCTTCTTCCCTCATTAAAGAACCTCGAGGTAGGAGATACTATTCTGAATACAAATGTTTATCCCTCATTTAGCACACATTAGCAATGACCTCACCGCCCTCTCCACCTAGACCTCAGAGTTACACCCGGCCGATAATCCACGGGCGTTAAAAGGACTTACTGCTTGCGCATTCGAATACCTTACCGCACTCAAATCCTCACCCGTTCAATGTGCAGATTTTTATAGTTTTTAGTGGTATTTTTATTGATTTGAAAATTCATGATCCCCGGAAAGGATAACTTGGTGAGTTCTTAAGAATTTCATGTTGATTTAGTTATTGTTATATTTTGAAGGGTGACTTTCTTCAACGAATCATAATAGATTCAAATGTCCTCTAAAATATTCAGAATCTTACAAGGATGTACAGAGAATAACTCTAAAACAAACTTGAATTTCCCACCGTCTTTAAGTTCGTTCGTCTTGCGTATTGTTAAATTGATCATCCCAATTAAATTAATGTCTTTAAATTGTGCTCATTATATACCTTTAATGAACCGAAGGAGTAGGCTAAAGATTATTTCTCTCATTATGTTTGAGGCCTGAATGGGTGATCACCCCGGGGGTGAGCTTAATCACTTAAGGGAATTTCACTTTCTTAATAAGGGAATTTCACTCTTTCTTAATTGAGTTTGAACTTGTAGTGATTATGAAATTTTATGTTCTTTTTTTTCTAATCCCTTTAGATAGTTTATATCGATCTTAACTCACTACGACTCTTAGGTCTTTAAGGGTAGATTTATACTTTTGAATAGTTAAGCGCAACAATGTTAATACTTATTAAACGATTATGTTACGCTTTATTTAGGGCCTCAAATTGTTGAGTTATTATCTTCCTAAGTCATATCCCTCACTTTAGAATCATTAAATTTACTTAACTTCCGAATAGAACAATTTTAAATAAAATTACACTTTTACCCCTTTGTAGAAAATGATAGATTGATTTATACTCTTTAATCCTTTATGTTTCAATCATTTCAAATATTCAATTATGATTAATATCATTCTCTTTACCCTTCCTTTTTACCACCCTAAGATTTCAACTGAAGTATCATTGACCCCAGGGCACTCTCCGTCTCTACAATTCCCTTTAATTTAATTCAAAATGACTTTGGGTATGTATGTAAATATTCTGCCGCATTTCACCGATTTTCATGACTACGTAAATTAAATTTTTTTTTTTTTTTCTATAAACACTAAAATTGTGTAATTTATAATCAAAATGTTAAATTGTTAATAACATGACTCTACTCGCCATTGTGATTCCAGTTGCAGCTGTTGACGGGAACGATAATCATGGAACTGGAGATCTTAGGAATGAACTTTGGATGCATTCTTGGAGCACTTGGCTCTGGGAAGTTACCGCAGAAGGACTGCCTTCTTCCGTTACTCTCGAAAGTCCTCGGCTACTGCATCGTCGCCGCCTCAACCACCGTCAAAGTCCCTCAGGTACTAGCCTTAAGCTGTTATTGATTCTGTTTTGTTTTATGGTTTTGAAGAATTTTTCTATTTTGTTTTGATTTTTTGGGGGTAGGGATCGTGGAAATGGATTTTCGAGGGTTTAGAGGGGTAAGGTTTTTTATTTCTCTGTTTTTTAGTTGTGGGTGGATAGCTGCTGCGATTTGCTGCGCGGCAAGATTTAGTCGTGGTTTGGTTGTTGGATACTTGATAGCTTTTGAGGAAAGTGAATCGTGTGATCATAATGGAGAACTTGGAGATAATATCTGCACTTTTTGATTAGGGTTAAACCTTTGAAAATATAAATGGTGTAAATTGGGATCCGTTGGAGGTTTAGAGTAAGTTTTTTGGTCATATTCAAATTTTCTGATTAATGGAATTTAGAGCTATTGTTTGTAGGATTTTTAGCAAGTATACGCTTCAATGTGCATGGTCCTTGAAGTCGTGAAATTTCAGAAATTTAAGGTGATTTGTAGGTAAATGAAGAATTTGACTAAGTTTTTACGCCTGGAAATGTGCATGGGTCCCATAGGGTGTTGATCTAGGGTTTTTATGTTTGACTTCAATTGAGGGAGAAGGTTTGCATGAAAAGTCTTTCAGCATGTCTCAAAATACACTTTATTGGGGGATGCTTGTTTTGTTGTATTCATGATTTAAAATTGCACAATATGACTTGCAACTTAAAGCTCGCCTTAATCGTTATTTAAAAATTTGCATTGGCTACTACATGAGGCTTTCGTCTCATATAGTGTGAGATGCTCTTCTCGACCTTGTTCAGGTAAATCATACACAATTAGATCTATAATTTTTTTTTAAATAAATATAAAATAACTCTGATGAAGCACTCATTATCTACCAAAATGATACACAATCGAACATGTAATTGAAGTTCTAATTATCAACATAATCATTATTTTTAAAGTCTAATAAACATTCTTATTAATTATTTTTGATTAAATAAGAGAAAGATAATTGGAATTGAAGATAAGGAGAAATGGGAGAACATAAAATAAATGTACTCATTCTAATGAAGAGCCATTCAGTGATGAGAGTGATGTAGATTATAAATTTAAAATTATAATCTTGGTTGCTTGTTGCATTTTTATTTTAACGGAGGACAGTATGAGTGAGAGGGTAACTAAGTGTATAGAACTTCTTTTGAATTGTTGTATTATTATTTCTTAATTTAATGTTAGCATAACATTTTTTTATTTTATTATATGATGATTGAAAACTAATATATTATTTATTATTTACATAATTTGTTTACTTTTTTTATCTATTAATAGATTATAATGTTAAAATGTCTTATTATGTACTTTGAACTTAGCATAATACTTCTTACTTTCTGTAATTTGTTAATTTATAGATAAAAAAAATATCTCAATACTAAATTGCACAATTCTAAACCTTGGTTGTATTAGAGGTTGTGAAAGAAATATATGATTTGTGATTTTTTTGCAACGTTTTATTTGAAGTAAAGCAAATGTAAAGTATTTGTATAGGGTGTTTTTAATACCCCAAAATGACAATTTTGTCAAATTTATAGTTTACCCAAATTGGACAAATTCTAAATGTATAGACCTTATGTCTTCCTTGTTTCTCTATTAGATTCTCACCTTTCTCTTTGAAGTCCTTGATATCTACTCAACGCCACTGTCTTTCTTGACAACCTTGACTCCCTACATCATCTCTGAAATATCATCCATTGTATTATCTTTGGCTCTGACATTGTATCCTTGTGCCGCAAGCCCATGACTGTGTCATAGTCCTTGATCCCGACTCTATGCAATATGACCATTTGTCATCCTCGAAGTGTTTTGCCCCTTTGACTTATTACCTCATTCTCATGCAACAAAACAGACTTTGAACTCTATCTTTCACCCGTATCACTATCATTCTTACATATTATTTGCAATCATTGCTTGAAACATCTATATCCTGTAACATATGACTCTCCAATGATTTTTAAATTAATAATAAATATCATTCTTATCATATGATTTAGTGTACAATCATCACACATAAGTATGATTACGTGGAATTGCAAATCAAGCATTGTCATATATGCCCATAAGAAAGGTCAAAGATGCAAATTGATGTATCACTCATATGTACATCTTATTCAATCATGCATGTTTTCATAACGCTGCTTGTAACCATACCACATAACAATACTCTACCATGCACGAGGCCATAATTGTAGACCGTTACATATATGGAGTAAATTATAGAATAATAATCATGATGGTTCACAAATTATTCACGACAATGGTCTACGAATCATATGAAAATAAAATCAACTTTTGCTATTTGATGTAGCCCACTTGGACTACTGGTTTAATGCTTCATCTTTAACCACAAGGTCTTGAGTTCAAAGCGTAGCACAATGGTGTATGGAACAACCCATTACAATTTATTGATAAAAATTCACTAAAAATTCTGATTATTAATTAAATCATGCAATTCTTGTGAGAAATCATTGATGGGACAATGACACTAATATTTGAGGTAGAAGAATGGTGTTTTGCCTCAGGAGGATTGTTTCTCTTAATTGCCTAGGCTCTCGAATCAATTTCCAAGAACTCTAAATTGTTCTCCTTATATCCTAACTTTCTCTCACTACGAGAAATCATTGGAGGGACAATAACACTAATATTTGAGGTAGAAGAATGGTGTTTTGCCTCAAGAGGATTGTTTCTCTTAATTGCCTAGGATCAATCTCCAAGAAATCTAAATTGCTCTTCCTATATCCTCACTTTCTTTCTCTTTCCTCCCGACCCCTAATGGCTAAGTAGGGAGAAAAGGATAGATAAACACTTTAGAATGACACTTAGAGGAGAAGACTAATTTGTTATGTCTTGAAGTTTTGGTATAGTGTTTAAGTTGCACAATTGACGCTCGATGCACTATGGTGCTCATAAAAGTATACATAAATTATTTCATTTAGTTAAGAGCACACTGGCGGAAATTGTTTGCAAATCAGACAACATACTGTTCCAATGAGTGCACCTGTATAGGACATTGTCAATCAGGCCATACCATAATTTAATAAATCATGCAAAAATTTTTGATGTAATTATACTTGCTACAGAAGATGTATGCATGATCTTTAGAGAGCAAAATTCTCGGATTGATATTTTGACATGATCGACACATTGATCAAACATGCATACATATGATGTTAATTTCAAATAAGTCAATGCATACACAAGTTAGGCATGGTTTGACTTATTGTATAGGCATACCGTGTCTCTTTACTCTTATGGCTATTACAAATAGAGACCACTGGACAACTTAAATAGTGTCTCTTTGCATGATAAAAGATCAATGAGAGTCTAAAATATAGAGATATTTTTAATAATGAGAGTCTAAAATAAGGGTGCCAAACTAGGTTAACAGAGATCTGAAAAATTGTTAATAATGAGATGATGAGTTGATGGAGGTTTGTTAATCCACCAAGGCCTGTTTAGAAAATTTTACTGCACTCAATTATTTTATGTAGTAATGCCAGCAATTAATGGCGGCTCCTATTTTATGAAGTCTTATTGAAGGGGTAATGCTAACCCATGAAGCATTAGAATAGGTTTTCTTAATTTCCTAAATTGTAGAGTGTGGCATTGTAAAAAATAACTATTGTGGTACGTCTTAAGATGATTTGATGTATTCCTATTCAATTTTGATTAGTTGCAAGGGTTGGATTTAGGATTGTAAAACTTTGAGCTTGAACTGTCATAAGTGTATTAATAATTATTGTACATCTGAAGTATAAAAAAAAAAAAAAAGACCGTTAGATCAAATGCTTGTTCATGCTTGACTTGGTTATATGGTTTGATTTTTGATAGATACATGAATATGTGAATGACTGCTTTAAGCTCAAGTAAACTTTTAGACTTTTCAACGTGTGTTTGTGATTATCAAAATATAGTTCACAATAGTGTCAGCTGATTGGGTTACTAAATTTGTGAATTCAGCTTATTTTCTGTCACAAAATATATCTTCAAGTGAGTCAAAGAGAGCTTTCCAGTTTATTAAATGAGTGACATGGTATTTATTTATTTTTTATATTATTAGCTTACTCTGTAATTTAAAAATTGTAAACATTCAAGCTGTCTTTACAAGCGCATCATACTAGAACTTTTTTCATCTTTCTCTGTTCACTATTTCTTCCTTGGAATAACTTTTTTATTGCGTCTAAGGTTTTGCTTGATATTCTGTTTAATATTTAGATACTAAAAATATTGAAGAACCATAGCATCAGAGGACTCAGTGTCACAGCATTCCAGCTTGAGGTGGTTGGCTACACGATTGCTTTATCATACTGTCTTCACAAAGGTCTCCCTTTTTCTGCTTATGGGGAGTTAGCATTTCTTTTAATTCAAGGTATACATTTCAGTTTATAAAATCACAGCAAGCTACTTAGTTTTGCATTTCTTTTTCTTAGATCATTGTTGTAACTCTTGCTTTTATCTTTCATGGGCAGCTCTAGTTTTAGTCGCTATCCTCTACTACTATTCAGCGCCACTTGGAGTTAAAACATGGATCACAGCTTTGTTGTATCCTGTGACTATTTGTCTATTTTAGTTTGTCAAACCTTGAATTGCTCGAAAAGAACTTTGTCCTTTAGCGTTGATTTTATTACTAGATTATGTGATTTAAAATTTTAGGAGTATTAGACGTTAAATAAAAAATTAAATTTAATGTTACATGGAAAAGGTTTGTTTTAGAAAACCTAAAAATGAGAGATGAAAAAGTTTAAAAACAAGCTTTCTAAAAACACAGTTTTATGCCAAATTGTATTGATTTTTTTAAACGATAAAAGCACCCAAGTTCTATTTTATATTAACAAACAGAAAAAAGAAATCTCACTGTGGTGTATTTTATTTCCAATTATCTTGTGAGGTCTTTTTATTGACAAATATATTAAACTTTATTTCTTTATTAAAAATTGCTTATAATTATAGTTCAAATTATTTATACTTTTAATTTATGATTAGATACATACTTAGCAAGTATTATTTTTATGAATTATTTTAAGCATTAATGTAATTGATTTTCTGTTGATAACTAACTATGCTGATTTTTATCATTTAAGTTTTTCATATAATCATGTAGCTAACCCCACAGTGGGATAAAGGCTTCTTGTTGTTGTTGTAAGTTTTTCATATAATCAAATTGAGTTATTTTACAATAGTTTTTACTAAATAAGTTTATCCATCACAGTAATTTAGAAAGCAAAATTGATAGTAATTTTACCAAATCGTCTTTTGTTTTTCTTAATAGTGCAACAGAATAATAAAAAAAAAACGCTGCACAATAATAAGCAACATTGACAGATGGTGTCTTAATTATGGCATGTATTGAGCTGTGATTGTTTTATCTTGAATTAAAAAAGAATTATTCCTTGACAATTGATTGATAGATATTGTGCTGTAGCGCCTACAGTATTGGCTGGTCAAATAAACCCAGTTCTGTTTGAAGCACTATACGTGAGTCCCTTTTTTTCTTTTTTATTGGATGTAGTATAGTATCAAGATACTGAAATACATGAATTAACAATAATATTGTGCCTTTCTAAAGCTATAGTTAAGAAAAAAAATTATTAATTCATATATCACAGTCTGTTCCATATGGTATATCTATTGAAGACACAAATCTAAGAAATTATTTTTACCTATTTCACTTTCTTTGGGCGCATTTGCATACATTCCACACAATTCTTATATATATTTACATATTTAACACCTAAACTTTCATATTTACATGTGGAACTCTCAAATCGTTAACATCACATTAAAAAAAAACCACTATTACTAACACTCTGCAATACACTTTTCATGAATAAGTTTATGACTCCAATGTGTTAAATTGTAAACTGTAGGTGTTGGATATCTAAATACATAGGAATTGTGTGGCATGTATGTAAATTTTCTTTTTTTGTTACATCAATCTATTTTGATAATGCTAATGACATATTTTGTTACATTAGGTCTCTTGTATTTTTTTGTCTTGCAATTCCATGATTGAATATTTTTCTGTTCAAATTTAGTCAGCTTCATCTCCATATTCAATTATAGTTTACATTTATAAATTTGCATTTTCTGCTTACTTGGTTATCTAATATGTTGAAGTTTTTTATTTTATTTTATTTTTATTTTTACTTATTTGCAGGCTTCTCAACATGCCATATTCTTTTCCGCTAGAATTCCCCAGATATGGGCGAACTATAATGTAATTTTTTCCTACCATTTTTGTTTAAGAAGCATATTTGATACTTTAAAGTTGATCACATGAAATGGTTTAATTGAATGTATTGAAAAGTGCATGAATTGATATGCATGCTTGTGAATGTAAATGTCTTTCCTGGAGGGATATATATATATATATATATATATATATATATATATATATATATATATAGTTAAAAGAAAGCCTAGTATTTATTAAGATAAAAGAGTTACTAAAATAAGTAGTATGAGAGGGCCAATGATGGAGCTCTACTCATAAGAAACAAAAAGAAAAGCTCAAACAAGTAAGATAAAAGATAGGACAAAAGTAAAATACGCAACTAAACTTTCTCAGTGGACGAGGTCTCCAGGCCTTCCTCTTCCATGGGTTCTCGTAGCGCATTCAATAATCAATGCTCCTGGCTGATTCTCCATTACCGTGAGAGACGAGGTGTCATCCATAATATTCCCAAGTAAGATGAGCCTCCCAACCTTTTTCTTCCGCCGGAGGTGTACACTTGCCACTCATCCACCGAAGGGTGAGCCGTCCGCAGGGTCGTTGCAGTGATTGGTTCCAATACTTGGGATTCTCCTACCCTCGAGCGGGTAGAACAACCAACGTACTATTAGCCGCAGATCTTCCTCGCAGGAGCGAGACATCTTTTCCGTCGTCGGATTATGAGTGTTTGTTTCTTCCCTGTCTTCGACACTGTCGAGGCGGGGAGTCCGAACTCCTCCATAAGTAGTGAGTACCGAAATGGTAGTATAGTTGCTCCAGTAGAAGAAGGCTGAGAGGTGACCACGTCCTGCCTATCAATAGCATCTGCTTGATGTTCCTCCAAGGGTCGATCCTTCTCACCTTGATCTGAAACTGAGAAAGGCGGTATATCCGTCGCAGGAATGTGTGGGCCAGTAACGTTTGTACGGGGAGGTTTTAGATTCGGATGCGAGTGGTACTGTATGCGTACGTGTGTGTGTGTGTGTATGTGTGTGTAAAGTTAGAGAAAGAGAGATAGTGTGTGAGAATCAAGTTATAATATTTATTCAATCATTTCTTGACCGTTGACAAGCCTAACTACCCCATTTATTGAAATCGTGGTGATAAGAAGATGAGATCCTATTTAAATTTAAATCTATCATATTCAAATTACCCTAATAATTACCTAAAGGGTAATTTTACTAAAATTCAGAATTCTAATGAAGTCAAGTCTAAATATTGCTACTTCTGATTTGTGACACTTGGACTATCGCTTAAGGAGAAATTGAAGATCAACTATACTGATAACTGCTTAGTATCCATCTTGAGGAAATGATGTTAATGGAAAATCCATCCCGTAGTAGAGATATAATGAGAACTTCATCCCAGAGTGATGAGTCGTAACACCTCATTATTTTGTAGCTGAATGGTTACACAATTTTTCTATAACGTGTGTGAACGGAAGAGGAGACGAAGACAAAGCGTAGAAGAGGAGAAGTAGGAGATGAATGTCTCCATTCAAACCAGATGAGAGAGATATAGAGACAAGGGTGAGTGACTCGCATGCAAGAAGGAAGAAGAATGAGGCGAGGCTGTGTGCGTCTCGTGCAAGGAAGAAGATGTTGTGTAGGAAGGAGCTATGCTCAAGAGGTGAGCCGAGTCAAGCGTGATAGTCTTGTGTGTGTGGAAGAGTAGTGATACTCTGTGTTGAAGTTGAAGGAGGAAGCACTTGTGTGCTCGGGAGGTGAAGTCGACGCCGAGCAGGGTACTACGGGCTAGGGAAGAAGATGCTTTGCATGCGGGTCGAACCGTGTGGCTTTACCTATGGGAGAAAATGGCAAACCGAGCAGCATCAAAGATGAAGAAGGGATTCAAAGCACTATGTGTTTGCAAGCAAAAAGGAGAGGCTCGTGTGCAAGTTAGGGGAGCTTGAACCTAGCAGATTAACGTAAGGTTAGGTTTTTTTTTTTTAAAATTTATTTTTATACATTAAATTGATTTACAGTTAATGAATTAATATGATTTTATGCTATTTGAAATCCGAAAACATTGAAGAAAATTAAGATTTGAGAATGAGAAGTGAATCATCTTGAAGGAAAATGTATAAATTAATTAAAGTTAAAGTTTGATTTATTTAATTTATGTTTAATGTTTATTAAAATATTTATATTAGATTATATTAATTTATAATAATAATTAAAACTGAAGAATTTTTTATTTAAAAGATTTGAAGATAGAGATCGGTAGAGTTGCACAATAGGAGAAAGAAGAAAATACAATTAAGGTTAGTGTTATTTGAATTCCATTTATAGTCAATTTAACGTTAAGTTATTACATATTAATTTTAGGAATTTTTATGACATATAATCAGGTAAGTTAATTTAATGACTTGAAAGGGATAGTCAATTTGGTACGATAGAAGAAAGCCAGAGAGGTGTTACAAGAAGAAAATAAGATTTCTAAGAGAGAGATAAACAAGTAGGGTTAATGTTAATAGTTATGTTTCTTAGCTATAGTATTATTTCATATTTTTGAATCTATTTCTGATTTCAATTTTTCACGTTTATACTCCATATCAATGAAATTGAGCTACAATTGATTCTTCAAATTGATAGACATGAAATATGCATGTAGATATTTCTTCATAAATACTGTCACAGTAGTTTCATCTTTTATAGAATAACAAGAGTTTATTTCATGACTTTTAGATTATATTAGGATTATATTTATATAAAATATTTTATAAGAAATAATATATGCTATGAAAAATGCAAATAGTACATATATGAAAGCTTTTAATTGCATCCTAAGATGAGTCCATCCTTTTATGGTACTGTTTGAAGACGCCAATATACCTGCACACGTAGATGTTTTTCCTATCTCTTCAGACAATTGTGAAATTTAGATCACGAACTACTGTGCCGACAATAGTATCGTCCAGGAGTGAGTATGTACATTTTCACTTAAGATAATAGTAGTAGATATAATCTGTGCCCATTTGTGTCGAAAGGTCATTTATCAGCCAGATGTGTGTTATGTGATATTTAAATAATGTTCCAGAGATGAATATAAAAGTTAAGAGTAAGAAGTATACTAAATTTTAAAAGATTAAACCTTGGAAGTAAAACAAAAACTTAATGCATATGGAAAATCTAGATTATTTTCATGAGCAAATATCATGAATACATTATTTAGATTATTATAATATTTTCTATAACAAAATAAGACAGACCAACATATATATTTACTTCTTTTCCTTGGGTTACTATACTTTAGAAGTGTAAGTACTCCACTGGGTTATTTTAGATGAGTCATTATATTATTGTAGTATTTTTTTTTTCAAATTTATGGTTTTGAATAAAAGATATGTAATATATGATAAAATTTGTATAAATGATGAGATCAATAAATAGAAATGTAATTTTTTATTTGTTAAATTAAATTAATTTATTTAGCGGCTCTTTTAATTTATTTAGATTGTAAACTATTTGTAAGTGAGTTTTTATTTCATCATCTGATCGTCCATTTTTTTCCTGAAAGTTTCAAGCTCCTTGATCGGGTCGTGACATAATGAGTGTAAATGAGTAGGGGATAAGCAAGCCTAGTGCTTGTTCGTGACTCGTTAGAATTCTTTTGTTTGAAAATGACTCGTGAATAATTTGTTCATTTTCATCTCAATTTGAATTCATTTATTTATTTTAGTGTGTTTTTCGCTTAAATTTAGCTTAAATTATTTTAAAAATAAGAAAAAATATTATTTCTTAAATAAAGCTTAAAAATTAATATAAAAATATAAGAAATATTATTTATTTGATTATTTTATTAATTAGAGCTAAAATGAGTTGAACGCGATCGAAAAAGGTTTGTTAATGTTCGACTTGTTTATAAATTGTGCTAAGAAAAACTGTTTGCATTCAATTTGCTCGCTTAATAAATGACACGCCTAAAAATATGCTAATTGTTATATATATTTTAAGCTCATTTTTGATGATATTGCACTTTAATGGAATATGTTTTGCATGTTTTTTGGTTTTAGGTATAAGCGATGAAATTTTAGTGACAAAAGAGCGAAAACGGGGTCAAATGGAGCAAGGTAGCACAAAATGAACCGGCGGCGCCTAGGCGCGAGACCCCGTACGCAGAAATAGAAAGCCCGACGCCATGATGCTAGGATTTGTCGCCTGGGCGCCAGACAATCAAAATTTGCTTATAGAAGGTCGGCGTCTAGGCGCCATAGTTGGACGCCTAGGCGCTAGAATCAATTTTTGAAGAAATGCATTGAATTTGGACGAATTTTGAAGAGACATCTGAAGTGACTCTTGGGGATTTTGTGAGTTATCATAAATGGGGTAAGGAGATGCATGAAAAAAAGGCTTTTTTGGAGAGTTTAGGAGTTTAAGTGAGTTTTAGAGTCTTTGTTGTGTGTATCTTTTGTAGTAAATTGTAAGGAGAGTTGAAGAAATCATCAAAGGTACTTTAGAGGATTTGCTTGGCGGGAAATTTAAGATAATTACTTTGTATTTTTGTTCTATTTACTGTGTAAACTTGAATTTCAATAGAAAGTTTGTTTTGTTTTGTTATTCCCATGAACTCTGAGTAGTCTTTTTTATCTTTTTCCTTGCAATAAGTAATAATCATGTGCAGGGTTAAATTTGTTTAAGATTTCTTTTATTCCATACTTGTGATTGTTCATTACTTCATACTTAATTTACATATTCAGTCTGACCAATTGGTGTGTTAAAACTTGTGAATTCATAATGACACGGGAGGGCTATGTATTCCTCAACTAGTAAGACCACATTAATCTAGTTGGTGAGAATGTAACCCATAGGTTAGTGCAAATAGATAGGAAGATAAGTTTTGATGGATGTAAATTGGTGATTCTAGGGTGATAGATTAGAACCTTAACAAATTTGATTTAGAGTTTGGAACTTAAGGCTAGGTTGGCCCAAAAGAGTGGGCACAGTTGGTACTCTAGAGTGACGAACTAGAACCTACCCAGCATAACCAAGAATTTAGAACTTAACTCTAGGCCAGTCAATGTTCTTTGTACACTCAGAAGAGGGTAAAAAATATGATTGCTCATATTTTTCACAAAACCATATTTAAACTTTTAAATATTTGATTCATATACTGATTTAGATCTCTTTGCAAGGGGAAAGACTTTCACATAATTTGAACTCTTCTACATATAACTAGTTTTGAAATACTTAGCATTTTCTTTAAGTTTGGAAATAGAATTAGTAGGTATTAGCTACTTCTTTTACACTTATAATTTCAACCTTATTTTATAGAAAATTTGTTTACAGTTTAAGTAGAGTTTTTCTAAGTCGATAAAATGAATTTCTGCTCCTTGTGAGATTGATACTAGGGTTTAAAAGAAAATCCTATGTTACTTGAAACGATACATATACTTGCCTTGAATGCCTAGTGTGTAAACTATAAATCAAAATCTAATCTCTAAAACATATTCATTTTGCACACTAGCCGCTTAAAGGAAATCGGGTCAAGTTTTTGGCCAGGAAAATTTAAATTTAATTGCATAATTGCGGATCGGGGATCAATGAACGAATTGAACACGAGCAACTTAGAAAGTCGAATACGACTTCTTTGCTATGATATGTCATTATGTGTATCTAGATCATATATAAGATCAATTTTTTTTATAAAGTTTGATTTGACTTGTAACTATGTTTATATATACATATTTCAAATAAAAATGTATTTTCATGACCTATTCGATCAAAATGATAAATTTTAGCTTATCAAGATCCTTAGGATGGGGTTAGACTTGGGGTCCCCTTCAAAATCATACATGTAGATGGACGATCGGTTTTTTTGACAGCTCTAGTGATGAGATCATGGGGCGAAATATCTAAAATCTCTAATAACAACAGAAATACCTGAAAATAATTCCTTCGAAACACCATCATAATTTTAGGCAATCTATTTCTAGAGTCTGGATGCTTGAAAATCACTATGAACTCTACTGACTCAAAATAACTAAAATAGCTATTGTTTATTTTTGAGAAGATATTTGGATCATTATTGATCTGGAAGGAGGATAGTATTTTCTCTATTTTCCAAACCTTATTAATCAGTAGATTTAGCAGCTACAATTTTCTTCTTTCACATGTTAATTTCATATCATAATATAGCATCAATACCCATGTGTCGAAAATGCTATTTACAAATGGAATGGTATGGCCCATCTTTTCATTTACGTGCCTGAAGTCACCTTTCAAAATTTTAAGGTAGACATTTTGTTTATTTCAAAGTAATTTTCCATCTCTTGAATATTTAATTGTGGTGGCAGTGGTGCACGATGGTTTTGAGTCTCATTCGAATGGTTTGCGATGGAGTGGCGAACAATATTGGCGAATAGTGGTATGATATCAGGAGGGTCAATGAGGTGGATTTGGCTGGATGGATTGTTGGGGGATTCCTAATTGAGTAATTTAATTTGTGAGAGTGTTGCGGACCCATGGGATGTTGGTAGGGTTTATGTAGCATAAAAAAGAAGCGCTGTAGGTAGTGTGATAAATGAACAAAGTATTCGACAAGATATTTGTGACTCAACTCAATTAGAGCTTGTTCATGTTCATATAATAACTATTTAACAAGCTTGGCTTTTATAAATAATTAGTTGTTAATGAACAAATCTGAACACCTTATTGCTCGATTTTTTAATGTTCACGAAAAATATCATCTAAAATTTGTGAATAAGCTTGTTAAAAAACTCGACTAAGGCTTGATATTAAGTTAATAAAAAATAGAACTAAAATGTAATTTCATTTAAGTAAACTATGATTAAAATCTAATTTAAAATTAATTATTTTATTTATATTATTAACTAAAAAAGAATTAAAAATAATTTTGAAAATAAAATTAATTTTAGGTTTTAATATGAAGCTTCATATCAATATAGGCTAATGAAATTGTAAGTTCATGTGAAGTTTCATACTAATAAAAAGACCAATAAATAAATCTATGTTTTCAGTCTTTCATGTTCACATAAATTAAGATTAAAATGGCTTTCATGTGAGGTTGGTGCGGGGCTCGGCATGAGGACCGACTAGTCTTCAAGGGAGGGGGGCTGCCGCCCCCTTAGTCCTGTTCTCTCATTCCTTTTCCTTCCTTTTTTTTTCTCATTTTCCTTCCTAGAACTTTCCTATTTTAAAAAATCTTTCCTAAAACTGAAATCTTATTTTGTTCTCCCTCTCTCTTCTAGTTTAAATCATTTCCTAAAAACCTAAATTCTGATTATTCTCTTTTCTTAATTTAAAACCTTTCCCAAAATTTGAAATCTTGATTTTATTTTTATTCTCCTTTTTTTAGTTTAAATGTTTCTTAAATTAGGTCAAGTCTTTTATAAATAGGAGTTGATGTGTCTAGGGTTAGGAGTCTTTGTTTTGAAATCCGAATTCAGTTGTCTCTGAATATTTTCCCTCTCGAGGGCTGTATCAGACAACAGAAAGGGTGCTCTGGCTGCAACCCCATCCGAGGTGGTGTTTATTATTGTTGTCCAGATTTCGATACGCAGTCCCACAACCCGCTGTCATTTTAGCCCCTCTCCAGCACAACCAGCCAACTACCAGCCAACCTGCAACTGCCAGAGACCTTGCTGTTCCCTCAGCTTCCCGCCAAGCCCCTGCAGCTTTCCTGTAGGATTGTAGCCGCTCCACCTTTGCTACGCCTCCAAACAGCCTGACAACTCTCCCTTGCAGTTTCCCTGCAGGCAGACGCCGCCCAGTTGCCTTCCAGACCAGCGCCGATCCACTTGCACCTCCACTGCACGCAATCGCAGCCCCTGCAACCATCTACCCGACAACTCCTCTGCCTCCTTGTCCTCTACCGCTTCATCCCCAGTAGGCCGCAGGCTCCTTGAGGTCCTCCCCATGCCTCCTAAAGCTGCAGCACGCCTACACCTGCAGCCCGCAACCTCCGCCGCCCTCACAACAAATATTAGTCTCCATTATGCTCTCCTAATGCCTCCAGCTGATGTCCTCAGCCTTTCTGCAGTCCATCATCCTTGACTTCGCTCCTCAGCTTCTGTCGCCGTTCGTGCTTTTGCTTCTCAATTTTGGCCGCCGCTTTTATCTCCGCTACTCAGTTTCGGTTTCAATCTGTGCCTCCGCTCCTCGGCTTGTACCGCCATCCATGCCTCCGTTCCTTGACTTCGACCGCCTTTCCCGCCGCCTCCAAATTCCAGTCTTCGACGTGCTCCCCGCTTCTTCCAGCTATGATTCGACGCCTCGACGAGCGCTGACTTACTTTCACCCGACATCGCTCCAGCCCTCACCGCAGCCACCACCCGCGAACCATCTCTCTGGACTCCCTCCATGTCGAGCTTGTTGTGTCTTTATGTGTTGAGTCTTTGTTGTAATGTTTTGTTTTATATTTTGTTTTGCGCAGTGTTTTTCTTTCTATTGAGTCTCGTTGTAATCTTCTTTTAAGTTATTAATAAATTTGTATTTTGCGTTGTGGTTTGGGTTAACTCCGGTACTAGAGGCTTAGGTTTTTCACCCTTATGTGTACTTAGTCCCATATCAGATAAATTTATCTTTGATGTTTTTTGATTGAAAAGAAGAAGCTTCAATGGTTAAGCTCTCTGTGCATATGGGTGTACAAGTTGTTCGGTTCGGCTTGGAGAGGCAATATTTTTAGTCATATGGGTTTGCAAGCTATTCGGTTTGGCTTGGAGGTAATTTTTTTAGGCATATGGGTGTGCAAGCTATTCGGTTTGGCTTGGAGAGGCTATTTTTAGGTTTTGTTTGAAGGCTTGTATAATTAAAATTTTAATTTTTAAACTTAGTAGAATTATGTTAGATTGTTAAAATTTATTAATCTTTTTGAATTAAAGTCATGATTTGTTTATATGCTTATCAAGCTCTGCTTGAAAGGCTGAAAGAGCTGTTCGTTTAAAGCTCAGTCATTATAAAATGAGCCAAGTTTGAGTCAAGCTTGAATATGACTTAATTTAAATGAATCAAATTTCAGCAATATTCTAAAAGTTTGAATTGAGCTCAAACAGATTTTGTAAAGCTTTTGGTGAATGAGCTGGGGCATTGACAACCTCCTGCTCCACCCAGTTACGTTCATTTGCAGCCCTAATTGCAAGCGTGAAGGGTGGTGCTAGTTGTGTATGCAGTGGCACCAAAAACTAGGTTGGTTGATGCAATTGTGGTATCTTGTCAATGATAGTTGCACTGATTAAGCATGAAGTTTATGGTGTAGAAGCAGGTTTATTGTGGGTAGCACGTGGCAATTATTGCTGGCAAAGGAAGTATTGTTATGAGATGAGCCTGTACAGGGATTGCTATCAAACAGAAAGGAATCATTCAACTTTGATACTAATTTATAGGAATGACAATAAAAAGAGCTTGAGAGCTCGAGAAATCGAGGGAGAGAGTACTTAAAGGAGGGACTCTAAAGGAAGGGAAACGAGAAGCATGAGATAGAAGAAAGATATGAGAACATTTAGAGGGATGGAGGGAGAGGGAATGAAGCCATAATTTAATCAGTCATTGATTCATTACTAGTAGGATGATCATATTTATATCATACCTAATCTAAATCTAAACATATCTAATAGGAATCTTTCATAGAGATTAGGGAAAATACATATTTTATTGTAAGAACATCAAACATTCAACATAAATACAAAGATAAACACCTACAATTCGAAAGGTAGGTGATCTCTTCTAATTCCTGCAATTCGAGAGGTAGGAAAATATCTCCCAAACTCTAAACCTAAGACTCAGGACCCAATTTCATACATAATTCGGACCGTATACATATTATCCTTATTTATATTAAACAATAAATAATAAAAAACTATATTGCTCATAGACTTATAAAAGACAATTCTCTTTAGGTGCCGATCTAACGATGTCTTATCCATACAATCCTAATAATTTTCTGTAAGAATAATTTTACATAATTTTGAATTCCTAATTAAAATTAACCTAAACCTATCACTTATGTATCTTTGTTAATCCTTGAGTTCATCCGTATATTTGAAACCCCTTGAGTACATAGAAACCGAACTCTTAATCATTGATGCACCTTTTGTTGTAACAGTAGAATTTCATCAAAAACTCCAAAGTTTAGCATGCTTGTCATGGAGCGCTCCTAGGATGGGTGACCTCTTGGGAATGTACACCAACGAGGCAAAATTGTGAGACCACTGGGCCAAAGAGGACAATAACCTTGATGAGTGAGAGTTTGGGTTGTCACAAATGATATCAGAACATTACACCAGCCAGAGATGAGAATTAAGTGTTATACAGAACAATGTGCTATGCCATGGGAGCCATCTTTTGAACTTTGAATGAGATAAAGTGCTACATGGTGGGAGTCACCTCTTGAATCTATTAGAGGCATCTCTAGAATCCCATCCGCATGGTGGACGATTTTGGGATTCGAGAATTGACGAGGATGTTAGTTACTTAAGTTGGGAATATTTTGAAACTCATTAAGTAGATTGAAGACGACTCTTAAACATCAAGGCGCCCTTTTGTGTAACGGTAGAATTTCATTTAAAACTCCAAAGTTAAACGTGCTTGTCATGGAGCACTGGTAGAATGGGTGATCTCCTGGGAAGTTACAACAACGGGGTAAAATCATGAGGCTAAAGCGGACAATACATTGATGGGTGAGAGTTCGGGCTTTTATAATATAGGTCTTCGGGTCAGTTTCATGGGTGTTACAATCTGAATATTCTGAAATCAATCAATTCTTGATTTGTTAGAAATGAAAGCTTAAGCTCAATTTATTATAGGATGGACGACATGCCCGAGGAATGTAAGCGAACATTTTGGTAGTATCTAAAAGTGGTATAATGCATTAATCTTAGCTCAAGGGAGCTAATATTGACATACTTTATCAGTCATAATTTCATGCTGCTACTATAAGATATAACCAGATTCTTATCAAGAATGGAATAGATTCTTGTAATTCTGAGAATAATGCTTATTAAGGAACTATTTATTTAATTTTTGGTAATTTCTAAAGTCATCATATTTGTATGATTTTTCACCATACTAGCTCATCTTCCCCACCTACCGTTGGCAGCTGCCAACCACCACTTGTTGGCTGTTGTTGTTGGCCATCACCACGACGTGGCCATTACTGGCCACTACCACCACTTGCCATTGTCCTCCATTGTTGCCGCTAGTTGTTGCCCGCCGGCTACATATGCTGAAACTGCCAACTACAGTTGCCATAGTTCACCGCCACCATTGCCAGCTGCTGTATTTCAAATATTAGTTTTACTCTGCGCATGCAAGCAAACACCAGAATCTAAAATCATAAATTTATAGTACATGTCACTAAACAGCAAAGTATTTCAAAAGCATGATTTTCTTTATATTGTATTTTTAATACTTTGGAATTCCAAATAATTGCAACTAGACGGTCCTTATGACAAAAAATAGCTTTTTGTCTGGTCCTTTTCCATCTGAAATATCACTTGTGAACTGAGAATTTGGTTGTAAAATCAGTAACCAACCATTTTTCTTTCTATCTATTTTCCAAGCATCAGAATAGTGTCAATTTTTATTTTAGTATCAGCATAGTTGGAGAAATTTTTTTTTCTTTTGAGACGTCATGTTACTTCTGATTATTCACTTTATTTTCTTAGTTCATCAATATATTCCATTGACTTGTATGCTGAATTTTTTGCTTTTCAGAACAAAAGCACTGGAGAGCTGAGCGATATTACATGTATGCTGAACTTTGCCGGAGCTATTGGTGAGTTTGGTTATTAGCGTCCCAACAACTAGTAATTTGATATATTCAATTTTTTGAAGTTTTCACTGCCCTTTGTTTATGAAATTCTTTGTAAATTTGAAAATTTTTATTTATATATTAGTGATAATACTTTTTAGTTTATCTAGTACTTACTATAGTGATAAATATCATTGCTATTTATGCCTGTTCCTACTTGAAGATCCGCATTCCTGTTGAACAAGTAGTGAAACTAATCCTGAAAATACAAAAAAATGCCCTTGTTGTTGATTAATTTTGTTTTCTTTTACAGCAAGGGTTTTTACTAGCATGCAGGAGAAAGCACCCACAAGTGGTATCCTTCGTCTGATAGCTAATCTTTTGTAGTTTCATCATCTGCTTGATTTTCTATTATAAGGCTTAGCTGCTTATTTAATGAGTTTTTTAATATCATTGAATTTGATTTTTTGGATTCTAATGATTCTTAACTTAGCTTTTGTCTGCATTATTTTGTTATTATTAAAATACATTTTCCCTATTTTCTGTCTTTTTGTTGATTCATGCATTGGCTGTAGCATCCTGAACTCTCACCCATTGAGCGATTGTCCGCTTTGGCCAGAGACCTCATACTTTTGTTCCATTGGTATAACTTTTGAGGAGGTCATCAATCCTAAGTGTGCCCCCATACAAATGCTTAACTTACGAGTTTTTGATGAACTTTCTACCGTTACACTAAAAGACGTCTTGATATTTAAAAGTTTTGCTTCATTAACTTAAGGTATTTCAAAATATCTCTCACTTAAGTAACCACCATCCTTCCATCCTTGTAAATATTCTAATACTCAGAATCATTCACCAGGTAGATAAGATTCTAGAGGTGGCTTTCGCCATGTAGTACTTTGTCCCATTTAAGATTAAAGAGGTGGCTTTCATAGCTTGCACTTTGTTTTGTATGACACGTAGTTCTCCTCTTAAGGCTGATGTAACACTCTAATACCATTTATAACATCATAAACTCACACCGAAGGAGATATTGTCTACTATGGCCTAATGGCCCCATTGGTGTAAACTCGTGAGTAGGTCACCCAGCCAACACTGTTCCCATGCAAGTAGCTCTGTAGCTTTAATGGAATTTCAATTATTATACCAAAAGCCATCTTGATATTTAACAGTTTAACATCATTCTACTTGAGGGGTTTTACATTGGCTTCTCTACAACCATTGCTTAACATTTATCCATGCTTGGCCTTTTTACATCAGTTCCTGGATGCTTTTCTAATTGTTTCTGTAACCTAGTTAGGAAAATTTCTGCAAAACATATGGTAAACAGATGAGTCTTTAGGAGTTAGAGCGTCAGAATGATTACATTCTGTAGCCTGGTTTTATTTTCTTATTATTTTGCATTTCGGATATTTGACATTTCTTATTGAAGGAGATATTCGACATATTGAACAGAGAAAGAAAAAAGCTATGATTGTATTTGTTGGGGATATTTGAAGTAAAATTTAGTCATTAAATGGTACTTATACTGCATTCATGCGTAGGATAAAGGCAAAATTGCATTGGAACACAAAATCCATGCTTATGAATGCAGATATTCTTAAGAAGTCTTCTGTCTCAAGATTTTATTTGCAAATCGGACTTGAGGCATGAGATGTTTAAATTTTAAGGAAATTTACATACACAGAACACAATTCTCATGTATTTTACATATCTCACAGCTATACTTTCATATTTTCATGCATAGCACTTTGGTGCTTTAACGTTTGCATGAAAAGATGTATTTGTCGTCTTCAAAGGTTGGAATCGGTCTTCGACCTCTTCGACTACAAATCTTCGAGAGTCTTGTCGGGACTGCTTGTCTAGCTTTGTCTAAACCATCGACTGCTTCGTTTGGGTAGCTCGTTTGGTTTGCCCAAACCCTCGCTTGCTTCGTCCAAGATTCCTAGACTGCTTCGGCGACTGCGTCTGCTCTGCTTGATTGCGCCTACGGCTTCGTCCGGACTGCTCGTCTGCTCATTCGGCTTCGTTCATTCGATTTCGTCTGCCCACCTGCTCGACTTCTTTTGCTTGCTCGATTGGCTCGCTCGATCGTGTTGGCCGGACTCCGAGATTGCTCCACCTACTTTGGCTGCTTCGCTTGATCTCCAGACATCGCTTCCAAACAGAGCGAGTGCGGGCAAAATCCTTCTCGGTTTGAGCAATTTCACCATTCTTCATCTCTAAAATATCTGAAGTCACGTCTAGGACAAGCCAGCCTCTTCAGCCATCTCAGTTTGAACTTCAGAGAAATACATCTGAAAATCATCCCATTCAGATCACTACAATCCAACTAAATGGTGATAATTTTCTTCAATGGTCACAATCTGTTCGCATGTATCTCTGAGGAAGAGGAAAGATTGGCTATATCACAGGTGATATTAAGAAGCCCGACGTGAATGACAAAACTTATGCTATTTGGGATGCAAAAAATTCAATGTTAATGACATGGTTGGTCAATTCCATGACTGAAGAGATAAGTGCAAATTACCTATGTTACTCAACAACCAAGGAACTATGGGACAATACGTCAGAAATATACTCTGATCTTGGAAATCATTCCCAACTTTACGAGTTAACTGAACGACTTGGGGAAATTTGCCAAGGTGAGGATTCTGTGACAAAATATTACAATTCTCTTAAGCGGATTTGACAGGACCTGTACTTATTCAATGATCATGAGTGAAAATTAAACGATGACTGCAACCAATACAAGAAGATAGTGGTTACTGGCAAAATCTTCAAATTTCTTGCAGGTCTAAATGATGAATATGATGAGGTCCGTGGCCGAATAATTGAAAGAAATCCCCTGCCTCCAATTGGTGAAGTTTTGCGGAGGTAAGGAGAGAAACGAGTCGGAGACATGTGATGTTGGGAAGAAGACTGTAGGTTCAACTGTGTCCATGGAAGGATCAGCGCTGGCTATTCCTGAAGCTCAAGTAAGCAGAAAAACTTCTCACAACCAGCGTGTAGAAGACAAAAATAACTTGCAATGTGACTATTATGGAAATCCACACCATACTCGCGAAAAATGCTAGAAGTTGCATGGTAAGCCACCTAATGGTAAGGGAAAAAAAATCTAGTGAACATAACACACCTACAGCAAATGAGGCTGAGTCATCTCCACTTAGTAAAGAGCAATTAAGTCATCTTCTTAATCTGCTGAAATCTTGCTCTTCATCTAATTCTCCTATCGGTTCTATAGCACAAATAGGTAGTAATCCTTTGGCTTTATCTGTTCTAGGAAGTACCACTCATGGGATCATTGATTCAGGAGCCTCTGATCATATGACAAGCTGTTCTCAATTATTTGATTCATATTATCCATGTTCCGGTTCCGAAAAAATCAAAATAACTGATGATAATTTTTCACCTATTGCAGGAAAATGAAATATTAAAATTTCAGAAAAAATCTATTTAAAATCTGTCTTATATGTTCTTGAACTTGCATGTAATCTTCTTTCCGTTAGCAAATTGTTTAGAGATTCTGATTATTCCATTCTTTTTTCTCTTTGCAATTGTGTTTTTCAGGACCGGAACTCGGGGAAGATGATTGGAACTGCTAGAGAAATAAGTGGGTTGTATTACTATGATGGAACTGATTCTGCGAATAGAATAACTCATGGATTAGGTAGTACAAGTTCAAGCTTTGACTATGATCAAGTTAGATAACATAGATAACCATGACTTTGTATTGCATTACTGTCGGCCAACATTTTTTTTGCTTTAAAAGAATATAAAAATTTAGTGATTTAGTTTAATATAAAAAGGTATATGATTTTGAAAGTAGTTTTCAAAATAGTGTATTTTAAGTTTGAAAAATGAGACCGCCTGGATCTCATTTGTCCAGTAATTTGCATAATCGTGCGCAAGTGTCTACAAATGATACACGCATCTCGAAAGAGTAATGTATCTTGCGACAGTAGACCCAATCATATGAACTAAAGGACTCGTGACATCCGTTTGATCTCGCGAACCTTTATGTGTGACCAGACAAGTTCCTCTACCAATAGAAGAGCTCAGGTAGGGTTTATTTTATCCGGGTTCCGAGTTCACCATGAGAGCGAGTTCTTATAGTTAATTACATCTCGAATGACTGGTGTCACTGAGAAAACTCTCGATAATGATCGGTGGTTACGTCTTCGAGAATTCGAGGGTTTAGGTTTTCGCGTGGGACGTGGAAAATGAGCGGAGTGGCTCGAATGGGAACAGGTTATTTCGGGAGTCAAAGAAGAAAAGGTAGGGGATGTCGCGGATCCGAGCGAGTCCAGGTGACTTCCAACTGTCCTACATGGTGCTGTTGTGTTTTGAAGAAGATATTATTTAATTGTTTAATCCTCGCTAATTTTATTATTTGGGACTTACACTCGCGTAATACCGAATCATGCAAATAGCCGCAGAGATATGAGGGTTTACGTCGTACTCATACGACAACCTCGGAAGCCTCAAAGCGAGTTAGGACTTCACTGCCTGTAAGACGGTTGTACGAAGCACTAAAGAGGAAAGCGAGGGTTTATGTCATGGCTAGGCGAGCTACCTCGAAGTCACATAGGTTTGTATTTAAACTAGAAAGAGTTTCTTGACGAAGATCCTCTTGTTGCTCGATCCAAGCTCACTCATTGTCTTGCCACGAGATTAGCTCCGAGCTTCTTGCTGAAGTAATGTCCGATCGGTCTACAGGTTCGAAGGGTTTGTCAGTGTGTTCCGATGTTTCGGGTTGTGTTGTTGTTTCGATTTTGCATACGGGGTAAAGTAAATTGCAAGTAAAATTGCTTAGAAAGTAAAGCGCAGATAAAGTATATCATGAGTAGAGTAATTTGCGATAAATAAGCCGTAAAAGCGTACGCAGGCATCTACTACTGGTTGTATAATTTGTATTGCGAAGCGTAGTATGACTCACGATGGACTTAAATAAACTTGCGGACGAAGTAAACGGAGCGAGAAAACCGGACACGAAAGTCGGAAAATAAAGAAAACGAGTCGTAGAAATCGCGAAACAAAACTCGTAATCACATATGGAAGATCAAGGGCGAGTATAAGACATCGGTAGAGGTGGGGGCTCGTAGCTGGACCATGTGCTTCCCGACCTTGGATAAGAGGTGCCAACCCGACGATCTAAGAAGGGTAATCCTTAACCCAATCCAAGTGACAACCATGGACCTTTATATATTTTATAAGGGAAATTCTTTGATTTTCATGCAAAAGTTGTATTTTAAGTTTTCATATAGAGTTCTTTCTTTAACAAGCAAAAGAGATTTTTATTTTTGTTTTTGTAAATATTTTGTAAAATAATATAGTCAGCGATATGTCACTCTCAATCGTCTTGGGACTACGACGACCTAAGATCACCGGGAAACACTCTAACTAAGAGTCGGTGAATAGTATCATCGACCCTTTCCTCTCCCTCATGGAGGGTCTCGAGTAGGAGATACTATTCTAATTATCCCTCGTATCCCTCGTACGACAGCACATAAAGCATTATTGTCATCGCCCTCGCCACCTAGCATCTCGGACTTACACCGGCTGATGATCCATATGTGGCAAAACAAATGTCCCCGATCGCGGGAGGATGCGAGTGTAATGCTCGAGCTCGAATCCCGGAGCATTGAGTTTCAATATTGGTTAAGTCGTTTTAGGGAATTCCACTGTTAATTTAACTAAGGAAGGGTGAGCCAAGCCTCGGTGCATTCTACCGTGCAGTGTCTCGATCGGCTTGTGAATTAGGGTCGAGTGTCTGAGTTATCCTCGTGCATTTGAAGGTTAGGTGGATGGGTTCTCACTCAGAGTGTGCTCTCTAGGTTTAGGAAGTACGCGATTAAGGTTAGGTGGGTGACTCACCTAAGGCGTGCACCTAAGGTTTAGGAAGTTTATGTTGTGGGTTAGGTAAAGGAGGTTTCACCTAAGGCGTGCACCTAAGGTTTAAAAAGTTTATGTTGTGGTTTAGGTAAAGGAGGTTTCACCTAAGGCGTGCACCTAAGGTTTATGAAGTTTACACTCTAATTTGTCTTGAAGTGTGTAAGAGTGATTTATCCTTCCTCAAATTAAATCGAAATTCACTTTTTTTGTGACTTAACCGTTTTAAAAGAACAAAAATAAATCGAGAGAACAAAAGAGACCGACTCACTTCAAGAACTAGTAAAGCCAAAAAAAGAATAAAAAGCAAGTGAGTCGGTCGAAAAATAAATGTTCAAATGGTGCGTTGAAGTATTGTCGGGCAACGACTAGCAGCCTACGCGATAACCCCGCAAGTTCCTACGACTCGGGGCGGCAAGTTAGACACTCCAAACAACGGTCCTAAGCGTTGGACGACAATCCTCGACTTCCAAATAATCCAAACAATGCTCAAACGGCTTTTCTAAATCTCCGACGACTCCAAACATCAACTAGAAACATTACACAACAGTTTTAAAGTCACCAACAGCTCCAAACAGCAATTAATAGTTCCAAATCACAATATATAACAATTAATAACTCTCAAACAGCCACCTATGACAATTGACAACTCCAAAACCGCCACCCACAGCTCTCATGGCATTTATAAACCCCGAACAGCACTTCCATGGCATCCCACAACAATTTGCAACTCCAAACATCAATTTCGATTCTCCCCACAGCATTCTACAGCCCTGAACAATTCCAAACAGCAATTTATTGGTGTTAGACAGCACTTTCTAACTTTCCAATATCATCCTACAGCGGGTATACAACAATTAATGGCATCCTACAGCGGCCCTAGGCACCCTTGCAGTTTCAACAGCACCAAGCAGTCATCTTAAACACAAAACATCAATTTAAAAGCTTTCACGGCATTCTCAAATGATCAAACTACACTTTTAATACCTCAAGCAACATTTAAATGATGTGAAATTAATATCCGGGAGAGCATAAAATAATACTAGGAAATGTTCATATACATACTACTTAATTCCCATGTGTTTACAATTTTAACACCTAAACATTTCACATCATATCAAAAATATCATAATTTAAGCTCTTAAAAACTGGAATCTACTTCATCATGTGTAAAATTGGTGACAAGCGTACGAGATTAATGTTTAAGTGTCAAATGATAAATACGAGAGAATTAAGTGGCATGTATGTAAACCTTCCAAATAGTGCAACAAGATTAACTGCAACTCTATATAACAAAGCAAAGCGAAATCCAATTATAACATCCAAAAGATCTAGCTATGAGGTAAATAATAAGCTAGCTGTAGCTTTCCCCAAGTCCAAATTGCAAAGCAACACAAATTTGACAACAACCTCCCAATTCCAAAATCATAAAGCAATGCAAAGCTAGTTATATAATTTCTGAAAACATCCGAATCATGAAACGAAAGAAAGCAAAAAAAAATCGATGTTTCCAAATAAGAATAAACTAATTATTGCTTTTGACAATTGAATACAATTCAGGTATTTTTATGCATGTAAATCTTTCAATATTTTAAAGAGAAATCATCAAAACAGATTATGATTTATATTCAAACACCTCCATGCAAAAATCAAATTAGATCCAAGCATCTCGATACATGGAATAAGCAATAGAAGCTAAAATTGAACTTTTTATACCAAAGGAAAAAAAAATTCATCAACAAAAATGCATTTTTCTTTTACAGGAGAGGCCAGAGAAATAAAAAAAAATGTCCTTGATCTAACAAAGAGGATCCACGTGAGACCTATTTGGTAAACGGATATGAGCAATATTTAACCAAAAATCTTACGAAATCTGTAATCGCGTTTCTCCTCCATATTGCATTAAATCTCGGATTCAGAACAGGATTTTGACCTAGAACTTGCTAGGCAGTGAATTTGAACAAAATAAAGCAGCAGTTTCATAAGTCCGGGTTTCACGGATTTCAACTTTAAATTCTAGATTTACAAAATCCTGTGAATCAGCAGATTTAGTAAATCCGGGAAGAGTGAAGAGAAATAATGGTGTGAACCGGCTTACCTTTTTCAATGATTTCGAGTAAGAGCTGAGCTGAAAGATGGGAATTATGGTGTTCTCCGTAAGCCGCAGTCGAGTCGTTGCCTTCCAAGTGCGATTTTTCCGCAAGGATCTGGTCACGATCAGTTGCTGGGTCGTGCGAGAGAGAGGAGCGAAAAAGACGGGAGCAGCCTTCGGTTCGGCGTCTGAGAGAGGCGAGGCTTTCAGTGTGGAGCTTCGATGGAGGCGATCGGGAGAGGGGGAGCAGGCGAGCTGGCTCGGTTCGGTGCAGGGAGGCGAGGTGAGCGGGAGAGATCGAGAGAGGAAGGAGGAGATGGCGAGCGGAGTTTCTGTGCGAGCGTACGGGAGATGGGGCGATCGAGCGAGAACCAGCGGGAGAGAGGAGCGGGAGACGAGCGGAGGTTCTGCGCGCGGTCGAGCGGGAGTTCTTCTCTTTCGCGTGGAGCAGCGAGCGGGCAAGGGATCGGATGCAGGGAAGAAGGCGAGCGAGAGATCCTTCGATGAAGAGAGAATGAACGGGATCGGGAGTCTTCTGCTGCGAGGGAGGAGTCGAGCGAGCTGTTTTGTCGAGGAAGGGGAAGCCGAGGTCGAGCGGGAGAGGGATTCGGTGCCGAGCTTCTGTTGAGAGGAAGGGGAGAGGGGCTACTGTCGAATAAGGAGAAAAGCGATCCCGCCTATCCTATAGCCGCGTTCGTCCGTTACAGGTGATTGGGCGCCAAATTAAATGATTTCCATGCAGGGAGGTGTTTAATTGGAAAATATTAACACCTGATTACATTTAATTGATATGGAATTAAATAATAGATTTGAATTTTAAATTTGAAATTCAAAAATCAGGTGGGCTGAAATGTGTAGCCCAGTTCAGACCATGGTTGAACCTAAGTCGAGCCTAAACCAGCGTTCCGCAAATTAAAAGAAATATGCATCAATTTTCGTGTCGACTGCTCGCGCGCGGAACCATAACAATATGGGTATCCTTTCTAGCTAAATTCGACGTCCCGGACGCATCCGTGTGGTCCGTTTCGTCATCCGAGGTCGTCCGGACAAGTTCGCCGACGGTTGGGCCAAAAAAGTGTCAAATTATGGTGCGCGCGAATTCAAACGTCATTAAGAGTTTACCTGAGGCCGTCTACCCCTATGGGAACTCATTTTCGAGCCCTCTACATATTAGTCCTAGCCGTCGCTAACAAAGAGTCGAGTGCTTGGGACTACTCATGCGAAGTCTTACTAAAATGGGTCTGAAGTGGTTCGAAGGCTCTATTCGAGGTGGGTTCCGTGACTAGTCAGTTAGGATGGTCGATACGGAACTCACAAAAGCTAGATCCTAGGGTCTAAAAGGAATAGCCTAAGACCTCATTAAAATGAGGTCAACAATTACGAAGAGGGAGATCGCATCCCGCCGCACATAGATAACCACGACTTTGTAAAACCTTTCTGCATGGTTTCTTTCCTCAGCAAATGCAACATCATGTTTGGGAGGGAATTACGGGTAATTGGCCCGGGAGAATTCTAAGGGCCAATATGGATTCCTCTACCAGTGGGTTCGGTGCTTGTACTCAAAAGGAATGGCGCTAATTTAGCAAAACATTGCGTCCCAGCGGTCCCACAAAGGAGAATTTCAATCACTTTTAGAATGGTGGATGATAATAAGGCGCCTTTCGGGTATCGACCTGACCCGGAACTGGAGGGTTTACAACCTTTGGAGTTATGATTGTTGGAAAACAGTACGCCTCTAAGTATATGCGAAAGAACTTTTGTTCATGAGCGTATCTTAGGAGAAAGGGTTGATTTTTGCTTAACTCGAAAGGATAGATGGGACACAGTCTACAAAGCACGACGATATGAATATAAAGATCATTGTCTACCAGCAAATGCTACCGTTACGTTTTGATATCATAACACGATGATGCTGTCAGATTATGTATTGTTGTACTCAGTTTTGAAGAAGTTAACAAAGTTTGATTTGTCTCCAACAACTTATCAGAATCTGTCCATTCTAAAAAATTTGCCTAAGCGCGATTAATTTAAATGTCGTTGAAATGAGCTTGTCTTGGTTTCAAAATGAACCGGAGATCAAAAGAACGAAACAAACAAAGTCTAAATTTAATAACTTAAAGGGATTTTCAGAAATAAAAGAAAAAAATGATGAGAATGTTAAAATTAAAACAAGATGGTCAAAACACGAAATTTCAAATTCAAATTCCAGTCTGACTTGTTTGGGTCCCTTTAATTTATCACTATCATTGTCTTTCTTTGGACTAGGAAGTATCTCTTCACAGGAACTTCGGGTACTATCTCTCACTCGGAAGAGGTTAGTTGGTTTTACCTGTATAGAACTGTACTCTTCTTAGTTTTCTATCCCGAGTATATAAGGTGAGTTAATTTTATCTATTTGGACAACACTCCTCTTAATTCTTTCGTGCCATGCAAAAGAACTTTGGCGGTTCCAAATCCTAGAACTGCATTTCTCTTATGCCTTTAGATACTTCACAATGCTTCTATACTTTGCAAATTTTCACAGACACACAAATCTTCATAATTACACCACTTTACCACTTCTACAACTTTTGTCATTTTTTCCACCTATGCAAGCTCTACGCTTATCACAATCTTGTAAATTCCCGCACTTCATGATTTCATAATCTCAACAATCTCAGCATTCGAGATAGGTGTGAGGCCCCCTTAAATGGATCACGACATCCTACTCCTTTCTCAGCACTCAGCAATCTTAGCATTCAGGATAGGCGTGAGGCCCCCTTAAATGGATCACGACATCCTACTCCTTCTCAGCACTCAACAATCTCAACACTCGGGATAGGTGTGAGACCTCCTTAAATGGATCATGACATCATACTCCTTCTCAGCACTCAGCAATGTCAGCACTCTCGATAGGTGTGAGATCCTCTTAAATGGATCACGACATCCTACTTCTTTCTCAGCACTTAGCAATCTCAGCATTCGGGATAGGTGTGAGGCCTCCTTAAATGGATCTCGGCATCCTACTCCTTTCTCAGCAATCTCAACAATCTCAGCAGTTAGGATAGGTGTGAGGCCTCCTTAAATAGATCACAGCATCCTACTCCTCAACACTCAGTAATCTCAGCACTCAGGTAGGTGTGAGGCCCCCTTAAATGGATCACGACATCCTACTCCGTCTCAGCACTCAACAATCTCAACACTCATGATAGGTGTGAGACCCCCTTAAATGGATCACGACATCCTACTCTTTCTCAACACTCAACAATCTCAGCATTTAAGATAGGTGTGAGTCTCCACGCACTCCATCTCCCAACTAATCCCCTCATTCAATCAAATTCACATCGCTCACAAACCAATTTAAAACAAAGCAATCTAAATAAATAACACAACGCATGACAAATCATTTCATCCATAGCAGGAACTTTTTAAGAATCTTCAATGCACCCTTGCCTTTAAGTTGAGAGCTCTCAAGTAGAGGACCCAACTCATTCATTCTCAAATTCTTTTCTTGAGCTGGGGTTTCCCGGTTGGGAACCCACCTCAAGTTCAATGATATATCCAATTCAATCTTAGCCTGTTTTAAAAAGGTCTACTTGAACAATTCTTTGGTTTTGTTGATCCATTCGGTCAACGCCAATATGCGTGGTGTGCTTGAACTGCACACCACACCTATTGGAGGTCCATTTGTTGATCTCATTTTTATAAGGTCTTTCCTTCCTTTTCATAGAACCTAGGATTTCCAGTATTGACTCTCCTAGATGACTAGTGCTGAGACCTACCCTTCTTAAAAATTCAAACCACTTTCTGTTTCACTTGCGGTGTCTCGCATGGGTAGTCTCAAACTATCACCATTTGATCGAGTGGTTGTGTTCACGGACCATTATCATTTGGTCGAGTGGTTAAGGACCACCATGCGGAGACTCGGAGAGAATTTCTATAGGGATCGGGAAAGCCCTAAGAAAACCCTTTAGATTTAGGAGATTTTGTTTTGTGGTGCACCCCAATTTTCACACACATAAATACCAAAATTCACATCATTTACAACTGTAAATGCTTCACAATTAATCGAAACATAAATCAATTTTTGTAACGATCAATCACGCACTAAAATTTGAAGAAAAATCGACTTCGACGCATTTTTGACCCGTTATTCGACGAAACGGGCAGAGCTGGTGCGTTCGAAACGTCGACTTTACCAGAGAAAGACACCCATATTGTTTGGGTTCGTTGTACGAAAAAAATACGCGAATTATTATTTAAATTTGACACGATTATCGAAAATAGTCATACGACACTGGATGACGAAACTGACTACGTCGGTGCGTCAATTTTACTTGAGGAAGACATTCATTTTGCTATGATTCCATGCATGAGCAAAAAGTGTGTGAATTGGGAGATTTAATATTAAATATTATAAAATTAATAAAAAAGGGTATTTTTATTTCTTCCTAAATTCCTAACCAACGCTCACACCTCTCCCTCACGCGCGGCTCGCCCGCCCCCCTCTTCCGTGTTGCGGCACGAGTGGAGCCCTAGTTCACACATTTCTTGGTTCGATCGCGAACCCTAGCGCAGGTGACCGAGTCCCGATTCTCCCTCTCACTCGGTCCAGCCGCACGCAGCATTCCTCGCACGCTCGCCCCCTCGAACCCCGCTTGGCCGAACGACTCCCCACTTCCGAGCCTGCCTCGTGTCCGAACCTTCTCCTTCTCAAGGCCGCATTTCCTCCTCCTAAATGCCGCCTCTTCTTCTCCCGTCACTTGATCCGGCCACCTCACTTCTTGCTTACCTATAAAAGCCCCAATTGGGATGAGGGTTTGGTAGTTGAAATTTTGGCAAAAGAGGGGACGTGCTGCTAAAATCGTTTCTGGATTGCTGTAGTTGCTGACTTGAGTTTCTGTCATCGTTCTTCTTCCCTCATTTCTCTAAACTAGGCAAGGTGACTCCTATCTAGCAAGCATTTGGAAGTAATGGTTCTTCTCCTTTGCTCTTAATTTTATAAAAAAAAAAGAAGGCTTTCTCCTTCTTTGGTTGTAAGCTTGAAAGGTTTGTCTATCCACTGTTTTCTTTTGCTTTTGATTAAATTTCTAAGCTTTTGCAACATATTTTGATAGAGATGAGAAAACGATTAAATTTCTAAGCTTTTGCAACGTATTTTGATAGAGATGAGAAAACAATGGTAGTTTTTTTTTGTGTTGTAGCAATAATTACATAGCTCAAAATTTTTTTTAAGTGGATTGGCCTTATGGAAATCCGACTTTATTCAAGTTGATTTTGTGCGTGCTAAAAGATGTTATTCGGATTAACTTAAAGATGTAGGTTGACTTGACTTGTTGTTGAACTAAGGAGCACAAGCTTTGTCTAAAGAAGATGTGAAACACTACCATTGCATTCCATCGCATGACTATGATTTCATATACAACAAGTTTAATTACCTATGCGATTGTTTTCACATTTTTACAACTAGTCTCGCATTATTTATGTACAAGTGACACATTTGCAAAATTCGAAAAGGCATATTTGGGGTGGCATATTTGCAAAATCTGAAACTTTGGGGTGGCATGTTTGCAAAATCTAAAGGCTTTAGTTGTATTATTTGCAAAATATGAAAGTTTTAACTTCATTACTTGCAAAATCTGAAAGTTGTAGTAGGTGTGTTATTTGCGAAATTAGAAAGCTTTAGCTTCATGACTTGCAAATTCTGAAGGCTTTAGTTGTATTATTTGTAAAATATGAAAACTTTAGCTTCATTACTTGCAAAATCTGAAAGTTGTAGTATTATTTGCGAAATCTGAAAGCTTTACCTTCATTACTTGCAAAAATCTGAAAGTTGTAGGTGTGTTATTTGTGAAATCTAAATGCTTTAACTTCATTATTTGTAAAATCTAAAGGCTTTAGTTGTATTATTTGCAAAATCTGAAAGCTTTAGCTTCATTAGTTGTAAAAATATGAATGTTGTAGGTGTGTTATTTGCGAAATCTGAAAGCTTTAGCTTCATTACTTGCAAAATCTGAAAGTTGTAGTTGTATTATTTGCGAAATCTGAAAGCTTTAGCTTCATTACTTACAAAAATCTAAAAGTTGTAGGTGTGTTATTTGCGAAATCTGAAAGCTTTAGCTTCATTACTTGCAAAATCTGAAAGTTGTAGGTGTGTTATTTGCGAAATCTGAAAGCTTTAGCTTTACTGCTTGCAAAATCTGAAAGTCGTGGTTGCGCACTTGCAAAAATTTGAAAGCTTTGATGCTTTACTTTTACAAATATCTGAAAGTTTCTATATTCTATTTGAAAAGTTTGGAGAGTTTTAAAGTTTTACACTTGCAAAACGTAAAAGCTTTAAGTGTTTTATTTGAAAAATATGGAGAGTTTCAATGCTTTACATTTGAAAAATCTGAAACGTTTCAAACTCTATTTGAAAAGTTTGGAGGGATACAATGTTTTACTTTTGCAAAACTTAGAAGTTTTAAGTGTTTTATTTGGAAAATTTAGAAAGCTTCGTTGCTTAGCATTTGCAAAAAAAAATAAAATAAAATAAAATAAAAAAAATAAAAAAAATAAAAAAAAGGAAAACTTTTCATATTCTATTTGGAAAGCTTGTTCTCTTAAGCATGAATTGTTGAGCATGTGTAGCATAGTTGTGGCCTTTTTCGGTTGTTTGCTTTTCCTTAAGTTTTGGAAGGGACTTGCACTACTTTTGGGATTGATTCATCCACCATTTTTTTTCTTTGGAAACGTTAAAATACCGCATTTTTTTTTTTTTTTTGAAACTTTGAAATTGTAACAGTTTTGATTTTTAAAGATTTGAAAGTCTTTAGAGCTTCTTTCTTTTTGCAAATTTGAATTGTTTCATTGAAAGCTCCAAAACATTACTTTTATGTCATTTTAAATATTATATTCTTGTTATCTTGAAAACTTCAAATGCTCTTTTCGAGTCTGATTTGCTTGATGTTTTGGGAGTTGATTTGATTTATTTTATTTTATTTATTTATTTTTTGAAATAATTTAAACGCTTTTAAGCCGATTCACTTGCGGTCTCGTTCTTTGATTTGCTGATTCTATTTATGTGGGTCAGCCTCCTCTACTCATTTGATTTCGTTTTTCTTTTTCTTGCCAATGATTAAGTTAAAAGTAGTTATTTTCAGTATTGATTCACGCCTTAAAAAAAAAGTAATCAGAGAAGATGGAATAAAAAAATGATAATTTTGAAACCCAATGGGAGATGAGGTAGCAAATCTCTTAACATCTTTACATTAGAAGGATAAAATTGTAATTGTGAGAATTGTTGAGAGTTGGGAGGAAGCAAAAGCTTAGACGATTCGAGAGTTCGGGGAATGAATTGGAAGATTAGTAGGCTATCAATTATGAACTCTAATCATGGGTTGAACTTAAGCCTAATTGTTTTAATTAGGATTGAAGCACATTTCATGAATTTTTTTGGCAAAATTTTAAGTTTATACCCTAGATTTTAAGAGCTTAATAATGAGCAAGTTTGATTTAAAGATATGTTTAAGATTAGTTGGAAAACGCTTAATCGAAGACATAACACTTTAAAACACTTCAAACTCAAGTTAAAGTGTAGGTTTTCTAGATTTTAAGAGCACGCCCTATGTGAAAGTTCATTTACTTAATTTTCAAATGAATACTGAAGCTAGACACCTGATCCTAATTCATTAGTTAGTTAAAGCAATAGACAAGAAATGCACCAGACTGTGGTTCATGACTGACTTAATTAAATCAAATAGTGAAATTCTCGTCATAAATTGAACTAAAATGAAACCCAATGCTTTGGGATTTGAGCTTGAATCTTACACTCAAATTCTTCTGGCAATTGGGGATATTCCCAACGTCACATATATACGTGATATTATATTTTTGTTTTACTCGTTCGTGTTTTTTTTCTAAAATTTGTTTCGAGTCTTTGTGGGTCATTTGTAGTTTTCCTTGAGTTTTTTTTATATGGTGCTACGTCATTTATTTCTTATCCATAACCTGCTAGCTAAGTTTTCTACTATACTTGCTTACTTTTACCTGCAACACCAACTCCATGTACAAGAACAGTAATAACAGGAAATCCAGTTACCCAAAGTTTACGATACGTTTATAGTGTTTTACTACATTTCATTCTACTGCTTTCTTTTACCATACATTCTTATATTATATCCTGTTTATACATTTCACTGCTCTTCCTTACTGTACACTTTACTGCATGTCCCTTTATGCTGTTTTTATTTACTGCATTTTACATTGTTTGCATTTACTACACTTCCTTATAGCATAGTTAGTTTATGTATGTTTTAAATTAACTACAAAACCTTTAGGATATAGTCTGGTTTAGGACATACACGGTAGTAAGTCACAAACTTAACAATATTGCACACTCACGTATAAAACACTAAATCTAAAACTACTACTGCATGAAGCATGAAACAAGTCTTTGTGGGCAGCACAACGACGATGCAACGAACGGGGAATGAAGATCTACAACAGTACAACTAAGGGTGTAAACGAACCGAACACGAACGAACAGAGCTAGTGTTTGTGTTCGAAATGTTCGCACATATCACTGTTCATATTTGGGTCGTTTAACAAACCGAACGAAAAAAAAATGTTCGTGTTCGTCTCATTTGCTTATCGAACGAATCGAACAAGAACTTCTTGGCGAACCTAACACGAACTGTTCGCGAACAACGAGCTTTTTTGACAGCCCTAGCTTTGATAGCATACTTCCTCAAAATGAAGCAAATTGATCAGACATTCCGTACACATCAGGTAATTCATACTTCATCAAAATGAAGCAAACCGAATAAGACGTTTAGGGTTTTATTTTAATATATAGTATAGTATATTAATTATAATACTATAATATTTATATTAATATAATTAATACTATAATATTATTATTGTTATTAATAATTTATCATATATTATAATTTATAGAAGTTTAATTATTTAAAATATGATAAATCTTTATAATATATAATTATTTTTAAAATACTATAAATTTTTTATTTATAATTATTTTAAATTATTTTATATTTCGAACAATAACGAACCGAACAAGAACAAACACATCATTGTTCGTGTTTGGTTCGTTTAAAAAACGAACAAAAAAAATTGTTCGTGTTCGTCTCGTTTGCTTATTGAACGAATCGAACACGAACTTCTTGGCGAACCGAACACGAACTATTCGCGAACAACGAGCTTTTTTGATAGCCCTAAGTACAACAAGTCTAATGCAGCTAAACATTTTTCTTAGTTTAAATAACTAAGTTATATGATTTTGAGGTGGTTCGCCTGCCGTAATGTAAATTATTGTATTATCTTTAGGCTTTTGCACGACCTTGTTATGCAATTATAAGTCATAACACTTTTAGGATTCCGAGGTTGCCGTACGCACGGTGTAAATCCTTCTACTTTTCTGGGCTATTTGCACGATCAGATATCGTGCGAATGTAAGTCTTAAATTTTAAAAAAAAAATTGCAGGATTGAAACATTAAATAACATCATTTTGAAGACATAAAACCAAACAATATGATCGATGGGAAGTCATCGAGGTTCTCCTCTTATCCGTGACATCCTCTACATTTTTTCGCTTCTCTGGCCTCCTGAAAAATAACTTTTCATATTTTGAGTCACTCCCTTTTGACTTTCCTGTATCCTACCTTGAACACCTGAGCTTTGAAAATCTTGAAGACAAAACCACTGATCTTAATCGAGAGTTTTTTTAAGTGACCTCTGATCATTTAAGATATAATTAACTGTAGGGGTTTGCCTCTATAGGGAACTAAGAACCTGAGTGAAATAAATCCTATCTAATCCTTATATTAGGTAGGGAAGTTGACGGCCTTACATAATGGTTTCGTAGGCTAAACGGATGTCACAAAACTTTTTAGTTTGGATAGTTGAGCCTACTACAAATGATATGTTTATCCTTCGTGATAGTGTATTACTTGTGGTATTGCGCTCAGTCATCCAAACTATCAAATATGTGAGACCCATTTGGTCTCATCTATTTTCAAAAATTAAAATATTATTTTCAAAAATTAAAATATTATTTTCAAAATCAAAATCACCTATATATATTAAAACTATTTTCAAATTTAAATCCATTTTCCAAAAATTCTCCGACTGACTGATGTTTGTTGGCTTAATGTGTGCCTTTCCTTTAGTGAGATTAGGTAGTTCTTTTTATTTTGTATTAGTTTTTTATTTGGTGTTAACGTAATTCAATCTCTCAATTTTATTAAAATCATCTCAACATCATTAGAATTCTAAAATACTATGAACTACCCTAACCAACGCTCAAAACTATTCCAAAATTTTTCTTATAAACTCTGAACCAAGCTAGACAAAAATATAATTTAATTTTGTCATTGATCCCTTGACACCATATATAATCTCTTTCAAACGAAGAACTTTACTCCAAATCATAACTCCACATCCTAAATAAATTATTTGTAAAAATCTGCAGCCATCTTCTTAATTTTGAACTACTTCTCTAAAGAGATCTTCTAAATCAGTCCAAACTAATCTAACCTTGACTAGTCTAGGCATTCCAACTACTATGTTATACTGAACCTTTAAACATCACAACTAAAACTCTTGATCTCATATTTACATGCTAAGCTAAAAGTTTCAGGCTTTTACTATCATTTAATTTCATCGATGTTACCCACTACCATCATACTTGTTATGAGAGAAAAATCTGGGATGGAGTAATGTAACATTAAGATTTTTTGAGTCTTTCCCTTGTGGCGTGCCTAATGGCTAAACCATTAAAACCACATTTATAATAAAATTCACAACTCTTCGTAAATTAGGTGAGAGTTCATTTGCATGAATGTGAAGATGAGTTTGGTGAATTGGTTTCTTGTTGGAGAACTTTGTTGAGATTCTTAAACTTACAACTTATGTATTTTCTTTACTTATAAAAATCTTCATCCATTTACTTAATGTTGAACTACTTCCCTAGAGAGATCTTCTAAATCAAACCAAATTAATCTAATCTTGACTAGTCTAGGCATTCCAGCAACTATATTATACTGAACCTTTAAACATCCCATCTAAAATTCTAGATCTCACTTTTACATGCTGATCTATAAGTTTCAGGCTTTTACTATCATTTAATTTCACCGATGTCACCCACCATCATTATATTTGGTTTGAGAGAAAATCTAGGAAGGAGTAATGTAAGAGCAAGATTTTTTTGAGTCTTTTCTTATGATACGCCTAATTGCTAAACCATTAAAATCACACTTATAATTAATTTTGCAACTCTTCATAATGTAGCTGAGAATTCATTTGCATGCATGTGAAGATGAGCTTGGTGATTTAGTTTATGTTGGAGAACTTTGGTGAGGTTCTTAAACTTACAACTCATGTATTTTCTTTATTTTTTATCAAAATATCTACTACTTCTCATTCCTCTATCATAAGCTAATTTTTTCGATCAATCATTCAATTTATACTATGTATGATTTGGTGATCAAGCTAACCATTTTTAAATGGTTGCTTCGAGTGTAATTTTTTCCTTTCTTTTGGAAAGAGAAGTGGAATCTCAAATAGGTTGCATATTTGTTTAATTTATAATATTATGTTTTAATTTATTATACTTATATTACATATCTAGTTTTATTTCTATTTTCATCTATTTTATTCTATGGAGTAAAATGCTTGAAAAAGGGGGGAATTGATGCAATAAAATATAAGATTATTTATATAAATGAAGTTTTTAGTTTGTAAAAAGTAGAATTGAGAGATGTAATAACATATGATTAATCATGAAGGAGAAATTATTATTATTAAGTGAAGGCTAGAACTCAATCAAATTCTCAAATAAATGAAGTCAAATGTTCATTTATAAGAGCCCAAATAAGTGCCCAATAAAGAATCCAATGAAGCCCCATAATAAGAGGCCAATCAAGAAGAGTAGATTAAATTTGTATTTTATCATTTAAAGTTTAAATTTAGTCTCTTAATTTTTTTATATTAATTTTGGAGGCTTGTTTGGGCTGATCCTTAAAAAAAATGAAAGGTAGTTGACACTTTCCTCCATTAAGGCTTGTCTATAATTTTTCCACCAAAGATTTTCGTTTCTTTTTATTAATTTTGTTTAATGAAAGCTCTATAATTAGGGCTTGTGTATGATTAATTTTATCTGGTGTGAAATATTTGTGTGAAAATTTTTTTTTTTTTTGTTTGGTATTTTGATGACTTTATGTTTGCACATCTTTTTTTTGGTGAGATTATATCTAGAATCTTAAAATATCATCCACTATCCAAGCCAATCCTCAAAACCACTATAAAATTGTTTTTAGTATCTCTCGATCAAACAAAATAAGATTATAACCTAGTCTTATTATATATCCTTTCACACTATCATAATCTTCTCCAAACTTAAGCTATTTACTCTATATCATAACCACATCCTAGCACAACTCATAAAAATCTTGTCATCTAGATTAGATTAGAATCTAGTCTTGTCATTTATGCCTTGACACCCACATAAACTCCTCCATGCATAATTATTTACTTCGGATCATAACTTTACATTATAAGTTAACCATTCATAAAAATATTCAATCATTTATCCAATTTTGAATCACTTCTCTAAAGAGATCTTCTAAATCAACCCAAACAAGCCGAATCTAGATTATTCCATGCAGTATAACCAATATACCATACTTAACCCTTAAAATTCCAACTAAAACTTCAGATCTCATCTTTATATGTTAAACTAATGATTCAAAGCGTTTACCATCCTCATTAAAATCTAATATCTAGTTTATCAAGGGTGGTGAAAATTCTTATAATTATGATTTTAATGGTTTGAGCCATTAGACACATCATAAGAGAAAAACTCCCCAAGGAATCTTAGTGTTGCCTTTCTCCTTTTTTAGATTCATTTTGATACTAAATATGATGGTGTTAGACGGCTTTTTGGTGATATTAAAGGATAGTAAAGGCTTTAAATATTTAGTTTAGCATGTAAATATGAGATCTAATGATTTAGATGAGATGTTTAAAGATTTAGTTTGGTCTAGTGGTTGGAATGCCTAGATTAGTGTAGATTATACTGGTTTTGGCTATTTGGAAGATCTTTTTTAGGAAAGTAGTTCAAAGTTAGGTAAATGGATGTAAATTTTTATGATTTGTCTTCGGATGTGGTGTTATGGTATGTAGTAGATTATTAAATTTGGAGGAGTTTTATGTAAATGTCAAGAGGTAATTGACAAGGCTAAGTATTAGTCTTATCTAGCTTAGCCGAGAGCTTCTAAGAGAAATTTTTGAGTGATTTTGAGGGTTGGGATGGATAGTACGTGGTATTTTAGAATACTAATGATGTCGAGTTGATTTTAATAAGGTTGAGTGAACGACTTAAGATAATATCAAACAAAAATTAGAAATAGAAAAGGAAAACTACCCAATATCACTAAAAAAATACACTTGAAGCCACAAAGAAATATGAGAGAAAAGTTTCACTCAAATACTTCATTTAATAATTGATATAACTGATTAAAATTCTAGATCTATTTATAGAACTTTAGTTAAGCAATATTAAAATAAAAAGTAGGAAACTTTGGAGGTAAAGAGTGGTGATCATTAATGGAGAAAGGTGTAAACATATTCTTAAATTATTTTTCATTTTTTGTGGGCACTCTATACAAGTCTCTAAATTTGAAAAGTCACAAGTTTTAGAAACTAAATTTGAAATTTAAATGATAAAATACAAAGCCAATCATTCTTTCTGATGGAGCTCTTGTGGCAGATTTTGATTGAGCACTGTCTTCGGCTCTTATTTTGGCTTTTTATAAATGGACCTTTGATTTCATTTGCTTGAAAATTTAATTGTATTTTAGGCTTGACTTGGTTCTTATAATTTTTCCTTTATTATTGATCATATATTATTACACTGCTTAATTCAACAATTCAAATATAATTTTCATTTATATAAACAATTTTGTATTTTTCTGCATCACCTATCCTTTCCTAAGATATATTAGAAAGTATTGCAAATCCTCTATGTATGTTGAAACAGTGCTTTAGGCAGTCGCATCATTTGGAAATTGGTTGTTCTCTCTTGTGCGATTAAGCTGCTTGCTTGCCGATTAGTGTTAATTGCCAAATTTTATTCTAATCATTTGATCAATACAAAGCACGGTTAGTTCCCAAATAGCTCACATAATTCCATGGGATAGAATATGTTGACACCTCAGTTGCACGCTAACTTAATATAGATTTATTCTCTATATATTAATGATTGCCTATGCTGCAAATAGATGCTTAGTAATGCCTTTCTTAATGGAGATCTTAGAATGGAAGTTTCTATGGGCCAACAAATTGGGTGTGTTTGCTCTGGAGGAGAATCACTTATCTGCTCAAGTATGACATCTATAGGCTTTAAAGCCTTCGGGCTTGGTCTAGGAATTTAGCTGAACTCTTGCTTAGTTTGGCCTTTGCAATAGCACTACTATAATTCCATCTTTTTAAATATACAAGTAGGCTCAATCATTTTGTTTGTGTATGTTTTCGACATATTCTTCACTGAGAGTGATAAAAAAAGCATCATTTAGATAAAATAACACTTGTAAAAGTTTTTTATTATTAAAACTTTATGAAGCCTAAAAAGGATTTTTTGGAGTCGAAATATTCCACAGGAAAGAGAATATATGGTACTAATCGTATTGAAAAAATTGTACTTCTAGATTGTAAAATTGCTAATAATGTCATGAATACTTAATCTATTTATGGCTATGAGAAACCGGACATGCAAAATTGATTTGATTGTCATTAGACATGATGTTGCCTTTGTTTTAGGATTTCTAAGCAGACATGCAAAATCTGAAGTTGAAACATTGAGAGATTGTTTTTCGCATTCTTATGCATATAAAATAGGCGTATGTCATAGAGTTACTAAACTATGGGATTGAACACCAAGATGTGGAGCCTTCTTGGTTCTCTATTTTATCAGCTTTAGTTGACAACATGAAGTCATTTTCTTAATTTTATATTTTTGTTGGAGATAATTTATTTTCTGGAAAAATAATAAACAAATTATTATGACAAGATCCGTTATTGTTGCTTGATATAGAGCCATGACTTGTTCTGCATATGAAATGGTGTGATTTATGACTATTATGAGAGAGTTTTATTTCTTATTCCTCAGCTTATGACTACTGTGGCAATATGTTGCCATCTGCATTGCTTTGGTCATCTCAAAATCTCATTTCTTATTTCCCTATTACAAATAGGGGTGTATGATAAAAGAAAAAGCTTTTCCTATGATATCTATTAATTTTTGTATTGCCATCTCACATGAAGACTTAAGTTTCAATGATAATTTGCGAGCCTTATATTCTTGGCTATTGAATGTATGGAGTAAATATTCCAAAACAATAAATTCCATTGTTTTCTTCTAATTAAATAAATCCTGGATGCAGTAGTCTAGTAACACTAGTGTATTGGGTACTGACTTTGTTCTTTCTGAATCATTTGTTTTAGGAAGATTTGCGTACATATCACCCAATTCCTATCTATTTACATATCTTACTCCTAAACTTTCAATTTTTTTCATGCATACCACTTTACCTATGCATGAAAAGGTGTATTTTACTTTTTGAAGGTGTAATGTTTGTATTTTTTGCAATACGAAAAATTTGGGTTGTATAAAGGTAATAAAGCAAAAATTTTGGTGCCAGATATGTAAATACATAGGAATTGGGTGGTATGTATGTTACTACCCCTTTGTTTTATTTTTCATTTTTTTGTTATATTTTGATAATCATCGGCGCTTGTATAATGCAAATGCAGCCAAATAAATAAGTTGAAATTCTGTATGAATATACTAAAACATAATGTAATTGTGAGCATTTCTTTTTTATTTAATAGAAATTATCTTATATGTGTAATTCCTTAACTATTTATCAGTTGTTTTGGGTTCTGTTCTTGGTATTTTGACAAATGGCACCATCTTGAGTCAGATATTTATGTACCAAAAGCCTCCAGCAAAGAAGAAAACGCAGTAGATCCTCTTTCTCTCATTGTTTAAACTCGTGTATGATTCAGCTTCTACGAGGAATCATGGAGGAGCTTAATTGTGCCAGTAATTGTGAATACTCAATTAATCAACTTTTTTTTTTTCTTCTAAATTTATGAAAAGAAACCTTTCTTCATTCATTGTCCTTTTATCCTATATTTGTTTGTCTCATCTTTCATCTGATACCATGACTTGTTAACTGAGGTAGCTATTCAGTTCTGTTATCTTTAGCTGATTTATTTCTATTCAGCCGAGTACTCAATGGAATTAGAAAATATTGACATGTTTATATATGCAAACACATGAAAATTTGAATTAAGTTGAATATGAAGTTATGAACACATGACATGTTTACTCAAACTCAGCTCATCAACATCCTCTGATTGAAAGGGTGATCTTGTTACAAGGTAATCAAATCAGATTCTTAAGGACAACTCTTTAAGAGATACTCTTGATTATTGATGACTTGGTTGCACTTAAATTTGTCTAGATTAACATCAAGGAAGATTATGATTTATTGTACTGGTTATATTGATAGATTAATCTTGAGTATGCAGGTGCTGAAATTTGTCAGGAGTAACATTAAGGAAGATTATGATTTATTTTACTGATTATATTGATAGATTAGTCTATGCTTTGAAACTCTTTATCAACAGAATAGGGGGTGAATAACTGTAATTAAGTGAGATGTTCATCTCTATATTGAGAACATAATTGACATCATTTCCATCTTGATTAGGCCCAACCTATGCCTTAAATAGATTCTAGACAGCCTAATATCTGAAATATCCAAATCTAATTGTTATAAACATTTAGCAAAATTGTACTTTGTTTTCTTATAAACATATCTTTTGCATACAATTAAATTGGGGACAACACTTTTATTTTTTGTTGAGAACAGTAATTCATTCCTCTTGATGTTCAGCATTTAGCCAAATAAATAATAGATGAATTTATTTCTACAAATTCAGTCCTGCACTAATTATAAAATATTTGATAACATTTTTAGCATAATTAGATATACCTTTTCTCAAATAAGCAACATACTTGAATTTAATATAATATCTTGAACATTTGGAAATTTGTAAAAGTAACAGAGTTTATGAAGTGCATGTGGCTCTTTCTATCTCAGGAAGTGAAGACTTGATGTATGCAATTTTAGCTTACTAAATCATGATCAGGCTAATTTGATGTTAAAGATAAGTTACTAGTCAATTAAAATCACTATTGTGAAGGATTGAATCATGATGACATGGATGGTTTATGATAGTAAATAACAGACATTTTAGAGATGGGCATTTACATGCATACCACCCAATTCTTATGTATTTACATATCTAGCATCAAATTTTATTTTTTACATTTATATTACATAAAAAATATTGTTCTTTTAATTTTTATGAACTGAAATAAACCTTTTCTTGCATATATAAGTTGATATATATAGATATAGATATATGAAGTTTATGTGTTAGATGTGTAAGAACGTAGTAATTAAGTGGTGTGTATATAAATCTTCCTTTTGGAGATTGAAAAGCTTGCTAAAGACCAAAGTAGAAAAATATAGGAGCTAAAAAACATACGGTGATGGGGCAATATGGTTATGAAACTATTTTTTCAGCATCAAAACTGAAGGATAGGGAACTTAATATACTTTCTGGAAATTTTGATACATATCACTCAATTCTTATGTATTTGCATATTTAAATCCAAAAATTTACATATAAATAATATAGAAATCAAGAGGTATCATTTGTATTAATTCTTTTAGGTTATTATAGAATTTTTCTTTAGAACTACTATCTTAATCTACTTGAGGAGCATAAGCACTTATAACATTAAAAATAATAGTGTCAACAACAATCCTAGGAGTTATAATTCTATCTCCAATTTTATTAATTTTTACAACATTATCTTTCAAACACTTATCTATAATTATATCTACACCATTTGGAGTGCTGGCTCCTACCGAAATATTAAAGTTTAAAACCTAAGCTATTAATCTCCTTAGTATTTCTCCAATCCACTTAGTTTTTTTAATACATAAGATATTTATCTTTCTATAAACCGTGATATCAACTAATTTCATTAATTTATCTATGAGTGTACCTACATTCCAAGATCGTATCCTAATATTAGTTTCATAGGCTAATTTCTTTACCCACATCTGCCCGTAATGTGGGAATCTTTACTTATTTGACACTACACCTGGATACCGGTACAGCGACATCTACACACTTTTCACTGTATTCAGGTCATACGATGTGTTACTTCTAGGGAACGCCCCATGCATAATAATAAACAATTGAGCTTGTTCAATTCTATCACATCTCTAGGTGGATTTTGAACAAATTTTTAAATAATACTAGGTGAAATACAATATATGTAAACTATAACGAATCGAAATATAATTTGTCCTATTTCCTGTCTAATTCTTCTTTAACATGCAACCATTGTCCAATTTTAATCTACTTTAACCTCTATTATACATGCCCATATTAGACCATTACAACTTCAATAGATGTTACCCATCCCTTCTAGAAATACCCACTTTGATCCAATCTAGCTAATAATGATATCCACCATAACAAACTGTTAGCCATAATTGATATAATAATACAAATAGACACATATTACTTTTAATAAAGCATTTGATAAAAGAAAGCATAGTCTAAACCATAAGAAATCTCTTGAAAATGAAATTGTTAGCTAAGCAAACCTAATCCCATAATTTAACATCAAACCATATGCAATGATTGTGATTCCCAACTCACAAAGTGTCAGTGACTCATCAACCTCATTTTTTAATTCTGCAGGTTGCTGCTTCACAATCAACAAAATGTCTTCCACTTTTATAAAATCATATGATAATATATTACTTTATTTAAAAGCATTTTCCTTTGGTTGTTCCTAAGTTTCTATAAAGATAAATTTTTTAAGTTTGTACAGCAATGATCCATATAACCCCAGTAAAGGGAAACAAAAGGAAAATTAGTTAAAAAATAGAGGCGTGTACATATATACCACCCAATTCCTATGTATTTACATATCTAACACCTAAATTTTACCTATGCCACCCAAACCATTTTAACTTTTAAGAGGTGAAATACAGCTTCTCATGCATAGGTAAGGTGGCATGCATGTAGAAATTGAAGTTTAGGTGTTAGATATGTAAATACTCAAGAATTGAGTGGTATGTATGTAAATCTTCCTAAATAATTGTAATAATAATAGTAATTCAACAGGTGAATTAAAATAGGTGGATGCTGAATATGTAAATTGGAAAGAATTGTGTGGTATGTATGTAAAAATGGCTCCTTTCCTCAATTATTGCAGCCTTATTGTTCAAATCCATGTCTGTTAAGTAATACCGTGTGCTATTCTATTCACAAGATAACGGATAGTCGCTGCCAATAATGTTACTCTGAACCACTTTACACGCCAATTTAATTAAAATAAACCGGACATTTTGTCAGGTCAATACAATGAATATTTCTTAGGTGCCTGCCAATAAGGAATTCCGCCACTAGTCGGTGCACGTATAAATGTAAAAATAAATAGAGTTTAGCTGTTAGATATGCAAATAAAAAAAGTTGAGTGGTATGTATGTAAATTAAATTTTCCTGAAATAATGATTTTTTTGATGTGATATGTGGTTTGCGTGGTATAAATGTAAAAAATAGAGTTTCGCTGGTTAGAGGTTCTACTGCCCGTTCAATCCGATCCTGGTCAGTTCTATTTGGGAGAGTTTTTTTATGCAACTGGAACCGAACCTATGACTGATTCACGGTTGAACCGCTCGAACCGGCCGGTCCGGTCCAGTTTTCTAAACCTTGTGTATAAAGGTCTTGAATTGATGAAGAATAAGGTTACTTACAAATTAAAAAGAGAATAACTGCATAAATATTCTATCCATATATACATCAAATTTCAATTCATGAAATAAAGCAGCAGTACATGATACATCAAAGATTTTAAAAAATCCCCTTATATAACACCCTCATTTAAGCCCCAGAAAATTTCTTCCCCCCCAAAAAAAAATATTTATGTGAAAAAGAATAAAAAGAATATAGAGATGAAGCAAAAATATTATATAAGGACTTCATAAATCTCTCCTGCATAGAGGGCAAGTACCATTCCTCACAAGCCAGCTATCAATGCAACTCAAATGAAACATGTGTTGACAATATGGTAAACTCCTCACTGTTTCCTCAACTTGAATGTCCTGTAAAACATACAACATCACAATTCTTCAGCCTTTCCTACCTATAAATATGTATAGTTTTTTCAAAAAGATTGATCGACGGTCGGAGACAGCCGATCAACTCATATAGGTTGAACTGACCGAGGGGCGGACCCCTCTTCCAGTCCTGTGTGTTATTCAAATCCTCCCGAAATGGGTGGGATTCGAACCCTGACCCGAGATTCGGCCGCTTCCAATGAGCCAACGCTCGCGCAGCCTATGTATAAATAAAACATGTACATATAACATACATACCACTCAATTCTTATGTATTTACATATTAACACCTAGATTTTGTTTTTTGTTTCATTTTTGTCTTTTTTTCATTTACAACAACCAAACTTCAATATAACATAAGAAATATCACTATTTTAACTTTGGTTGTTAGATATGCAAACACATAGAAATTGAGTGGTGTGTATGTAAAATCTTTGTTAAGATCAAAATCATTCAAGCTAAATGATTGTGCTAACCTGCAAACAAACAGAGCAGCTAATCTTTTGTCCAGAGCAGTCTAAGTTGTTTTCTGAAGTGATCTTAAGCTTTGGTAACAAATCCACAGAATCTTTAGACATGCCGCGAGTGTCACCAATTTCAAAGATATCAAGGGCTTCAACATATGGCAGCTCCAAAGCACTCATCTGAAGGTCAAGGAACAGTTTGATTCAGGTTTTTTATGAATCAAAATCTTATCTTTATAACAATGATGTTTTCAGAAAATAATATTATCTATCAAATGTGATGAATTTTGTTCATTTCTCATTAGACATTGAAAGATTTAAATAACTGACAACAGATCAAATGGATGAAATCTGCAAATAAAAGAATTTAGAGGCATAGTAAAAACCTGACTCTGCACTGCGCTTTGAACTGCAGGACCAACTTTCTCACGAACAAGCCTTCCACTCAAAAGACTGCAAATTATGTCAATCTGCAGGAGAAAGAAGGTAGAAGATGGAACAGTGGTTAGATCATTGAGCTTGAGGAGGTTTTCTGGGCAAAGAAAAACTAACACTAGAAAGTTCAGAAATTTAGAGATTATTTGTGATTTTAGCTTACCACATAGAGAATGCTGCAAATTCCAGATTCATGAGAATGCCAGAGAGCAACAGAGGATTCAACGGTCTCAATGGAGAAAACAGCTCCAGAGATGGCTCCAATCGCAGCTCCTCTGAGCAATCCAGTCTCTGTTGCAAGGCCAATCATCGCTCCTGTAACAGCGCCAATTGGAGCTCCAACTGTAGAAAATTTACAATTTTTTTTTCAGTGCAAGAAGACGTTTGGGGAATTCGATCAAGCAGTAGTAAGGCATGATTCCTTGAGTTTATTCACCAAAACGCCAAGCATGAACCATTAAGAACTTGAGCCAAATAAACATAAATTAAGAGCAAAATTGCATCTTTGAGCAAGAAAGATTCGAACCTAAAGCGAAAACGCAAGTGATTACAGCAACGATGAGTCGCTCCACCATCTTAGAACCAGAGGAGCTCTCATCATCTCTTCCTCCGCCGCCGAGAAGCCCATCGGTGGGCGTAGAAGAAAGAGGAGGGCGAGGAAATGGTGATGAAGTGAAGAAATCCATGCCCGCTTCTGTAAAATAGAGTCTTTTTGAAATATTTATAAAGAGTTACGTGAGACAGCGATAGAGAAAGTGAGTGAGACAGGTGCTTAAGGGCGAAGTTAACCGGGAGAAGAGGAAGGAGGGGATACACATAGGGAGGAAGAAAAGTGCGACCCACCGTGCAATAAATGCAGATTTGGGCGTTTGAGGAAGGGATGAGCCGTGTTGAGTTTTATGGTTTTGGTTTCTATTTTTCTTCCAAAGACGGCTAGAAAGAGGCATGTGTGTTTGTGGGAAAATATTTATACATCGAGTATGCATGCAGTTCTGCATGCATCAATTATTCTGAGAGTATTGAGGTTTATGTAGGTGTTATTGGGGTTAATAACCCCAATAACCTCACAATAACCCTCGAATATGAGCGCGGAACCGTGGAAGGTATTGATAGGTTATTGGGAGGTTATTGATAGGTTATTGGATAACCCCTAATAATTGGATTATTGGGAGGTTATTCAGGGTAGTACACACGCAGAACTGCGTGCATATTTCGTACGTAAATAGTGCTCGTGTTTGTGATATTGTGATGATATTGTAGTAATAAATTTACACCTATTCAAACCCATCCTATTTCACACCTAATATTTATTCTGCAACAAGGGCTAATCTGAGAGATTTTTTTTAAAAGTTGAAATTTCCTTCCAGATATTTGAACTGGTCCAATTCTTCTACCGTGTAAATGCTAGGAATGGAGAAAGTCTGAGTCAAGATGGGATTTTTCTGTTAAGCTTTTGAGCTCGGCTTAAAGTTAGGAAGTTTCCAAGAAGATGGGGGTAAGCAGGATCTTGACTTTGTTTTGTTTGCCTAATAGTAATAATGGAGTTTTGCTACAGTCTGATCTGTAACTTAAATTTTTACATTCTGATGATATAAGCTATGGTTAGGGGGCTCATGGCATATCGATCAAAGAAAATTGGTTATATATATGAAGGTGATAGATTTGAGCCACTCACATTATGATTTATTGTTTTGTCACTTCAAATAAAGAAAGAAATTACAGCTGAAAAGGATCTTTTATATGTTGGTGGTAGTTTTAACTTCAGTAACATAGTCAAAAGTGGTTGTTAACATGAAAATAACAGAGTTTAACATGACAAGATATTATTTAGTAACATGATTATTGCTTGCTATATTCACGAAAAAAAAAAAGATTTTAGCCATCAAGATCCTATACAAATATAAAGTATTAGCCATCTTAAACTACAAAGAAGTTTTAAGTGAAATTCTAGAAAAGCAAAAGTTTTGATGAGTAGCCTAGGTTATATTAGTATTTACTAATCTGACAATGATTATGATGTAGGTCGCCAAGAAATACTCTTGATGAGACGCGAAGTTGACACGCATTACGACCGAATGTTTTAAAAAACAAATTAAGAATTATGAACACTCAAATTTATGATAAATAAACATAACAAAAGATTTAGGATATAATCGGTGGACCAAATAATCTCAAATCTAACAAACTTATAGTAAAATCGAGCAAATTGACAAGATGAATCCAACGAGCCTAGGATCTCTTGATTTTGCCACCCTTAAGTCATTTAAATACTCATAAAGCATCACTTGATCATGGGAATCATTGTGAATCATCTGATGGAGTGGTCCATATTGAAGCACTATTTACGAATGATGTCACTCTCACAACATATAGATAGAGCTCCGCTCTCTTCATGAACAGGTACTTAAAACTAGATGAGAAGTCTAAAGGAGATCCAAGTTCTTGAGAATTAATGAGTTCCACCATGTGGGGCCATCTTCAATGTGTATTTGTTTTTGTCGTCGCTCAGCCACCACTATCGTTAAACCACCATCACTCGATGACCATTGCCATTGTCATAGTGACATCACCTAGCCACCACCACTGCCACCATTGTCATCGCCCGATCACCTTCGCTCGGACACCATCGTCATCATCTCCAGCCCAATACCATCGTCAAACTACCATTGCTTGCGACTGCTAGTACCATCACTGGAATCCCATTGCCAAGCCACTGTCGTCACTTGATCATCAATAACATCATCGTTGAAAGAGTTCCACTATCAGTAGGCTAATATTGAGCCCCTATCATTATCATGGAACCATCAGTGTTGTCATCAGATCGCCGTGACTAGGTTGCCACCGCTATTGTGGCATACCGTCATTGTTGAATCATCATCGCCTGGTCATTGCCACCACTGGACCACCATGGCCCAACAAAATGTATTGTCATCGCTTAATTAATGTTGCCCATTGTTGAACCATCACCACCTAGCTGAAACACCATGGCCATCACAATACACACCACCGCTACCCGACCAACAATGATGTTGCTGTCACCATCACCTAGCTATCATTGATATCAAACAACTAAAGCCCATCTGATGTCTCCAAACCACTCTCATTGTCATTATATTGCCATTATCTGGCCACCATTGCCACCATCACATTACACAATAGCCATCAAGCCACCATTATTGGCTAACATTATTATTGTTGCCACAATGACATAGCTGTCATCGCCATCAAATCATTTTTACATAGCTGATGCCATTAGACCATCACCATCATCACCTAATTTGTACAGCCACTGGATCAACATCTCCTATCTGACGCCAATAAAACTTTGTCATTATTATTGGTCCATCGTTGCTATGGCAATGCTATGACTATCATTGCAGTCTTTGTAGTGTTAGTATCATTGCCAAGTCATCATCTCTCAGTCCCCACTATCATCAAATCACATTCACCTGTCTACCATCAGAACACAGTCATGCAACTGACGCCGCAGTTGCAAGAATTATTGCTTTGCGATTACAATTACCATCAGACCATCGTCTTCTGATTGACACTGTTGTAATCATCAGAATACTGATGAATCACTATCGCTTGAGTATCATTACTACTGCTGCCAAATCACATTGTAGCAACCAAGTTGTTGTCACTTTCCCAATATTTTTTTTAGCCCTCTAGTGAAAGTTAAGTTTATAACTCTCGCTCTTGTGATATAATTTTATGGTGTTCATCCTTTTGGGAGCCCGTTGTGATTGCTCCGTACTTTGGTCGAGCAGTCACAATGTAGGCTTCTTGCTTGTCTGTTTACTTGCCCATTCCTTGATGGCATGTCTTGTCCTACTCGTAAGGAGAGTGACCCCATGTCAGGAGTGTTGCCATAACGAGCATTGTTTGCCAGGTCGATCCTAGTGAGCAATGTGAGTTAAGTCATCGGGATTGGCACAAGTATGATTGTACTAAGGATTCAATGGATCTAGCCTGTGCTACCCCTCTTCGTGACGCCCTTTAGATCCCTCAGATCTTTAGGACGGGGCCGGTATGGTGACACCTTCAAAGTCATACGGTAGCCAGAGACTTTACCTTGCACTTTGATACGAGGTTATGACACTTTTCGTTAGGTGGTGTGCTAGGTTAGGATTTAGGGTGCTAGGTAGTCTTTTTGATGCCTGGCTATTATTCTTTGTTGAATTGGTTGCCCTAGCCAGGTATCCTTCTTTTGCATCATGTTTGTGGTGTGACTGCATGCTTCATATGCTTGGTAGTATGTTAGGACACTTTTTCTGCAGGGGGTCGTGCCTATTTAGAGAAATTAGGTCATATTTATTGTGTCATTCCAACGTCAATTCACTGATTTAGGATAATATAAAAAAAAACTATATTTTACATTAATATTGAATAGAAAGGCTGGGCATAAAACTTCAAAGAAGCCCCCAATAATAGATAGGGATTAATTATTCTCCTTGAGGTAATTCTCAAAGAATACTTTTTTAGGGATTTTCTTATTTTGGTCTTTTTAGTACAAAAGGATTCCTTAATTATTTTTTCATTAGTGAATAACTATTTGAAAAATGGTATATATGGTGATTTTAGTGACAATGTATATGATTCCATGATAGAGATAATTGAACGATGTGTGAGCCTTTCCCTTAATAGTTGATAAAATGAATTAGCAGAGTTTATTAAGAAAAAATTGGAAATGCATAATAGTTATATAGTAATTTACATGCCCATAAGGGATAAATGAACCTTCATGGTTCTATAGTGGCTAGCTTGAATCATATTGCAATGGTTGTTAATAAAATGATGTTAGCAATGTGAAAGGACCTATGGCAGTCTTAATAAGGGGGAAGTTAATTTTTTCCTGCTTTCCGAAAGAAATTCTATTTGACTAAACAGTAGGGTTTGTCAAGAAGGGGATCATATAAAATGACATTATTTAAAAGTTAGAGTCTATTCGCTACAATATTTGGTAGTTTATGGGTTTGGTAAGTTGGATGAGTCAATTTTACTGTTTCATGGGATCATCATTGTATAACAAAGTTGTAGCTAGTTCTACATCTTGGTGTTGAGAACAAAACCTTGAATTATGATAGAGTATGGATAATATATGATCTATCAAAGTTATGGAATGATTTTAGCCTTCAGTAGCACAAATGTAGAACATACAGGAACTCATTGCTCTTTCAATATTTTGATAAATATGAATATATAGGGATGCAACAATACCACCATTGTTAGTAGAGTTTCTTTATTTTATGAAGACATGAGATGATAAAAGCTTAATCATAATATAGCAAAAGGGTTCTTTTAATGATAAGAGTTGAATGAGAACATTTATTATAGTAAGTGTCATGATTGTTTGCCATTTAGAGTGGTATTGTCCATAATTATTTAAATATTAAAAGGTGGGATGTTGTTTCTCTCAGCTAAAGCCAGTTTATTGTGTGTTAGAATATTCATAATATCATAGATATTTAACAGGCATCTTATGATTATTTAAGATAATGTTCACACAGTTATAGTGTAGTTATATAATAGTAAATATTTCTAATATAAAAAACTCAAAAAGGAAAAAAAAAATGGGGTTCACTTAATCAAAATAGCTTTACTAGCATGAGTCTATGATTATAATTTCTCATCCTTCTTATAGCTTTATAAGTTAAGGTTATGATATTAAGTCTTAAAACTAGAGGTTTCTTCTATGGTTGAGGCTAAAGGTATTATGGTTGGTAATGTGAAGAATTAATAATTAACTCAAATTGATGACAGATGACTTCAGACCAACAACAAATGCATGGATATAAACATCAGCGGTGAATAGTGTCCAATGATGTGGTGTTAAATAAGAGGTAGTGATGGGCATCAAAAGGTATTGTAAAGCAAAGAACATCATCATTGATCAATGATGATAATTGGCAATAATAAAATGTCAAAATTCGGGTGTTGAAAGATAATGGACATTAGTGTCACTCACTGGCTAACATTAGATGATGGATGATGTTAGATGTTGGAAGATAATCATTGGAAAATAATGTGAATTAATTTCATTTGACAGTGGATATGATACAATGAGTAATAATAGGCCTCACAAGTTTGTTATATAAAGGTGATTTGTGTGATCAATCTTTCTAGGAAGGAAGAAATCTTAATGTTCAAGATGGTAAGTGAGAAGTTCAAATCGATAGAACACTATAGATGGTTGATTGAAAACTTCGAGTAGGATACAAAATCTTAATATTCTCTATGAATCTAAAATTTTTATCTACTAAAATCTATGTATAATATGTACAAAAAAGGCTTGCTTTTTTATCTTAGAAATGAAGGCCTCATTTGGAGAGGCATCATCCCTCCCTTGTGTTGTACGTGAAGATGGTAATATGCAAAGTATCGTTTGGTAATACATCATTGCTCAATCAATCATCAATATTGCTCCGTAAAAATGACACTTTTTGTCGTTTTAAAACATGAAGGCCAGGCTCCGTCTGCGAATGTCACGTGCGAAGCTCCTTCAAATGAGGCCGAGGTGAGCATATTTGTAACTTTCTACTTTTAATTCTTGTTTCCATTATGTTTTTTCAAACACCAAGTTTTTTTTTTCTTCTTGGCATTTTAAATAAAATATGATTAATTCTGAATCATGAGGAAAACTCTACCTTAACTTGTTATCAATAATTCAAATTCAATTAATCAACACTTCTTAATATTATGTTAATGCCGACAGTCGGAAGATATCTCCCATCATTTTACTTCTCTAAAAAAAATAGAGTATTTCCCTCATTATTCTCTTTGCTTATCCTAAACTTCACGATTTAAACAAGAAAATCATAACATAAAGGAAAAGTGTACGTAAATTTAAACGCACCATTAATTTAATTACCGTGGTTAAGTTTAATTATCATACGTTCAGTTTAGCGTTGCACTGATAATTGGTTTAGTATTAATTAGTATAGTACAATTAGTTTTGTTTAATAATTAGTTTAGTTTTAAGCTTCTAATCTTACGAAAAAGCACAGTGTTCTATGCACATGAAAATAAATATAATCGAGTTAGGCAGTTAGCTCTCATTCAACTCATTTTATAATTTAGTTAATAGGAAGATTTATACATATAGCACTCAGTTCCAATGTATTTACATATCTAACACTTAAACTTCAAATTTTAGACGCATACCACATTACCTATGCATTAAAAGTCAAAATGGGGGTGTTTTTGGTATTATATGAAAGATTTGGGTGGTATACATGTGAAAAATAAAGTTTAGGTGTTAGATAGATAAATACATAGGAATTAGGTGGTATATATGTAAATGCCACTTAATTATAGTATTTGTTATATGGCCTTTTGTTGAGTGTGGCAAAAGGTTAACTTCATAATATATCTATTAGGTGTGGCTCATATATTAGATAAAGAACAGATGCTGGAGCAGAACGGAGTGAGCCAGCGGAGCAGAAGTATTTGTCCAACCGGGGAGTTACGTTATGTGAGTTGGGGTTAGGGGGCAACGCCCCCGCAGTACGGTTTTGTAATTACATAGCGTACGCAAGGGCTATATATTTATATATGTTGTATTGACCTTAAGGGCATTCTGTACTCTTTCTGAATTGAAGGAAAAGCCGTCGCCTGCTCCCGATGACGCAAGCAACTTTGCCGAACCTCGTTAATCTCTGTGTTTTCTTCTTGATTTGTGTCGATTCTTGCGTTCTTCTTCGCCCTACAATTACTCAACAATATCTGTTATTGTAAGTGTCTTATTTGATATTTTTTTATGCCAGAGATAGAAGCATCTATATATTGACTTATAAATCTATAATTACATTAATACCTAAGCTGCAAAATTTATAAGTAAAAAATATCAGCATAAAGGACAAGATAATATAAATTTTTGCGATCACAGACGTCAGGCTTAAGAAAATATTAAGCATACGTAGATCGCACGTAGGGATTAGCGTTGTAACCAATGCGTTGCACTGCATGCATGGTTTATCATTAAGTAGGATACGTATTTCTGTAATTAGTTGATATTAATTATTTCATAAACTCAATATTTAATGGGATGTCAACGGTACTTACATATACATCCTTAACTTTAGTTGATGAAATGGGAAGGAATATTATTTTATTCGGAAGTGATTAAGTAAAAGATTAAACAAATGATATGATGCAGTCTAGTTTATGAAATTTTCTTATCAGGAATCTAAAGAGCATTAGTTCAAGTGGTATGATCTTTGGTCAATTGGATGGGTATCAAACATTTTGTGATATTGGGCTTAGTGATTTATAATTGATTTCCAACATCCCACTAATTAGATGGTTGTAATTGCTGAATCATTTCTGGTTGTGGGGGTCTGTGTTGTTTGTGAATTCATACAATCCATAAGAGAACTTGTGAGATGGGTTGAGGGGGTGAAGAGAGATGGAGTTTTAGGTGTCAAAGGCCTTTTTTCCTCGGCCTTATGTGTATCTCTTATAATGTGTCTTTCTTGCCCTCATTGGTCTATAAAAATAGAAAAAAATAAAGAAATGTTATATTATAGGCCATTCCGTGGGAAGTGTATTGACAATGGCTCTTATCACAATGGTACTCACCTACATGGAGGCAGTGAAAATAGAAAAGATAACTAGCCACCAAAGACTCTGGTCATTGCTGCCATAGAAAGTCATCTTTGATAAAAAAAAAAAGAAGTAAATTGATCATAACAATTATAAACAAAAAATAAGGAAATAGAAGCAGAAAATAAACGAAGTAAAAGTAAAAGATTAACAAAAATAAAAATAAAAAATAATAGAAGTAAATGCAAGAAACACCATAACATTTATTGTAAAAGATAAAAGTTGCAAGTCTCCATCTTATTCTTATTCATCGGATGAGTGAGTAAGTTAAACTTAAAATTTCCTCTTATATATCATCACATTATGAATAACTTCTTTATATGCAACAACAATATCTACTAAGGTATTTCTTTCCTCAAAAGAATTAAGAGGAATATAAAAATATGACATTTTATTATAGGAAAAGAAGTTATAAGTGACGACATGACCTACGACTTCTTTTACATCACAAATATTGGTTTAATTTCACACGGCTTGGCGACCGATGCTTAATCTTTAGATTTTTCTATGGTATTACTACTCCCTAAGCCGTTGCATTTTAAGATAAAACATTTTTGACGGATTAGGACTTACCGAAGCGGTAAACCGTCAGTTACTATCTAAGTTAAAACCGATAGGTGGATACTATAACTAAACCCTGGGAACTTATCCTTTATACCGCTATAATCCTAAATTCTTCTGCGTCGCTCTCAGTTTTACGCTATTCTTTGCTCCACCCTCTCGGTTTCGCCTTAATCCTTCCTCTTTCCATGACTTGCCTTCTCCTCTTCTAGTAACTCCATTGCTTTGGCGATCGGCTATCGCTCTACTGACTTTCCTTCTCTTCCGTCGGTGCTTCGCCTCTCACAACTCGCGGCTCACAGGTAAGGTTGCATACAAGTAAAAAAAGGAGTATTGGTGTTAGATTTGTAAATACATAGGAATTGAATGGAATGCATGCAAATTTCCCCCTTTTTCCATTTATTTGGTTGAATGCATTTACGGTATAGAGTTTAGCAACTAGAGTGTTCGAACAGAAGAAGAATTAACCAAATATTTCCCTTGGATTACATCAAGAATCGGTCCCCATACCTTTTTGCTTTAGTTATTGATGCTCTTACTAGACATTTACAGAAGGAATGTTTTAGAATTATGTTAAGAAATGTAGAGATAGACCTAGAAAGACATGGTCATTTTCTATAAAAAATGATCTTAATTGATTAGAATTAAATGAAAAATGACACTCAATAGGATGCACGCAATGGACGAAAAGGATTAATGTAGGCGACCTCACTTAGTGGATTAAAGATTTGTTGTTATTGTTGTTGTTTATGTTGTCGTTGTTGGGAGAGATAAAATGCGTAATGAATATATCCGTAGATAGGTTTGGTGTAGTTTCAATGACAAACAAAATTAGAGAGTCATCTTAGATGGTTTAGTCACATTAAGGATCGACTCTTAATGATCTGGCTAGGAGAGTAGATGTTTTAGACTTGACTTGAGTTAAGAAAGGTAGAGGGAGACCTAGAAAAAATTAGGCATTTTGTATAAAAATAATCTTAATTTATTAAAATTAATGAAAATATGACACTCAATAGGATTCAATGGAGAAAAAGGCTTAATTTACGGCCCGTTTAGGGCAGCTTATTTGGTTCAGTGGCGTTTTGAAACAACGTTAGGCCTGTTTGGGTAAACTGTATTTTGACAACTTATGTATTTTCAAAACGTTTAAAACAACATTTTCACATCGCACATATTTAGGTGCGGTGGCAGCTTTCTGGTTGCTGTCTGACTTTTCCAAAGAAATAAAAATTTGTAATAGCCACCGCACCTAAGTTATTAATATATTATTTTTAATCAGCTTATCAGTAAATTATTCAATAAGATGCAGCTGCCCAAACAGACTCTTATACTCAAATTTAATATTTATGTTGGCATGAATGATTACAATGACTTAATTTTTCCAATTTTTGGCTTTTGTGGCATATAAAGTCAAATTTATTTCTCTCACTCTATACTTATTTTGGCTTTTGTAGCATATAAACTCAAAAGATTTACATTCATACCACTAAGTTCCTATTTATTTATAAATCTAACATTAAACTTTGCATTTTAATACAACATGTAAGGCTGTATGTTTGAAAAAAAATGGAAGTTTTTGGTGTTAGATATGTTATTACATTAAAAATTAGAGAAGAATTTCTTATCTGGAGTTAAGACTTAAGCTAATCAGTGATTCACGTCGTGTTGGATCAAAATTTAGTATGAACGATTCACGATCTGATTTCACATGTAGGGTTGCCTGTGAATTTAGGACTTAATGATTTAAAAATTTATGTTGTACATGTTCGAAACTTAGGACATTTAAAGTTTACGTTATATATGTGTTGCGTAGGGTGGGTTTGTAAATTTAACTCGAACAATGAAAATCACTCGAAAGCTAATTTTGGATCGAATTTTTTTGAAATAGACCTTTGGTCGGATCGACAATGAATTGTTTAACATCATTTCAATGTTAGGTACGTTAAAAAAACGTTAATTAGACTATCATTGATTTGAAAACAACTAAACGTATACATTAATTACGAATTAGTGAACAATTCAAATTAATAGTTTGGTTTTATAGTGTTTGTTTAAATTTAAGATAAATTTATTTATTAAATCCATTAAGAAGTACTCATGCAAGGTTTCGTATAGCTATGATGACATACAAGATTATTTCGAAAAATATGAAAAAATTTTAGACTGATTATCGATCTTCGACGGCTAACAAAAGCAAGCTATTAATGTTCCGCTTTCTAGCCGAACTTGGGTGGGATAGAAAGAAATTTGATTCAAAATTTTGGTTCATAGCTCGCTCGTTTATTTCGATATGATCGCTATTCGAGTCAAAATTCAACGCAATCAATTTTTGAGTGATTAATGTTGTTCGAGTTATCTAAAACATTCAGTTTTTATCGATTTGATCACCCATTATTATCTCTGTGATTATGTCAACTACTAAAATGAAATTCTAGGTACTCATTCAAATGCACTTTGTAATGCGTTAATTGATTTCACTTTTTTAAGTAAATATGGATATTCGTACAATGAGATCGTGGATGTACAATAGAATTTATCCAAATAGAAAAATGGATCACCGAAGAGTTCTTGAACGGTATAGAGGCCTTCGTGGTTGCAACATAACAACTTCCATCTTACTTACGTGAGGGGGGTAGGTTTCAATGTACAAGTTCAAAACACAAAAATCGAGCACACTTAATGTCTAATGAAGTATGATATGATTTATATCGTCTGAGGTTTCAGCCTGATTATTGGATTTAGGCTTTGCATGGGGAGGATGACACTACAATCTTCAACTCAGTTCCTTCGACAAACTAGGATCCCCAACCTGGATTTTAATCACGTAGATTTGAAGAGATGATCTTTGATGAGACAACGTTATATTATCAGAGTCAAGTGCTGGAAGAGACACCAAATCAGGAGGCTCAGAATTTTTAGCTGCTCAAAGGTTGCAGGGATGCATTTCTCATTCTAAGTTATTTATAGCTCTAAGAATATTACAAATTAAAACAGAGTTTAATGTGCCCCGAGAGTGATTCAATCAGTTTGCAACAATACTTAAAGAGATCAATCCAAAAGAAAGTTTAGTTCCAAAAGACTTATACCAAACAAAAAAATTAGTTTCCAAGTCAGGATTGAAAACAGAGAAGCTTGATTGTTGGATGAATATATTCATGTTATTTTATAAGTTCAACATAGCAAAGACTCAGAATCATGAATTATTTGTTTGTGAATTGCACTAAAACTTCACTTTGCATACAGAGAAAAAAAAAATAGAGAAGATAGAGAATAGTAGAGTGAGAAGTTCAAGAATTTTCATCACAACATGCTCACAAGTACATGAAATTGGGGCTAGATTATATAATATTGTATATTCCAAGCTTTCCTATGATGCCATTTTGATGGGTCAAGGATGAGAATTTAGTGCTATAGAAAAAATTACATAATTACTTTGAATAAGAAAAACAATAAAGTGAGACATATTTGTTAATCATAATAAAATATAAAAGAAATATATCCTACATATGAACTAAAATTTGTTGGGAAGAGATATATTGTGACCTTAAACAGGTCACTGGATGACATTTTAGCTTAGGCTACTATGCTAGATCTGGGACAACCTGACAAGTTTGCCATATGTTTATCATGAACTCTTTGTGAGCTTGGCTAACAAGTTCACCTAGAGCTCCATATTCAGCTCAACTAGCGAGTTTATCTCAAGTAAGTTGACCCTTAGAATATTTTGACATTCATATTCTTTTCTATTTTTGATAAAACTTCTATCTTTCGAAAACATGCATATCTAATACTCAATTAAAAATGCACCAAATGCTCATAATATTTTTCTCAATTAATACACGAGTGAGAATCTTTCAATAGATTAACACACAAATTTATTAAACAATGCAAATTCTGCTTCGCACGGCCTATTTTATTGGTTTTCCTTCAGTCCTCCCGTCAGAGAGTGATTTAATAAATCTCTCTATTAATCTTTTCCCGTTATGAATTGTTTAGTCATGTGCTACATCATGAAACTAATTAAATATAGAAATATTATAAGAAAAATGTTGAGAGATATGATGGGGACTCTCTGCCTAACTTGAATAATATCTAGCAACTATTGCAGATGCCATGCACCATCATCATCCAATTTTTACCCTATTTTTTTTACTCTTGAAGACTTAAATTTGTCAACTAAAGAGACTTTTGTACACATTAACCAATTATAAGATGAATATGAACTCATTTTAATAAATAATGCATCTTAATAATGTCTCAAAATGCTAAAATAAAGGAGAAATTAAACAAACAAATTAAAAATTGGACAACACATTGTGTTTTGGGATTACCTATTTTTCAATTAGTTATGTGTAGCATACTCATATTGAAACTTTGTCTAGAAATTTTGATTGAGGCACAATAGTCTTCCATCTTCTAGAGCATTGAACATCTTTGGATCTCTAGTTGTAGAATATTATATAAATATTTAATATAGTTGTTATTTATATGATGTTTAAAATGTTTTGTAGATACTATATATGGTGACATGTGATATAAAGTATAGATTGATTTATATTTTTCCACCTAATTCTAGATGCCTTGAACTCACCTAATAGTCTCTCCTAGAGTTTCTCAACATCACATTAATTAAATTCTTATAACTACGTCTATATTAATTAGTAATGAAGTCAAAATATACAAGCTGAGAAATGAGCATTATAATATATAATTATTTATTTATTTTATTTTATTTTTTTTAAAAAAAGAAACCGATATTTGGCAGAGCCCAAATATCGGCTTTCCCATGCTAGCAGCTCATGATGAGAGTCTCATACGTGTCTTTAAACAGACCGAATCCCAGCACACGGGTGGGATTCGAACTCTCGACCTTCGGGTCTTACAAATGCCCCGCCCACTGAGCTAAGAATGCGGCACACGCACACACGCACACACACGTATACATGTATATATATATATATATATATATATATATATATATGAAATTATTAATAATGCGATTAGCTCATCACAAAAATCGGCCTGCAATCCCTTATATTTTACGATTTATTTATTTATTTATTTATTTATTTTTAGACTTGACAAATACGTACTTGTGTATACTCGTTCATTTGGCCTAGTTATGATGGTCGTCGGTTATCTGAAAATTATTATGAGCATTATAAATTAAGAAAAGGATAACAAGACCATATTCAAGCAGATATGATTATAAAAACTTTATACTTGTTGATATACCCCCAACAAATTTTTATTATCTAGCATGAATCTCAAGGTATGACACGAATTTTGAGATAATATGTTGAGTAAGAAATACTCAAATATTAATCAAAAGTCATCTAGAGCTCTGATTTCAACAAATTTATAGTCACGTTGACTCGCTCGATGAGAATGACCTAATGATATTAGTTGGTCTGATCCGAGTCAAATTAAGCACAGATCAAGTGATTAAACTATTATTGGAAGATTTATAGACGCATTTGGATGGTCAGACGAATGTCGAATCTGACGAGTTCATAGTTGAATCGAGCGTCTAGACAAGACGAATCCAATTAGCTGAAGATTGCTCAATTCCGACTTCGTTAAGGCACTCAAATTTACTTCAAACTTCATCTAATCGAAGGAAGCTCTACAGACCGTCTAATCAGAATGGATTCATATTCCTGCATTAATTGCACCCATAACACTATAAATAGAGCCCCGCCCCTCACATGAGTGGAGATACTTGAAGCTTCAAACACTGAGAAGGAGCTGAAGTTCAGCATCATTTTGACCGTCGTCGACCACCGCCAACCGTCATCGACCACCGCCGATCGCCATAGACCACCGCCGATCGCCATCGACCACCGCCGATCGCCATCGACCACCGTCGATCGTCGTCGGCAACATCCAATCGTCATCGTCGTCAGATACTGTCAACCGTCACCGTCAATCACTACCAACAATCGTTGATCACCAACAATCAGACGTCGTCAGTCGATGTTGTAACCTGGAAAATATAGTTACTCTTTCCCATTTCTGAGATGAGGGATCTTTGTAATCATCAAATAATAATGGATTTTACAATTGAGTCAAACCCCATGGTTTTTTCTTGTACGGGTTCCCACATAAAAATTTCTGGTGTCATTACTGATTTTTTTCTTTGATCTGAGTGTGTGCTGAAATCTCTTATAATACTAAGACGATAATCCATTACTCTACCACCGCGAATTTTCTAACACACGTCATTTATCATAAAATATTTATACATAAAAATTTATAATAAAATAAAAAAGTAATAATTGCCAATAAAATAGATAATTATGTCAAACGTAACCTCACCAAAATCTCATACAACTTCACAATTTTTTCTTCTTATTTTAAGATTGCCACTATTTTACTAAAATCTCAACTTTCGTCTGCGCCACACGAGAAAATATTACGTCCCTTACTTTGTAGTGTAGTGCGATCAATGCCATTGACCACTTATTTGATTTATTGAACTTAAAATTTTCTCCACATATGCACATAATATCACTGCAGGAAAAGTTGTTATAATCGATGATATAACCAATCATCTTGTGCGTATCACAAATATTATGTAAATTTTTCACAGTTTAGCGTCGGATAATTAATCTGCTAATTCCTAACGATATTTTACTCCCAGACCCGTCGCTCCCAATTGAAAATAGTTCTAACGGTTTATTTATACTTATCGGCATTATATACCATCGATTACAGTTTGAAATAAAATCGATGGTAGTAGTATCGTAAACCATCGAAAAGCATCAATATTACCAACCCCCAATTCTTTTTTTCTTACTCGCCTCCTTCCCTCTCACGGTTTAGTCCTCAATCCCTCCCGCCTCAGTTTTGCCCTAAATCCCTCCCACTCCTGCACCCTCCTCCTCTCCCGATCGCGACTCAACTTCTTCTCGCTCTCTCCCGGTGGCGAATCCGACTCACTCCTCCTCTCTCGGTTGCAACTTGCCGCCATTGTCGCTAGGACATCGACGGGATCACGGCTTATTGAGACCATCGAAACCCTCCTCCTTTCGCTCCGACCTTATAGAAACCATTGAGTAAGTATGCTTGTTCTCTCCACTCTACCTTTTAGCTTGTTTTGGACTTACCTCAACCCTCCTCTCCCGTTTTTTTCGTAATTTTTTTTCATTCCGATTCAGTCGCCATTTGAGCTAGCTGGGAAGACAACTATGGGATCGCAGCTTACACAGAATAGCGAAATTGTCATCTTTTTCATTCTTTTGCTTCGTTCCTAAAGCTTTCTCGCTCCATTATTCCTACATTTCCTATGCTTATTTCGGGAAAGTTGTGAGGGAGGTAAGCTTGCTCGCACCTAGGTTTGTGAAATTGGCTTGAAGATCGTAAATCACATAAATCAGATCGAATTTTAGCTCGGATCGAACCATTCAAAGCAATCTACAAGCCAAATTAAAGGATCGAATTGATTTCCATTCAATTTTGATCTGTCCTTGACTTAGGTCAGAATCGAATTGATTTCCATTCAATTTTGATCCGTCCTTGACTCAGGTCAGGATCGAAATATATTATTATGTATTTACATAATTAAGACCTAAACTTTTATTTTTACATGCATAACTCATTTCCAGCTCGATTGGTGAGGGATTTTCTGCTTGAGCGGAGTAAGTGGCAGTGGTTCGAATCCCCACTTTTCATAAAAAAATTACTTTTTTTGCTAGTGGATTGGTTAGGCGGGCCAAGGTAGATTCGACTCGGACTGATTTGTCTCACGAGCCAAAAACTGCATTCGAACTAGCTTGTTTACAATTCGAGCTGGCTCAGAAATCTAATTGATCAACATCGTATCAGGTTGAAATTTAGTAAGATCAATCCATGATCCAATTTCACACGCTTGCTTAGCAATGAAATGTGTAAATATATAAGAATTTAGGGTTTAACACTTTTAATGTTCAAGTTATACATGTTAGGATTTTAGGGCTTTTAAAGTTTATGTTATACGCGTGATACATGGGGTATGTTTGTGAATTTAGCTCAAACAATGGCAGTCACTCGAAAGTTAATTCGAACTTTAGCTCGTACATAAACTTCGGATTGAAATAAACATGTCGAGCTATGTGCCAAAATTTTGAAGTGAATTTCTTTCGAATCAGCCTTCGCTCTGTTTTGGATCGTTTAAAATCATACCGATGTTAGGTATGTCGAATATTGTAATCAGTCTAACATTGATTTGAGAAAGAACATATTACTTCAGATGATTATGCCTACCACTTGTCAAATTTTGAACAATATATGTACCTAACAAGCTAGCTAGATTCCATAAGCTAAATTGTATTCTAAACTCATTCTATGTTCTTCCACTTATATAAAATCACACAAGAATTGAAAAGTTTGCATATGCCCATGTTTATCTAATTGGATTAAACAAATTATAATTTGAGCCTAAACTCAATTTCATGAATTGTTAATTGTGAACCAAGTCACTACCATGACACAACCATTAATCACTCTAAACCCTAGAGATGTTCACTTTTCAACTTTTCGCTACAAAACATATTTATACGAACTCATGAAGAAAAATTACTTATCTAGAGTATTTGCTAAGTCGATTAGTGATTCTCATCGAAGAAAGCCATTCAGGAAATTTTCCCCAAACTCGGATCTCACATAAACTTATAGCTTAGTCTATTATTTCCTAGCCTCCTCTATATGGCTAGCTACATCAAGCACAATTTTGAATTTTTCTTATTATAATTTCATGGCACCCTTCCTACAATATCAATGTCAATCATCACCCATAAATAAAACAAACTCAGATGCAGTCATAGCTCTATATTTTTGAACCAAAAAATATTATCCTTCTAAAGCTCTTTTTTTGGCTCAATTCAACTCACTTTTTATTGGGATAGTTCAAATCCACTAAACTTAGGGTCCGTTTGAGACAGTTTATTTAGTGCGGTAGCGTTTTGAAAACGCACCTGACATGTTTGAGTAAACTTCGTTTTAGCAGCTTATGCGTTTTCAAAACGCTGAAAATAACGTTTTCACACCGCGCCTACCTAGATGCAGTGGAGCTTTCTGACTATGGTCTGGCTTTTCCAAAAAAATAAAAATTTGTAATAATAACCGTACCTAACTTATTAGCAGATTATTTTTTAATCGGCTTATCAAGATTATTTAATAAGCTGCAGCTGCCCCAAACAGATTCTTAATATCTATCAATCAAGATTAACTGAATTCTGGCGGAGTTAAGAGTTTCCTTATTTAAATTCTTGTATTAAATTTTGTATATTGATTGGACATATTCTTTCCTTACAGCTGGATGTTTAGATTTGGATTATGTATTATTATAAATTATTATGTATTATTAGGATACCTAAATTAAATTGTATGACCTATTATTTATTCGAATGGAATGAAAGGAATTAAACAAACAGCTTATTTGTTCAAAAAAGTAACAATATCAATAACAATACTTTTTCCAACCTCACCTCTATTCTCTCTCCTTTATTTGCTTTTTTTTACTGAATCCTAAAATATAATATGGCTTTGGTGTCACTGCACGTACAAAAATGAAGCCAAAAATTTAATGTATTTCAATGATATCCTATAAAAACATGATAAATTTTCAAAAGCTCATAATTTTTCCCCTTCAATTCTATTTGGCTGATTCCCTCTGCTGGTTTGATTCAGTTGAGCAATTTACCTCACAATTTAAATGTCGGGTCTTGTGCTTTCTAGGCAAGTCCATTGATGGGCCCTAAGTGGACATTATAAACAAATGTGGTCTTCGGCCTATTTTGACTGGGCCGTTTAATATGCACCCACAAGGATATAAAAATTATTAGGTGCGGTGTCTTGATGCATGCGGAGGTCAGTGGCAGAACGCTACGTGGCAAGTGAGCCCTGCCGCCATTAACACTGGCAAATGCCAGTGTTTGGCAGCGGGGTCCAGTAATCACGTGACGCCCCGCTACTGGCCTCCGCACCTCAGGACACCGCATCTAAAATTGTGTAGCAAGGATAAATTTTATTTTACCGTTCGGTTCAAATGAACATCGATATTTGAAAATTGTGTACTTGAAATAGTGGAGACGAATGTCGTTCGAAGTTATTTCACCAAGCGATAAATTTTTTTAATTTTTGGAAGGAGTGGGAGATGAATGTCTCCTAAAGTTATTTCATAAGAACGATAAATTTTCTCAATTTTAGATCGCATTTATCATCTCTCGTGTGATCGAATGCAGCTTTTAAAAGAAATTTATTAAACGATAATACTAAGTCAGGAATTAAATAATTATAAATAGGAATGATATGAGGGAATGTATGTTAATTTAAATCCTTTTAGCATAACGAAAGGGAAAAAAATTGGGTACGTAAACCGTATGCATTGATGCATACGGTAGCCAATCGTAACATGCCACATCGGATAATGGGTCCCGTCACATTTAAAAACAAGCTATTTAACGCGCGTGACCCGAAGACCCGGCCCGATATTGTAACATAAATGCAACCATTTTGTAACCATTTTGTAACATTCCCGCTGTTTCGCACTTTAGTAACCTGTTTAGTACTCTTTTGTAACCTAAATGTAACTTCGCTGTAACCTAAATGTAACCAAATTATAAAGAGTTGAGACGGAGACCGCAAATTGCTTAGAAATTGTAACTCCGATGTAACCCGTTTCGTAACTATTTTGTACCTTTCCGCTGTTTAGCATTTCTTATAACGTCTATACCCTTTTTAGTAACCTATTTGTAACCCCACCTGGTTTATGCTACTATATTTTTGTGAGTCGTAACTTAAATGTAACCCGTCGTAACCTAAATGTAACCAAATACTAAATATAAAAATGGAGCCCGCGAATGGTGGTATTTAAGCAGTAGGGTTACTTGTTTTATCGGGTTTAGCTTATTTGACTCGCTTTTTCCCGTTTCTCGAGCGATCTAGGGTTTTTCATGGACTACGTAGATACGAAGGAGCATTTTATGTATAAAAGGGAAGGAGGTGACGCCTTGTTCTCTCGAGAACAAAGAAGAGCGCGAACCTGCGAGTGTGTTTCAACCTTTTTTTTGTTCGTCGCCTTTCTTTTTGATGCATGGACAGATATTCTTTCTAGGGAAATTTGCATACATGCCACACTATTCATATGTATTTACATATCTAACACCTAAAGTTTGATATGTATATTTATAATATTTTATCGTCATAAATCTATGCATGAGAAAAAGTAATAATATTTTATATGTGATGTTAAAGTTTTGCATGCTATAAAAATAAATAAGAAAGTTTAGTTGTTAGACATGTTAAAGCTTAGCTGCATTAAAATTTCCCTTATATTTTAATTTGGGAGAAAATATTTCCAGATCTAGAGGTTCATTCTTGCAGTATTTATTTTTATGACAATCTGACATTATTTTTCATGCCGAGAAAAAGCTTAAAGATGACATATTTAAGAAAAGAAAAAGGAATTATGCTCAATTATAAATTAAAGATAAAATTCTAGTTGTGCAAAGTTGACTATTATTCATTTTGTGGATTAAATGGTTAAATATTTATAAATCATTCATACAACAGTATTTATTAGACTAAATTGCAACAATTTTTTGCGAGATTTTAATGCTGAGAGAAGTTTTTGTTTGTTGACTTTTGTTTTACATTATATTACATTGCTTGCAGGTTGATGAGAATGGAGCTACGAGTACCGATCAAACAAGCAACATACTTCTTCAAACAAATGTCCATAATGAAAAGGAAGCTTATGAAGTGTATTGTGCTTATGCTCACTATATCGGATTCAGTGTTCGTAAGGAGCACGCTACTTTCTGGCCAAACTCCAGGAATATTAAGATCAAAGACTTCGTATGTGGAAAAGCCGGTTTCAAGAAAGAGCTAAAGATCACAGAAATCAGTAAGTACAAAAGAGCAGAAACACGAACCGGTTGTCCCGCAATGATTCGATACGCAATTGATGAGGATGGGAATTGACGATCAAAAAATTTATCGAATCTCATAACCACTCACTAGCAAAAAGTGGTGATAAGCACATGTTGCGTTCCGAGAGAAAGATAAATGAAGTCAATGCAGATGTTCTTAGATCGATGACACGATCGGGGATACACCTAATAGATGCGTTTAACTTTCTAGCTAAAGAAGTTGGAGGCGTAGATAATCTGGAGTATACGAAGTTCGATGCCTTCAATTTCATTCAAAAGGAGAGGAGATGTAGAATTGAAAAGGTGATGCGAATGCTTTAGTACAGTTGTTCACAGATAGACGTTCTGAGGATATCATATTTGAGTGGGATTTTGAAGTTGATGAGAATGGCAGACTCATGAGTTTTTTTTGGAGCGACAGCACTGCGCAGCTTGATTATGACTGCTTTGGAGATGTTATTATTTTTTATACTAGTTATAGATTGAATAAATATAACTTATGTTGCGCTCCTGTGGTTGGTGTTAACCACAATTGGCAAAATGTTCTCTTTGAAGTTGGTTTCTTGTCAGATGAGACGGTGGAATCGTTTAAATGGCTCTTCAAAACTTTTATCCACATAATGGGTGACAATCATCCAATAACTATCTACATCGATCGGGATCGAGCCATGGCTAGAGCCATAGCAGAAATTTTGCCGAATACACGACATAGATTATGTCGATGGCACATATACAAGAAACTGAGCACAAAGGTTCACTGCGGGGTGGCCAATAAGATAGTCAATGATATTTTCTACAAATGTATGTCCAAATGCGAGTCTGAAGAGGAGTTCGACGATACTTGGGGGGCCATAATTGAAACAGACAATTTACATGATAATGGGTGGCTAGCTGACATGTACAGGATCAGGCATAAGTGTGCTACAACGTTTAATATGGATGTATTTGGAATGAGAATTTTATCGACACAGAGAAGTGAGTCAACCAATAACATTTGTCATGGTGCCTCAAAGCTTCTGCAAGTTCTATTACGTGATTGTTTCTTGGGAATCGAAAATATAATGAAAACATGGAGGCGTAACGAGAGGGATGAGGATTTTAAGTGTGATCAATTTGTGATTACTCCCGTAGCGAGAAGCGGCCCAATACCGAGGCGAGCAGGACATTTTATTCAAGGAACATGTACGCAATGTTTGAGACGAGTTTTTGCACGGATCGTGCGGTCTTCAATTACAACCCTCTCCAATCAATGAAAATGAGTTCTTCATTAACAATTTGGATAATCATAGGACAAACAGAACTTGGGTTGTCAATTTTGACAGTTCGAATGTCCATATTCAGTCACGAATTGTAGAAAGTTCGAAATGATGGGGGTACTATGTGCACACGCTTTACGAGTCATGAACTTTCTTCACATGAAGAAGATACCAGAAAAATATCTTCTACTCAGATGGTCTGCACATGCAAAAATATACAACAGTTATGGATACAACCATTTGCAGCAAACCCATGCTTGGGATGTTGAACAGACCGATCTATTATTCCAAACACATATGCAGAAATTTGTATATCAAATCACCAATAAGGCAAAGGGGAATGCAGAAGCTAAATAGAAATGACGGACTCCATGAAGAAATTGTCATTGAAAGTTGATGACATATTGCTTGGCAAATGTTCTAATAAGAGGACACAACATCAAGAGAAAAAAAAAACATGTTCATAAAGAATCGAACGTGAATGATCCCGCTAAACTTCGACCTAAAGGAGTATCTAATTCCAGAATAAAAGGATATTGGGAGAGAAATAAAAGAGTCAAAAGTATGTCTAATTAACTAAGTCTGTTTTCATTTGTGTAATCCGAAAAAAATTATTAATCACATTTAACCACTGTATACACAGGAAAGCAAAAAACTATTAACACCACTGAAGAATCGGAATTTTTTCCACTGTCTGCACAGGTAAGAAATATATTTGTTGTATTAAACATATGAATCTTTTAAATAAATGTATGATTGATAAATGGATTTACACTGCAGAATTTCGCCATTCCACGAAACAATGAATCATACACTGCAATGATGATAGATTCAGTTGACGAGACAGTAATGCCTCAATGGTCTACCTTTTAAGATAATAATCCATATATCAACTCGCTCGAAGCATAAAAACAGGGCGCCTGAATACCGAAGATTGAACTTTTGTATTTTCTTTGAAATCATTTGGAGATAAATATCATTTGTTTAAATTGAACTGTTTTGTGTTCTATTTGTAATGTAAACTAATAGCTTGTTTAGAAGTAACTTGCATAGAAGATCTAATGATTTAAATTGAAGTTTTGTTTAAATTGAACTGTTTTGTGTTAAATATTATTTGTTTAGAAGTAACTGTTTTGTGTTGTATTTGTAATGAAAATATTACCAAGAGTTTCATTGATTTTCATTTTTAATTGATTGCTTTTATTTTCATAAGCACGATTCTTTCTGATGATTTCCATGATTTTTCTGTTTTGTTGGTTTGCTGCCATGCCTTCAGCTATTTTCTGATGATTTCCAATCTTTCCTTTCCTTGAGTCACCCTTTGAGCTGAGCAACTAATTGGGAGAGCTTCCCGTTTAGTTTGTAAGTGATTTGAAGCATTGGTAAGGTGGAAGAAGAATCAATCTTCATTTAGAATCTATCCGTGATATCATGTAAGTAAGAAATTGAAGTTTTTAATTTCATGGAAAAAAATTGCCCATCAGTTTTTAATTTCATGGAGAGAAAGCTGCTTAATGGAGACTGCAAGTCCAGAGATTAGGTATGACACTTAAAAATAGGATTATCATGAACCATATGAGGGATTTTAAGTTTAGGATTGTAATACTTTTGGATCAGTTTTGGAGATATAAAATCAAAATCTTAAACTGAATCAATTTTTTTAGCTTCATAGAATCTGTGATGATTTGTTAAGAATCAGAATACTATTTCAAATATAAATTTCAAAAATAACAAAAATACAAATAACTTATTTAACTCGCTGATGAAAACTTGTAGATTATCAGATCGAATTTTTTTATAACAAAATTACAATTAACTTATTTAATAAAATTTCAAATTTTTTTTGTACACATGATCGAATTTTTTTTAGAGCAGAACATAAATAAAATATTATTAAAAAATATTATTGGTAATTGTACTCAATTAAAACGTATTAATTTTATGATATTTGATAACAGTTACTACAATAGCTGCGGTGCTTGTAGATTATCCGATCGAATATCAAATTAATGTCCAACCAGTAATTGAACTAAAATAATAATTAATAACAATATGATAGATATAATACCACCCAATTCTTTCTTATACCATAAAAGATAACACCATTGTAACCTTTAAATACATAAGAATCGAGTGGTCTGCATTTAAATCAAAGTTTATAGGAAAAATCAAACTAAAAAAGCAAGTTAAGATGAGTCAATCTTCACCGATCCATAAATAACAACGTACTAACCCACTCTTGTATAAATAACAAAACACATCCCACTCTTGCAAGACTTGAGAGTAATACTAAGCATAAATAACTAAGTGCTAAGATTTATCCATTCCTCCCAAGCATATTAACTCATCATTTTCTTCACCGCAACCTGCCAAATTTATAACCAAAGTTAGAACTGATACTTTAACAACTTGAATCAAACTAGCTAAATAAAATCAGTTTGACTTTTTAATATAGACGTGTAGCTACCTAACTTCATTTAACCAAGATATTTTTAATCATGGAGAAGGAATTCATTCAACTATGGAAACCTGCACGGGCTTTGGGTCCAAGGAAAGGAGCACACCTGCGATTTTAGTAATCCTCTGATTACAGAAATACAAAAGTTAATATTAGCAAAGGAACAATAAAAATTTCAAATTCAGAAGGAAATTTAGTATGCAAATAATGACATGAGACACATACCTCAATTGGGGAAAAGAACAACAACATAGCTTTGAAACAATTAAAAAAGCCTTGAGTACTGCTCTTGTGCTAGCCATTCAAATACAAGAGTGGGATGAAATCCTTCCATTAGAAAGGACCTTATTAATGAAATCCGCCAATTCAAATACAAGATGTAAACTTACCTAACGGCCTTGCAGAGCTTCCCTTGTTGCAAACTCGTACCATCCATGTCAAGTTTTTCAGGGAACATTGGAAAAGTATCAGTGGGCAAAAAGATAGAGGTTCCTTTTCACATTGCCTCACTATAAAGTAAGAAAATGTTAAATAAATTTTGTTTACAAAAAAAATGTCTTTTTAAAGCTTAATAATTACAGTCGAACAACCTGTCAACTATGCACCGAGGCTCAACTAAACAAGCAGGATCTGCAACATGTATCCAAATCTTGATCTTACCATCTGGTAATTTCCTAGCGCTCAATGCATCATCAAGCTAAATCACCACCAATATAATAATTATAAGTAAGATTGACATACTTACATACATACCACTCAATTCCTGTATATTTACATATCTAACAACTAAACTTCAATTTTTACATATATGCCACCATAATTATGCATGAAAATGTATATTTTACTTTTTAAAAGATAAAATTGTGGTATTTTTATATAATATGAAAGTTTTGGGTGGTATAATTGTAACAACTCAAATCTAGGTATAATTGTAACAACTCAAATCTATACCGCAGATATTCCAAGTCAAAATAATTTACATACACCAGCACATTCATAATATTTGTCGTAAATCAAGCTGAAATCATTTTAATGCATAAGAATCGTATGGTATACATGTACATGGCCCAAAACCTAAACAATTGATATATCTTCTAAAGGAAAATCTGAAACAAATGAACACACCAGGAGAAATGGATCCCTTCCAAGACCAGGACCAACAACAATGTAATCAAACCTTTCCATCCACGTCTTAACTTCACCTATCACCTTAGTTTGAAAACCGTGAACGGGGAAGAAGGAAACCTCTTTCTTCGTCCTTCACGTGCCTTGATTCTTTGAATTAAGCTGTACATTGGAGACTTCTTGCTCCATTTCCTTAAAGTCTCTGCACCTGGCTTTTTAATTTCTTTCTTAATATCACGTACTTCACTTTTTAAATCACTCATATCCTTTTCCAAATTCGTCAGACGAGTCAAGGCCAAGGATTGAAATTCCATAAAAGACTTGTGATGGTCTTCAAGCAGATCATGTATTTTTTCCAAGACAGTATGACTGCTATTTTCTGCGTACGTATCTGCATGTGGTCTCTTATAATCACTCTGGTAGGGCACTATAGAGGCTACATCAGCGGAGGTTGGCGACTGTGGTTGAGACTGGGTATCCTCTTGTGGGAGAGGAAGAGTAGGAATGGATTTTTCTTCGCCTGGATGTGCAAGTAATCAACGTTCACTATCCTTTACTTCAATGAAATGGTCATGAACCTGCATGTTATTACAATAAAAGAAATTGTCAAGTAAGCATGATAAGACATTATGTTGTTTAAGCAAAGAATTAAATCACCTCGACGGGTCTGAGATTGTTGAAGACTAGTTGAATCTTTACGTTATTCCAATTCACCTTAGCCGGCCACCTCAACATTCGTGGCCTAACATCAGACTTAGCTGGGAGGACCAAAGAAGTATGCTCATAAAACCAAAGCTGCATGTAATAGGAAAAAGTAATATAAGCTTGGGTTCATATTATTTAAGCCGCTGTCAGCTATGCATTGTGCGGAAAAACATACCGTTAGGAGGAAGACAAAGCCAGTAACATATCCCATTGGCTGTTGCGTCCTTATTTTCATCGCACATTCATTGAGTTGCATCGTCAAGAATCGGCATATTGTATATGGCCAATTGTACGAGCTAAAAGTTTCTACTTTATCGCAAATAGACAACATTTTCTTTGAAACTTTGAAATTTTGTGACGAAAAAAGTAAATTTGACATTAGAAACTTAATTAACAATTGCAAAAGATGATGAGGAGACTCCCCTTCTGAGATGTTCTCTAATGCTGTCTTTATTTCTCTCGCAGTCATGTCACCGGGCGGTGCATTTTCCCAGATTGCAGGTAAGCCCCTATTTGGCATGCCAAGTAATAGTGCAACATCGTTGGAATCAAATTTCAGCTCTTTTCCTGCCAAGATGAATGCCCTCCGGTCAAGATCCCAACATTTGATTAATTGCATTGTCATCGAATGATTTTGGGGGTACGCAGGGAGCTCAAAAAAGTGACCCAAGTTCATCCCTTCAATTTGGTTCCATGTCGCCTCGTTTATTGAAGGTTTGACGCTTTTGAGTACTTTAACAACGGCGGATGGATGACATCTGCAACTCATTGATGTTGAGCCATATAACCTACATTAAGCAACAAACAACAGGTTAAAATGCATGTTGTAATGGAAATAATGTAATTACAATCATCCTAGATAAAACTCCTCATGAGAGTGGCTTTCAAAATATATTACTTAAAAAGTAGAATAATATTAAAAAAAGTAGCCACATAGAGGAAAACCAAGCAAAAATATATTAAAACTCCTCATGAGAGTGGCTTTCTACTTTATCACATTTCAAAATATATTAAAAAGATGACGTCTATTTGCATTACTTAAAAAGTAGAATAATTATTAAATTAGTGTACACTTAACCAAGCAAAAATCAATACCAAGCAAAAATCATAGGAGCCATTCAAGAGCAGCCACATAGAGGAAAACCACTAACTTTAACGGAAAATTAGGTCCAAAAACTAATTTTCTTTATGAGCATGAAGTAGATACCAAATATCATCCATTGTAGATTCAACTATCCGTTTGAAGTATTTACTATCAACCTCTGTATGATTTCAGGGGCATTGATAAAATTTTCATCCATTGTTTCATCCGTATGAGCATTGACTTAACGCGGGGCAACTTGCGCCTACAATACACATCACTGTTTTGAATGACACTTGTAGCTGCTGATGACTATATTGAACTCATATTTCCTTCACTACTAAAATACAAACATTAATAATTAGATTATGATGGTGAAATATTTTGGACAAAAAATCAAACGAAACTCAAAAGAAAGCGGTTAACTTCGTAATTCACCAAATAATCTTAAAAGTTTGGAAGCTAGATGATGTAGAGAAGTGGAGAGAGTGATAATCTACATTGCAAGCATAGACTGATGATGATTGGATGCTAGATATCATTTCGAAGCTAAATTTTAAAGATGGAGCAATTACATACACACCACCCAAGACATTGCCATTTACAAATCAACCACATTCTTTCTTCCAAATTTCAGATTCTCACTCAAATTTAAAAATTCATTGTAATACTCCAACCCATAATTTTCAAATTTAAGAAATTATCAATAATTTGATTGTGGAGACTTTGCATTTTTTGAGACATAAGATAGGATTTCATCAATAAAAATTTCAACTATTTCTACAGAATCTGGTGCTACACATTTAATTTCCCAACATAAATGTAATTTCCTAACTTAAATGTATGTGCTAGATATGTAAATGTAAAAGAATCGCGCGTTACACATGTAATTACCCAACACAAAGGTAAATACCATTTCACCTCAAGCTTGCCTAAAATCTCAGATTTAAGAGAGAAAAAAAGAAGAAGAATAACTTTTACCTCGTTTCAGTTTCAGTTTCGGGTTTCTGAGGATCATTCTTCCGCATTTTCTTCTGCTTTTTCTTTTTCTCACTGCTTTTTGGACTATCCAACTCTTGTAACTTCGACGCCGACTTTTCCTGAACTTCCGGAATGTCTTCTTCCATATTAACCGAAACCCTAGTGCCGAATGTGATAGTCGAAACAGTAGCAACGTGCCGAAGACGGAGATAGCCGCAACACTAGCAACTGCCGGTGCCGAAGAGAGTCGAAAACCTTGAATCCCTAGTGCCGGCCAGAAGGAAAAGGAGTGAGTCGAAACAATACTGCGGTGGTGCCGAAGAAGGGGTGAGCCGAAAAGAATCATAGTACCAGTGCAAGCAGAGCGCCGAAACCAACCTACCGCCGGTGCCGAAGGAGAGATCTGAAAAAACCCTAGAGCCGGCGAAGAAGGAGCGATACGGGCGCAGGGCGATGCTTTTTTCGAAATGTTACCGTGCTTTAAATTTTAACCTAAGGCAAATATCTTTACACTAGGTTATAAAACTTACATAAATTTGGGTACAAATGGAGTATAAAGAATAAAAGGTACAAAATAGTTACAAACGGGTTACATCGGAGTCACAATTTCTGGCAATTCGCGGTCTCCGTCTAGCCTTTATAATTTGGTTACATTTAGGTTGCAGCGGGTTATATTTAGGTTACAAAAAGGGTACAAACGGGTTACAAAGGCTAAACAGCGGGAAGGTTACAAAATAATTACAAAATGGTTATATTTAGGTTACAATATCGGGCCGGGTCTTCGGGTCACGCGCGTTAAATAGCTTGTTTTTAAATGTGGCGGGACCCATTATCCGATGTGACATGTTACGATTGGCTACCGTATGCATCAATGCATACGGTTTACGTACCCAATTTTTTTCCTAACGAAAGGGGGCAACCATAAATTTACGCAATAACTCCCATCTTTTGTGAGGCTTGTATTATAATTTGTATTTTTTTTAATATTCTTTAAAATTACAAATTGATATGCTTCAGTTCTGAAATAGGAACATTACATACATACCATTTACTTATTATGTATTTGGAAAATTATCACATACGGACAACGTACGCAGCGCTGCGTACGGATTCTACGAATAACCAGCCAATACCCTCAGAATAACCTCCAAATAACTCCATGAATAATTAAAACGGAACAGCAGAGGTTATTAGAAAGTTATTGCAGCGTTATTTGAGCAATAACCTTCCAATAACCTCACAATACCCCGAATAACAGAAAAAATATAAGTGAAACCGCAAAGGTTATTGGGGCGTTATTAGGAGTTATTCGCTGGTTATTCGGAATAATACCGCAATAACCTCCTAATAACCTCCCGATAATCCTAATACTCTTATTCGAAGGTTATTCGGTGGGTATTGGCTGGTATGGAATAATTTTTCTATGTATTTACATATCTAACACCTAAAACTCATCTTTTGCATATATATGCCATCTTATGTATACATAAATATGACTATTTTACTTTTAAAAAGTTAAATTAGTGATTTTTTATATGATTTGAAAGATTGTTGTGGTATAAATGCAAAACGTAAGTATAGATGTTACAGATGTAAATACAAAAGAATTTGATGGTATGTATGTAAATGCCCCAATAACTATTCTATTAGAAATATTTATTTGATGATCAATAAATTAGTTTGAAAGGATCTATAGTGCTTCCTAATTTTCATTAAATAAATTTGATTTATTATCTAAAAGAAAAATCGGGCCTACAAATCTTAGTTTAGTATGATAATTAGTATTAAAATATAAAAAATCATACATTATGTTGCATTATATTTGGTATGCCATATTTGATATTATTAATGGAGTAGATTTATTGAGCACATGAAAGTGAAAGTTAATGTATTAAAAGTTAATGCATTATATTTGGATGCCAGGATGACGGACGGATGGGAAATCAGCGGGTGAAGTCTAAAGGACGGAAAGGGTCCTTTTTGCTCTGCTAGGGTTTCTTTTCTTCGTCCTCCTGTGCTTGGAGTTCGGAACTTCTGCTTGGCTCCTTACCTGTTTTCCTTAGATCTGTCTTCGAGAATGGCCGATCTTCTCAATCGTCCATCGTTTCTTGAAGCACTTAAGGGTAATATTTAATCTTCTACTTCTACTAACAATGTTTGTCTATTCCCTGTCTCTTATAGAGATCAGTTCGGGGAGGAAGGTTCTGATGGATTGTTAAAGAAAGCCTCAAAAAAGAACGGTAAACCAGCTTTAATCTTTAATGAGGAAGAAACGGCTCTTCTTGCAGAGCCACTAAAATACACGCTGATCGGTAAGTTCATTTATGCGCATCCTAGAATGGAGGTTATACGGAGATATTTTACGGATCTTAAGCTTTTAGGTAAGTGGAGTGTTGGCCTCATTGATGGTAGGAATCTTATGATAAAACTTGAAAATGAGTCCGATTACACGCAATTATTTTCAAAGAAAGTTGTTCTAATTGAAAAAGTTTATATGAAACTTCTAAAATGGACTCTTGATTTTAATCCCAAAGAAGAACCTCCAATAGTTCCTATTTGGTTTCGGTTTCATGGATTAAAACTACAGTTCTATAACAAGAAAGTTCTATATTCATTAGGCAAGATCTTTGGATCTCCTATGAAAATAGACATGACATCAGTTAATTTCAATCGTCCATCTATTGCGCGTATTTTAATAGAAAGAGATGTTTTGGCTCCTTTCTGTGATTCTATTTGGCTGGAAGATGCTGGATCTGGTTACTGGCAAACCATTGAAATGGAATATATTCCTCCATATTGTAGCAAATGTCGTATGTTTGGTCATAATCTGAACAATTGTTATATTGCTCATCCACATTTGAGAATTAAAAATAATAAAAATTACAGTAAAGAGGTTGTAGCTCCTAATAAAGAAAATAATTTCTTGCATGAACATACTATTAATTCTACAACTTCTTTAAATCATGTTGACTCAAATGTGATTGTTATTCCTGACAAACCTGATAAAGAGGCCTCTGCTTCTAAAGAACAAGAATTTCCTCAAGTGGTTTGTCATGATATTTCTGAGCAATATAATGTTGATTTAAATGAGACCTTCAAGATTATTGATGTTCCTAATGATTCTGTTATTGATAATAATCAATCTAATTTAATGATTGATCCTATTATTGGTAAGGCAATAGAAAATGTTGATTTAACCCTTATCAATAAAGGAAAAGACACTAATGGTGATATAGTAGTTGATAATTTGGATACAAAAACCAATACTTTGAACAGGTTGGAGCTTGAAGAAGATTGGTTGGTTCAAAAATCTTCCAGAAGGAGGAAATTCAGAGGTAATAGAGAATTGAGTTATTGACCCACAATTTTTATATTATGATATTTTTAATTTAATTGCAACGACGCCAAAAACTTGACCCCGCTATATTGTATGTATAGAATTGTAATTATTTATGTTGTGGATGCTACGCAAGTATACGTATCGTATCAAGTAATACGAGGCTCAGTGGAGTCCCGGTTATCGATCCCACGGAAAAGAGAAAATTAAATAACAACTAATTTTAAAATAATAATAATAATAATTTTAAAATAGTATACGAAAATTTGGAATTCTAAATTTAAGCGCAATAAAGTAAACTAAGTATTTTAATTAGGTAACTTAACTAAGTAGAAAATTAATACGTATTGAAAGTGCGAGAAATTAACTAATTGCTAAATAAGTCTTAACTATTCGAAAAAGTATCTTTCCCTTGTTTAGAAATTTAAGTGATTGATGAATTTAAATAGATAATTTTAAGGTATTGTGACAAATAGGAGCATTCCTATTCTTTACCCTTTGGTCCAGTGTAAAGAATATCGACTAATCCTATGTTTGATTACCGAATCCGCGGCTAAGTCGGGAGGATACCGACCGCCACTTCGCAGCTCCCACGTTCCCTCGCCCGAGGGCTAACATCTACACTTCGCCTCTCAAACAATAGGACCGACTTGAAAATTTTAGTCCGTCACACTAAAATGCTCAATTCTACGCCCAGAGTGATATTATTTCCTATTTATTTGCACCTTCCTTCCAAGGCTTTTGAATTCCCCGAATATCAGATGTAATTTTTACTATAGTTGTAAATCAACACATTTTAACAAATCAAATGACCAGTTTGAAAAGTAAATTAAGTTTTAAGTAAAAATTATCACAATTTATTAATATATAAAAGTATCTCTATTTTAATTTCATCAAGTCACTTAATTTCATAAACGAGGAGAAAGACTAAATAAACTACTCGTAATGCATGGGAACTAAACTAAACATGTATTTCATTTAAAGTTAAAAACAATAAATACAAATACTTATCTTGATTTATCCCGCAGTACCCTCGTAGTTCCTTTGACTCTTCCTTCCAGTACAACACGACTCACTAATTACTCACTAAACTCACTAAAGACTCACTAATTACACTAATTAAGATTCTAAAGACTGCTCACACACTTATAACACACTTAGAACACACAAAAGACACAAAAGACTCCAAAAGACTGCAAAGACACAAAAGACTGCACTCAAAAGACTAATTTTCGGCCTCTATATATAGAGGTAAGCAAAGGTCCAAGAGGTGTGTAAGCATCTCTTCAAAAGGTGTCCAGGTTCAATGTATCTGTGCCATTTGAACTAGCTCGCCGTCGGCGACGAACTACCTCGGCTGTCGGCGAGGCTTCTAGAAAGTCTTCGAACCGCGCTATCTCGCCGTCGGCGGGCTCGGGCTCGTCGTCGGCGAGACAGTTATAAATCCTTCAGAATTTTCTTCTCGTACCCTCGCCGTCGGCGGGCTCGATCTCGCCGTCGGCGGCTCAGCACAAATTGCATTATTTTCTTCCTTTTTGCTCCAAATCCGCTCCTTTATATAATTTTTGCTTTTATCACCTAAATTCTCCATTCCTGCAACAAAATAAAGAAAATACATTTCTTTAAAGTGCAATTTCATCAAAAATAGGTATGAATTTCTTAATAAATTTTTCGATGATCAAAAATCCCCCAAACTTACTTATTACTCGTCCTCAAGTAATTTTAAGTACTACATAAAAATAATGATTTCTATAGTAAGATTTTTCAATTCAAATAAACTATGAATTAGATTAATTAATATCATAATAAAGTTAAATAAAAATAATTCATGTAATTTAATTAATCTTATAGAAATAAATTATTTAGTTATCGTGTCTAAGATTTCTAGTTTACTATTCATTTCGAGAATGTATATATTTAAAAGAATAACTACTTAAGATATTCATATGATAAGAAATTCAAGAAAACACTATTAGGTAAAATTCTAATCCATAAACATAAGTTTGGAAATATCTAAGTTTTTCCCTTTAGGTTAATTCAAATGAAGCTCGATTTTGATAAGGCATCTCCTCAAGCTTCTCCTCATTTTTCTTTTTCTTTTTCTTTTTCTTTTTCTTCTTTTTTTTATTTTTTTATTTTTTTTATGAGGATTACTGTATCTGGAGAGCCTGTTAATAATTTTGAACTTCATTTTCATCTTCCTAAATTTGAAACTTAGAAATATTTCTTAGCTTATATATACTTCATAGCTTTTACTTCATTGATTTTCATCTTTTCTTTTTCACTTGAATACTTAAGAATTTTAATTTTAGAATATAGTTTTCCTTACTAAAAATAGTTTACTATATTTTTATTCCCTTTAACCAAATATTTTATTCTATTTAATTAATTAAAGCACTAGAAATATTTCATTTAACCTTTTATAATAATTAAATAAAATAATTCATATTAATTAAATTAAAAAATTTGCTATAAAAATCATTTTATAATAATTTGAAAATAGAAATTGAGAACAAGTTAATAACTAAATTTGTATTTTACTCCTCCCCCCAAACTTAAATTTTTATATCTACTCTAAATAATGAAAAAGGGAAAGTAAATTAATCATACCTTTGGAAGTTTAGGTATTTCTTTTTTCTTTGAAATTTTTGCGAGCTTTTTCATTTTTCATTGAACTCGTACTCGTTAGTATTCTCCATATATATATAACAATTTAAAGAAAATGCGGGGATAAAATATGAGATAAGTATTAAATACAACAATTAAAATTAACTCTACACTACACATATGAATTACTAACATATTAAAACAATTTAACTAACAGATTAACAATTTTACAACTTAAAACAATACAGAATAAAATAAAAACGTACTAAAGAAAACTAATATCCTATTTAACATACAAATAAATGCAATTACTAACACAAAAACAAAAACTAAACTACTATCACAATTCAAGCAAATTAATCTAACTAACATCCAATGTCTCACAACATAAAGTACTGAATATTACAAACATATAATAGTTTCCAAAATAACTTAACATCAAACAAACAAAACAAATAAAGTCCTAATCTTCAGCATCAAAGTCCCAAACTATATTATCTCCTCCTTGATTTGCCTTATATTATATTTCTGATCACATCATTTATTAATTTAATATGAAGATTAGCTACTTATACACAAACAAATTCACACAACACAACAAATTAACTTTAATGTTGAAATCCATGAGATATACAAACTAACATAATTTTAGACTCTATAATCAAACTTTAAACTTCAATCCTTACTACTAATCAGCATCGCAAACCAATCCACGACACGCTAAATGCTGATACAAAATTATGACGCATATCTCAACTAAGTTTAAGATATTCAAAGTATCATTCCACACATAATAAAATCTAAATCAAATCAAATAACATAAACATAAACATACTATGGAAATCTTTACTACTACTCTTCAATAATAGAGACTAACTATTAAGATACAACAAAAATAGATGACTAATATGGGTTGCCTCCCATAAAGCGCTTGGTTTAACGTCGTCGACCCGACCTAATTTCAATTATTAATCGAGTCGACTAAGCATTAAAACCTCTTTATAGTTAGGTCTTATACCTTCGAAATATGGTTTTAATCTATGTCCATTAACTTTAAATTTATGTCCAGCTTTTGGATCTTCGATTTCTATAGTTCCGTATGAAAATATTTGAGTTATGGTGAAAGGTCCTAACCATCGAGACTTCAATTTTCCGAGAAATAATTTCAATCTAGTATTATATAACAAAACTTCCGTCCCGGTTCAAAATTTCTCCGATTAATCTTCCAATCATGCCATAATTTCATCTTTTCTTTATAAATCCGATCATTATCATATGATTCATTTCTTAATTCTTCCAATTCATTTAATTGCGAGCAATCTTTTCTCACCAGACTTCCTTCATATTATAATTAAATTCTTTAATCGCCCAATATGCTTTATGTTCTAATTCAACTGGTAAGTGGCATGTTTTTCCATATATAAACTCGTAAGGAGTCATTCCAATCGGAGTTTTATAAGCGATTCTATAAGCCCATAATGCGATGTCTAATCTAATAGACCAATCTAACTTATTCGGGTTTACTGATTTTTCTAAAATACGTTTAATCTCACGATTAGATACTTCAGCTAATCCGCTAGTATGTGGATGATAAGCAGTGGATATCTTATGAGTAATATTGTATTTTTCTACTAGTTTGTGAATGTATTTATTTCTAAAATGAGTTCCTCCGTCGTTGATAATCACTCTCGGCATTCCAAATCTAGTAAAAATATTTTTCATCGTAAATTTTGAAACACTCTTAAGCATCACACCTAGAGTAAAGCTTGTGCCTCGATCCATTTGGAAACATAATCAACAACTACTAATATATATGAGTTCCCAAACGAAGGAATAAAAGGTCCCATAAAATCTAATCCCCAAACATAAAAAATTTCAACTTCTAATATAAAGTTTAGAGGCATTTCATTTTTCTAGATATATTTCCTACTCTTCGACATTTATCGCAAGTTTTAATATATCCGTATACATCTCTAAATAGAGTAGGCCGGTAAAATCCAGTTCGTAGAATCTTATAAGCGAGTTTATCGATCCGAAATGTCCTCCAAAATCGAATCATGACATTTTTGAATAATTGGTTCAGTTTCTTCATAAGGTACACATCTTCTAATAATTAAATCCTTACATTGCTTATATAAATATGGTTCATCCCAAAAATAGGTTTTCGTATCATGGATGAATTTTTTTTGTTGTTGTAAAGTTAGCATAGGTGGTAAAATATTACTAACTACATAGTTTACTATATCAGCATATCATGGTATTTTCCACTCATCGATATTATATAGTTGTTCATCGGAAAAGCTGTCTATAATTTCATTTTCAATATCAGATAATTCATGATTTTCTAATCTTGATAAATGATCCGCAATTTGATTATCAGTTCCTTTCTTATTAACGATCTCAAAATCGAATTCTTGCATTAATAGCATCCATCTAATTAATCTTGGTTTGAAATCTTTCTGTTGCATTAAATATTTGATAGCAGAATGATCAGTATGCACGATACATTTTGTTCCAATCAGATAAGGTCTAAATTTATTAAAACCATATACTACCGCTAATAATTCTCTTTCACGTAATCGTATAATTTATTTCAGCATTATTTAGAGTTTTATTAGCATAGTATATAACTTTAAAAATCTTTTCATATCTTTGCCCAAGAATCGCTCCTACAAGCATAATCACTAGCATCATCACAAAAGCTCAAATGGTTTCTCCCAGGTTAGGTGAAACTATTATAGGTGCTCGTAATTAATTTTTCTTTTAAGAGTTCAAAAGCATTCGGGCATTCGATTGTAAATTCAAATTTCTTGTCCTTTTCGAGAAGTTGGCATAGAGGTTTAGTAATTTTTGAAAAATCTTTTATATAGCGTCTGTAGAATCCAAGCATGTCCAAGAAAACTTCTTACCCCTTTTACCGTAGTTGGAGGTGGTAATTTAGCTATAACTTGAATTTTTGCGAGGTCCACTTCCATGCCTTTTCCGAAATTTTATGCCCTAATACAATGCCGCCCGCAACCATAAATCGACATTTCTCCCAATTTAGAACTAAATTTGTTTTCTCACATACTTCTAATACTTTTTCAAGATGAGTTAAGCATGTGTCAAAAGATGTTCCAAATACGGAGAAATCATCCATAAATACTTCTATTCCATTGTCAATTAACTTACTAAATATAGACATCATACATCTCCGGAATGTTCGCTGGTGCATTACATAATCCAAAAGGCATTCTTCAAAAAGCGAAAGTTCCATAAGGACTAGTAAATGTAGTTTTCTCTTGATCCTCAGGAGCAATTTGTATTTGATGATAACCGGTGTATCCATCTAGAAAAGAAAAGTACTTATGTCCGGCTAATCTATCTAACATCTGGTCTAGAAATGGTAAAGGGAAGTGATCTTTCCTGGTGGCGGTATTTAATTTCTTATAATCAATACATATAAACCAACCAGTAACTTGTCTTATAGGAATAAGATCGTTATTTTCATTGGCGAGTGACGGTCACTCCTCCCTTCTTAGGAACACAGGTGAATTGGGCTTACCTAAGCACTCGTCGAAATAGGATATATAATACCATTATCTAACCATTTTAAAATTTCTTTCTTAACTACTTCTTTCATTATCGGGTTTAATCTCCTTTGGGGATCCGCTTTAGGTTTATGTTCATCATCTAAAATAATTCTATGCATACGGATTGAAGGACTAATTCCTTTAATATCTGCTAAAGTCCAATCAAAAGTTTTCTTATATTTTTTTAAAGTTTCTAAAAGTTTTTGTTCTTGAGATTCGTTTAATGCGGATGAAATAATAACCGGTAAAGTTGAAGAATTACCTAAATAAGCATATTTCAAATGATCGGGTAATATTTTTAGCTCAAGTTCGGGAGGTTTAATAATTGATGGAACTATATTCTCGTCGAGTGTTTTCGGTATTATCCAAAAATTCAAATCTTTCCCGAATATAATCTAGTTCTTCATCATTATTTTCAATTAATTCAGTGTTTTCTTTTTCTAATTTATCTTCGTAATATTCCTTAAAATGTTTGCGTTGTAAATGTTCAAGTATTTCCATCCGAAAACATTCATCATCTTTTTCTAGCGCAGGATATTTCATTGATTTTGCAATATTAAATGTAACTTTTTGGTCATTTACTCTCATAGTTAATTCTCCTTTACGAACATCAATCATAGCTTTTCCAAGTATCTAAAAATGGTCTTCCTAAAATGATAGGAATTTCTTTATCTTCCTCCATATCTAAAATAATAAAATCTACTTGGGAAGATAAATTTATCCAATTTTACTAACACATCTTCAATAACTCCCTTAGGATAGGTAACCGAACGATCGACTAATCGAAGGGTTATCGAAGTAGGTGTAATTTTTCCTAATCCTAATCTCTTAAAAATCGATAGAGGCATTAGATTGATGCTTGCTCCTAAGTCACACAAAGCTTTTCCATAAAATTTTTCTCCTATAACGCAGGGTATAGTGAAACTACCGGGATCTTTCAATTTTTCGAGAAGCTTCTTCGAATAATAAGCACTACACTCTTCACTAAGTGCGACTGTTTCATTATCAGTGAATTTTCTTTTCTTATTTAGAATATCTTTCATAAATTTTACATAATTTGGCATTTGATCTAAAGCTTCGACAAAAGGTATACTGATTGTTAATTTCTTTAATATTTCAAGGAATTTAGCAAATTGTTTATCTTTTTTATGTTGAGCTAGTCGTTGAGGAAATGGTGGTGGAGGTTTTTCAATGTAAATTTTCATAGGTATTAAAGGATGTTCTAAGTTTGAATTTGTTGAATTGTTTCTTTTTCAATTTCCACTTCCTGTTTTTGGCTTTCAAGTTCTTTTTGAATTTGAGGTTCTAATTCTTTTTCACTCCTTAGTTGTATTGCTTTAATTTGTTCTTTTCCTTGATCTTTAGGATTTATTTCCACATTACTAGGAAAAGTTCCGGGTATTCTATTATTTAGCGCAGATAGTAATATGTCCAAGTTGAGTTTCGATATTTTTAATAGATGTTCCTTGAATTTGTAATTGATTTCCTCGAATTTGTAGTTGATTTCCTTGATTTTGTAGTTGATGACCCATATTCAAAATTAATTCATCCATAGATAATTTCTTATCTTTGAATCGAGGGTTATTGTTATTAAATCCAGGTAGGTAATTAGGTTTATAGTTTGGATTTGCTTGATTAGGTTGATTCATCCATTGTTGATTAGATGTGTTATTCCAATTAAAATTTGGATGAGTTTTCTAACTGTGATTATAATAGTTTGAATAAGGGTTATTAGTTCTATTATTAATAGCATTTAAAGTTTCATAATTAGATTGAGATTCTATGATTTGTCCAGATGAGTTTTCTTCTAAAGTAGTAGAGTAGTTCATTCCAAAATGATCTAATTTCTTAGATATAGCAGTAATTTGAGAAGCTAACATAGATATTGCATCGTTTTCATGAATGCTGGCTATCTTTTTCGGATTTACTCTATCAGCAGGCCATTGGAAATTATTTGTTGCCATTTCTTCGATTAGTGCATAGGCTTCATCAAATGGTTTAGACATTAATGAACCTCCAGCAGCGAAGATCGATGATTGATCTTAAAGATCCTACTAATCCATTATAAAAGGTTTGAATAATCGACCAATCCGGTAGCCGCATGATGTGGGCATTTCCTAAGAAGTTCCTTAAATCTCTCTCAAGCTTCATATATTGATTCTCCATCTAACCGACAAAAAGAAGTTATATCATTTCTAAACTTAGCAGTTTTAGATGGTGGAAAATATTTGGATAGAAATTTTTGTGATAATTCTCCCCAAGTTTTAATAGATTCAGGTGCTAACGAATTCAACCACATTTTAGCCTTATCCCTTAATGAAAAAGAAAAAAGTCTAAGTCTTATAACATCATCAGATACTCCTTGATATTTAAAAGTAGCACAAAATTCTAGAAAACTAGCAAGATGTAAGTTAGGATCTTCAGTAGGTGAACCACTAAATTGATTATTTTGTACCATTTGGATAATTGCAGGTTTAAGTTCAAATAAATTAGCAGCTACATCAGGGTTTTGAATAGTTAAATGAATTTCATCTGATGTAGGGTTGGCATAATCTCTTAATGGTCTTTGTTGGTTCATATTTTGAATTTTAGGAATATTCATCATTTGTGTTAAATTTATAATTTGTTTCTTTTGTTTTCTAATTCTTTTAATTGTACGCTCTAATTCAGAATCGTAAGGTATTAAATTTTTGTTTCCAAATTTGCGCATACAATTTTAGAATAGATATTAATTTATTTATTATGATTATTTTAAAATAGTCCGTTACTCTAGTAAATTTTTCTTACTTTCCCAGACAACGGCGCCAAAAACTTGACCCACAATTTTATATTATGATATTTTTAATTTAATTGCAACGACGCCAAAAACTCGACCCCGCTATATTGTATGTATAGAATTGTAATTGTTTATGTTGTGGATGTTACGCAAGTATACGTATCGTATCAAGTAATACGAGGCTCTAAGTGGAGTCCCGGTTATCGATCCCACGAGGAAAGAGAAAATTAAATAACAACTAATTTTAAAATAATAATAATAATAATTTTAAAATAGTATACGAAAATTTGGAATTCTAAATTTAAGCGCAATAAAGTAAACTAAGTATTTTAATTAGGTAACTTAACTAAGTAGAAAATTAATACGTATTGAAAGTGCAGGAAATTAACTAATCGCTAAATAAGTCTTAACTATTCGGAAAAAGTATCTTTCCCTTGTTTAGAAATTTAAGTGATTGATGAATTTAAATAGATAATTTTAAGGTATTGTGACGAATAGGAGCATTCCTATTCTTTACCCTTTGGTCCAGTGTGTAAAGAATATTGACTAATCCTATGTTTGATTATCGAATCGCGGCTAAGCTTGGAGGATACCGACCGCCACTTCGAGCTCCCACGTTCCCTCGCTCGAGGGCTAACATCTACACTTCAGCTCTCGAACAATAGGACCGAATTGAAAATTTTAGTCCGTCACACTAAAATGCTCAATTCTACGCCAGTGATATTATTTCCTATTTATTTGCACCTTCCTTCCAAGGCTTTTGAATTCCCGAATATCGGATGTAATTTTTACTATAGTTGTAAATCAACACATTTTAACAAATCAAATGGCCAGGTTGAAAAGTAAATTAAGTTTTAAGTAAAAATTATCACAATTTATTAATATATAAAAGTATCTCTATTTTAATTTCATCAAGTCACTTAATTTCATAAACGAGGAGAAAGACTAAATAAACTACTCGGAATGCATGGGAACTAAACTAAGCATGGATTTCATTTAAAGTTAAAAACAATAAATACAAATAGTTATCTTGATTTATCCCTGCGACTACCTCGTAGTTCCTTTGACTCTTCCTTCCGATGACGAGACGACTCACTAATTACTCACTAAACTCACTAAAGACTCACTAATTACACTAATTAAGATTCTAAAGACTCGCTCACACACTTATAACACACTTAGAACACACAAAAGACACAAAAGACTCCAAAAGACTGCAAAGACACAAAAGACTGCACTCAAAAGACTGATTTTCGGCCTCTATATATAGAGGTAAGCAAAGGTCCAAGAGGTGTGTAAGCATCTCTTCAAAAGGTGTCCAGGTTCAATGTATATGTGCCATTTGAACTAGCTCGCCGTCGGCGACGAACTACCTCGCTGTCGGCGAGGCTTCTAGAAAGTCTTTGAACCGCGCTATCTCGTTGTCGGCGGGCTCGGGCTCGCTGTCAGCGAGACAGTTATAAATTCTGCAAAATTTTCTTCCTCGTACCCTCGCCGTCGGCGGGCTCGATCTCGCCGTCGGCGGCTCAGCACAAATTGCATTATTTTCTTCTTTTTTGCTCCAAATCCGCTCCTTTTTATAATTTTTGCTTTTATCACCTAAATTCTCCATTCCTGCAACAAAATAAAGAAAATACCTTTCTTTAAAGTGCAATTTCATCAAAAATAGGTATGAATTTCTTAATAAATTTTTCAATGATCAGTTATATAAATCCTGAAGCTGTGATTGATCAGATACCGGGTAAGAATGATTTAAATGAGGTTACTTCTACTTCTAGAATTACTAGAGGTAAGAAAGATCTTGATGATAATGAGCTTTAACACTTTAGTTTGGAACATTAGAGGTATTGCCAAAAAGGATGCTTCTAATAGATTAAAAAATTTAATTAGGAATTATCATCTGCATTTTTTTGGAATTCTGGAACCTTTAGTAAATCCTTCCAATAATCATAAGTATCTCAGATACATTGGGAATTTTCAGCTAAATGCTAATGTTAATAATAAAATTTGGTTTCTATCAAAAGATTTTATTAAGGTGGATGTTATTATCAATCATGCACAGCTGCTGCATGTTTTCATTTCTTACTTAGATATCTCCTTCCATTTTTCTATTATATATGCTGGCTGTACCAGGCAGGATAGACAGATTTTATGGAATTTACTTAATTCCATTGGTCCTTTGGATGCTCCGTGGCTTGTGGTGGTGACTTTAATGTAATTATCGTTGTTCGGAGAGAAAAAGGAGGTATTTCTCCTAATATCAATCTTATTTCTAAATTTAATAATGCTATTATTGAAGCTGAGCTTTTTGATTTAGGTTTTACTGGTAATTCTTTTACTTGGCATAGGGGTAATGTCTTTGAAAGACTTGATAGATTTTTTGCTAATTCTTTATGGTGTAATAAATTTTCTAATTTTGAAGTTCAACATCTTGCCTTTAATGCTTCTGATCACACTCCTATTCTGTTAAGGATTTTTAATAAGATGTCTAACAATAAGTACCACTTCAGTTTTCTTAATGTCTGGCTTCAGCACCCTATTTTTTTAACTTTTGTCAAGGATAACTAGATGTTTCATAATAATGGTTACTTTCCTACAATTCTGGACAGAAACTTTGGTATATGCATAAATATCTTGCTAATAAGCTTCGTTATTGGAACAAGAATGTTTTTGGCAATGTTAAGAAGATGGTTATGGAGGCTGAGATTAGAGTTCAAGATTTAGAAGTTCTTTATCATAATAACATTATTAATATGGATCTTTTTAATCAAGCTCAGAAAGATCTTTCTTATGCCATTCATATTGAGGAGAGCTTTTATGCTTAGAAAGCTTTTAGGAATAATTTTTTGGATGGTGATAGGAATACCTCTTTTTCCAAGCATGCATTAAGAATAGAAGAAATCAGAACTATATTTCTAATATTAGAAATTCTAATGATACTGTTTTAAATAATGAAGAAGATATTATCCATGATGCTATCTAGTTCTTTTCTACTCTTTTTACTAATGACAATTGTCCTCTTGATAGGATTAATCTGGATGTTTTTTCTTTCAATGAGGAGTTACATAATATGAATTTAACTTATGTTCCTTCCATTAATGAGATTAAGAATGTGCTTGATAATATGGATGATGGCAAAGCCGTCTGGGCCGGATGGCTTTAGTGTTGAGTTTTATAAACATTGCTTGGGATATTGTTAAGCATGATTTGGTTAATACTATACAAGATTTTTTCGAGGGCATTGATTTACCAAAATTTTTCAAAAGCTCTAATATTGTCTTAATTCCTAAAGAGCATGATGCTAAGGATCGGAATTCTTTTAGACCAATCGATATTAATACTGTGGTTTCTAAACTTATTTCTAAGATTCTTGTTAATAGAATTCGTAATATTTTAAGTAAGATCATTTGCCTTAACCAAACGGCCTTCCTTAAAGGTAGGAATATTTCGGATCATGCTCTTACTGTTCAAGAGCTTCGCTCGACATCGATAAATGTAAACGTGATGGGAATATCATTTTCAAAATGGATATTAAAAAAGCTTTTGATTCTATTAGATGGGAGTTCATTATTCATGTTTTGAAAGCTTTTGGTTTTAATATTGAGTTCGTAATCTCATTTACGAATTCTTAACAATAATTTTTACTCTATTCTTATTAATGGTAATTCTTATGGTCACTTTATGGCCTCTAAGGGTATAAAGCAAGGAGATCCACTTTCTCCTTATTTATTTATTCTTGCTTTTGATTATTTTTCAAAGTGTATGAATAAGCTTTATGAGAACAATCCTTCTCTTAACTATGTGTATAAAGGAAATTTTAGTATTTCACATTTGTGTTATGCTGATGATTTGATTATCTTTACTAATTCTAATAAAAGAACTATAAAAAAGATTTAGAAGCTTATTTATCATTTCCAAAGGGCTTCTGGTTTGCATTTTTAATACTTCTAAATGCTTCTTTTATGGTTCTAAACATATTTCCTCTGTTAAGTTGAATTGGATTGCTCATTTTACTTCCTGTCATCATGCTGCTTTACCTTTTAAATATCTTGGTTTTAATTTGCCGAGCATACTAACGAGATTAATTTATTTTCTGATTTAGTGGATAAGATTAGGAAGAGAATTCATTCTTGGGAAAATAAACTTATGTCTTTTGGAGGGCGTATTACTCTTTTAAAGAGTATTATTACTTCTCTCCCTCTTTATATGATTCAAGTGATGAATGTTCCTAATGCTATTATCAGAAAATTGGAGGTTATGTTTAACAGCTTTCTGTGGGATGGTTGTAGGACAAAAGGCTTACACTGGAAATGTTGGGATAAAATATGTAAGCCTATCTCTAATGGAGGTCTGGGATTCAGAAAAATTTCTGACTCTATTCGTTTTAACTTTATGAAATTATGGTTTCATTTTAGAGAAAATAATTCCATTTGGTCTTCTCTTCTTACTTCTAAATATTGTGGTAATTTTCATCCTTTATGCATTACCTCTTCCAAGAATGATTCTTATATTTGGAAAGAGATGTTGAATGTCTCTGGCTTGGTTGAGAACATGATTTGCTGGGATTTAGGTTATGGTAATTTATCTTTTTTGTATGATAATTGGACCACTTTGGGTCCTCTTGCTTGCAGTTATGGTGGGCCTCAGGAAATCAGGATCAAAGTTAATGATTTCTGGGAGGATTCAGGGTGGAATTTGGATAAATTAAGGAATGTACTTAAGCTAAATACTGTTAATTTCATTGCTAATAATCCTTTATCTATCGACGTAAAAGATCCGCCTAAAATTAAAAGCAAAATTGGTGATTCTCTAACCAAGACCTTTGCTTCGTTCAATTTGTGCTCGTTGGTTTAGATCTGGATTGGGCTTGGAATAAATGGCTTAAGCCATCCATCTCCTTTTTCACTTGGAGATTATTACATAATTGTATTCCTATTGATGATCTTCTTAAGCTTAAAGGCTTAAGAATTGTGTCTAAATGTTATTTATGCGGTATGGAGGAGGAGAATATAATGCATATATTCGTTAACTGCAGTTTTGTAGTTCAAATCTGGAATTACTTTTTCATTATTAGTGGTAGGGATGAGCTGTTTAATGGCTACAATTCTATTGTTGAAATGTTTAGAGATTGGAACACTAAAGGGCATCCCTTTCTTAATGTTATACCCTCTATTATCGTTTGGTTCATATGGATTTCCCGTAATAATATCAAGTTCAATAATATAGCTAGTAATCCTACTCAAGTCATTGGGCAAATTACTGCTTATTTCAATAAATGCTTTCATCGTTTATGATTTCAGTAAACACATTAATAACAGATATATTAAATCTATTGCTTATAATCTCAAACTCTGTATGAACTCTAATAACAACTCTGTTACTAAAATTTTTTGGAGCAAACCTCCTGCTCCTTTCATCAAAATAAATACTGATGATGTCTGTAATACTTTAAAAGCTGGTATAGGAGGTATTTTCCGCGACTGGAATGGCATTCGTCGTGATCCGTTTTGCATCTCCTCTTCTGCTAGTTCTTCTTTAATCGCTAAACCGAGGCTATTTTATTTGCTTTATATATTGCTCAGAATAGAGGTTGAATTAATATTATTTTTGAGATTGATTCCTTATGTTTGTGGAATATACTTGCTATGCACCATAACTGTCATTGGAGTATTATTTTACAGATTAAGAAAATTAAGGCGTTGATTATTAAAATGAATGTGATCTGGACGCATACGAAGCGTGAAGGCAACGTGGTGGCGGATTGGATTGCCAAATTTGGATCATATTTGCACTAACCTTTGGTTTCTAATGTTATTCCTATGTTCTTAAATTATGTCATTATGTTAGATCGTTAATATTTTGTGTTTGTTTGTGTTTGTTTGTGGTTGAGTCGTGTGAGTTGTATGTTTTCTTTTTTTGGAAAAAGGACCCAATTTTTTTTTCTCTTTTTTGGGGATTGTAGGGTGTGTGCGTTGGGACCTTTTTCCCGGTTTTGTACTTTTTATTTTGATGAAATAAAATTGAGCCTATAGTGCTCTTTTATTAAAAAAAAAAAAAGTTAATGTATTAAAATAAGGGTTACATACATACTACACAAAATTACGTATTTACGTATCTAGCACGTAAACAGTTATATTTACATACATACCACTCAATTCATTAACATCAGATCAAAAATATTATCATCACTATCGTTAAAAGTGAAACACCTTTATAAGTTTATGTCACCAATGAGTCGTGAACATAAAATATGAAAATTTGAGAGTTATGTAAAAGCCTGAGAATTGTGTGATATGTATACAAATTTCCCTTTAAATAGCAAATATTTTTTAACTCAGGCAATTCAATCGGTTGGGTCTAGGGTTGTCAAAATGGCTCGTCGTTAGCGAACAATTCATATTCTCGTCATAGTTAAGCTTCGTGTGTGATTCATTTACTATGTTAACGAGCCAAACACATATATTTTTTTGGGCTCCATATATAAACGAGCCCAACTCAACCAAAGATTCGTCTATTTATGCTTGACTCATTTTGGCTCAAAATATATATATATATATATATATATATATATATATATATATATATAATTGACGAGTAGTATTCTTAAGAAAATTAATTGACTACAACGCTATAAAAAGTATTATCAATTATAATTATTAATTAAAAATAGAATAAAAATATATTAAATTATACTTAAATAATGATTTAATATAAATAATAAAGTTTAAATCCTTCCACAACCCTTAGGCCTTAACATCATACGGCTGCATGAATAGGTTGTTAAAATTACTCTTTGTTCGTGAACAGTTTCTTGTTCGGCTCGCTAAGAAATGTGCCGAACACAAAAATATTTTGTGTTTGAAATACAAACTAGTCGAACACGAATAATGATAATTTTTAACTAGCAATTATATATATATATATATATATATATATATATATATATATATATATATATATATATATATATATATTATTGAATCTGAATTTGTCCTCTGAATTACACCAAAGAAATAAAGCGTTGGGAACCAGAAAGAAGAAACAGAGAGAGGGGGAATACGAGGAGAGCACAAGGTTTGCCCTAAGGGCCAAAATGGGGTATTCCCGAGCTCTTTGGATCCTTTTATATATTTGAATGTAATGGTTACATTAAGTATCAAAGATAGTTTTCCTTACATGAGAGAGGTAAAAAGAGACAAGGGTCCATTCTATCGGTGACCTACATTCGAGCTTTTGTTAGCCCTCTGATCATCCGATCGGCTGGTCGACTAGTCGAAGTTGTCAGTTGGTAGGCAGGTCGGCTGCTCTAGGTGTTCGACTAGTGTGTTTAGGGTTTAGGGTGGCAAGCGCTCGATCGTCGGTTGTCCTTTTAATGGTGGTGGTCGGTCGGTCATTCACTGGAGAGTTGTGCACAGTCGGTCGTTCGCTGGAGGGTGGCGGTTGGTCGTCGAATCTCTTTAAGCTCAGCGAAACATTTTTTTTCTATACACCAACAACACGCTCCCCGTGGCCTCTTACTTCTTGTTGACAATGGTAAAATAAGAATGAGAGGCTGTAAAAATTAAAAAAATAATGTGGTCACAATAATGCAATAGTTATAATCCCTTGGTTTTTAGAAATCTGTTGCGCCTTATTTCGGCTGATTTCTAAGCGCTATCCTAAGACTTTAAGGTCAACTGTATTGATTGACAACCTAGTCACTAGGAAGATCGTTGGTCAGTTTTTGGATATGATATCGCCCGTCTTTAGTCTTACTCCTCGTCTGTCGCATTTGCTCGACTAGATTGTTGCCTCGGTTGGGTCGCATCTTTCATCAGTCTTAAGCTGATATTGTCAGTGCCTTCACAGAGGATCTCGTTGAAACCTGCTACTGGGGCGATTTGTGTCATACTCTTTGCGGAGCTTGTTACTACTAGGCAAGGAACCACCTCTTGAGCTCTTTCAATGTCGAGTTTAGAGAGTGGTTTTCGGATGCTTCAAGCATTGATAGACGATTTTTTTTTGTGCATCATGTGTTTGGACTGTTTGTGTAGATAGGATTTTCACCTGCTTTGTTGTGCTCTTCATCTTTATTGTAACTTGAGCCACCTTCACTGTAGCTTCCACAACGTTGAATTTGGGTTTGTCTTATAAATCACACCAATGGAATAGAGCGTTGGTAATTAGGAGAAACAAACATAGAGAGAAGGAAATATAAGAGAGGAGGAAGAGAGAGAGCACGAGGACTTGGCCTAATGGCTAAAACAGAATATTCCCATGCTCTTTGACCTGTATTATATATCTGAATGTAGTGGCTAAATTTATAATGAGAGAGAGATTCCATACATGAGCAGGGTCGAGAAAAAGAGGGGTCTAAAAGCCGACCCTAGAACATAAACATATCTTCCTATTTGTAGAAGATGTGAGAACCATACCATTCTAGTCCTTTTGCATGTCCGAGCCTATCGCTTGGCAACCCTTCGGTCGACGGCCTGACATTCAGACATTTGGTAGCTCTCTGATCGCTTGGTAGGCTGGCCGGGGAGGTCGGTTGGTCGCCTAGCTGAGGTGGTTAATTGACATCGGGTGTCTGGTTGGTCAGTCGATCATCGCTCAGTCGGTAGTTCGTCCCCTGAATGGCGGTGGTTGGTCGGTCAGACGGTAGTCCACTAGAGGATCATGCTCAGCCGATCATCCTTTAGAGGGTGTTGGTCGGTCGATTGGCTAGTTGTCAAATCTCTTCTTTGTTGTACCTTCATGACTTAGTATATCCAGGGTTCCACTAATCTAGAAGGATTGGTCAATGGAGACCCAAGTAGGCTATCTTTATCAATAGAGGCTTTTCTTTAACTTACCTATTGATCTGCCCCTTTTAGGAACACTCATCTCTTTTATCAAGCCTTATTACGTGCTTTTTGTATACTCTCTCAGTCATTTACAACTATTTATCATGTTAAGATGATTCACCCTCTGCCTAGTGGCCTAGTTTCGCCCTTACGAGTGAAGTTATCCCTTATATTGACCGTCAAAAATCACTTTAACTACCTATGCTTCATGACTTACTAAGCTAACACATCATATTTTATTTTTAATTTTCTTGAGATTTTTCCAGGTTGTAATTGACCAAGAGGAAACGTCGTCATGGGAGGTCCCTTTGAACTAGAATAAAATAAAATTTATTTTATATTCTGGTACATTTAACGAAGGACTTTCTATATAATTTTTCATGTGTATTCTCTAGGGTCAAGTATGGTCTAATTTCTTTTTGGGCCGCTTTTCTCCATTTTATGATATGTAAATTTTTATATATAAATATCTTCATAGATACCATTTTTTACTTTTGCTTAGTTTTTGTCCATTTTTTATCTTTTCTTTTTTCCTTTGCTTTTCCAAGCAACGATGGCCTAGAAAGAGGGGTTTAATAAGGACATTTGCTTAGCTGTTTGTTCCTGTCAGAAAAGAAAGGTGTGCAAACAATCTCCTCCAGGATTATATTATGAGGAGAATTCGCAAGAAAGTGTTGTGCGAAGTTCTTCTCAGCATCAGAGGCTTGCATGCAAGAAAGCTTGTACAATTGATGGAGGGAACTAACAATATAAAAGAGGTCGACGCATTGTCTCGAAAGAAAGGAATTATGTCATCGGGAAGAGGAGGCCTCATATGAGAATTCTTAAGCTAGTCATTCATCTTTGATGATGGACCTTGCAACAAGTAAACCCCATTTGATTGTGTCAATATTGACTGTCATACATTATGTAAGAGCTAACGAATCTCATTCTTGGACTCGTCCATCCTACACACTCCGTCCACCAAACACAAGCCTGAAGCATCTTTGTTAGCAGGATAATATTTGTTGGGAAAAGAAAAAGCATGTGCTTTATGCTCTAGTCTCTAAGGTTGTTCCTTAGAATGGTGAGCATTATAAATGGAGTTTTCATTATTGCTAGTATTACATTTGTTGGCCTTCGAGTGAGTGGCAATTTTTATAAGGGTAGGAATGCTTTCCCACATATGAAACCAAATTGTTATAAGCTAGAGAGTTCTTGGCAATGAAGATATATTAATATCATAACATTTTATGAAAATATACCACACATATATAAAAGAGGAGCTAGTAATGTTGACATCGAGAGTTTTTGCGTGGAAAATCCAAAAGGTAAAAAACCATCGGGCTAAACCTAGTTGAAATGACTCTACAAAACCGATGTGAGCTACAAGATTTTATTGACACTTGAATGATCAGAAACAATATTACATAAGTGAAAGTTATCGACGTGACTTTCGTTAGGAGGGTAGTGTAATATGTTGGGGAAGTAGCGGTGACCTGACTGTTGTGAAGATGGATCGACGGTAGAGTTCGTATGTCAAAAAATTTAATGTAAGCATCATAGGTGTGATTGTGGCCTAGTGACTGTGACACTGGTGGACAACTAATGGTGTTCAGACGATGGTAATAATCCAATGTGGTTCGACAATAGCGATTATGGAGGCCAAGTAGCAGTGGTCCAACGATGACGATGATGCTGCTCATGCAATTGTGTTCCATTGGTGGCATCGACTTGAACGAAGGTGGTACGACGACAATGATGGCAGCCAAAAAGTGGTGGTATGGTGGTTGTTGAGGCTAGTTGACGGTGGTCCAGTTGTGGTGATGGTAGTGGCAGGGCAATAGTAGTTTAACATTGGTGGAGGTCTAATAACCATGATGGTGGTGGTCGAGCAGTGGTAGTCTGACGTTTCAGGCGAGTTAAAGGTAACGACAATGATAGTTGAGTAGTAGTGGTTCAATAGTGGTGGTGTCTCGATGATGGTGGTTCGATAATGATGAGGGTGATGGCCGAGCAACGGTGTTCAAGCAATGATGATGGTCGGGCAACAGCGGTCAAGCAATGGTGATAATCGTGTAATGATAGTCAAGCAATGGTGATGGCTCAACGATGACAACAATTTGATAGTGATGAAGGTGGTGATCGGGTATCGATAATCCAACAATGATGGAGGCCCGAGGATAGTAGTCCGATAGAGATGCTAGTTGTGATCGGTTAGCCATGGTTTTGCGATTGCGACTACTCAACAGTGGTGGTGGAGCTCGAGAACCTTTAAGAACTTGGAGCTCCTCCAGCCTTCTCTTCCTCCCCACATGAATAGAGTGAGCTAAATTTATAGATTTTGGGGCAGTCTGAAATTCGTAAAAATTGAATATGGTCCACTTCATCAAACGACTCAAAATTTTTCTCTTGATTGGATGATATTTTATTGGCATTTGAGTGCCTTAGGATATCAAAATTATTTCATCTCGGCCTTGTTGGATTCGTCTCGTTGTGACCCATGATTTGACCGTAAACTTATCATATTTGGGTATCATTTAGTCCCTAAAATATATCTCAAAGATTATTCCTACACTTGAAGTACATGATTCAAACTTGATTGGACTTAGAGTGAGCTATGTTTGATATCAAATAACTCATCTTATCAAAGGCACTTTATGAAGTATATGTAATTAAATATTTGGTGCTCTGAGTGCTAATGTGCACCGAGATTTATTAATGATTAAGATATTTTTTTAAGGGACCTATCAATATTATATATATTTTTTCATATTTAATAAAAAAAAAATTACAATATATATATATATGCATGCATCGAAATAAAAATAAAGAGATGATTCATAAAATTAAATTAATATACAATTGAGACATATAATTCATGATATTTATTTATATTTAAATTTTAACTTAAATTAAAATTTAATTTGTTCATAATCAACCTATTAAATTGAATTAAATTTTGATTCAATCACTACAGTTTTATCAAATTTCAGCATTTTTTTTTTATTTTGGGCTCAAACGATTTGACCATGTTGACCAAGTTCTAAAAGCAAGCCTTCCAAGCATCACACACTCGTCCAATATGATTTAGGATGGAGAGAGAACAAAGGCAAGAGGGCGGTTCGCTCGACCTTCCAGGAAAAAATATCATATCCGGATTACGTACGTAGAGTTACGTGTGGAGTCCATTAGGATCGCGCCACCTGACGGGCGCCAGTAAAAAAAAAGAAATAACACGGAGAATATTCCTCCCATATTATTCATGTGTCATTCATGTGTTATTATATGTTATTCATGTGTTATTCTATTCCGAGAATATTTTCGGTGTTATAATAATACAATAACACATAAATAACACACAATAACACATAAATAACATAAGAATAACACTAAAAATATTCTCCGAATTATTCTAATTTTTTCTGGGCACAATCCTAATATTCTCCGTAGTCTAATATTTCTTCAACCTTCCAGGTGTTTCCATTTAACGCAAGGCGCGCTCCCTCCACGCGTCTCCTTCCTTCTTCCAATCACCCCTGCCCTCTCTCTCTCTCTGGCTTTCTCCTCCCCCTTCCAAGTATTGTCACCTACCTATCATCGGAGGGAAGAAAACATGGCGCCGATCGCTGCGGCGGTCACGAGATCTCAATCTCGCCTATCATCCTCCCTCTCCGCGGTAGCGAGCGGCTACCGCCACATTTCCTTATTCCCATCCACGAAACACACCGCAGGATCCACTCCTTCTCAATTTTCACCAGCGGTCGTGCATCACTTTCACGATTGGAAATCGCCACTCAGCCACCGTGCAGTTATTCGATCTTCCGCCGCTGTAGCCGATCGATTTGAGCGCCGCTTCGCTACTACGGGTAAAAGTAACATATCTTTTCTTCCCTCGGCTTAGTCTCGGATCTGATCTTTCTTTTGGTCGGCAGCTACGCATAACTCGTACGAGGGTATCCTGACGCCGCTGGTTAAACCCGGTGGCGGGGAGTTTGGGAAGTACTACAGTCTTCCCGCGCTCAATGATCCAAGGATCGGTGAGTTCTGCAGTGGAATGTTTGTGTTTGGGGTGTGATAGGTTCGGTTTCTTGGTTAGCATGAATGCTCCTTCAACTATGATTAGCACACCTGAATTCATTTCATCTTGGCCACACTTATTTTTATTTTTTAATTATTTAAAAATTTTATTCTATAAATATAATATTTAAATTTTTAAAGAAGTGGTTGATATGAGTTTAGCTTTCAGTGGGGTGGAGATGCACTCCTCTGTTTTCTTAACGGTAGTGTTGGGTGCAGATCGGCTGCCGTACTCAATAAAAATTCTGTTGGAGTCAGCGATCAGGAATTGTGATGAGTTTCAGGTGTCGGGGAAGGATGTGGAGAAGATTATTGATTGGGAGAATTCTGCGCCGAAGCAGGTGGAGATTCCGTTCAAGCCTGCGCGAGTTCTTCTTCAGGTTTTGACTATAGACTACAATAGCTTGTGTTCTTCGGAATTTCCCCTGCTAAACTATTGCTTAATTTTTCCCAATTTGTGGAGTTGTCGTCCTTTCTTTTTTATAATGGAGAATGTGCTGTCCTTTTTGCAATTTTTTTTATACAATAGTGTTTTTTAAGTTCATTGTGATTAACACCTAATGGGCCAACGTTCTTTTGACAATCATTAGTTTTTTTTTCTTTTTTAATTTATAAGAATGTTTTACGGAATAATAATAAAAAATGCCTGATTTATTTATTTGAGGATTATTGGGTGTTAAGGCAAGTGAGCTTAAGAATCATCAATCTTATATGTGCGACATTTTCTAATTATCTATATTCAGAAAGGTTTAATATTCATGCTGCCTAAAGTTAATGGTGTTGGGCTGGAAATATACACTACAGGCTTCGTTCAACTAGAAATCAAAATCACATCGTCGAATAGGATCACATTTATTTGAGAAATCAGGAACAAGAAGAAATCAAATAGAATCATAACAAAGTAATATGACAAAAATACATCAAGATTTATATAGAAAAACCCGAGAACGGAAAAATATCATGGTGCCACACCATCAAGAAATTTCACTATTAACTAGAAATGTACAAAAATACTTATATCAATACTTTAAAAACACAAAAAATCACAGAATTTCGCTCCAAATTCTTTCTTAATTTCACAAGAAAAAGCCCTCACTAAACTCCTCATCGACTCTTTTCTGTTTAACGAGAACGCTATCGAGAATGCCGCACGCGGGAGGGATCTACTTTGTAGCTTTAATCCTGACTTAAGTACCATAACTAGAGAAATTACTCCGGCGATGTAACTACTCCCAAAAGCAGCGTAATTATTTTTGCATACTCAGGAAAGAAGCGAATGATTCGAAACATTGTAGCCTAGTTATGCCTGTTGCGGCGTAGTTACACTGCCCGATATAGTTACGCCAATATCGTGCACGGCTACGACAAGAACAAGCACAAGAGCACCCACAAGGAGGTGCTGGAGTGCTCGTGGGTGCTTTAGACTTTATTTCACAACAATCTTCCACTGGAAACTGATAGCACTAGCATTACCACCAAATATGTACCTCCACCTATATCATCTTTATAGTCCCATATTGTGGTGTGGCTCATCCTTCGTTTCAACCTTCTTGGACTCCAATTAAAGCCAAAGATAGCTCCAGTTTCTTGATAGTCACCACCTCGTCAGCATGTCTCCATGATTCTGAGCTGTGTATCTTTGTCCAAGAATAACTGCCATCTTTTAGAAGAGAACGTATAAAGTGATCCTCAGCTGAATGTTCCTCGTCGTAGCATGAAAAGTGGCATTTTTAGCCAGATGAATAACACTCATAATTTCACTATAAAACTTTTCAATCTCCCGCTCCTTGCTCAATTATGCCATAAAACCCTATTGCCAAATTATCTTCTTGTTATCTTCGGTGTAACAATGTATTTGCCTCTGTAATTCAAAATGTAGCAATCTTTAGTAGCATGAAAACCCAACTCATTGCTTTGTTCATTAAAGTGAATTATATTATGTTGTATTCCTATCATCCAATCTCCTACCAGATCTGAACTTGCAAATATTTGTAGACCGATTCCCGCACTTCAATAACAAAGTATTCTTTTGACTGTTTCTCTCAAATATTTGAGAATCCAATTCATTGAATGATGCTTTCCCGGATCACATATGTACCTGCTGACCATTCTTACTGCATATGCAATATCTGGTCTGACATAAATCATAGCATATATTAGACTTTCAACTGCTGAAGCATATATAGTTCTCCCCAGCTGTGTTTGCTCTGCTTTATACTTAGGTGATGTTTCCTTAGATAGTTTGAAGTGACTATATAATGGGGTTTAAACAGGCTTTGTCTCACTCACGTTGAACCTAAGATCTTCTCAACATATTTTGCCTAAGATAATTTTAGTATATTTGCACTGGTGTCCTTGCTGGTCAAGGATTTTTCTACTTTGAACTAAAATTTTCATCTCAAACTCACTTGGTAATTTCTTCTTTAAGTATTTGATTTTCTCCATGTCTGCCCTTGCAATCAACATGTTATCCACATATAAAAGGAGAGTAAGATATAAAAATCACTTAAGTGTTTGATGAAACAACAGTGGTCTGTTTGACACTTCATGTTCCTAATGTTTGACATGATGCTGTTAAACCTCTTGTATCACTGTCTCGTGGCCTGCTTCAAGTTATAAAGACTCTTGTTCAACCTGCAGACCAAAATTTTCTTTCCTTGGAATGTTGTAAACCTACAATTGCACCATATATAGCTCATCTTTTAGATTTTCATGTAAGAATGTTGTCTTTACAACTATATGTTTCAAATGTCGATCTTCCTCTGCTATCAAACTCAACACAACTTTGATGGTTGTCATCCTTATCATAAGTGAAAAATTCAAGTGTAGTCAACTCATTCCTTCTATTGAATCTCCTTCACAATAAGTCTTGTCTTATAGATCCTGTTACTATGACTTGTCTTTCAGCTTGTAGACCCATTTGTTGATAATGCTCTTTTGTCATATGGTAATACCACCAAATCCTAGGTTCGATTTGACTTTAAGGACTGCATTTCATCATCCACGACAAGCCCTATTCTCTTGAATCTTCAACTTAAGTGACCTCCTCGTAGCACTCTGATTCACCATTATTTGTTAGCAACAAATAATACAAAGAAGGAGAGTACCTCTACATCAGTTGAATAACTCTACTTGACCTCTTGACTTAAATAGTAGTTGATTGAGGAACTTTCTGTGTTTCATTAGATTAAGAACTTTTTCTTTCTCTTCCCACATAATCATTAAAATCTTCCATCTCAATATATTTAGAATCTTTAGGATTAACTGATAGATAATCCTAAGTTATGATCTTGTCCTTGTACATCTTCATTTTATTGAATTTAGCATTTCTGCTTGTGATGACTTTTTTTATTTTGATAGTTTCAAAACATGCACCCAAACTCATTCGAGCCATAACTAATGAAGGTGCATTTCATATACTTCAAGTTAAGTTTACTCCTGGACTCTATATTAACACGCACATATGCAAAACATCTAAATATCTTCATGTGAGATGGATTTATCTCTTTATCACTCCAGGGTAGATAAGACTTCCTTCAAAGATGCTGACAAACCACTGTTGATTAGATACTAATGGTTATGTTTATGCATTCAACTACTTCGTTACATTGTGAAGTTCTTGGAACAATATAGTCATTCATGATCTTTTCTGAAGCATAATAATTTTTGAACTTTTGATCACGATACTTGCCACCATTATTTGATCTAAGACTTCAGATTCAAGTCTATCTCGTTTTCTATCATAGCCTTCCACTTCTTAAACACTTTAAATACGTTTGATCTTTGCTTTAAGTAAACTCATGCATTTCTAGTGTGATTATCAATAAATACGACAAAGTAGTGAGAACCTTTAATGAACTGAATTGGAGTAAGATCCCATATATTAGTATGCACCAACTCTAGTTTCTTTAACTTCATCATTGACTCATTTTTAGATAATGAAACTTTCTTCTGCTTATTTTGCACACTATTTTCACATAAATATAAATCTAATTATTTCAACTCCTAAAACTTATTTTTTGAAAGTATATGCTTTATACCTTTCTCGCTCATATGGTCAAGCTTACGGTGTCATAGACTGACACCGACATTGATTTCAGCCACATCAATGAAATTCACCATCTCTTTAATAAGGTAAAGTGTGCCTTCATTGTTGCTTCGAGTCATCACCATTGCCCCCTGGTCACCTCCCACGAGTTATCTGTGAAAGTAGCGAGGAACTCTGACGCCAGTTGGCTCACCGAGGTCAGATTTCTCTTCAGACGTATAACATGTTTAACTTCACTAAGCCTCCACATTGTTTTATTTGTTCACTTGATATTTAAATCATCATTTTCCACAATATTACATGCCTTAATATCTCTCAAGTAAACCTTCCATAAATCACTCTTAAGTGTTATTATTGAATACTTCTTTATCGGGGCATGCATGAAAAGAGACATCTGAATCTACTATTCATGATTTAGTGCTTACTAGAGATAAAATCAGGGAGCTACTTTGGATTTCACATGTGGAGTGATTTGTAAAAAGATTTCTTTCTTGTCCACCAACAATCTTCCTTGAAGCTTTACAGCCTTTCATGAAATGTTATGTCTTTTCGCAGCTCCATTACTCTCCTCTGTCATTTCTTTTGCTCGGCTTGAACGTTGTTCTTTTTTACTTGAAATTTTCTCTACCTGTATTCTTGTCTGGACTCTTTCCTCTATTTTTAGCATTCAACGCAGTCTAAAATTTAGCAATAAAGCAACAAGCAAATAAAATTGTGATGGTAGTCTAAAAAGCAAAACAGCTATAAAATTGTCCCAAATAGACCCTAGCATTATATAATTGTTGAAGTAATGAGCTTGACGCTCAAAGGAAGAGAAATTTTGTTGACTCCAGTGAGTGTGCATTGCACCAATCCCTTTACACCAAATTAGCTTTACAGTACTCCATGTTCTTTATGATATATTTAAAAATTTCATATTCCCTATTATTTCAAAAAAAAAAAAAAAGCAAAAAAAGAGTGAGACTGGAAGCAGGTATTGGGTAAATGACCATGGCTGCCACGCTTCATGATTTCTATTTGAAGTGTTTCATGTGGTTCCTTTTATTTTATGCTACCCCATATATATATATATTTTGGGTTTTTTGGTGGGGCTTGGTAAATTTGTTATAGTTAATGATCAACTTAACTCTACTTGTGCCTATAATTGCCTTGCGCCCTTGCAGGATTTCACTGGAGTTCCAGCTGTCGTTGATCTTGCATGCATGCGTGATGCAATGAACAAACTTGCGAGTGATGCCAACAAAATCAATCCTTTAGTAAGTAACTCACTCTCATAGATCATAGATACGGGTGTAATAGTAATTTCGAATCTGATAGCAAATAGCCTAGCAATCCAAATATAGTCAATTCACTTTATGTCATTATTTAACATGTGACCTACTCCATTGTTTGGGCGACCTAACACACTGCCTACTGGTTTTTGTTTTGTCCTGATTTGCTAGCTGAGGTTCGACTGAACTAAAACTTCATTAGTAAAGCTAATCTTATAACAATTCCATTGCTTATGAAAATTTTTTAGCTTTTAGCAACTTTGCAACCCTTAAACTTTCATAGGCATGTCTACGCACATGCACACATGCACGTATAATTGAGATCTAGTTTTTCTTGCAAGTTACTTTATTTAAAATGTACTTCCTAGGTGTGAGAGTTTGGGAGTGCAGTTTTCTAGAATTTTTTTAATTATATTTTGTTCAAATTATGATTTTGTTTGGGAAGATGACAACTTTTTTACCTACTTTAGCAAGGCTAGTTGTAGTAACCAATTTCCACCCCACAATGCTTCATCATCACCAACACTCATTTTGAATGCATCGTCTTCGTCAAATAGTCATGTACTTCGTTGTTCTTTTGTTTTGTTATGCATAAATTGATTATCATACTGTTATCTTTGTTTGATTAAAAGTGAACGAAGAAACTATATAATATAGAAATGATTTTTCATTCAGGAATTCTTCTTGTTGTACTAGTTTTAATGTGGAATTGATTGCATATATAGGAAAATATTGATCTTCATTGCAGGTGCCAAATTTTTTTTTGAGGGGTTTGCATATAGACCATGCAATTCTCATGCATTTACATATATAACACTTATATTTTGATATTTACTTATATAACACGTTTAATATTAATGGAATCACAACTTGTTGGAGGGTGGTGATGATGGTGATTAAGCAGCACTAGTTACGAATGAATGGAAAATGTTGATAAGGACAGTCCCAAATCATTGGAATATAATTAATGATGATGAAGAAATTGTTTGGTTAACCCTAATACTTCATAATGGATATTTGTTCTCAACAAATTCCAAATTATGAAGTGCTTTTCGAACAAGTTACGATGTAACAAGAACCAAATGAAAAGCTAAAGGTTTTTTTTTTTTTTTGCTAGTTTTATATATTTTCCTATGCTTTTTAGCATGTGTAGGCACATAGAAATACTCAAATTAAATACTCCATGGTAAACTTTTCTAGCTATAGATTGGATGTCTTAACAAAATCTAATTTGTAAAAACTCAATGCTATTGGTTGGATTTTGATATTTGTGAAAGTATGTGTAGCAATACCATTATCTACTTCATCTTCTTTGCTTAGATCTTTTGGTGTAACTGAAATTGATATCCAATGCTGCTGTATTTCCTAGACAGTGAGATGCTTAGATTACCATTTTACTGGAGCAAATTATGGTATTTGACTTTACCACCATTCTTGGTGCATGCCAAATATGTATTGAATAAGTTGGTATTCGTTTAAATTGCCAACTAATATTGTCTTTTTTGGTAAGTTGTATAAATAATTGAAGTGCAAGTAATATATTGTTTTAGTATGTCACCCAAAACATGGAAGGTGGTACATTTTGGTTATGTGGAATATATGATTAAAATAACTTAATCTCAACTCAACAACCAAACTCTAAATGGGATATACAATAATCTCCTGTAAAAAATAAAAAGGCGGTCGGTTTTTGCGTATATACAATACATCTTTGATCTATATAAAAAAATATATCTGAACTTATGATATAATGATTTATGAACTAACAACTCCTGGTCCTTGCCTTAACAGTGTCCTGTTTCTCACTTTTCATGAAGACTCATGCTCATACATTAGCTTCAATACGGACTTGAAACATACAAAATAGAGGTCAGCATGCACAAATACGAGTATAACATGCATCGTATTATAGGTCATGCCCGACGTGAGAGTCTGTCCTATCGAGTGAACAAGGAAACTATAAAATAGCAAAGTTAATTTTATTAAAGCAATTGGAAGCCGAACAAACTACCATCATTGAAATTGAATACAAAATTGTGCTCTGATTGCACTTTTTTAAACCTCAAGTATATGAGATAAAGTAAATGGACCTTATTCTCAAACAGCTAGACAAGCTTTTTAAGTTTAGATGAAGTAGAGAAGATTTATAATCCAAGGAAAGAAAATTTTATCGACAACCCAGTGAGGATGCAATGCATGAAAGGTAATTATTATTTATGAAATGTAAAAACTAATAGTTTGCCATCCTAACTAGGTTAAATCACGTGGTCTGACCTTAAGTCATAAAATAAAAATACACCCATCTTGGTCATTATCATTGGCATATTTTTAATTATAGACATAATAAATAAATAAAGAAAAAACCAAATTTATGAAGCTTTGCATGGATCACTACTACATGTGATTCTTATGAAATCATGATGTAATAAACATAGGGCTTTTCATCAATTTGTTGTTAATGAAACTGAAATGTCTGATTAATGGACAAAGGCTATAATTATAATTGAAAAACTATTCAAATTGAACACAATTGATTGAAACGAGGGATCCCTTGTATAGATAATTGATACACAATCTCAAAGGAAAACTATTGCTGATGAATATGCTCCTGTGATAATAATTCACCAATCAACTTGATTGTATTTGTTAAATGAAAATAATATTGGATGTTTTTGCTAGGCAAACTCATTAGATAATGTTTATTAATTAAGACATGAATGACTGAGCGTAGGCACTATAATATTTAAGGTATTCTTTGATAGCATTTATAATGATTGCATCGATTAGACCTATCTTATATGGCCAAAGTTATTAGAGGTGACATTTACTAAATAGTTATAACAATTCTATACATTTTATAAACAATTATGCGAAGAATTAATGTTAATGAATTTGATTGCTAAAACAAATACAAGAGTTTTCAAATCATTATATCTATCTATCTATCTATCTATCTATCTGGTAACGTCTCTTCAGACTATCATTGATTATATTATATAATACATTGGTCTCTCAGAGTACCTTGAATCGAAAGGAAGGTTGTCACACATTTGATAGTCATCAACTCCTCTATTAAAGAGACGGTATTGTAGGTTCATCAGCCATGCTGGCCATTGGTATCTATTAGAGGGTATTATCGGCAATCATTTCATCAAGCACACTAAGAAAATTTATATGCATGGTATGCATGAAGAAGCAGCATTGAAGTTATGCCATTACATGACATCTCTCATGAGTATTGAATCTATGCACCATTCTTCATTGCAAAACTACTTACACATCATAAAAAATCACTGTAAATAAATACATTTTTTATTGACCACTAATATTAGGTAAAGCCTATAAATTATATTGGAGAAACACCCCTAATAATGAGGAGTATTTTTATACCATAATAAATTAAAAATTAATTTGAAGCGTAATTTTGAATCCAACACCTCTCTAGGCTCCAAAGAAATAACATTAGATGAAGACAATCTAAAAGCAATAGATAAAATTAATCATATCTGCACATACAAATATTTATCTATGTGCACATACAAATATTTATCTGCAAAATTAGTTATTTATGCCAAAATTCAAAGAAACTGGAATAGTAACATCTAATTATAATTTTCCTGCTCGATCTATAGTTTTAACATAAACTATTTTTGGCCAAAATTCTTTTTAGTATGTGTGTAATCACACAAGCAAACAAACCTAATAACAAAATTCCTATAGTAGTTTCAATAATTTCCATCCTTCTCACAAGCAGACAAACCTGACAACAAACATCGTACAACATTTGCAGCAATTTCAGGAATCTTCTAATAGGAACGAGATAAGTCTCCACATACATTAGGGCAAAATAAAATATCTTACTCCGCCGACACAAAACAATACAATCTCAAACAAGATGTAGATAGTTTTCTGCTAAGCCAAAACCCTAAGATTCAAGACAAAAATCACATTCCCCAACCCTAGTCTTATTATATACAAATAATAATAAATAACAAATGATTAAATTGTTCTTTTAGTGTTGCGCCTAAAAAAATTATGTCTTTGAATTATTTTGGCGGGCTCGGAGTTGGTTCAGTGGGAATACTCGACTCAGTGGAGCACTAGGCAGAAGGCGTAGTAGGCATCGATCTTATCAATACTCCCCTTCCAATAAGACACATTGTCCTTGAGGTGGAAGAAATGAAACCACTGTTCAATCAACTTGTATGGTTCCCATTCCGCGTCATAATCTAACATCCCTTTCAATTTAATCAACACTTCCTTTCCACCTATCGATTCGCGACGGACCCATTTTAACTTGAAATGGCTCCAAGAGAACTTGCATATCCTCATTGAAAGTAGGGGAAAGTAATGAAGACATATTATCATCAATAGCACTTCTCAAATGTAATACGTAGAACACTCAATGGAGTGTCGATGAAATCAACAATTTTAAATGATAAGCCGCCGCCCTAACGCGCTTAGTGATCTCGTAAGGACTAAAATAGCATGGGGAGAGCTTCTTATTCCCACGTCTGGCCAATATCTTCTGTTTGATAGGTTCAAAATTTTAGACCCTATCTTCTACCGTAAACCGTACATCCCTTCGTGTCCCTTAACTTGCTTCATTAGTTGACAAGCTTTCAATAAATATTTATTCAATTCCGCCAACTCCTCTCTTCTGACTATCGATCCGTCAGAGACATGGGAGTAGTATTGTGTCCATAATCCATCAGATAGGGTGAATCGTGGTCATATAAGGTTTTCAAAGGAGTGGTCATGATACAATGTGTTGTACCAATACTTTGCCCAGGGTAGCCATTTAGCCCCACTGCTTGTTGGATCAGATGTAAAACAACACAAATAGGTCTCCACGCATTCACAACTTTAGACTGTTCATCAGTCTATGGGTGACACCAAGTTTTTGAAAATCAGATCAGACATCAAACTCGAAGAAGTAAATGTTTATGGTTCATTGGTTCAACCAGTGTTGAATCAAATGAGGTAATATATATAAATACTAATTAAATATGGATTTAATGATAATATAGCGATGTAATAATGATAAATAAACATATTATAACAATTAAGAATTCAAAAAATTGTCATAATTTAACGTGTATACATTCATTATGTAATTGTAAATTTTAAATGGAAGATGCAAAATTATAAGTATAGTAATGACTAACGAGTCATTAACCGTATTAAAATAAAATCTTACATAATATATATAACATAAATAAAATATTAATAAAAACTAGAAACAATGTACCAAAAATTAAACATAAATAAAATATAATTAAAACTTTTGAAACAGTGTTCAAAAAATTAAAAACTAACATTGAATGCTCTCTTATAACCATAAATTTGGAAATGAGAAACATGTCAACTAGTATTCTTTTATATTTTAAAGTTTAAACTTCCTAATCCACTTTAGCTAATTCATTATTTAAATTATGCTAACCTTTTGTTTCATTTCCAACACGAGAAGACAAAGAGGCGAGAATTGGAAAGCATTTGCCAGGGAATTTATTACAGGAATCGGTTCGCCGGTCTACTGATTGAACTGTCGGTTCAATCGGTTTTGAGCAGTTCACAGACAAATAGGGGTTTTTATATGGTTCAGACCGGACTGACCACCGGTGTGCGGTCGAACCGGCTTGTTCGATTTGATTTTCTAAACCGTGGGTGATACACTATACTTTTCTTCAATACAGTCCATTGTATTCTGAACAGTTCTCTCCAGAAATGACATAAGAAGACATTGTCTTAATCGGACACTATCGATTTTGGAATCTCATTCAAAAGGACAACCTCAAGTATAAAAATTACAGTGACAGAAACAATAGTGGTAGGGATGACGTAGAGGTACAAAGTGAGTGTATTTACTACACCAGTTAACTACCACCGCCAAGATGATCATAAATTCTTCTAAGGCAAGCCTACAATGAAATTTATCGCACCTCTGCTCATACATTATCCGGTAAAAATAGAGGTTGTAGCAACTTTATAGATACTAACACCATGTACTTGTGCTGTTGGCACACATCACATCTTGAGACCACGTCCTCCACGTTCTTTCTCATTCCCACCCAATACAATTGTACTGCTATCTCCGATATGTTTTGAATTACCCCGCATGCCTCCAGGTAGCGCTGTCGTGAAACTCCTGTAATAACTTCAGTATGTGTCTTAAATCTTGTGGTAGTACATAGTGTCGTGAATAAAGTAAACGTTAGTCATTTTGTGAATGATCATGATAGCTGATCTCGCCATTCAATAAAGCCAATTGGATTTTGCCTGATTCCTTCTCTGCTTCACTCTCTCGTCTCAGGACCTCTCAATCTAAGACAAAAGAATAACTCTCTTATCTCAGGACCTCCCAATCCTAGACCAAAGAGACTGACAATACTAATATGTGATGTTTCTCCATGCGCCATGATAAGGTATTATCTACCTTATTCTTTAATTCTGGGCAATACTGCATCTCAAAATCATATCCCAATAGCTTAAATAAGCACCTTTGATGTTTCTCAGTCACCAGACATTGTTCTAAAAAAAAATTAAGGTTGTGTTGATCCGTGTGTATTGTAAAACGCCGCCCCAACAAATAACGTTGCATTTTTGAATAGCAAGCATACTCGACACAAGCGCCCGCTCGTAAAATGGCTTGTATGCTTGCAAACTGCACTTGATTGAAATAATTGATGGCTCATTGACATTGTATGAGGATTGTGCCTAACCCATAGTCTGAAGCATCCATATCTACAATGAATGGTTGGCTGAAGCCAGGTAACGCCAACACTAGTACATTCTTCACAACCTTCTTAATTTCACAAAAGCTCGGGTCACTACTTTCTCCCATTGAAAGTTATCATAATTGAATTGCTCCATCAAAGGCCACACAATCTAGTTCTAGCCCTTCACGATCTTTCGACAGTATTTTGTATGTCCTAGAAATTCTCTCAACTCCTTCAATATCTTAGGCAGTGGCCAATCCGACTTAGCTGTCACTATCGATTGATCCACTGACACCCTTGCAGCCGACAACACATGTCATAAGTACCTACATTTGATTGTGCAAACAAACACTTCTCCAATCAACGTATTGGTGCTCACTGAGCATCGTCTACACATTCGTCAAGTGATCAATGTGGTCTTCAGAGGGGTGGTTGTACACTAGGATATTGTCAAAGAATATCAACATACATTTTTGGAGTAAAGGCTAAAACACCTTGTTTAACGGTGATTAAAGTATAATCGGAGCATTAGTGAGCTTGAGTGGCATAACCAGAAATTTCTAGTGACCCTGATGTGTTTGAAAAGTAGTTTTATGCACATCTGATGGTCGCATCTAAATTTTATGGTATCTCGACTTCTAGTCAATCTAAAAAAATACAACAATCTCAAACACTTGTCAATTAGCTCATCAATCATTGAGATTGGAAATTTGTCAGGTATTGCTTCCTTATTTTGATTCCAGGTTTAACTTAAACCATGATAAAAATACAAATATTATTGCTGAAATTTAATAGGGTTACAACAAAAACTATTGACAATAGGTAATTAACAATACAAGCATAAAAAAACACCCTGAAGTGAGGATAAAATCGGTGGGTTGTGGCGTAACAACTGGTTGGAAGGTGGCATTGGTAGGAAGGGATTTTAGAGGGTTGTGGGGCACAGGTAGTGTTGCGAGATATCATGGCAGCAAGCAGCCAAGAGGTTGGGGGTCTCGATAGTAAGCAGGAAGATTGGAAAGAAGTGGTTGCAGCAGCAGGTAGTAGGTCGGGAAGGACTTGCGGCAGCTGGGGAAGGGACAAGAGGGAGTTGCGACCAGTATGGGATGAGTTGGAGTGAGTTGCGATTGATTTGGGATGGACTGGAGGGAGCTGCGGTTGAGGAAGCAGTAGGACACAGAGGACTTAGCAGGTTGGACAGCAGGCTTGCTTTAGGAGGTGGAGCTGCTGGAAGAGCATATGGCAGCAAGAGGTGAAAGTCGGAGAGGATAATCATTATCAGGGAAAGAGATACAGCTAGAGTACCACCCTACCCGTTAGATACAACCCTAGACATAAACAATTTATAGACCCTTACATGTAAAAGAAAAGGAAATGAATAGAAAATGAATCTCCCACATAAAAAAGGAAAGGAGTGAGAGGCAGCCCAAATCTAGAAACAACGATTGAAGGCTTCCCATATGGAGGGGATCACGTAAGGAAGGGAATAGAGGGGGGAATAAACAGTCCTGCCCCCTAAGGAAGTTGCCTGGTCCAGCAATGATCTGGACCAACCTTTATGCTAGCGGTTCAACCGGCTGGCTGTTTCTCACATCCGTGTGGGGTAAAGATCTCTCCCGTGTTGGTCTCCTGTGGTTGGGGGAGCTTCGACCTCATTCTTTGAAGCTTTTGGTTCTTGTCTTCATTCCTGGTGGCACATAGATCTCACTGTCGGTACGCACAGTCCCCCGAAGAATTGGAGAAGTCTTTCCCACGTGCGAGCACATGTCCATATCGATCTGCTCTCTCAAAGTTTTGGGCCACACCTGTTCTGTTAAATTTTCCCAAAGTAACCCACTGTTCGTTTAATTGGGCGTGCAGTGAGAGTAACTTAAACCTTCCCTCAAGGCAGTGGTGCAGGTGGTATGGTGTCGACCATAAGACCTTGACATACCCTCGGTCGTATCTGTCTTGCATCTGGAGTAGGTGTCTCAGTCATGTTCTGTGGCATCACTAAAAGTAGTCACACTGACGTCGCTCTGTTAGTAAGATCTCATGTGATCTCTAGCTCCGTCGACGGAAGTAGAATGATGCGCTTCCCATTCTTGGTGAAGGAATGTGCTTTAAAATCCATCATGCTTAGTCTTCTAGTCAAATTGCCGCGATCTTCCCAATAAAATGTGACAGACATCCATAGGGACCACGTCACACTACACCTGGTCCTGGCCCTCAAGTGAAAATTCTGCTAAGCATCTCCGGTCGATACTGATCCGATTCTCTTTCTTCAACCACATCAATGAATACGGTTGTGAATGCCTTTGAGTTGCAAGTCCCAATTTCTTGATCATCTGTATCGATGCCAAGTTCCTGTTGCTCTTATTGTCGATGATGAGACTGCATACCTTTCTGTTTACTGTGCAATAGGTGTAGAATATATTGTGTTGAAGCCACAACAGATTCCTCGTGTCCTCAATCTGTAGGATCTATTGAATCACAAGCGTATCTCCTTCGTCTGGTGCACGCTGTTACACCTCACCATGTTCCTTAGCTTTCTGCTAGTCGCTAACCTCCTCCACGATGCCCTGGTCTGTGAGTGTGACTACCCTGCTTGCGGGACAGCTGGAGGCTATGTGGCCATAGCCGCTGCATCTGAAACACTTCCTGGCCGTTACAATATTAGGGGAGCTACCTTTCTCCTGTTTCTTTCCGCTCTGATTTGCAATGTCATTTCCTTGTCCGGGCTTGCTAATTTCTCTCAAAGTAACCTTGTCGGTCGTGATAGCTGTGACTGCCTGCCTAAAGGCTGCTTTCTGAAGGATGGCTGCTGCCTGCTTTGTTTTTGTTATCTCTCCATCTTCAATGCTAGCGTCTTGATATCCCCAAGCGTCCAATACGGTTGTAGCTACACCACATTACTAATAGTCGACTTAAGACCTCCAAGATGTCTGGCTACTGTATGCTCCTCTAGCTTTGTCAGCTTGCACTGCAGCTATAAATGGTCGAATTGGGCTGTGAGCTCATCCACTGAATGATCCTGCTGTTGCAGATTATGGAGCTTCATAAACACGTTCTGACGACAATGGGAGGGAAGATATTTTTTTTTGTATGACTTTCTTCATCTTCTCCCACTTGGTAATCTTATCGATGTCTTCACATTTCCCTTGTCGTTGTACGCTCTCCCACCATAAGGAAGTGCTCTACTTCAGATTAATGGCGACTAGCTTGACCTGTCTATACACTGACACCTCCTTATACTCGAATATCCGCTCAGCAGCTTACAACCAATCAATGAATTCATCTAGATCCATGCCTTCCTCAAACTTTGGTAAATCCACCTTGATTCCGCAGTCTCTGTGTCCTCCAAATGACATCTCTTCTAAAAAATTCTCCCTCTGGGAGGGATTCATTTATCTTTCTCTAGGTCTCCTTTGATATTGGATTCCGAAATGTCGGAGCCTATCTCTTCATTGCTGAAATTATCCCTATGGAAGGGATTCAATTCTTCTTCTTTCGCTCATTCAACTCTCCAAATCTCGGTTGAGGGTAACCTCTTCTTGTGCCAATGAAATTCTCGCCGTATCTCTTGCCGGGTAGGCTCAAACATATTTCTCCTCGGTGGAATGGCTAGGGGTTAAGGAATATAAAAGATTTTTTTTTTTTTTTTTTGTAGGGTTAGGATTTGGGTTGTGGAAAGAAAATTATTTGGTGGAGATGAGAAGGGTGCATGCGATTGGTGGCGGGTGTAGAATGTTGTTTATGTTTGCTGATTTTGAAAATCAGGAAAAGGAATTTGATACTTGGGGATATGGTTTGAGCATAGGCGGATGCATGAAACCTTAGGATAGGATTAGGGTCAAGCTAGCTCTGATACCAAATGATACCGAAGTTAACCTAAATCACGATAAAAACACAAATATTATAGCTGAAATTTAATAGGGTTACAACCAAAGACTCCTAACAATAGGTAATCAATAACACAAGCATAACAGGCTCCCTAAAGTGAGGACGAAATTGGTGGGGTGTGGCGGGACAACAGGCGGGAGGTGCTAGTTGGGAGGTGGCAATAGCAGGGAGTCTGGAGGGATGTGAGGCACAAATAGGGTAGCAGGAGATCACAAAAGCAAGCAACCAAGAGGTTGGGGGTCTCGATAGCAAGCAGGAAAATTGGAAAGAGGGGGTTGCAGCAGCAGGTAGTAGGTTAGGAGGGACTTGCGGCAGCAGAGGAAGGGACAAGAGGGACTTGTGGCTGATTTGGGACGTGCTAGAGGGACTTGTGGCTGATCTGGGATGTGCTGGAGGGAGTTTTGGTTGGAAAAGTAGCAGGATACTGGACTTAATAGGGTGGACAACAGGCTTGCTTTAGGAGGAGATGGGGCTGCTGGAAGAGCAGTTGACTGTAATGAGGTTGGCTGGAGGCGGAAGTCAGAGTGATAATCACCACCATGGGAAAGGAATGCAACCAGACCACCCACTCTTCATAAACAACCTTAGACAGGGAAAACAAGACGGCGACTACTATACTCTCAGAACTAAAATCAGAAATAACATAAAACTAAACCCTATAACTGGAAAACAACAATTTATTGACTCTTACATGAAGAAGAAAAGGAAAGGAAATAAAAGGAATCTCCCACACGAGAAGGAAAGGAATGGGCGACAGTCCAAATCCAAAATCAACAATTTAAGACTTCCCATATGGAGGAGATCGTGTAAGGAAGGGAATAGAGAGGGGGAATAGACAATCCCGCTCCTTAGGGAAGCCGCCCGGTCCAATTGTGACCTTGACCGCCCCTTTATGCAGGACAATTCACCTGGCTGGCTGTTTCCCACATCTGTGCGGGATAAAGGCTGCAAGGGCTAGAGAAGGGCCTCACACTAGGTTGTATGATTCTTGCTTCCAATATTTCTCGGATCAATCTCTTGATCTTGTCCTTGTGCACCCGGGGATAGTAGTATGGCGCCCACTTGTAGGAGAATCCTCCAATCTTAAGATTATCACATGCTGGGGTTTCCTCTGAGGAGGCAATCCACGTGGCAATTGAAAATTTTTTGCAAATTGTTGTAAGAGTTGTTGAACTGGTGTCAGAATCTCTGTCTATTGCATATCATATGTTTGTTCCATGCTATGCAACTCGATTGAGAATTTCAACTGTCTTGAATTTTCCTAACTATTGCCTGGAGCGTCACTGAGATCTTGCACAAATTTGGGTCATCATTAAGCACTACCGTCTTCTTTTACTTCTGAAATTTCATTGTCATGAGTTTCCAATTCATCTTAGGGTGCGCTTGGGGTAGCTTCTGAGTTGTGGCGCGACTCCAAAACGCAGAAACTCATGTTTGGAAAATTTGTTGCGGTGGCTGTTTGGGATAATCTAATGTAAACACGGGTTGCGGTTTAGACCCTGCTGACAGCGTTTTGATCGTGTGATTTCCTTCGCGTGCCCTCGGTTTTGTTCGTGTGCCCTTGGTTTTCTTCTTTGTTGTGCTTGGCGCACTTGTGCCCTAGATCTCTTCACCTCTTCTAACTCCGGTCGACGGTCTTCGGTGACACTCATCTCCTTTTTCCCTTTTCGCCGGTTCCGAGCTCATCTTCTCATCTGTCCTCTGGTATTTCTTACCCCTGTCTATCCCCTTTTCGTGGCCCCTTCTGTGAGGTATGTGGTTGATGTTGGGCTACAGTTTTTTGGGTTTCCCTGCGGTGGCTTGTTTTTACGAATCATTCTATGTGCTTACGACTGTGATTTCTATTTGTGGCTTTGTGCCTTGCGGTTTATGGTTTAGCTATGTGATTGCCTCTTGTGGCCTGATTTTTAGTTCTGTCATTGTTTTTTTGTGGGCTGGTTTTATGGATTTCTATAGATAATTTGATAAAAAAATTTGAGAGGAAAAATGATGAAAAATTGTCGTTTGCTGCTTGTTTAGGGCTTCACTCTATGGAATCATTGAAAAAAAGAGGAAATGGTTGTTGTGTGCTGGTGTCCTATGTTGGTTATATGTGTGCTAGCTATATATGTTTTCGGTGGCTATGAGCTGGTGGTGGTGGCGACGGCGGTGTTGTGTCGGTTGTTTGTGTGGTGATGTTGGTGATGGTAAGTGAGTGGTGTTGTGGTTGGGGTAATTGAGTTGTGGTGGTGTATGTATTGGTGGTATAGTGATGATGCTGTGTTGTGTGTGTAAAGTTGATTAAATTACTGTTGTGTGTATGAGTTGGTGGCAGAGGTGATGTGTAGGTGGTGTTTATATTGTTTATGTTGTTTATCTGGTTGGGTCGTGGTGATGTATGTGTTGGTGGTGTTGTGGGCGAAGTGGTGATATGTGTGATTTGGTGTTTATTTTTTTATGGCAAATGTTTATGTTTAGTTTTTATTCATGCTAGTACACTCAATGATTAAAACCAAAGAGACTGATTCATCTGTAATGTGGGATAAGGATACCAAAATAATATTTTGCGTCCTATGCTTCTAGGAGGTCGAGAAGAGAAATAGGCCGACAATCAATTTCAACAAAGAGGGATGATAAAATATCATAAAAAAATTTAAGAAAGTATAGATAGAGACTACGATAAAATGGAGTTGAAAAACAAATGAGATCAGCTGAAGAAGTATTGGAAAATTTGTAAGGAATTAATGCGAGGAACCATGAGCTTGGGTTGGGATCCTATAAACCAAACAATTGATAGTTACAAGGAGTGGTGGCATGAGACAGTGAACATTATTGAAACGCCACTGCTTTTGTTCATTTTTAAATTTTTTTTTTCAAGTCCATCAACATGTCAATTGAATTTGTAGGTGGTGTTAGCTTTATGAAATATAAATACAATGACATCAGTCATGAGCTGGAAGAGAAGTCAGATAATATGTTTGGTGGTGTCATGACTACAGGTACCAATGCATGCGCCCCCAGTGAGGTGGCGTTTGGTGGCACCCCTGCAAATTTGACAGCTGACCAACCATGTGATTTTAACAAAGGCTTCAACCCAAACCACAATGAGGTTGAATCCACTAGACGGTCAAAGTTGCCAAGAGCTGAGAAGAAAAAAGCCGGAGCTGCTTTCATTAGAAGTCAGATAACTCCTTGCACTGCTGTCCCACCACAAGCAACATATGTGCAACAGGTTATGCGAATTCTGGAGGCAACTCCAAAAATTTTTGAGAACATGCCGCTGTATTTGTTCTCTATGAAATTGCTTCATGATCCGACCCGTAGAGAGTTTTTTGTGGATTACCTACGTTATTTTTATGGGAATAGTGACGCTTAAGGGACATTTTTTTTCACTAGATTTTTGTGACATTTTATATTTGTTATTTGTTTATTTACTTTGGACATGCTGCTTTAGACATTTTTTCACTAAATGCTTATGATTTTTCATGCTGATTTGGACATATATGCTGCTTTGGATGGGTCTTTTTCCGTCTTTGTTATGTTTTCTATTTACTTAAGTAATGTTATTTTGATGATGGTTTTATTCATAACATTGTACGATTGTAGCTAATGCTTATGTGTTTGCTACTTCAACACTGAAATGCATGGACGCTAGCAAAGAAAGACGTAGGAGAGTGTCGGCCGCTGAAGTGCTGCGATGCGATTTAAATTTAATATGAGTATATGTATTTTGAAAGTAAGATTTTTAAATTTTAAAATATGAGAATGAACAAATCTCATTCGTTTAGCAGTTTAAATGAACGAGCGTAATATCGCGAGTAACACATCTATTCCAAAGAATAGACACCCTACTTGACGATATCACTCGATCAAATAAACTACGAATTCACGACATCCGTTCCAGTCGCGAACCTTTATGTGGACCGACAAATTCCCTATTTAATACAAAATGATTAAATAGGGTTTATATTATCTCGAAGTCTTTAAAGCTCCCTATAGATGCAGCTCTCATAGTCAATTACCCCTCAAATGACCGAAGTCACCTGAGAGAACTCTCGATTTAGATCAAGGGTTTCTATCTTCATGAAATCAAAAGGTACGGTTTTCAACGAAGTGTAGCAATAGGAAATCCAACAGGTGAAAGACGCAATGTGGAACAGTTATTTCCAAAGTCAAAGAAAAGAGAGGTAGAGGATGTCACAGATCTCGAGGAGAATCTCGATGAGGTCCCAGACTATCCTAATGTTGGGCTTTAAACTTTGGAGATGAATTTATTTAAGTTTCAATCCTGCCAATTAATTGTAAGAATTACATTTACATAATCACCTGGTTATGTAAACGACCTGGAAAGTAGGAGAATTTACGTCGTATCGGACGACGACCTCGGAATCCTAAGCGATTTAGGGCTTATATTGCACAGCAAGGTCGTCGAAGTGCCTAAAAGAACATGTGAGGATTTATGTCGCACTGAGCGAACTACTCGAAGTCCTATGACTCATTATTTAGACTAAGGAATGATTTTCTTGATGTCGACACGGGTTTCATTGTTGAAGATGGCATGCTGCTTCACCGTCTTGAACTCCACGTCGTAAGATCACGATTCAGATTTAAGTTTGAGTTATTGTGAACATGCAAATTGCTTTATTTCGTTTATTATTATTATTATTATTATTATTTTCATTGCAAACGTGAGTATGTGCACGATGTGACAGGGCATTAGTAAAGAAAGCGAGGAAAACAGTATAAGCTACTACTAAGCGATAGAACATGCTTCTAGCTAAACAGGAGTAGGTACGAAGAAAAGTAAAGCATGCTACGCTAACAAGTATGCGCTGTAACAAGTAGAACATGCTAGACTAACAGGAGCAGGTACTAGAAAGTAAAGCATGTAACGCAGTAAAGGAAAGAAGTAAAAAAAGAAATGCTGCAAGTGTACCGTAGGCGCTGATTACCCGCGGTGTATCGTTACCTGTTTATTATTATCACTTTATTGTTTTCCTGCAGAAAAGGCGTCAGTACAAAAGCAAGAGTGAACACAGTAGGGAAAGCTTGACTAAGTAGGGGTACTACCGCACGTGCAGGAAAAGTGAAGTGTGAAATCCGGGAATAGATCGAAAAGAAAGACGACAGGAAAACAAAAAAAATCGCGAAAGAAAACAAAGAAAATCGCGAAAGAAAACAAAGGAAATGGAGAAAGAGAATAAAGAACCACCGTGGAAGACCTCGAAGAAAAATCACGAACAAACACGAAAAATTCGTAGTGAAAACCGCAAAGGCACCGAAAGAAGAAACTCACAGATGTCCCGCTAAACTCACGACGAACCGTAAGAAATCCATGAGACATCTGAAAAAGGACCGTAAGCATGGTGACGGGGAGGACTCAGAGCTGGACTGTGTGCTTCCCAATCTTGGACAAGAGCTACCGGACCGACACCCTACAGGAGACAGTCCTAACCTCGACTCGAGTAATTAACCGTGGACCTTTGCTAATTTTCATTCATTTCAATTTGCATGCATATAAATTTATAAGTGAAATGTAATTTTATTGTAGGAGAAATTTTGTCGCAAGAGTATATATTTTTTTTAAAGTAGTACAGTCCACAGGCTAACCACTCTAATCGAACTAGGACTACTAACAACTTAAGGGTGTTAGTGATGACGATCTCGCCGAGAGTGGCGAATAGTGATTGTCGGTCCCAAGCCGCGACTCCAACGGAGATTTTACGCGTTAGCAAGGGGATATTATTCTAAACCCTCTTTTTAAGCACACATAAGCATTTTCGTCGCCGTCCTAACCCCAACCACCTTACTTACGACGCTGCTTGATGGCCCCACATATAGCACTAAAGGGCTATACGTGCACACCTACACGTCCCTCGTAGGTGCGGACATTGAACCAAGAAGCAAGGAGAAAAACAAGGGACGAGGGATCAATAAGAGGAGAGAGGGGAAAGCAGCCCACCTAACGCAATTCTCGTAAAAGAGGTGAACTGATTTCCAATAACAATCAAAGCAAGTGAATCACCCTGGACTCCCGACCGTCCTTACACGACCTACAAAGGCCTAAAAGAAACATCGACTCTCCCGGGGAGGATGAGGACTAGACTCCTAGGGAAAACACCCCTCTTCCCGATGAACGACAGTAAAGAAAACAGACTTAAAAATCATTAACGGGGTCCCTAGACTCTAGAACATTGCTCGGGGTTTCTCCAGACTCCGAATACTTATTAGAAAAGGCTAGACTCAACTAGAGAAAACAACTCTGTAAAGCTGACACAAAATTTCAACAGAAATTGTCTTGACCGGGATCCGAATGCCATGAGTAAAAGCCGAGTAGAAGTGAAGACAACATACTCATCGTACGTCAGAACATAACTCAAATTAACGCTCAAATTTTAATCCCGAACATACTAAAATATAACAGGACCACACATCAAACCAGCCCACGAGTGGGGCAAAAGCAAACCACCATCACAACCCAGCTAGGGGGCAAACCGAGAGACCAAACAGGGGCCAAAACCGAGAAGCAAAAGCCACCAAAACAGCCCAGCCAGGGGGCAAACCGAGAGACCAAACAGGGGCCAAAACCGAGAAGCAAAAGCCACCAAAACAGCCCAGCCAGGGGGCAAACCGAGAGACCAAATAGGGGCCAAAACCGAACAGCTCAAGCACAAGACCAAACCTCAATTTCTTCACATATGCATAAGTCAAAAGAGGTGCTTTCCAGAAAAGTTTTCAATGCTCAAACCTTCAAATAGATGAATCTAATGATATATGTAAGTCCCCCATAAGCCACAAATCCCAACTTGCATAGATAGTATTTAAACCAGGTTACCACATTCAATGCTTGCATAAAGAAAGGAGAAGATCTAAAACATGTTTTTTTTTTTTTCTTCAAAGTAACCAATCGAAATAGAACTAATAATATGAATCAGAGAGGGAATACACCACTCCAAACATCACAAAAGAAATTACCCCGCCTTCATGTATTAAAAAAGAGATATCTCGATTCGTCCCCAAGCACTTCCAATTTTGTAAAGCAAAGTCCCAAAACATCTCATGTATATCAAACTCTTAGAGCATAGAAGCTACCACAATATTGCATATCTAAACTTCAAAAGAAGGAACAACACATTGATGTTCATGATATCCACACATATAAGTTGATCCTAAAAGTGAGCATGCCATTTTAAATTACAAACCAACAAGCAAGTCCAAATGCCATGTATATGTGATGCCAACCTTTCAAGAAAATGAGAAATAGAAGATTAGAAGTTTGCAAGGTGAAGCATTGGCTAAGCATATTCCTTTTTCTTTCCTTTCCCCACCTCTCCTCTTTTTTTTTTAAAAGAAACAAGGAGAACTATCATGCCATTAGAAGAGAGAGGGGGGAGGGCACTACTAATCAATTAAACATACAAATATGCCAACCATAAACGCATAAACCTCAGGCCAATCCACCGACAAAGATATAAGCCACAAGGGACAAGCCCCCAAGTCCTCATGAACATGGTGGTAAACATATGATTCATAGCCAAAGCATGCCGAAATAAATTTCTAATTACTTATCACATGCATAGCCTTCTAAACCAAATTTACCACATGCTTGCAAGACCCAAATGGGTTCTCCAATATTTCATGCTAGATAAGCCCAAATATAAAACAACAAAATTTTTTTATTTTGAACTTCATCTTAAGCATGAAAGAAGAAATAAAATAGTAACATGTCAATCTTTCACCACTTTAAGCAAATAATCAAATCCAACTTTAAAACATGCTCATATTTAAATCCTTAGCCTGCTTAAGTAATAGATTTCCCCAAATAAAACTATAATAGCAAGTTAGCATGCCACTAGAGAGGGGAAGCAAGAAATTATCATTTAAGCAACTAAACAAGTTGTTCCATAGCATGTAAGTGCTCGACCGAGGCAATAGCGAGAGAAGGACAAGCCAACGACAGGGGTTACGGCTTCCACAGGCCAAACCGAAAAGAAGAGAAAGGGAAGGAGAGTTACCAGCTAGTGTAGAGTTCACAAGAGAGCGAGAAAATTTCAAGCTCTAATCAACGAGCACCTCCCCCTCTCCCAGAAGAAATTCGGCCAGCCCTAGGTCTTACCTCGAATGGGGTATTTATGGGCAAAGGAGAGAAAGGAGTGCCGTTCCTTACCTGCAGGGATGGACGCAAGTGGAGGAAGGTAGGGGAGGTGGCGACAAAGTGCCGCAGATCAGAGCCGAGGCTCGGCTACAAGAATCGAAGCCGAGCAGGGGACAAGACTGTGCGGGGGATCACGCGAGGTGACCATCGCGCAGGGATAATACTCGAGCAGGGATGGGGGAGAACGACGTGCGGCTCGAGAAGGTAACGGCCACAAAGAAATGCCATGCTCGAGCGCGGGAGAAAGCTCAGGAAGCTTCCCTCGTGCTCGTGCGGGACGGGCGAGATCAACCGAGCGGGGGAGGCGGGTCCTTAGGGCTAGGATTTAGTTAATAGGTTTTAAAATATAAATATATTATTATTTTTATAAAAATTAAGCCCTAAATCACGCTCCTCGCCCCCGATAGGCGATCGTCGCAAATTAAATGTCAATTTTAGGTGAAATCGACGTTCCGGACGCATCGGCGCAGTCCGTTTCGTCATCCGAGGTCGTCTGGGCAACCTCGTTGACGGTCTCGTCGAAAGTGCTTCAAATCCAACGTTTTCTGAAATTCTGACCTTGACGTCGATCGTCCTGACATCCTGACTTTGGTCTTGATCCGTCGCGGAGTGATTGAAAGCGTCGAGGCCGTGGCTCGAGGAATTTGTGCTCGGTGGTGCAAGAAATGTGCACGAGGCTATCCTAAGGTCCGGTGGTCCTATAGGAACTCAATTTGGATTCCTAACGCCAATTCCAACCTGCTATGAGCTAGAGGTACGAAATTTCGTCCGGGATTCCAAAAGAGTGACGAAGTGGCTTCGAGCATTCTAAAACAAGGTGAGGCCGATCGCCGAGAATCTAAGATCGTCGGGGAAGCTCCTAAAGCTAGAACCCTAAATCCTAGGAGGAAAACTAAACCTCGACAAAAGTGAGGTCAACAGAGAGTTGTAGCTGCAGTGTGTTTGATGTATGAGTATTATAACTCGTACATAGACTACTCCCCATTCATGACATTCTTCTATGTTGATGACAAATGGGTTGGGGAGCTGCTTGCGTGCCAACCAACGAGGTTTATCAATATGTTTTGTATGACATATGTGGTAGTCTGTTAGAGGAACTTCATCGAAATCATAGACTTCATGCCTCCACTAGGACAACTTCATGAGAGGTAACAATAACTTTCTGTATTGTATCACATAATGAATCAATGCGAGCAGGAATGGAACGATTTCAACACCTTTTCAAGATAATTTACAGATACTTCTCAGTAGGGTTGAATGCACTTGTCAGTTTTTCATCACAAGTTATAAAAAACCAACAGATCCTACATTCGAACGGACCCCACAGAGATTTCGCATGATGCTCGGTATATGCATACGTTCAAGTAATTTCTCTTATTTAGTACATTCAATTTTTATATGAATATAATAATTACAAAACCTTTCTTTATCTTATAGAATTGTATTGGAGTAATCGATGTAACACACGTAGTTGCGCATGTTCTAAACAATAATAAGATCGCATTCAACTACCGTTGCTGGTTATCGACGCAGAATTTCATGGTCGTATGGGACTTCAACATGTGCGGTTGAGAGAGCAGTGTATACGACAGTCGAATTTTCAAATCTGCAACATGAAATGAAACATATAACTTCCCATATTCATCTACATGTTCGCTTAGGACTGAGCTGGTCCCTTTTTTTAGTTCAACACTAATTATTCTATTCACACAAGGTAAATATTATTTGGTCGATGCTGTGTATCCGTTGCAGTGAGGGTATTTGAAGTCCTATTCTGGTATGAGATAGCATATACCTAACTTTGAGCGAACCAACAATCTCACTTGGGGCAGGAAATGTTCATCAAAAGACACTCCTCTTACGCGATGTTATTGAGAGGATTTTTGGTCTTTAAGAAAAGAAATGAATTATACTTTGCGATATGCCAACTTACCTGTTTCCTAAACAAACGCAGATTATGCTTGCAACAATGACTCTCACAATTATGTTCGGGGCTTTTCTGCAACGACATCGACTTTTGTAGGCCGGACTAGGATCATTCACATTTCCCTATTGAGGCATGTGAGAATTGGTTTAAAATATTTTTTACAGGTAAAAAATGATATTCCCGAGACATGCACTCAAGATGTGGTAGTGTGCAAGCGAGATGACAGAGTTAAGAGAACAAATTACTGATACGATAATTAGAGGGTGATTGGAGGGAATGTTACTTTTTATTTATGTTAATTGTAATGGTTGTTAAAAACATTCACTATTTATTGTATTGGTATTTTATATAGTTCATGTATAATTCTGTTTCTTATGAATATGATATTTACTACGGTTCTTTATTTATGTAAGTTCTATGTGTTTTTTTATGTATTTTTATTCTTTTTTTCTTTGTGGGTTTTGGAGGTCTATGATGAGATGTTTGACTTAATAAGTTATTCTGGATGACATGCATGTCGCTATTGGTTGGTGTCACATGTGAAATTCTAATGAATGCTATCAAGTTCCTCTTTTTCTTTTCTTTACTATGGTTTTTGAGGTTCTTTTGGATGTCTTTTTTTTGTGATGCATATGTGACACAAACGAGTTTGGTATTACATGTGTTAAAGACAACTAAGAATCTTTTTTTATAAGGCCTGTTGTCTTGTAATGACAGATTCGTTGGTTTACATACCGTGTTCTCTCAGACCTCACAGCTGCATAAATTTTAACTAATTACTTATGTTATCAATTTTTACTAGTACTATGTCTATTGGTTTGTGTTTTTAAGTCTTCAGGAATGATGAGTTTGAGGATTTCCGATATCTCTAGAGGACTGCACTGCTGCTGTGAATTTCAGTGTCCCTGCTCACTTTGCGTCAGCTACATAGCTATGAGAGATAGTTTTATAGGTGCTCACGGAGAATCACAGAAAATTGTGAATTATTTCGGTGGGCAGATGGGCTGGGAGATTCCATCGTTGAGAGTGAACGGGCGTTGAGAGTATCCTCAGAGGATGACTTATCTCGTGACATAGACCGTTTGTATTTTAAAAATAATGTTATCGTATTATTAATTGTTAATTTTAGTATTCATGTTACTCATTGTTTAGTGAGGTGTCTATCTTTATTTTGTAATTTTCTGCAATAAATATTTGCTCTCAAGTATGGAATATACTGATATGAAAAGTCTTGTTGAAAACAACATTACTATACATGAGCAGAATGATCATTTGTCCAGAAATAGCTTTTTTGCAGTAGCTGTTTTCAATCTGCAAAATAACAAACAAACAACCAGCTTATTCGCAGTTGCTTATTATTAAGCTACAATTACGCCAAATAGAACCTTAGTCTCCCCTAAAGATTGCAATCATTTAATACCTAATATTACATCAGTGCTTCCAAAATCCAATGGAAGAAAATTCTTAACCTCCTAAATGATTTGCATTGCCAAAATTAATCTTTGCAAACTCTATTACTCTTCTCCACTTGTCTCTTCCACATCATTACTCCAAAATTTTCTCTGTCAGTCATCTCGAGCCCCAATTACTTCATTATTCGAGTGGAGATAAAGTTGTGGGTGGTGCCACTATCTACTAACACCACGACACCCTGCTTCCCAATTTGTTCTTAAAGTTTCATAGTGTGGTTCAGTTTGAACCCCACTATCGTGTTTAATGGGATTTCTACCCCATCCAAGTGAGAGTGTTCCTCCCCATCACGACAATCTACTCTGTTTCTTCATTTTCTGCCTCTTCTTCATCACACACTATCATAATCCAAAAAGTTCAATCTTTGCAATGATGCCCTTGTGCAAATTTCTCATCACACCGAAAACATTCCCTATTATCTCGCTTCTCTCAAATCTTTGTGGTTGTAGGACATATGACGGTCACTCCCGATCATGACCTATTATTCCTGTCCTGTGGATCCTCTCTCGGGAGTTTGATATGCTGATCCAACTGTATTGCTCATATTAGCCCGTTCTTTACATTATTATCTTTAATCAATTACGCTAATTTCATAGTTTTCCTCAATCATCGATATCTCAATAGACAAAGTGTTGTTCCAATCTTTGGCTTCATCCTCTTCATGAAGTTTATCTCCATTACTATTTCTGATATCCCTCTCAATCAACTGGATAACATCTTAAATTTCTTCATATACTACATGATGGACCCTTCCTGTACTAATGCAAAAAATTGCTCATGTAAATTCCCTTTTCGCGTGGTTTTGAAATGCTCCAACAACCAGTCTTTGAATTCTTGCCATATTTTAATCGGATAATATTGTTCTTTCCATTGATACCATGCCAGAGCATTCCCTTTCAAACACATGGCTGCCATTGTCAATTTCTTTCCATTGCTCATGTAAGGCGATAAATCCAACCATAGGCATCGTCTCATTTAAAGATCAATATCTTTTGCATCTTTATGCGTGAGTCTCCTCTCTAATTTCCTCGATCGAAGCTCGTTCCACCCATAAAGCAGTGGGTTGGTTCCAGTCCTTGGCTCATATTGATTTTTCTTCTTACATAAGTTTCGTCACATACTCAGCTCTTCCGCACTCATAAGCTTTTGAATCGGCTTACACACAGAAGGTTTCACGGTTTTTGTTGCAAAAGCAACTGCTGCAATTAGTTTAGTCTATCGATCGAGGTCCCACTTACCTTGGTTATTCGAAGTTGAAACCGTTCGAATTGGTCTTCTCCATCCTCAAATTGCACTCCACAATTCCGTTATGCTTGTTATCGTTCGCTCTGGACCTTTTGATGTCACGCGATCCCTCCTGGCCAAATTCTTTCAAGTTAGTCGTCTTTGTCATGAATCACATGCCTTCATCTCATCCATCTACTTTTGCTTGTTCCAACTAGGGGTGTAAACGAACCGAACACGAACGAAAAGAGCTAGTGTTCGTGTTCGAAATGTTCGAACACATCACTGTTCATGTTTGATTCGTTTAAAAAACCGAACGAAAAAAAAATTATTAGTATTCGTCTCGTTTGCTTATCGAACGAATCAAACACGAACTTCTTGGCGAACCAAACACGAACTGTTCTCGAACAACGAGCTTTTTTGACATCCCTAGTTCCAACCCTAAAGATGTTGCATGTTTTCTTCCCGCTGCTGCCACTCGTCCCCTCCAGACGAGAACCACCCCTCCATGGATGAGAAAAACTTCTTCATTCCTAATCTATGGTTCACCTCTCTCGCTAAATTCTTATCCAAAACTTTTATTTTCTTGGCTGCGTTACTCCCAGGGACGACTCTGATGCCAATTTGATAGGAATGAGACAAGTTTTTACAGAGTACGACAAAGTAAAATATCTTACTCTACCAGCATAAAACGACACAATCCCAAATACGTAAATGATAAATCTACAATTCAAGAGGTAGGTTATTCTAGATTGAAGGCAACATTCACATACCCCAACCCTAATCCTATTAAAACCTATTTATACCAAACAATAATGACTAACAAATGATTAAATTGCCCTTTTAGTTTTGCACCTAAAACAGGTCTTCAAATTATTTGGTGGGCTCGATGTGGGTTCAGTGGGACCACTCGACTTAGTGTAGCACGAGGTGGAAGGTGCTGTGGGTGCGAGTCTAATATCTTCATCCCTATTTCACTCAAGGTGAATAAATATAGTGTTTAATACAATGAACTTTTATTCTATCACAGCTAGCGAGAGTCATAAGTTGCGAGTCCTTTCTCTGTTGTGGTTCTCAATCAATCAAATCAATTATTGTTTACTTCATTTCATCTTGTCAAGTCATAATTGCCATCCCTCTACTGTTTTCATTTACCCCTTCTCCTTCATATTTCCTTCCGACACACTGTCACACATCTCTTTCCAAATAATAGAACTAGTGATCTATCCCTATGTTATTTGTGTTTCTGTGTGCGGGCATTTTTGCTTTGATTTCATAATTATTATTTATTGTTTTCAAATTTAGACGTTGCGTTGACTGAAAATGGTTACAGCTTAGACGTGACTCTGTGTTCCGTTTCTTCCTTTTTTTGCACATATGATGAACGATTTTTTTTTAGGTACCTGTGGATCTTGTCATTGACCACTCCGTCCAGGTTGATGTTGCCAGATCAGAAAATGCGGTCCAGGCAAATATGGAACTTGAATTCCAACGCAATAAGGAAAGATTTGGCTTTTTGAAATGGGGATCAAATGCATTCCACAACATGCTAGTTGTTCCACCAGGGTCTGGTATAGTGCACCAGGTAATATGGTTATTGGACTATGGTTCTAGATAATTTTCTGCCTTCTTTTTATGGGCTTTTATTTATTAGCAATTTAGGGTAGAATTCTTGGGATTAGAATTTGTGCTAGATCACAAGGTTTGATGTACGTCTTCTTCTAATACCTTTCGATACAAATATTATTGGATAATCTAGAATACCATGTCATGTTCTAATACCTTTTGCTACAAATTTTTTAGGTGAATCTGGAATACCTTGGTCGTGTTGTTTTCAACAATGAGGGCATTCTTTATCCAGATAGCGTGGTTGGAACTGACTCTCACACAACTATGATAGATGGGTTAGGTGTCGCTGGCTGGGGAGTTGGTGGAATTGAAGCAGAAGCTGCAATGCTTGGTCAGGTATGGAACAAAGTTTACTTTTAGCTACAATTGCATGGTTTCTCTTCTTTTTTGTGAACGTGCTTGTTATTCCAACCTTTATTGTTTGTTGTGTATTACTGTTTATTTGCCCATTTTATTAGAGGTTATCTCAATCTTATCAATCTTTTTGCTTTACTTTAATGTGATGATTCCATCTAGTATTCTGAATGGGATTCTGTATGTTGAAGATGTACATGTTGACTTTAGCTGTATATCTATGTTCCACGAAATCATTGGTGATCCTGAGTGCATGTTAGTTTTGATCGGAAAATTTTATAGGGACATTTATATACATACCACCTAATTTTTATATATTTACATAAGCTAGTACCTAAACTTTGCCTTTGACATTTATACCACCCAGAATTTTCATATCAACTCAAAAGTACCACTAGTTTAGTGATATGTATGTAAATCTTCCTTTGTTATATTGCTACTATTAGGGCCGCAAATACGATTCGTTGTTCAAGAACAACTCGTGTTCGATTTGTTTGCTAAGCAAACGAGCCGAACACATTCTTTTAGTGCGCGATATATAAATGACTTGAACACGAACAAAGATTTGTTTGTTCCTATTCTACTCGTTTTGGCTCGAAATATATAGAATAAGTAGAACAAATCTTCCTTACTCTCGATCGGACTGCATCCATCACTTCTCGTCTTCGACTGTCTGGAGGAGGACGCATGTCTTCGTTGTCCTGGCTGGTGGAGTAGCTCGCTTCTTCATCGTGTGTTTCGTCCAATGGAAGAGCTCACGTCGCTTTCTGCCGTGTCGTGCATCTTCTGCGATGTTTCCTCTCCTCGTCAAAGCCGATTGCCGCGATCTGCTCGACTTCTGCGTCGCTCTTTGTGCATAGCAATCCTATGTCTTTTGGAGATCGCACTTCTTGAGGTGCTGATTGAACGACTTCACTCTTCTCGAACGCAACTGCTTTCTATTGCATTGCCATTAGCATCTCTATTTCCACACGCATCAAACCGCCGATTCATAACTCCACTCGGATGGAGCGGAGTTATGCAGTTGCTGTGTCTGCGGGATCGAAACCAGATTTTGCTATTGGAAAGTCATGTATCTTTCCACAATCTTTCCACGAGGCTCTTGAAGTTAGAGGTGGTGATCACACATTCATCAAGAAGCTTGAGAAAAAAATGGGAAATATGCTCTTTTTCTCTCTGAGGCCGAAACCGATATTCTTGCGTCTGCTTATAGTTTTGCTATAGTGGGGAAATTCCTTTACGGTCACCCTAAACATGAGATCATCAAGAAAGAGTTTGAAGCTATGAAGTTATCTGGTAGTTGGAAAATTGGCTTACTGGATGACCGACACATACTTATTCAATTATCTAATGATGCGGACTACACTCATATTTTTCTCGAAAGGTAATCAAAATTGAAAACCGTTATGAAAATTCTGAAGTGGACTGTAGATTTTGATTCAAAACCGGAGTCCCCTATTATTCCTGTTTGGATAAAGTTTCCGGGGTTAAAAGTGCAGCATTTCAACTATGAAATTCTTTACTCCTTAGCAGTTGCTTACGGTAAGCCTCTCAGGGTTGATAATCCCACGCTTGCTATCATCAAACCCTATGTGGCTTGTGTGTTAGTTGAAAGAGATATCACTCTACATGCTCCAGATGTGGTATGGATTGGATCCAATCACAATGGGTATTGGCAAAAAATTGAAATCGATATACACCCTCCGTTTTGCTCTCATTGTAGTATGTTTGTCCATAGACCCTAACTTGAAAGTTCAACAACCTCCTCAAAAATCTACTGACTCAAGAGTGGACGTCTTACCGCCTACCATCACTGTTGAGGAGGTGCAACCCGATCCTATTTCCAACGCTGCACACACCCCTGATCATTTGTCTGACGCTTCTCCAGATGGAAACATTTCTGCTGATCCTTCTATTCCAATTTTGGCTGTCTTTGACGAAGAACTCCATACCCAAGCTGTTACCCTATAAACCTACTACTGATGTTACAGGTGGCCCTATTTCTAACGTGAGCAAGAGGTTAACGTTACTCAGACACCTAGGGTTCTTGATGTGCAACGGCCTACACCTGTCAGGCTACCTTTGGACCACCCCACTGATAAGTTAAGTCAATCCTCGGATGAGGAATGACAGGTTTATACATCCTGGAGAAAAAAGAAAAATGGAGACCCCTTTCATCTTAGGAATTTGATGGATGACACTTTGGTCACTTCGGGAAATGGTTCACACCTTACTAACTTGTTAATATGCTTCCTTCCGAGAACTAGAGACAGAGGCATGACTGTACCTCCTTAGCCTTCTGTGCTTTATATGTTATATGTATATTTTCTTTTTTAGGATTTTGTGTGTTGTATCGTGTGGGATGGACTTTCTTTTAGGCCCACTCATATAAACTATATGTATCTTTTCAGCTTTAATATAATAGCCCTTGGGGCTTTTTCGAATATTATGTGTGTGTGTGTGGCTCTGCTAGGGTTTCGCCTGATGGAGATTCCCGACGCTGAACTATCGAATCCACTCCAGTTTCCATCGTATCCCACGACGACTTCGTCGTACCCGTCGACGAAGGTTTGCCTGCACGTCGCTGTCGGACGATGATCCTTCGTGTGCTCGCAGGTTGGCCTGACGATGTCTGTCTGCCTCGACGGCGACGTCTCTTGCATTCGCCTCTCCTGTCGTTCCCTCACACGTCATTTCTTACCCGACGACTGACCTGCTCGCATTTGCCTATTCTCGAATACGAAAGGCTCTGCAGAGTCTTCGGTACTTCCTCACGCAGTCACCTGACACTGGCCTAGGAGATTGCTTTAGGGCTTCGTTCTTACGCCGCCGCTCTCGTTGGTGATAACCCCGCTCCCGCCTCTCTTTCAGATATGTTCCTGCAGGGATATCACGATGCTTTCGCGCTTGGCGTTGAACCAAGGTTTCTCAAAATAACATCTCATAAAAACGGTAAACTTGCAATCTTTCTTACAGAGGCCGAGATCTCTGACCTAGCTGTGCTCTGCCGGCTGTTCTTAGTAGGTAAATTTCTTTATGAATACCCTAAACTTAAGCTAATTCGAAAGAATTTTGAGCAAATGAAGCTGAAGGAGAGTTGGAAGATTAGTAAATTGGACGGTCGGCATATTCTCATTAAATTATCAGATGATGAAGATTACACCCAATTATTTGCCAGAATACTTATTCGAATAGACGACCGGGTGATGAAGGTTTTAAAATGGACGGTTGATTTGATCCTCGTATTGAACCTCCTACCATTCCTATTTGGCTGCTCTTCTCAGGTTTGAAGGTCCACCTTTACGATCAAGGGCTCCTCTTCGTCTTAACTATGGTATACAGTAACCCCCTCAAAATTGATACGCTTACAGTGAAGCTGAGTCGGTCTTCTGAAGCCAGAATTTTGATAGAAAGAGATATTACTTTACCTTTTCAGGAGAGATATGAGTTGAAACACAACATCAGGGATTTTGGCAGCAAACAGAACTCGAACAGATATCTATTTTTACTGCACCCACTGTCGTATGTTTGGACACTCCATTTCTCAATGTTATCATTTGCATCTGAATCTAAAACCTCCAAGTAAAAAATACTTTTGGGTCTGCCCCACTTAATACCTGTCCCTCTTCCACTCCCGAGTGCATTCCACCGACCATTGAAACACTGGTTGACACGCTACCACTTTTCCCTCCTACTACCAGAGATAATATTATTTCTGTTGTTGCGACTGATGTTTTGGCAGATGGTTCAGTTGGGTAATCTACAACTTCTATTACTGTTCAAAACAATACTGCATTACCGCCAATAGATATTATCCGGTCCGATAATCAGGAGAGCATTGCAGTTCTATATCATCAGGAAGCATCAGGTGTTGAGGAGATACCACATCTTCAGAATGATAATGTTGTTACTGTTAGTCAGGAGCAATGGGCTCATTTTCTTCTACATGCCCGACAATCTGTTGACAACACTGATCAGATGAGCCAGTCTTCTTATGAGGAATGACAGGTTTGCACATCTAGGAGATAGAAGAAGAATGAAGGCACACTCCAGCTTGTGGATGATACTTTAGTTACTTCAGATAATGACATGACACTCAACAATTTGTTAGCTGGCTCCGTTCCTAGAACTAGAGGCAGAGGCAAGACTAAGCTGGTTCGCCCTTAGCTACTTGTTTTCTATGAGTTTTGAAATTTTTAGTTTCATTTATATCTTATCTTTTTTGGGGTGTTAGTGTGTGTGTGTATCACATGGGTAGGGTGTCATTATTCGGTCCTCTCATACAAATTTATGTACTTTTTCTATTTTAATATAATTAGCCTTGGGCGTTATATATATATATATATATATAAAATACATCTCATCGCGACTCTTTGGTTGGTAGCTGCGTTGTCAGTTGTGAGTCTTTTGGGGATATGAGTTCGATCCGCATGAGTGCATTTGCGCTTACGATATGAGGTCGAATGATTAGGCACTTGAGGTTGGTTGAGGACACCAATCTTTATTAATATATATATATATATATATATATATATATATATATATATATATATATATATATATATATATAATTGATGAGTATTATTTTTAAATAATTTAATATACGATATGGCTACAAAGATTTATAATCAATTAAAATTGTTAATTAAAAAATAGAATGAAAATATATTAAATTCTATTTAAATGGTTATTTTTATTTAAATGATAATATTTAAATCTTGTTCATACCCTTGACATTGTATGGCTGCGTGACGGGCTGTCAAAACGACTCGTTCACGAACAACTCGCGTTCGACTTGTTGAGCAAACGAGCCGAACACTACCATATTTTTTGCGCTCGATATCTAAACGAGTCGAACACGAATAATGATATTTCTTATCGAGCCGAATATAAGCTGAGCATGGGCTTGCTCAAACTCGGCTCGGTTACACCCCTAGCCACGATACATAAGTCCATCCAATGTGGGAGTGAATTTTATTGTTTAAATGCATCTTTATGACTTTCTTTGCGATTTCACCTATACTACGACATGAAGAAACACTACGTATTTATCACGATTCTTATTGCATATTTAGCTAGACTATGCAATTATCTGTAATTTCTCTTATTCCTCGGTAGAAATCTAACTCCCAATAGTAACAACAAGTTCCATCTTCAATTTATATATCATAATATGTTACACTCTAGTGATCTCTTGTCAGTCACTTTTGCTGTAAGAGAAGAGGTCTTTGGGTTCCAGTGAAAAAGATGTGGTACATTATCCTGAGTTCAAGGTGAAGCCTACAATCATAGGAGATGGATCCGAGGTGAGGCCCAACAACATAGGAGGTGGAGCTAAGGCGGGGCCCACAAGCACAATGGTAGGACCCACTACAAGAGCATGATTTTGGAGAGCCACTTCACATTCATGTGAACCTATTACCAAGAGCCAAATGAAAATAATTAAAATTTTAAGAATTTTCGTATATTTTTATATGTATTAATATTGTATTGTATTTATTTTTGTGAAAACTGTGTAATGGGCACATGTATAGTTAAGTTTGTGTGCACCCAAGTATGGTGGGTTGATTTGTGGGCTAAGCTTGGGTGGTCATACTCCTATGGTCTGCCTTAAATATTGGGGAAGTGGTGAGTGGCTATACGAAGTAGTGGAGAGAGCGGGTGAGTAGGTTGTTATCAAAATAGCAGGGTAATGGGGTAGTGTGGATTTGTGTTTTAAATTCTATTTAACTATGTTTTGTGGAATGGAATGAAAGGTATGTTATATTGTTAAGAGATTTTTAAAAATTTAAGAGGAATACTCAAATGGTTCAGTAGTTTGGTGGCTTCTTCAAAATGAATGATTGGTGATCATTACCTATCGACAAATTTGGATGAGTTTGATGATTTATATTATTTTATATGTTTAGTTTTTTTGTGATTTCTTTTGGAGAAGTGCTCGCTTTGTTAAAGAATATTTTGAGTCATTTTTATTTCTTTCCATCCATTGCCGGTCCCAAGCCCGGATATGAAAAGTGGAGGGTTGCGTTAGGTAGTCGACAACAAGCGCAAAACTTGTAAAAAAAAATCATGATCATGAATCCTTTTGATCATTTTGTAAGTGCTAGGGCGTCCCCTGGAAGTGACGCGCCGTATGACCTGAATACAGTGGAAAGTGTATAAGGGCCGCTACACCGGCGCCCGGGTGTAATTTCAAATAAGCAAGGGTTCCCACATCACAGACGAATGCGGGTAAAGAAGTTAGTCCATGATACTAGTATTAAGGTATGATCTTGAAATATAGGTACTCTCAATGGTAAATTAATGGAATTAGTTGATATTATGATTCATAGAAAGATAAATTTCCTTTGTATTCAAGCAACTAAATGGGATGGAGAAAAAGCTAAGTAGATTGATAACTTAGGTTTTAAACTATGGTATTTTGGTAAGAGTCACACTAAAAATGGTGTAGGTGTAATTATAGACAAGAGTTTGAAATATAATATTGTAAAAATTAATAGAGTTGGAGATATAATTATAGCTCTTAAGATTCTTATTGATACTAAGATTGTTAATATTATAAGTGCTTATGTTGCTCAAGTAGGTTTAGATATAGGCTCTAAAGATAAATTCTGGAATGTCTTAGGAGACTTAATACACTTGATACCTCTTGAAGAAAAAATTTTTATTGGAAGAGATTTAAATAGACACGTCGGTAGTTTGGTAGAGGATTTCAGAAATATTCATGGTGGCTACGGTTATGGATCGATTAATGAATAAGGTAGAGTCATATTAGATTTTGCTTTAGCGTATGATTTGATCATTTCTAATACTTTATTCAAGAAAAGAGATGAGCATTATATTATTTATAAGAATAGATCTAATAAAACACAAATCGATTATTTTCTTATGAGAAGAAGAGATCGTCGAGATTGTAAGGATTCTAAGATCATTTCAAGTGAGGAATTAAGTACCCAACATCGATTATTAGTTCTAGATTTTAAAATAAAGAGTTGTAAAATAAAGAATACTAGGATTCAACATCGTAGAATATATATGAAGGTACCTAAAAGACAAATAAAATTATTTTTATAAGTAAAATTCAAGATTTAATTATTTGGGATGTCATGAAGAAGAAAATGCTATGGGGGAAAAATAACAAATATTATTAAGCAAGTGTCAAAAAATATACTTGGAGAATAAAAAAAAATTTATAAATAAAAATAGTTGATGTTGGAATAATAATGTGCAAGAAAAGATTAAATATAAGAAGTTTTGTTATAAAAATTGGTTTAAATGTAAAAGCGTAGAGAACTGGGAAAAATATAGAATGACCTGCAGAGAGAGTCTAAAAGAATAATCTGTCGCTAAAAATTTTGCTTTTAGTGATCTTTATAAACAAGTTAGATGCTAAGGAGGGTGAAAAATGTATGTATAAACTAACAAAAAAAAGAGAAAAAAAGGTAAAAATTTAACTCGAGTAAGAGTTATTTTGATAAACATTTTAATGAAGATTCTGAAAATAAGATCGACTTTAGTGATATAAAAGTTTCATTTTTACCGTTCCATTAGTAGAAAAGAAGTTGATGAGGCTTTAAAGAGAACTAAGGGTGGAAAGTCTTATTTCGAAGCATGAGCCATGCTAATATGTCCATTCATAGCTCAACTGCTTGTTCAAATAATTCAAGTTAGATTAGCCACACAAGCCATCTTCTCATACAATTACAATGAATGATTGAAAATGGAACAATTAAAATAAAACTAATATCAAAAGATGAAGAAGGGGTAGATTTAAAGTAGTGTTTTTAAAAGTGGGCTTTATGAGCAAGGTGAAGCGAAGCACATGACACCCACTTCGTATTGCTAAAGCGCACTTCGAAGTGCTCAAGCACGTTGATCTGTTGTTTGAAGGAGAGCATAAAACAAACACTCGAATAAATTAGATTGTATGATGTTCAAAAGTTCGAGGAGCACAAAGGAGCTGAGTATCATCTTCGACTTCGGCCTAGAGTTCGAAATGCTTGGAACATTGCAGTCTTCTTTCAATTTATCCTTTGACTTTGGCATAGGGCTTAGACCGCAGGGGGTAGAAGTTGAGAGAACTTAGGATTTGAGACGGCAACTTTCAAGAGAAGGGAGCGAGATGCCGAGCTTGCTAAAATCACGGGGTGAGGACCTTCGGCCTTCGACGGAGACACCAAACTTGTCGAACCCATGGGGAGAGACTTCGGACCTCGAGCAGACGAGACGCTCGTTGAACCAACTCAATCGAACCTAGCCCAATGTAACTTATGTTAATAATTATGATATTATATAAAATGGTATACTTCATTTCGTAGAAACTCATCTTTTCTATTTTATATAATTTTTTAAGACATACTTTATATTTTATAATTGTTTATGAATAAATTTATATATTAATTGTTTTATATAACATATTAGCATTTTGATGAATAAAAGCATCGCCTTGTTTTGCGTTATGTGCTTTGAAGCAAAAATAAGGCCTTGCGCATACATTGTGTTTAACACCGATCTACAGTAATTTGAATTGAAATTGTAAGAAGTGATTTGTGAAAACTATATTTAACACACGTAGACTCAATAGGATCTAATGGAAATTGATTATTCATAAAGTGGCTCCAAATTAGTTGGGATAATGCTAATGGCGATCAAATTGAGGTAATGAAAGAATTCAGCTTCTATTCCAACTATGTTAGCTTCTTCTTGTCTTTTAATACATCATTCATACTTGGGATTTTTAGGAGTCTTGTGCAAGTTTTTCTGGTACGCTCTTTGTTTGCACATTTTTATTTCATTACTTGCTTTCTAAGTAATACAACTCCTTTTATCTTCTCATCTGATCTTTGTTGGTGACTTTTTTTGAAGTTATTTTCAAGAGTTCAACTTTACAGGTTTTTTAGAGATCATGTGGTAAGGATCAAAGTGGGGTCACACTTATATTGTAAAGACAAATCCATTTTTTCATTTGGTGGTATTCTGTTGGCTTTATAACATATCCTTTTTTGTTTTCGTGACATCCCTTTGGTTGGTTTCTTTGAACTTATTTTGTGCTCAAACAACTGCTGCAAGCCACCATAGTTTTATTTTAATACTGCTATATAAAAGAATTATTGTTTTATTGAAATAAATTTATTATTTTATTGGCAATGGAGATTATATTATTTATCTTGGTTACATCTTACTTCCTATATTGTATCAATGTGATGGCTATTGTTCGTCCAAAAAATGAACCCCTTTCCCTTAATCATATAATAGTTGGTTAAAATAATGATAATAAATACAAAAATAGGTGTCATTTAGAGGAGATGTACCCCCTCGCTAGAAACTAATTGCATGCTTCTTTTGGACTTCCCCTCATTCGAACCATTGAACAAGTGAGAATGAGAGATATCGGGAGAGGAGTGGAGGAAGGATTTTGTGGCTTTTGTGTGTTATGTGAAGCTTACCATGCTTGATCGACCACGAGCGGTAGAAGATGTTGGAGAGCGGCACACGTACAGTTTGAAGTCAAGTCGTGCTCGAAGGAAGAAGAAGAGAAGGTGTGCGGCTTTGTCCAGTGGAGAAGCACATAAGTGCTTGAAGGAAGAGGAGTAAGATGGAGCTCGTGGGTGCAGCTCTGTAGAGAGGGGGCTTCGTCAACCGAGCCTTACTATATGTAAGTTAATATTTTAATTAAGTTATTTAGTCAAAAAAGTACAAAAATTATGTAAGTATGCATCTATGATGTACAAAATTGAGCCCTGTCTCTACAAGTATGGTAGAAACCACTAAGGACACGCTTAGCAAAAAAATGAGCTACTCTACTGCAATCACGTGACCTTTGCACAAAACGAACTTGCTTAAAAAAAGTGGAAAAAGCAATATCAGGAGCCACACTAGGTAATCATTGCCAATTCTCCCTCATTGTTGAAACAGTGTATTCATCTTTTTTAGAACGGGATGATATTAATATTGACTCTTTCAATAATAGTAACTTTGCACTCCAAAATCCATGGTTCAGAAATAGATTGGAAAGAGTAAGCAGCCCGAAGCTCAACCTGGACAATATTCTAATGTTCCAAAAACTTTCCCATAGCCGCAAGTACATGACCAAGCTTGTCCTGAATAACAACACCCTCGTGCCGGCAATACCAGAGGGTAGAAGTGCCTTGTCGACGTTAAGCCACCCGGGAGGGAGAGACTACCAGAAACGAGGAGAGAAATATTAATACCGTCCGATTGTAGTTCCTGATTTAGTTAATGTTAAGCTGTTAGACTCATTTGTAACAAATTTGATTCCTTCATTAATGGTGGACAAATTATAGTCATAAACCCACATGAAACTATGACCACTCTTACTTCTGGCCTTCAATTAATTGTGTTTAAATCCTGTTTTATGCTTTCCCTTTTATTTTGTTGGTCATGCATATTTGATAGTGATATTCACGTTGGGATATGACTAATGTTGCCGATGATATAATGAATACTGGTCATGTTTGTTGTAGCATCTAATTTTGGTTTATAAGTTTACTAGTTAATTTTCTTAATATACAATTTTCCTTTTTCCTTTATGACTTATTTTTGTTACGTTTAGCCAATGAGTATGGTGCTTCCTGGAGTTGTGGGGTTTAAGTTATCGGGAAAACTTAGGAACGGTGTGACAGCTACTGACCTGGTCCTCACTGTGACACAAATGCTTAGGAGGCATGGCGTTGTTGGGAAGTTTGTCGAGTTCTATGGTATTTGCAAAATTCATTCTAATGTATTCTTGTTACATCTATCTAGTTTCTCCATCATTATTCATGTGTTTCACTTACTCTGGCTGTAGGCGAAGGCATGAGTGAGCTCTCACTAGCAGATCGTGCTACTATAGCGAACATGTCACCTGAGTATGGTGCTACCATGGGATTCTTTCCTGTGGATCACGTTACACTGCAATATCTGAAGCTGACTGGAAGAAGTGATGAAACTGTTAGTCATTGATACCACCTGCTGCTGCTCCACTGTTTTGCTTAATGTTAATGATTAATAATTCATTGTCAATTTTAGGTTGCAATGATAGAATCATACTTGCGTGCCAATAAAATGTTTGTTGACCACAGTCAGGTATTTTTCCTTCTAAGTTTCAGTTGATAATTTCTGCAGGTTCTCATGAGCATGACTTTATTATTTTATGATTGCTGATCAATTTCCAACCGTAGGCCCAGGTTGAAAGAGTGTATTCATCTTTTTTAGAACTGAATCTGGAAGAAGTAGAGCCGTGCATATCTGGACCAAAAAGGTAGGAATTACAGGATATTCATGGGGCCTCTAGAGAATACGATTATACCTGAGAAAGGCTTAGATTTAGCCTTATGAAATCTTATTATATCGTGCCTGGAAATCATTTTCTTGACAGGCCGCATGATAAAGTACCCTTGAAGGAAATGAAAGAAGATTGGCATTCTTGTTTGGATAACAAATTGGGATTTAAGGTGAGCTCATTACATCTGTTTTCTAATTGCATGATAGTGCTGTGCTAATTGAACAAATTTCAGAAAACTGCACATTGCATAAGTTACAAGAAAATATTGCTTTCAGTTATTTTAGTAATCACTTTTGAAAAAGGATTCCTGTAGCCGATCCTACTTAGTTGGATAAGGATTTTTTGTTGTTGTTATTCTGAAAACTTTCTTGCTTAAATTTTCATTTTTTTTCCTGTAGATCTATGATTTAAGGGTTTATGTGATTACTTTATCCGCCGGGAAAAGATATTTTATATTATAGTATACATAAGATTATCTAGATTGATTCATTCCAACTGTTTATGCTGTTCAACATACAATAATTTATTATTTTACCATATATGCATGTTATCATTAGGAAATATAACGTGAGGAAGGAAAGATCATTTAAAATTTTGATCACTCTAGAAAAGCAACTACTTTTCAAAATCAGGAGTTTTTATTTTTTTTCATGAGATAGATTAATATAATCTAATTATTTATATTTGAGGATGATAATTGTTATATGCCAATGCCGCCATAGCTTATTATTCCTCAGCTCGAGGGAGTGCATTCTCGATTAAAGATGATTATATAGGCTTAATTTTAGCGTAGTTTCAACATTTTGGGTTTCGTTTATGTTTGAGGGATTTTCGGGTGAATGCAAGCAGATTTAAAGATCTTATGGTTTTGTCCTCCCAAGAATATGACCGATTCCAATTTCCAAGGGTAATCCCAAGAATATGACTGATTCTAATTTCCAAGGGTAGAGGAGCATAAACCATAAAATCTAGGAATTTGATCAACAACCATGGCTATTCCCAGATGTTACGTGCAGATTGGGGCAAATGCGTGTGGATTTCATATTTAATTGGTAGGCGTTTTAGCATAGGAGCTAGCTTGAGTGTAGGTTGTTTTGGGCGTGTATTTGATGGAAGACTTTTTTTTTTTTTGAATGTAGCTTTTCACTTGATTGGCAAGTTACCTAGATGGTTGGGGCGTTAACTTACGCATTTGGTATGGCTAACTATAGGACTTCCAACTCAAATATTTGAGTTGAACTAATGATAAGTCTTACAACCTTGCCCTGTAAGCAATATGGCCAGGTTGAGGTATAATTTTGCTTAACAGACTTGATAGCTTTGTGTTGACCCAATGACCCAATGAAATGGGATGAAATAAGGCTTATGTTCATTAGAATGATTGAGTTGACTTGCTTTGAATAGTCATTTTGAACTTTCAAATTTGATTTTTTGAAAATAAATGGGCTGGGACCTATCACCATAGTTGGAAAGCGACCTAACTTGAGTGTTGTGGCCTTGGATTTGTGACATCCTATAAACGGAGGACTGAAGAGTCGACATTGTGGTGCGGTGACCCAATGGTAGCAATCTTCCAGGATCCTGGGATCAACTTGAAATTGGATCCAACGGTAGCATTGGATCTTGAGGTTACGTTGTTTGATGAGATTGTGTTCATTATTAATGGCTAATTTCAGTGATATTTAGCTTTACAGAACTGTCTCAGGCAGTCACTAATAGTTTTAATTTGTGTTTTCTTTTGTTTTTTCTCTCCATCCTTCGTGATATCCTACATTTAAGCGAACACTTGGGTGTATCAGCCATTTACAGCTTTCTCATTTTTCTTATGTAGACAGTCAAATAAATCTTGACCCCGCTAGATTGTTGTATAATGTGTAATGCTGTTTTGTTTTGTTTATACTTTCTACATAGCATATGTGCTGTAATTATGTATAAATCAAAAGACTCGTGATACTCTATAGTATTTTAACGTCTGAAGGCCATGTGATTTGTATATCCTTCCGTTGGTAGTCAGGTCAGATCTGGCTTTAGGGATGGTCTTTGCTCACTTCTTGTTCAGAAAACCTAACCCTTTGGTTGTTCCTAATTTTTCGTCAATACTGTGATGTCACTTCGATCTCCTTTCTAGTTTGCATTTCTTGAATAACATTTGTGCCGTTGTCACTTGAAATTCTTTATTTCCAACTGCATTTCAGATGTTCCCTAGGCAGTTCAATTTGATATCATAATTTTTTTTTTGTGATTTTTAGCTGTTGTTCAGCTCTGATCATTTAATGAGTATTTATTCTATAAAGGTATCCAAGATTCCTATTAACCTAAAGCTACTTATGATTAAACTTCCTCACAATGATATATTTTCAGCTAGAATGTCAGAAATCCGTGACTGCATCAAATAAAAGCGAATTTTGATAGCCTAAAGTTGGCATGGAAAGATTTTCATTTTTTTTCCTGGTGTAATATCCATGCATTTTGTAAAACGAATATGTAATTTTGAGTACACTATAGACCAGATACATGATCAATGAATTTAAAAAAATATTTATTATGGTAATTCTTCTTGGGTTTGACCTTCAGCTCGGCTAAGTTAAGTTTTATGCATGATTTCACATTAATCCTGCTTTTTATATGCATTACCCATTTGTGTATTTCCCATTTGACCATTCCTCTCCTCACTATTTCATCAGGGCTTTGCTATTCCAAAGGAATCTCAAAAGAAAGTTGTTGATTTTACTTTCAATGGAGAGCCAGCTCAGATTAAACATGGCGATGTTGTCATTGCGGCAATCACCAGTTGCACTAACACTTCAAATCCTAGTGTGATGCTTGGAGCTGCTTTGGTTGCAAAGAAAGCTTGCGAACTGGGCCTTGAGGTTGTAATTTAGATTTCTTACGCTAGCTTTTTGTGATGCCTTTTTTTATGTAGAAGCAGTTTATCATTCTTTCGGTTATTTAAGTAGTCAAATGGCCAATATGCTGGGCTGGGGATGACATATTGACAGAGTGCAGAAAATGATGGGCTTGTGTAATCTAAAACGTTCTCTTATATATGGAAACTCTTGAACTCACTTTATTACTCGTTCTTTTGTCAAACTTCTATATTGAAGATGCATGGCATTTTTTGTTGTTAACTATGTTAAAATTTAACCCATCTGTTAAGTTAGATAATTCATTCTACAAGTCCATTCTTCTGTCATTCAAAATTTACCCATGTGCTTCCCGTCATCACAAATGAAAGCTTTTCACATGTGCAATGTCAATGAATAATGGGTGGCTTCTGGTAACAACTAGATGTTAGTGTCCCATCGCAACTTCACGCTTTTTTTCTGGGCTACAGCAACATTTGGGTTTGTGCCAGAGATATGAACAAACAATTACATGCTTAAGTGTGCTGATACATGGAAAAATTTTCCCCTTTTTTCTGTACATGTGACTTTGAGTCGTAATTTGATCTACGGATTAGAACTCTCCCCTTAGAATTATGAATCAAACAAATTTTGTTTTAAACAAGATCTATCATGTTGACTAGCTTTTCTTCCCTCTCCAACCCAATCAAGGTTACTTATGATCTCCTTAGGCAATTTTTATCAAATATTTTACGAACAGTTTTGCTGATCATTGAAGACCAACTGAACTTATGAACTTTTAAAGTTTTAGAGGTTATCTAACTTGTAAACCTCCTGTAAATGGTTTTTAAAGTTTAGCCTGCTGGTAGCCAAATATAACCCTATCAACCACTTAGCACTATGTTTTTGCTTTTTGTGTTATGAGCACATGTAAAGAGACTAATAGAAAACATAGGAAGAAGGTAGACTGGTGGTAGATCTTCCCCATTGATCAAGTAGCCTGAGTTTCTTGTCAAACAAAGTACCCTACACCAACACCAATCAATGAACTGCTGAGCTATGCTTTCCAATTTTTTTCTTTTCTTTTTTTTTTATTTGATGTGAAAAGAGGAGTGTTGCGTTAAGTAGTCGACACCCAATATAAAATTTTGTCGAAATACTATGACATAAATCATTTAAATCATTATGTCAATGCTATGGTGTTCAGGAAGCAACACATTGTACGGGCTGAATATAGTAACAAGTGTGCAAGGACGTCAGCACTGATGCCCAGGTGTAGCATTAAATAAACAAGGTTTCCACATTATCGATGGATGTGGGCAAAGAATTTATTGATGAAAAAATTTTGGGATAACAATTTGGAGTATTGGTACTTTCACAGATAAATTAATAAAATTAGTAGATATTATGATTTATAAGAATATAGATATCTTATGTATTCAAGAAACTAAATTGGTTGGAGAAGAGGCTAAAGAGATTGATAGTTCAAGTTTTAAACTTTGGTATTCAGGTAGAAGTCATACTATAAATGGTGTAGGTGTAATAATAGATACAATTTTGAAAAGTAATTTTGTAAAAATTAGCAAAATAGGAGATATAATTATAGCTCTAAAGGTTGTTTAAGATATTAAGATTTTTAATATTATAAGTGCTTATGCCCCCGTAGTGGGTTTGGATATATTAAAAAAAAAAAATGGAATGACCTACAATAGTTATTGCAAATAATATTTCTTGAAGAAAAAATTTTTATTAGAGGAGATTTAAATGGACATGTTGGTAGAATGATAAAAAATTTTAGAAGTATTCATGGTGGCTTTGATTTTGGAGTGACTAATGAAGAAGGCTAAATAATATTGGATTTTTCTTTAGCTTATGATTTTTTTATTGCTAATACTTGATTTAAGGAAAGTGTTAAATATATTACATTTATAAGAGTTGATCTAATAAAACAGTCGACCCCACTTAGTACTTCTTGTTGTTGTTGATAAATTTGTTGAGTAGTATCTTTAATCTGTATTGTTACTGGTTTCTCTTTGTTTATAGGTGAAACCATGGATTAAGACGAGCCTTGCTCCAGGATCTGGAGTTGTTACGAAGTACTTAGAGAAGAGGTAAATATTAGTGTTTGTGCTAACATACTCATTATAGCTATGCTTGAAAAGTAGCTAATGCTTTACCACCATCTTTTCAGTGGTTTACAGAAATACTTGAATCAGCTTGGGTTCCACATTGTAGGATATGGCTGCACAACGTGTATAGGAAATTCTGGAGACATTGATGAATCAGTAGCTTCAGCTATCTCTCAGAATGGTTGGTTTTCTGTTTTGGTTAATCAATAATAAGCTGCCATTTAAGATTTTCTTTCCAGGAAATATGTTCCTGTAAATTTTGTGATGATTAATTTGCAGATATTGTTGCTGCTGCCGTTTTGTCTGGGAATAGAAATTTTGAGGGGCGTGTACATCCTCATACCAGGGCAAACTATCTTGCCTCTCCTCCTCTTGTTGTAGCATATGCTCTTGCTGGCACGGTATATCATATTAATCTTTTCTTATCTCAGAAGTAGTTACTGAATTGTTAGAATTTTTCTTTCAGACTTTTTTGGTACATTAATCTTTACTTTGCAGAAGTTTTATGCATTGAGTTTCTGTTGGGAATGTCACGACAACTATTCATTGGAAAATTTCTGTTTTATACCCATTTTTTGCATGATTATGGTGTATTCATAAAAATCTGATAATTACAAGTTTTTTTGAAATGCTATTCTATGACTGACAAAATATTGATTTTGAAATATTTTAGTTTAAAATGAAGCTTAATTTGAGTATTTGACAACTTCAAATCTTTAAGTTTCTAATTAATCATTTTAATCTTCAGCTTTTTGCTGAAGAAAATCATATTTAGACCCATTCTTCTTTAATATTAATTCAATAATGGCAACAGTTCTAACGTTAGCTTGAAAGTGACGCCTTTTGTTTTGAATGAAGTCTAGAACAATTTAGATATCTCTGTCATTTGTTCAAAGTGATGGTGATATAGATGAGAATGTTATTAGTAGATTTCAAGTTGGATGGTTCAAGTGCAGGAATGAATCAGGCCTATTGTATAATAGAAAAGTACCGCTTAGACTTAGGGTCTGTTTGGAATGTCTGAAGCTTATCCGAACTTATCCAGATAATGAGTGATCCGGATAAGTTCGTTGATCAATGAATCGATCCGGATAAATTTGTTTGTACTGTTTGGTTTGTGATTTTGGAAAACGAGTGATTTGCAGTTGTTTGTGAAAAATGACTATTATGCCTCGAAATGAATAAGTTGTTAGACTTGTTTAGTTTCAGCATTTCGAAACAATATTATTTGCATTGTTGTAGAAAAAAAAGCTATTTCACTTTTTTTTATTCCTAAAATTATTTTAAATTATAAAATATTATTTTAAAATATAAAATCTTATTTTGAAATCTTATTTAAGAACATAAAAACTTATTTTAAAATATAAAATCCTATTTAAAAAAAAAACTGGTACAACGAGCTCCTATAAAATGTAGGAAAATTTATGTTCATACCACCTAATTTTAAATTATTTAAAAAAACTAATTTCTAAAGCTTCGACTTGATGCGTTCAAACAAATATCACACATTTCTTATGTATTTACAAATATAAATCAATTGCAAAGCGATCTTGAGAGTTAAAAAGAAAGGACTGGTAAAAAAAGAAATGAGTCTAATATACTCCTCGATCAATAAACATTTAAAAAAAACGATACACATGATTGTTTAGAGGAATAAAACATATATCACTCACTCAATAGTACTATCTACGCATCTATTAAAAAGCAAGCGGAATAACAAAATTACAACCAAAATTATGATAATATTCGTTTTAAAATGTAGCAGAGGCATGTACGGAGCAACGTTCTACGTTGGGATGTCGTCGAACTACGAGCAACACTCGTTCGTCCGGGATATTGTCACGTCCCCATCGCTATAGGAGGCGGAATAAATCGGAGTGTCGCCCATCCGAAGAACCGACACCTTTCGGGACCGTTTGCCCACCGTGGCACTCGTAGAATTGTCGGCCGTAGCTATGTGGTGCAGTGCGATGTGAGCATTACGTGGGAAGTCCGCAGTGGCAAAACAACTTGTTCGGAGTTCTCGAAAACTTTGAGCTCATTTTCCCCGTAGGAAATGCAAACAAAAAAGATATTGTTAGTGATGGCACAATTTGTATTGAAATAAGAAACTATTTTGGCTATTAAGAAGCGGTTGCCAATAAGGATATTGGTCATTCATGCTGCTTAAACAACCAACACATCCAAACCTGATGTTCCAGCCACTTTTATTTTACTCATTTCAAACAATTTTTACTTTACAAAATCAACTATAAAGGATCAAAATATGGATCACTAGCAGCGGTTGCCCTGTATAGGCCGTCGAAACTGTTATAACTCACGAAACCATATATAATTGCTCACTACCAATGAGAAGGAGTAAAGTTGAGGGGATTAGTCGACATAAAATACTGCATTTATTTTGTTCAAAATTAGTACCCTTGGAATGTGGAACTAGAAAAGTAAAATAAATGGTGTAAAAGAGAATATTAATCATGACGACGATGCAAAATAATGATCGATAGTTGGGTCAAATAAATCCCGCCCAATTTGCATCAGTAATGATGAGAGGAAAATAACAATATTAGTAAGCAAATTAATCCAGAAAATAAACTTCCCAAAAATAGGGAGAGAAGCAAGTAGAATAGAAGGCGGAAAAAAAAAGAGTACACAGTATAGCATAGCTGCAGTATAGGAGATTCTTCATAAGATAATCATTGTGGATCATAGAAGTGTACGATTATTATGAGAACTGCCAATAATGAGATTCGTAAGCTCAAAAAAAAAAAATAAGGGCTCAATTGTTGGCCACTTTAGAGCACAATCTGAAAAATACTCCTAGAATAGATAGATTTCAATCATAGAACCATCCTATGGCAATATATTAATTTCTAGTAATTGATAAGATTTTGTTGACCAATCGATGTCACATAATGAAAAGTGTATTAATCACAACCCAACCAGGAATTCAAATCAGGCAAGTAGACAGACCCGACGCCTTTTATAAAGGAAAAGTGGAAGGCATAGAATCAATATTTCTAAAAAACATAAGATAATCACAGCATCTAATTACAACTCAACTTAAAAAAAATACAAGAGGCAAAAAAAATAAAGGTTTGTAGTTTCTGAAATCAAGAAAAGAGCGTTAACTAATATATTGAAACACAAAACATATGCTCTGCTGAGTACAGAAAATGAAATAAAAACTACAATAAATGTCATGACCCTCCAATCCGAGAAAATAATTGATAATATAATAGCTCAATGGGGTGTTTCAACAATTTATAAAAATCAATAATAATAAAATAGCAAAGTGTGCATTATAAATTTCTAAGCATTCACAAAAAAAAATAAATTTGAGCAATTACTATCCACAACGTTTACACAATCATATGCAACAAAAAAAAAAAAAAAAGCTCCAACTGAAATCATTCATATCAACACACGTCTAACTACAAAAAATGTTTACTAAGAAAGAAATAAAGCATAACTTATCTATTGACAATGTATAACACATTACCAATACTTAACCTGTTAAATGACTCATAGGTCCTAATAAAAGCACCCAAAAAACTTCACTTTTGACAGACAATAACATATAAAGGGATGAGTTTGTACAACATACCAGGCCTAGTAATAATATACCCATAAGGAGGCTATAACCATAATATTATATATTAAATCAAAATATTCACGAAATAAAATATACAATGATAATAGTGGGAATTACAGTGATTAAAATAAACACGTTACAGAGTAAAAACATACCAAATGCAACTGTACCGACCATGTGATTTTAAATGGTTTAAATATTTAAATCACATGAATGCAGAGATTAATAATGAATTATCAATACTCAATCACAGAATAGCATCAATCAATAATAAAATATCAAACCAATTGTCAACCCAAAGCTAGAATCACACACTCTTGTGCACCATTTATAAGCCTTGTGATCCCCGCAGCCGAAACACACATTCACACAACAGTAATGCACTGACACACAATGCACACACTGTCACAGAATCTCAAAACAATACAACAAACTTAAAATTGCCAAAATTTCAGAGTTAATCTAGAAAAAAATAAATAAATCACTCAAATCTGCTAGGATAGGTCCTAAGAAACAAATCATTACCAATTGATCACACAAGAAAAAACAATATTATGGCAAATCCATCCCAATCGAAGGGCCAGACAATTAAAACCATTAATTCTCATATATAACATTTCCCATCTACACAAGCAAGAATGTTACTATTTCAATAATCAGAAGTTCAATTAGTAATCACTACTAAAAGTTCAGTATCTAAATTAAATAACGGAAGATTAACTTGCAGACCACACAGTACCTATGTATTTACTTATCTAAGACCTGAACTTCAATTTTACATACATATCATCATAGATGGCGAATTCTTCATATTGACTAGGTTATTATTACTGCATCACAACTTGAATTTCGCTTGACTAGGTTATTATTACTGCAGCTTTTGAGAGTTTCTTGCATCATAGATGGATGGATTGCCCAAAAAAATGATACGAATTTATTTACAACAGTATACTCATACATTTTGAAGAAGATCGAATTATTTGTTAGAACTACATATACTAACAAATAAATTCATTCATGATTGTTCTATCGCGACTTGCGATTTGTTCTCTCAAACAAGCCATCTCTGATGCACCTTGACCGTCTCCAGTGTATACATCCTCCGATGCCACATCTTCTTCAGGCGTAGTACGTTCTACATCGTATCTGAATTCTTCAGGTGATATTTGAACTGAATCATCTTCCAAGACGGCGAATTCTTCATCTAAGGCGGAAGGGTGACGCCGTATAAAATTGTGTAGTGCGTAGTTGCCACTACTATACGCACTTGTTTCTGAAAGGGGTAGCTCGGCATATCACGTAAAATAACCCATTTCTTTTTCCACACTCCAAACGTTCTCTCGATCACGCCACGCAAAGATGAGTGCCTCTTGTTAAATAGTTCTTTCTTGCCTCGCGCAACTCCACTTGCTCTTTGAAAATCGGGGATGTGATATCTCGTGTCCAGGCATGGTTTCATATACCCTCATTTGTAATGGATATCCGGCATCGACCAGGTAGTACTTACCTTCAGAATTAATATAATTCAGGTTTTTAAAAAGTTAACCAAACATGATTCATGAAAATAAATACCTGGAGGTGGATGCGGGAAGCCGTGGCAAGCGTTTTGCGTTGCGAACTTGAAAACACGGCTATCGTGTGCGCTCCCTTCCCATCCAGCCATTACTGAATGTGAAACACGTGTTGAAATCACAAACAGCCATAACATTTTGTGTGGGTGAACCGGAACGTCCAATGTAGCCCACCTTTTCGTACCGGATACACATGCATGAACGTGTGTTCCATCAATCGCACCGATACGATCTCCGACATACAACTTGTAATCGTTACGAAAGTCACATAAGTGTATCAACGGTAATGTAGTATGTTATTTTCAATCCAAACCTTGAAGAACGGCATGTAGCGATGGTCATTCTCAATTTCGTTGGAACTTTCTCGAATGTTGGATCATCGGGCTTAACTACTTTGCTAGCCAAACTCACTATGGCATTCAAACCGACGAGAGAAATATCTGCTAATGGTTTCGGATGAATGTTGGAAGCGCTCCATTGCTCCTCTAACGGATCTATTTCGGGATAAGATATATATCGTTATTGCAAGGACTTCTCATTGATGTTACGCTCGAGCCATACAATCCATGATTGTTACGTAGTTCAGCTAGAAGGTCACAAAATATCTCCTTAGTCATTCGGAACATGTTGAAAAACCGGGTCGGGTGGCCTCGTAATAACTCACCAACCCATCTATCCCCCATTTGACTGGACGTCATGCAGGGGGTCCGGTCAACGTAAGTAACGTAGTAATAATTTGTCAATATTAACATTGCAGCGACTGTGGTAGTGTAGTTAAGTTCTTCCTCCTTCTGGTTAACGAGTTCTTCATCCATTCTACAACAAAAACAAATAAACATAATATTCTATAGATATATTCAATAGAAGTTAATACAATTTTGACTATACTAGGAAGATATAGTGATAGGATAAAATGACGAGTGCATTAATGTGAATACATAACAACTTAAATAAGTAGTCTCCAACAAAATACGCAAAAACTAAAGAGTCCATGAAATGAAAAGTACATATGACACATAATCAATAGAATACATGACAGCACAAAAAGTCAATTGTTTAAGCAAGCCCGTAAAAATTCAAGTCGGTATTTATACTCCATCTTTATGAAAATCTTTCTTGTGGTCAGGTCCCGAAGCAACTTCATGTACTTTCCATATATCTGTCGCATTCGCTGCAATTTCGGGATATGTACCTAAGATCTCCATACACTCATCAATCGAGTTATCGATCGAGCGCAATGGTCCTAGCTTGCAGCCTTCAACGAGTGTCTCAATGGAGTCTTTCGAGAACGCCACTCCTTTTTTATTTTTCGAACCCTTGGCGTTTGGAAACACCCGTGGATCGAACATCTTGATGCACTTGGCTAGTACCTCCTCCGAAGAGTCACCCAACCGCATCGTAGGTACGGTTTCTACTTCCTCCGGGAGGTCCGCAAACCCCGATGGTTTGGGGTGAATGCATAAGCCCCCGCAGCGACTACTCCGGCGAACATGCGCTCCAGCTTGTCCTCCAAACCGGATCAATCCCGCGGGTTTTAAACTTCTTGGCTATGCGGGATTGCACGTAATACAAATAATCATTTATTATTCAAAACAATTTTATCGAGAAATATGTGTAAGTTATCATATATATTTGACTTACCAATAGTTTCTCGACCACTCTCTCTCGATGCATCAATGGTCCGCTTGAGTGGGTCCTAACCTAGTCCCGTTGATCCCATTTCGAGATCCGTCCAAACTTTCCAATCTTTCTTCGATTGATCCCATTTATTTTTGAGTTTCGTTCGATCCCAATCCTTTCCAAGTCATTTTTTTGAAATTTATCATTAAATTTTGCCAGACTTCTTTCTTCGAAATGGGTGTTTGGCCTATTTCCCAAATCCACCTCCTTCAAATGAGAGATCGCAAAATATAATTGTAACTTCTCATCCCACATTAGCCGATGTTCCAACCTCTTTGACTTTACTCATTTGGAATCGTCACATAAACATGTTAGAACACGATATTTATTTTCATAAACAGGAGCTAGCTCCAAAAGAGTTGGGGAAAGTCATGGTGGCAATAAAAAATGAGATATTATTGTGTGATATGAAAGATTTTTATGGAGATTATAGCAAAAACCTCAAGCAACAATAACATTTTGTAAGGTATATCGATTATGACATGTAACACTAAATACAAAATAAAATTAAACATATCCTTCAAAATATTAAAACACTTTCAATGCATGGTATGAAGGGAACAAAGAAAATATTCCGTATCATGCATCCAATAACCACAAAAAGAAAAATGTTCGATTGTACACAAATATCCGAGAAGTTTATCGAAAGGTTATTAAACATTTGAAAAAATTTGATGAGATAAAAAAATTTCAAATATCGAAATTTATGATACATTTTCGAAGTACTCAACGACCTTCGCGATTTGTGGCCGGCTCGACACAATGAGCAATTGCAAGCATCAATAAGAAGATTCGTAAGAAAATGGTTGACGAGTGTAGTGGAGTTCATAGGATAAGATTCATCTTCGATAATAACCAAGTGGTAGGTAATACAACAAAAAATAAAGGAATAAACAGAGGAAAAACTGTAAAAACAAATGCTAATTAGATCATATCATCTTTATCCATATCCCAATTCTTAGGTGTCAAGATTTATTAATCCTTCATTCATTCTAAACATTCCATACAAATGTAACTTGCCAAAAGGAAGCAGCAATTTTTTTGGATCACAGGAATGATTTTGATGATCACAAGACGAGGCCTTTTTTCAATTTATTTCACGTGTAATGAATCATCAGAGAGCTTCTACATGCAATCAAGCTTATTTGGCATCTAGAGTTAAAAATAAGTACAAGAGAGAACCCAAAGATGCAATCTAAAATCAATGTGGGATCGCTTAACTAGTATTGTGTACCACCATATACATTGCTAGAGCATATACATCGCCCAAGGTCGCCACTAATACAAAATGGATTAAGGACTAGAAGTGAAATAGATTGCACATTCTACGCATTTTTAGGAATTTAACAATTTAATACATATTTATAAAAATTAAAAAAATTGACAAAAAACAAATAGTAAATATTCTTCATACTTAAACCTAAGAATAATGAGAAGGGGTGGGTATGCTGGAGATTACAATAACACGAGTTTCTAAACGTTTAAGGCTACATATAATTTAGCAATGTATCGCCAATGACCTTGATTTCATTTTCGGGAAAGCTTGAAGCTAGAAAAATTTCTTTAATGATATTTAGGCTCTTTTTAAAATGTATTAATCTTTCTCAATGCTGGATTTCGCCTCTTATGTGGCTTCTGAAGTAACAAGATTGGGCCCCAAATGAAGATGGTTCAAGATAGAACGTTCCAGCTATTTTGGTCCGTGTTAGAAAATGAGTTATGGTGTCAAGATGTAGAAATTGTTCAAGCAAGCCACTTTCTAGCAAAAAAAAAATTAACTCTTTAAAAATTTTAAAGATTGATTTGTGATGCAAGTCCCAATAGCTCGTTAATTATGAATTGGCCCAAAAATTAAGCATGCTTTGAGTTTAAACAGGTATTGTCTGTTACCCAGTCTTTTCATCACTAGCGTAACAAGGGATTTCTTCCCGAATATTTGAATATCAAAACCACGTTAGTAGCCCATTTTTAAATTGTCAAGTTGATTGGATTATAGAAACTAAACATGCTCAGTACGTTCAACAATCAAATGAAAAGTAGACCCAAATAAGTACGCTGAGTTAGTTAACTAGATAAGAAATGCCACCTTAACTATTACTGTCACCTTTTCTCATCCTTGTTATGAGAGAGAAGCTTAAGGAATATATGGTAGTGTTCATAATAACAAATCAGCAAAGACAAACGCAAAAGCCAAATCAGTGGCAAAACCATGCAATTGAGTTCACATATGCATCGTAGATATAGAAATGGATGAGCAAAGGTTGATAATGCACTTTTATTGTAATAAATACTTTTTTCTCGTAACTTTATTTGCGAGACAATTAAGGAGGTTCACAAAATTGTGGATACTACAAGCATACTGTCATTATGGTATGAAGGGAACAAAGACAATATTCCGTATCATGCAACCAATGCATCCAATAACCACTGAAAAGAAAATTGTTCAATTGTACAACAATTTAAATATCTAAGAGCTATCAAAAGGTTATTGAACATTTGAAAAAGTTTGAAGAGATGACAAAAGCTCAAACATGAACTGCCGGAAGCAATTTAGAGGTACACAATGCATGCTACGGTGCTTAGGCAGATTAAACATATCCCGATAATAAAAAAATTCACGATGAAAATAAGTCCTTATGTTTCATCAGCTCAAAAGAAAAAACAAAAACATTCATGGTTGATTAAACCATCAATTGCGACTTTAAATTCTGGATTTTGCTCCTGTTATTTTAAATGCATAAACAGCCTTCAAAATTAAACATTTCCATGACTAAGCGCTGTTCTCAATTTTCTAAACAGGCTATTTATCTCACAGAGCTACATACTGAACATAGCAAGTAAATACATAAACAATCTTCCTTGGGTCTAAACTCCAAAGTTCATAGAAATGAAAAGGAAAAATTTTGAAAAAGTACCGAAGAGGATCGTGCTGGAAGAGGAAAAGTACAAGCGAGAAACCAAAGATGCAACCATGTATTGGATAATGCTGGAAGAGGAAAAGGAAGAGTACCCAAGAAGAAGAGCAGTACCGAAGAGGATCAGCCAAGAAGCGGATCTGGAGGAAGACGTCGACGGCACTGGATCGCTGGTGCTGCGAGTGCGAAAACGGGAGATTGCTGCGATACCTTCCTTGTCGATCAGAAGAACGGGAGAAACGCGAGCAAGAAGATGCGAAGATCGAAGGTCGAATGAGCTGCTAGGTTACGGGAGTCGTTGCTTCGAAGATCGAAGGTCACGGGAGTCCTTGCTGCGAAGATCGAAGGTCACGGGAGTCGTAGGCTGCGAAAGCGCTGCTAGGTCACGGGAGTAATAATGCGAAATACGCGATCGAAAAAGCGGCCCGCGGGATCACCCCCGCGGGCCGCTTCTTTCACAAAAATAAAAACTCCATTTTGAAATCTGCACTTCATAAGCGCGAACCAAACAGTGCGGGAGCGTTTTTAAAAACGCCCCCGCACTTATAAGCTGTCCCAAACGGGCACTTAAAGAGAAATTTATAAGATAGTGCTGGGACCAACAATGCTTTATGGCACAGAATGTTGGCATATAAAGAGACATCTGGGGAATGAATCCCCATATGTTTATCTCCTATCACTTATAATTTTTTATCATTATTATTCACTTGATTGCACCACCTAAAAGATCTTATTAATGCAACTCCCGTTAACATTAATCATGCAATCTCCCCTGTCCTCTATTTAATTAATTTTTCTCCACAAGGGATTCCATTAGCTACGCCCTTATGAAAAGATTGAAAGCCATTTATAATCCTTGACATGACCACTCGAGTTAAACTCTTACAGGATCGAAACCGGATTTTTTTAGATTCTCGTCCATAAAGTTCACATGCATAAGCTTGATTAGTTAATCTGTCAATTCAAGTTGGATGGATAAAGGAACGTAAAGAGCTTGAAGATGGAAGGACACTTGATAAATACGATGCCCTTACTACCGCCAAGTTCGTCGTCCCCGCAGACTAGAGGATCGTCACGAGCATTGCTACCCGATTTACTGTTACTGCACCTGTTGCCCCACCGCCAACCAAAGAAAAAGAGATTTTGTATGAAGAAGAGTCGGTTGATATTTTTGGCCCACCGTTATTATTATTATTATTTTGGTACGTGTGTGTTATTATTATTATTATTTATTATTATATTTCATTTATTATTACCATCACTATTATTATTATTTATCGTTATTATTATTACTTATTATTTATATATTATTATTATTATTTTATCATCGTTGTTGTTACTATTTTTCCAGGATCAGTAACTCTCTTCAGCTTTTGCCCTCTTGGCCTTAAAAATCATTCCTTTCTTCAGACTTCATCTCCCCAAACAGTTCTTTAACCTCGCCTCTTTTATTTATTAGTTTATTTTAAGTTTAGTTGGGATTGGGTTAATGCTGAAGATAATGATACAAGAATTCTAGATGTGATATGCTGAGCGCTTGAGTTGCTGGCTAAATTTGGAGCTACAGAAGTTTAGACCTGTATCAGATATAGTTTCGTTGCTTCGCAAGGCATGCTTGCTGTAGTTTCATTGCTTCCTAAGGCATGCTTGCTCTAGAATTTGTGGCCAAGTTCGCTGAGTTGAACTACAGTTTCATGCATTGCAATATTCCACAGATGTGATTCTGTGGCAATGTTTTTGGCTGTCAATAGTCTAGTATAGGTGATTATATTGCACGAAGTATTGCTTTCTACTTGTTTTACCTGTGATAATCGGTCAGGCATAAAATTACATTTTGTAACTAACTACCCTTGTTCTAAGATGATGGGGCCTTCTTTTACACTGAGAAAATGAACTGTGTTGTGCATGCGAGTACACATGCAGAATCATTTAGAGTAAAATATATACAAAATAAATGATTAAATAAAAAGAAAGAAAAATAATCTCAAAGATGTATATGCACTTGATTTTCGATTGGACTATTGATGGCCGCATGACACATTCATCTTGAGAAGAATCAAAAGAAAAAACAAAATGTTAAATAAATCTTTAGATCTAAAAAAATATACCAAAATAAATAAAAAATAACTGAAATAAAACTAATAAGAAAAATGATAGAAATCTAATGAGTGGTTGTTGGTTAGATGAAATAATCCTTTTTAGTTGGTTGGGAACATGCTTAGCCTTCCAATCCACGTAGGAAATGTGCCATAAGATGTTTATGGGCTAAATCAAGGTGAGATGGCGTCAGAAAGGTGGTGCCCTAGTGGTTTTGAGTGGCAGCTAAGGCAAGATTGAGGAATCGGAGAAGAGGAAGCTGAAGGTTCGGAAATTCATTCGTGATAACTGGCGAAAATTATCCAGAAAAAACTGCCACATAAATCTGGTGGAAAGTTTGATGGTTCTTTTCTTTTGCTAGAAATTCCTCCAAGATTACTGATGGAAAATCCACTATTAATCCCAACAGATTCTTTTGTGGTCGGTAGATCCGTCTGTACGAGTAAATTTTCTGGAGTGTTTGTTATCATCATAAATTGTTAAAATCAGCAGTTTAAAACCTTGAAATAACGCGTTGTTGTCAGCCAAGCTAGCTGGCCTGGAGTTTGCCTCCCCACTATGCCTCCCTATAGTCTGTCTCCGAGCTGGTCCATTGTAGTTGTTGTTGCCAATTTCAGTTCATTGTAGTCCACCTCCTAGCTAACCTTTTTATTGGAGGAGATTTAAATAGAAATTTTGGTAGAGTGATGGATGATTTTAGAAGCATTCATTGTGGATATGATATTGGAGTGACTAATGAAGAAGATAAAGACATTAATTTTTTTTAGCTTATGATTTTGTTATCGCTAATAGTTTATTTAAGAAAATATATAAACAAATTATTACTTATAACAATAGATTTAATACAACACAAATTGATTATTTTCTTTTGAGAAAAATAAATCGTTTAGATATAAAGATTGTAAGGTCATTTCAAGTGAAAATTTAAGTATTCAATATTGATTATTAGTTTTAGATTTTAAGATGAAGGGTTGAAAGATGAAAAGTACAATGAAATATTATCATAGATTAAATGAGGGCACTTAAAAGTCACAAATAAAATTATTTTATGATAATATTCGAGATATTGAAATTTGGGTTGTATATGAAGAAGCTAATACTATGTGAGATAAACTAATGAATACTATTAAACAAGTTACAAAAGATGTGCTTAGGAAATCGAAAGGAAAAAATTTTATGAATACAAATATTTGATGATGAAATAATGATATTCAAGAAAAGATAAAAATAAGAAGTTATGATATAAAAATAAGAAGTTATAATTACTTACTGGACATTTATAGGAGGATGTACCTTGGTGTATGCCTTTCATTGATGATATCCTTCTTGTGGATAAGATTAAGGATAAGACTTCAGGAAAAACTTGATTTATGGAGGTTAACTTTAGAATCTAAAGGCTTTTATTATAGTAGATCTAAAATTGAAACATGGAATGTAATTTTAATAGTAGTAGATCTTGTAACGAGATTGTAACAATTGGTGATCAAACCATTAAAAGGTGCAAATGTTTTTAATATATCAGGTCTATTGTTCAAAGTGTTGGTGATATAGATGGGAATGTTATTAATAGAGTTCAAGTTGGATGGTTGAAGTGGAGGAATGCATAAGACGTATTGTGTGATAGAAAAGTATCGCTTAGACTTACCGGAAATTTTTATAAGATAATGATAAGACCTGCAATGTTTTATGGTGCAGAACGTTGACTTATAAAAGAAAAGCATAAAATTAAGTTAAATGTTGCTTAGGTTAGAATGGGTAGGTGGATGAGTGACATTACACTTAGAGACAAAATGCAAAATGAATATATTTGTGAAAGGGTTGGTGTAGCTTTAGTGATAGGCAATATCAGAAAGAGTCAGCCTTAGCTAGTATGGTCATGTTAAACATCGACCACCTGAAGTCCTTGTTATTAAATGTGACTTATGTTAAGAAAGGTAAATGTAGACTTAAAAGGACTTGGGCGTGTTGTATAAAATATAACCTTAATTTATTAGAATTATTTGAAAATATGACACTCAATAGGATACAATGGAGAATAAGGATTCATATAGCCTGTTATGTAGTGTGGAGCCAAAGGATTTCAAGCAGCATATAAGGCCGGGGCCTAGGCGCCAGCTATAAGCGCTCAAGCGCCCTATAATTGCTCGGAAACAGATAGGCCATCGCTTATGCGTTGGCCATTTAGTGCATATGCGCTCGCTCTATAGAGGGGGCGTTGCTTGTTTTTCAGAGAGACCGGTGCATAGGTGCCGGTCTATTGGCTCCTAGGTGCCCATTTCTGGGCGACGATACAGAACACTTGGTGTTTAGGCGGCAAGTTTGTGCGGCTAAACGCCAGGTGCGGTTAATACACAAAAAATTGATTTTTAAGCCAATTTTGTGCAGGTTTCTTGTGGCTTACTATTTCTTTCTTTTGAATTCTTCGACGAGCCGGTGAATGTGAGGAGTGTTCAAGAGGTGGATTTGGTGATTCGATGTGTCAGATTGAAGAAAAGATTATTGGTGTAAGTCTTGTAAGTTTCTTTGTGTGAGTGTGGAGGAGAAACTTGTGAGTCATTTATAAAATTTTCTAAATTACATAGTGAAATTTGTGGTGGTGTGACTCCGTGTCTTTTTCCCATTTTTGGGTTTTTCTATGTAAATTTTTTGTGTGTTTTTCTGGTTGTTTTGATTGTGCTTTATTAAATTTCTTTGTTTCGATTTTTCTCAAATTCTGTGATCATATTCCGCGGTGAAATCAGAAGGCGACTCTTTCGAAGTAGTTTCTTTAACAAACTGGTATCAGAGCGGGGTTCGATTCAAGTAGGAGTAATTGCCTAAGAAGGTTCAAGGTGGAGAAGTTTAATGGGCCAAGCAAGTGGAGGATTTATTGTGTTAGGAAAAATTATATTTGCCACTATAAGGAATCACATGGAAGCTTGAATTTATGTCTTTGGAGGAATAGGAAATGTGGGTCGAACGACACTAGGTTTGATCAGGTTGATACTTTTTTCATCTGTTGCGTTCAAAACTGTGAATGAGAAAACTACGATGGATCTTGTGGCGACACTGACCAAGATGTATGAAAAACCTTCTGCTTTCAATAAGGTTTTCCTGATGAAAAAATTATTCAACATGTAGTAGAAGACAATTCAGTGGCAGAGCATCTCAATAACTTCAACATTGTGATGAGCCAGTTGTGTTCTGTGGGGATCAAGTTTGATTATGAGGTCAGAGCATTGATAATACTATCTTTATTGCCGGAAAGCTGAGATTGTTTGGTAATGACGGTGAGTAATTCTTCAGGGACTTCAAAGTTGAACTTTGATGACATCGTGGGTCTGATGCTGAATGAAGAAGTTCACAAAGAAACAGCGAATGGTGAATCTTCAGGTTCTGTGTTGAATGCTAATAACAGCGGAAGGAATCTGGACAGAAATATAGGCAGAGACTAATCCAAGTCCAAGAGAGGAAAGCCAAGTCAAATAGTGGAGAATGTTGAACTGCAGTAAGAGTGGGCATTTCACGAAGTATTGCAAAGCTCCAAGGAAAATTGGTGGTAGAGGGCAGGAAAGTAGCCTTTCTACTATTATCTGCACATGCGAAAGCCAAAGTGACTCTCTGGTGTTATCTCTAATCAATATTGAATCTGGGATAGTGGATTCAGGTGTTTTTTTTTTATGCATGCCCCAATAAAGAGGTATTTAAAAATTATACTCAGAGTGATTTAGGGAAGGTTTATCTGAGAGATAACAAGGCCTGCAGTATAATTGGAAAGAGTGATGTTGATTTCAAGTTGCCGAATGGAGTAGCTTGTAAGTTCACTAAAGTCAGACATGTTACTAGTTTGAAGAGAAATCTTATCTCTATGAGCCAGTTGACAAAGTCAGGAATCATGACTACTTTCACAGGTGATTTGTGGAATGAGACTAGGGAGACATTGGTGATGGCTCTTGCAATATTGAAGGCACTCTTTATTTGATCAATGAAATGACTGATTTCATTGATGTGGCTAGAACCAGGGTGGATGCAGGTTTGTGGCACTACAGGCTTGGTCATATGAGCGAGAAAGGTATGAACTCCTTACTTTTAAAGAGTAAGCTTCAAGGTCTGAATTAGTTGATATGGATTTCTGTGAAGATTGTATTTATGACAAGCAGAAGAAAGTTTCTCTCCATGAGCTGGTCAGTGTTGAAATCAAAGAAAATTGAGTTATTTTATACTGACATATGGGGTCCACTCCAGTTCAGTCCATTGAAATTTCTCGCTATTTTGTAACATTCATTGATGACCACACTAGAAATGTATGAGTTTATTTCTTAAAGCAGAAATTTGATGTATTTGAAGTCTGTAAAAAATGGAAGGCTATGATAGAAAATGAGACAAACTTGAAGCTGAAGTGTCTTAGATCAGATAATGAGGGTGAGTACCATGGGTGAGTATCGTGATCAGAAGTTTAGGAATTTTTGTGTTAACAAGAGGATCGGGCATGAGTTCACTATTCAAGGACATCACAGTAGAATGGTATGGCTGAGTACATGAACAGAACAATCACAGAGTATGCTAGGAGTGAGCCTAAATCCAGGCTTGCTAAAACAGTTTGGGGCTGAAGCAGTGAACATTGCAGTTTATTGATCAATTGTAGAGTATCTTTGGAGGAAGACTTACCTGAAGAAGTCTGGAGTGAAAAAAAGGTATGTCTATCTCATTTAAAAGTCTTTGGGTGTTCTGCATATGTGCATATTGATGCAGAGTCTAGAAATAATATTGACTCAAAATTTGTCAAGTGCACTTTCTTTGGATAAGGCTCAGATGAGTCTGGGTACAAGTTCTGGGATTATAAGAATCATAAATTCATTAAAAGCAGGGACTTTCAATGAAATGGAGATTTACAAGAACAGGGTCAGAACTCAAGCTAGTCCATCAGCTAATTCTGAAGAATTCAGTTATGTGGAGATAGATTACACTGGTGATCGGGAAGATGGAGAAAGAACAAGTGTTCAAACAGAAGGAGCACTGGATGTTCCTCAGTTGCCTTCTTTATAAGTCAGAAGATCTAACAGAGTGAAATAACCCATGCAAAGGTATTCTTTTTCTTTACACTATTTGTTACTAACTCATAATGGTGAGTTAGAGTGCTTTGAGGAGACCACTCAAGTTAAAGATTCAAGGTAGTGGTAGCTTTCCATAGATGAAGAAATGCAATCTTTGGAGTTAAATCAGACTTAGAATTCGACGGTACTATCAAAATGACAAAAAACACTACACAATAAGTGTGTTTACATGCTAAAAGAGGGGTTATATGGTAGCAAACACTACAAGATAAGGCTTGTTGTGACAGTTTTCGAGCGGAAGGAAGGAGTGGATTACATAGAGATCTTCTCCCCAGTGGTGAAGATGACGACTGTTAGGGTTGTGCTGAGTTTGTTAGTAGAGGAAGATCTACATATGAAGCTGATGGATGTAAAAATAACTTTATTACATGGATATCTGGAGGAGCCATTCAAGGTGCAACCATAAGGTTATAAGGTTCCAGTCATGGAATGTTTGGTCTGCAGATTGAAGAAGAGCCTCTATAGCCTGAAGCATGGCTCGAGCCAATGATACGTGAGGTTTGACAGGTTCACGCTAGACAATGTGTACTTGAAGTGCCAGACAGACCACTGTTGCTTCATCAAACACTTCGGTAACTGTTATATTTTGCTTCTTTTGTATATGGATGACATGCTGATTGTAGGGGCAGATATGGATAAAATCAGATACTTGAAGAATCAGTTATCAAGTGAGCTTGAGATGAAGTATTTAGGTCCAACCAGGAAGATCATTCGGATGAGAATCAACAAAGACAGGAGTGCGAGAACACTAAAGTTATCTCAAACAGAGTATGTTGAAAAGATCCTACAGATGTCAACGTGAGTGAGGATAAGCCAATAGCACTCCCTTAGGTAGTCACTTCAAACTATCTGAGAAGCTATCGCCAAACTCTGAAGCAGAGCAAGCACAGTTGGAGAGAACTCCATATGCTTCAGCAATTGGGATTTTGATGTATGCGAAGATTTGTACTAGACCAAATATTGCATATGTTGTGGGAGTGGTCAGCAGGTATATAAGCAATCCAGGCTGACATCATTGGGAGGCGATAAAGTGGACTCTCAGGTATTTCAGAGGAACATTCAACATGACACTTTGTTTTGAAAATGCATAGATTAGTCTACAGGGATTCGTAGATTCAAATTTGTTAGGAGATGTGGATAGTCGGTGAAGTACAACGGGGTATATCTTCACATTGGGGAACACTACAGTGAGTTGGGTTTCCAGGTTGTAGAAGATTGTTGCACTTTCAACTACAGAGGCCGAATATGTTGCTATCACTGAGGCTAGCAAGGAGATGATTTGATTATAGAACTTCATGAAATAATTGAGCAAGGAGCAGGGGATTGGAAAGCTCAATAGTGACAGTATGAATGCGATTCATCTTGCCAAGAACATTACTTTTCATGCCAAGACGCAACACATCTAGCTGATGTATCGTTTCATTTGATCTCTTTTAGAAGATGGGCAGTTATTTATAGAAAAAATACATACAGCTGAAAATCCTGTGGATATGTTGACGAATATGGTGATTGCTGAGAAACTGAAGCTGTGCTTTACTTTAGTTAGGTTTCATGAAGGTTGAGACTGGGGGTGAGCCACAACACGGTACGTGACAATACATAACTATGAAGGCGATTCAAATGGAGGTACATGTACAGAGGATTGATGCTCGGTGTTTTGTCTCTAAGTGGGAGCTTGTTATGTAGTTTGGAGCTAAAGCATTTCAAGCAGCATTTAAGGCTGGCTTCGGGCGCTCAAGCACCCTATAAGGGCTCGGAAACAGAAAAGCCAGCGCCTATGCGCCGGCACTTTGGCGCATATGTGTCTGCTATAGTGCGGGCGCAACTTGTTTTCCTGAGAGACCGGCGTATAGGGGCCGGTCTATTGGTGCCTAGGAATCCATTTCTGGGCGCCGATATAGAGCGCTTGGTGCTTAGACGCCAAATTTGGGTGCCTAAGCGCCTGGTGCGATTAATGTATAAAAAATTAGTTTTTAAGTCAAATTTGAGCAGGTTTCTTGTGGCTTGCTGTTTCTTTCTTTTGAATTCTTCGACAAGCATCCCGGTGAATGTGAGGAGTGTTGAAGAGGTGGATTTTGGTGATTCGACATGATTTTTGCGTCTGATTGGAGATGGAAGATTGTTGGTGCAAGTCCTATAAATTCCTTTGTTTGAGTGTGGAGAAAAAACTTGTATGAGTCATATGTAAAACTTTCTGAATTACATTGTGAAATTTGTGGTGGTATGGTTCTGTGTTTTTTTCTCATTATCGGGTTTTTCCACGTAAAACTCTTGTGCTTTTCTGGTTGATCTAATTGTTCTTTCTTAAATTTTTTGTTTTGGCTTTTTGTGATCCTTTTCCGTAGTGAAATTATAAGGTAACTTTTTCGAAATAGTTTCTTTAACATAGGCGACCCCACTTAGTGGTACAAAGGCTTTTTCAATTATTCTTGACTTGCAATAAGCTTGTATTTTCTATTCCAGTGTTTATATCAATCGGTTCTAATAAGGCATTCAACAAAAGGTTTATATCTCCTGAGGCTTTTTGGCAACGCCTATCAATTTAATCTAGATATAATTTAAATGCTCATAATCATTCATAGATTACAATAAAAATGTTGTAAAGTTTAGATATTTATCTAAACAAAGAAAAGTATTATACCATATCTACTATCAAAAGTGAATGCTTTAACTGTCACTTTTTTTATTAGTGCTTGGTGACATTAATTTTGTAACTCACATAATCGTTGTTAGAATGCATGTATTCTCTCTTATCATGATTATCAACGAAGCAATAATTTGTAGGTTAGTGTGCTTTTTGGGAAAGAAAAAGTAATTATTCTTCAACTTCATATAAGACAATTAGGAGAATGTCTCCTACATTAATAAAGCAATAAAATCAGCCATAATTCTCCATTATAAATAAGGAAATTTAAATTATTACATCCCAATAATTCTGAATCCTAAAAATAGAATATAATACTAATCTAAGATACTAAAAATAAAATCTTCCTAAAAAATCTAACACTCCCGCTTAAGCTGGAGCATAGATGTTTATTATGCCCACTTCAAAGGAGCTTAAAACTAGTCCCGAAAAGCCCTTTGGTGAAGATATTTACTATTTGTAGCGTTGTTGGAGTGAAAGACTTGCAATTAGCTCCATAATCAATCTTTTCTTTTCTTTTGTGAAATCATGTTACACTAGATGTCTACAATGCTTATGACAACTTTATTGTCATAATACAACTTCATTGACATGTTTATGGGGATCCGTAGCTCTTCAAGGATTCTCTTTAGATATAGTATCTTACATATGTCCTGCCTTGACACTGCTCATTGCCACCATATTCTATTTTTTACTGTCATGTAATTTGATTTTCTTGGATGTAAGTACAATGTCCACAAACATCGACCTCTTGCGAACAATTTAGCTTGCCTAGTCTGCATTATTTTATGCCTCTATGTTCTGTTGTATGGTCTTTTGAAGGAGTAAACCCTTATCTAGTGTAATTTTTAGCCCTCTGAGAATCTTGTTAACTGTTTCAAGGAGTTTCAGAAGGTGAATGCATAAATTGACTTACCAAACTTACAACAAAAGGTGATATCTGGCCATGTATGTGAAAAGTATATTATATTTACCTCCGACTATTGATGTTGATCTGTATTCACTGGTCACCCCCACTTTCTCATATCCCAGTTTTTGATTTGAGATCAATTGGAATGTTTGTAGGCCTACAATAACTCAACTCTATTTACTTTGGACGATCAAGAAGATATTTCTATTAGGAAATAACAACTCCTATCTTCAATCTAGCAACCTTCATTCTAAGAAAATACTTCAGAGATCCTACATTCTTGCTCTAAAAAACTGACGAGAGGGAAGTCTTCAACCAGTTTATTTCATATATGTCATCTCAGGTGAGGATTATATCCTCCACATATACAATCAGGATGGCTATTCTTATCCTTTGAATGTGTGAACAATATTGTGTGATTTTCTTGCCCTTGAGTATACCCTGACCTTTCAAAAACAGTGTAAATTTCTCAAATCATGTTCTATGTGACTGTTACGACCGATATAAGTATCTTTTTAGTCTACACACCTTTTTGTCGAACTTCTCACTAGTTATTGTGGCGAATGTATCTATGTAATCAATGCCATAGCCTTGAGTGAATTCCTTCGTTACCAGTCGAGTTTTGTATCATTCTAAAGAGTCATCAAAGCTATACTTGACTGTAAATACCCATTTGTATCCGACAGTTGTCTTTCCTTTAAGTAGATCAACTAATTCCCAGGAGCTTTCATCTCCTCAAAGACAACCTCCTTACACTTATGAACTTTTAGAGCATATGCACAATATTATGAATATCCATACACGATAATTGTGAGGTAAAAGCATTGAAAATGGGTGAGAGGTTTTCATACGACACATAATGGGATATTGGATGTTGGGTGTAAGACTTTCTCAATGGGAAGGATAGACTCATTAGACTCAATTTAAACTAGGTTTAGATTCTGGACTATGAGACACAAAATTAGAAGATGAAGTGGAATGAACATGGGGTAAATGATTAGTGAGGACATTACCTTGGTTTGTGAATTATGGCCAGTGCAGATGATTCGTATACCCATTCTTTTGAGTTGTCTTTTGCTGCGAGTAGACACTATGAGACGGTACGAATGTCATAGTTCTTTTTCCTGTTTCTCCTTTGTTGTGAACATCATGAGATAATATTATAGAAACTTCAACATCTAAAAAAATTGACCCACTCTCTCTTGATAAAATATCATTAGGGTTTTTAGGTTGAACAATCAAGATTTGGGGTATGCTATTTTGGTAGTCTTCAGTTTAAGAAAATTCTGAAACTCAATAGCCAAAAATAATTTTTATTTTGTTCCCCCCTTGTAGATGAGGTGAAAAAAAAGTTGTAATTAAAAAAAAAAATAGACATCCATTGTAACAAATATTTTTTTAAATCGGGATCAAAACATTTATACCCTTTTTGGTTAGGAGAATAAAGAACAAACACACATTATTTAGCTCGTGGTTCAAGTTTTTCTTAATTATGAACATGAACGAACGCAATACAAACAAATATCTTTAGAGGTAAAGAATATGAGAGTTAATTCTTGAGAAATATTTTTTGAAAAACATTAAATGGTGTTTCAAAGTTTAAAAAATTATTGGGCTCTCTATTTATGATAAATATAGCCGTTAAAACGATTTTACCCCCAAAGATATTTTGGTGTCTGATTGGTAAATAACAATGCTCGGGCTACCTTCAATAAGGGCTTGTTTTTTCTTGCAACAACCCATTTGGTCGTGGAGTGTCGAAAGAAGAGCTTTGATGAATTATTTTCTTCCTCGAGAAGAAGTTGATCCAAAGTATTTTTGAAATACTTTTAGCCATTATCAATTTATAATATTTGAATGATTTTTTAAAATTGTGTGTACTATGGTGTAAAAATATTTGAAAATTGTTTCCACCTCAGATTTTTCTTTCATTGAATAAACCCAACTTAATTTTGTGTGATCATTAGTGAAAGTCACAATATATATATATATATATATATATATATATATATATATATATATATATATATGTATGTATGTATATGTATATATATTTCAATTGTGTAATATTTTTACTGGGATCCCATATGTCAAATGAATCAGAGTAATTGGCATAGGAGATTTGTATATTTAGGAAGAAAATGAAGCGCGATAATGTTTAACTGACAAACTTCATATAGAAATAAATACAAATTTTTATTCTAAAGTAATTTGGGAAACAATTATTTTAGATTCTGAATACTAGGATGATCTAATTTTTAATGTCATAACATAATTTCATAGAAACAGAAATAAAATTTAAACTAGTTGACATTTTCTATTCGAGTTCTGTCCATATTCAAAATAATTGTTTCTTTTTCCTTGACACTGCTAATCATCTGCTCCTTAATCAATTTCCGAAACTCGTAACAAGAATAATATAAGTTAGCTTGATATTGATGGTCAACAGTAATTTTACTAATAGACTACAAGTTACACGATAGGTTAGGAACATGGAGAACATCACAAAGATTTAACAATGAAGAGAGGTCGACAGTTCCTATTCTGACAATTATCGAGAGGAAACTACCGAAAATTTTAACCTTTTTATTGCTTGCTTAGGATCCATAGGAGGAAAATAATTTTGAACAACCAGTCATGTGATCAGTTGCGCTAGAATCAATTATCTAAATGAGAAAATTTAAAAATAACACATAACAAAGTAGTGGCTAGAGAGTTACCCTCCTGTACTAAAGAACAAGATGGTGCTAGGGATAATTTTTTAGATTGAAATAATTTGTGCAAGTGCTCTAATTGCTTCTTAATGAATGGGATTGCATTCGAATTAGCAGGTCACTCCTCAGTTTCCTTAGTAGAAGCTTGATAAGCTTGACCTCAAGGCTTGAATTTTGATTTCTAATTTGCAGGTTTTCCATGAAGTTTCTAATATGTCTCCTTTGTATGCTATGATTTTTTGATTTTTCCTCCATTCTTTGATATTTCAACCCCTTTTGACATATGAGCCGAGTTCTCCTGTTCAATTTTACCAGCCGATTCAGTATTGTACAACATAATTTCCTTCTGGACTCATCACATCTAACTTCAGAAAAGACTTTTCGGATTGAGGGTAGAGGTTTCCTACCAAGGATTCGACCTCAGACTTCATTCAAACTTCAATTTGCACCCTAAGAACAAGTAGACGCGGTCATTTTTTCTCTCTTTTTTTGTAGTGAGTGTGATGATTCGAATTCTCCCAAATGTCTTCATATGATTGATCAAACTCATGTCATAATGTTACCAACTCATTGTAATATGTAGTATCATCACAATCATATTGTTTATAGTTCCAATGTTGAATTTTCAACTTTAAAAGTTGCGATGAATTCTCTTAGTCTGAATAAAGATCTTGAACAACCTTCCAAATATATCGAGCAGTTGGAAGGAAGGCTTTCCTATGATATCCATGAAATTGATTAGGCCATCTTTAACAGAGAATTTTTGGATTGTCATTTGTTTCAGATTTTGATCGCTAGCAATAGGTTTTGGGATTTCTTCGGTTCAATACCCAATTTTGCCTTCCGTCGATTGCCAATTTTATGGATTGAGCCCTTTTGAGATAGTTATACCCCTTAAGTTTTATAATTGTGAGGTATGGTGGTAAATTCTTAGGAAAATATTCAGTTGATATACCTAATGAGAGGAGCTACAGGGTGAGGTGAGATGGTTCCTTATTTATTGGAATCAACGATGTAGAATTTTTTAGTGCTCCCATCATTATGGCTGATTTGCATGACATCCTCAAAATCTGAGAAAAAACACCTTTCTTTTGAGTTGTCTTTTGCTACAAGTAGACAATATCAAACTTAGGTGTAGTGGCTATCTCGAGGAAAACAAGAAACTAACCCTAGTTTTGTATGTGGGCTTGGCCCACACAACTTTGATGAAGAGGAAGCATATGGAACACCTCGGGTCTTTGAATTCCACAATCCTGTTCTGTTAAGTTTTGCGATCCGGTCGTTGTCTTCCCAACAAGAATTAATCGTGACCGTGTTGCCTTCCTAGCCGTGATCTAGTTCTCGGAATCCCGCTACTTGGTCGTTGTCTTCCCAATAAGATTTAATTGCGACTGTCTTTTAAAGGATTATCTAGATTGCAGTCCAGTCTTTGCCTTCCCAACTAAGCTATAATCGAGGTTGTATAGCGAGGGGTCACGAAACACAACTCGAGTGGAAGATTTTGATGTGATCAAGGCGCTCATACCATGTAATTTTTTTGAGAGGAAAAATAATTATTCCTCTTCAATTTTATAGAAGACGATTACAAGATAAATAGAGGGACATGACTCCCATATTAGGGAAGCATTAAAATCAGCCATTAATCCCTATAATAAAAAAGAAAATTGAAATTATTATATACCAATAATTATGAATCCTAAAAATTGAAAATAATAATAATATAAGATACTAGAGATAAAATCTTCCTAAAATATCTGACAGATAGTTTATATGATCTCTATATTCTTTTCGGTCTTTAAGATCCAAGTGATCTTTACGAGCCAGATGGTCTCTTCCTAGTTAGTTCAAATTGGGAATGATTGATGTATGAACTTATGTCAAGAATATTTCTATAAGCCTGCAGTCTAGAAGGCCATCATCTTTTGTTGATTCTTTTCCCAGGCACATCATCATCGTTGAGGTTTTTCTAAATCATTTAAGGTGACGGGATGCGGTAACATTCTCTTATAAGGTGGATTTCTTCAAGGAAAAAACATCATGAAGTATTCCTTTGCCTAAATTTATGGTTTGGCTCAGTTGAAATCTCAGGTCTTTAATTTGTTTTGACATTTCATTTATAACTTATCTTCAACTCAGTTAAATATCTTTTTCACTCAATATTCATCTTGACTTCTACGCTATTTGTCATATACTAAAATATTTTTCTCATGTCTAGGCAATATTTCATTTTCTTGTCTCGATACTCAAAATTTATGAGGGTAAGATTATGCTAAAACAAGCACAATTGATAAATGCAATGCAACCACCAGGATAATCCTATGTACAATTTAGAATTAACTGCTTGTTTCAAATTCGATTTCATACACAAATTTAGATTTAAGAAAATGAATAAAACACAAAGTAGAACAAATAGCTTTCAAATCTTCAGTTATTCATGTGTCAGTTACACAATCTAGATTACTCACCACCCAAGAAAATATTTCTTAGCAACTCACATTCTTAATTTGCATGCCAATTAGTTACGTGATGAGTTTCCTTAAAAAAAATTATGTGCGCCAATTAACAGACAAGTAGTCCTAACTTATGATGACAATGTCACTTTAACACTGAGCACGATTAAACTCATTCTTCAATGGCGTTTCAGAAAAATATTAAACAAACCTCTTAGAGTGGTTTAAAAAATTCCTAAGAATGAAGCCTCTCTTGTTTTTTATTTACTTTTTTTTATCTTATTTTGTCGTCTTTATTTTCTTAGTCACTCACGGATAAGTGACAGGAGGTAGAAAGAGCTTCAGTTTGTAATTTTGCGAGCAATATGGCACGTGATATCTTGGATATTGCACCTAATTTTACCATATTCAAATATTATATGCAGCTTCCATCTTTTTACTTATTTGGATTGCTTTGTTAAATTTGGATTTTATTGGATTGGCCAATTTAGTGTAGGGATTTTAGGAAATGTTAAGGATGTGAATTAAATCAATGTAGATTCAAATTCAAATTTGTAAGAATTTTTTTATATTTTAGGATTAGGAAATGGAGAGGATGATAGAGAGAGGGGAAGGATTTGGGTGGGCAGTGTATTAAGAAGAGTTTTTTCTTTTGGTACTTATATGTTTTAACTTGTGGAGAGAGAAGAAAGGTGGCTGCAGAAGTTTTGCACAGGATCTCCATGGAAGAGAGGAAGGGCTCGAGGGTGCAATTTCAGGAGGTTGAGCGCTCAAGAGAAGGAAGAAAGATTGAGAGGGAAAGATGATGTAGGAAGTTTATGAGATTTCGGAAAGAAAAATAGGAAATTGTTGTACTCAAATCCGATAACAAGAAATTGATTACCGATAAAGCAAAACAGCAGGAATTTTGCTCTAATAAGTAATTTTGTAATCGATAGATAAAGAAAGAAACTAAAGGATACCAAAATAGTAAATCCTCAAGCAGGTGATACAGACTTCATGACATTGAGTTGATAAATCCTCAAGAAAAATAAAACATGAAGCTAAAACAAGGATTGTAGGATTTTCTTTTATCGAACTATCATAACATAAAGAATTTAAAAGAGAAGCATAATACTAAGTTATGTGTTGCCGAGATGAGAATGATTTGGTGGATGCATGGCTTTACACTTAGAGACAAAATGCGAAATGAATATATCCGTGATAGGGTTAGTGTAGCTCCAGTGACGGATAAAATTAGAGAGAGTCGTCTTAGATGGATTGGTCACATTAAATGTCGACCATCCAATGATCCGATTAGGAGAGTAGATGTTTTAGATTCGACTCATGTTAAGAAAGGCAGAGGTAGACCTAGGAAGACTTGGGCTTATTGTATAAAAAATGATCTTAATTATTATAATTTATGACACTAAATAGGACTCAATGGAGACAAAGGATTCATGTAGCCGACCCCACTTAGTGGGATGAAGGCTTTGTTGTTGTTGTTGTTGAGAACTATCATAATATAAATAACTACCAATAATCAATAAGGATGTTTTCCTTGAATTTATGTTAACATAAGTAACCACTAATAATCAGTGAGTATGTTTATCTACAAAGTTCCTATATATAAACCAAACTAAACTGTAAGTAAGGATGTAAGGACCATTTTCTCTATTACATTTCAAACAAGTGCAAGTTTTTAACGAGCATATTCTGATTTAAACGATAATAGGTCCAGTAAAACATAAAATCTGTATGATTCTACTTTTTTTTACCTGATTCAACACTTTGTGTTGGCCTATAAGAAATTTTATCCAAATTGGTTGAATTGTTCCAACATATGATTGAATAATGATATAAACTTATTATGTATTTTTATGATAATGCGATTTGTTCCTTCAAAAGCTTTGCCTGCTTAGAAGTGGGTCGTTTCTCAATGTGATTCGCTATCCTGTTTTCTAATCCTCACTATGAATTTTATACTCACAAGTTTCTGTCTTTTACATTCCAGGTTGACATTGATTTTGACAAAGAGCCCATCGGTACCTCAAAGGGTGGCAAGAAAGTGTACTTCAAAGACATCTGGCCATCGAATGAAGAGATTGCAAATGTAATTTTTGATGATTCAGTTTACGTATTTTTATAACAAATTGCTCATCATACGTCATTTTATAATTTTAAGCTTTATTTTCTCAAAATTATGTAGGCTGTGCAATCCAGTGTTCTTCCAGACATGTTTAAATCTACATATCAAGCAATCACATCAGGAAATCCCATGTGGAATCAACTACAAGTGTCGCCCAGCACTCTTTATTCATGGGATCCCTCATCAACGTACATTCAAGAGCCTCCATACTTCAAGGGCATGAAAATGTCTCCTCCTGGCCCCCATCCTGTGAAGGACGCGTACTGTCTGTTAAGCTTTGGTGATAGCATCACAACCGACCATATTTCACCTGCTGGAAGTATTCATAAGGATAGCCCTGCCGCCAAATACTTGATGGAGCGTGGTGTAGATAGGAAAGATTTCAACTCCTATGGAAGTCGACGCGGCAATGATGAGGTGATGGCACGGGGAACATTTGCTAATATTCGGCTTGTCAATAAGCTCTTGGAAGGCGAAGTTGGGCCTAAAACAGTTCACATTCCCTCGGGGGAGAAGCTCTCTGTTTTTGATGCCGCGATGGTAATTTTCTGAGCCTCTCAAACTGAATTATAGAACCTTTTAAAATGGCAAAATTTGAACCTGCAATTTTGCTTTTGATGCTAATCTGGATCTCTTTATTTTTATTTACTTTTTTGAACAGAAATATAAGAGGGAAGGTCATGACACCATCATCTTGGCTGGTGCAGAATATGGGAGCGGAAGTTCGCGTGATTGGGCTGCAAAGGGCCCAATGCTTCTGGTATGGTCAACTCCTTTCCAAATAGATGTAGTCTTATTTGGTAAAATGAGATTAATTTTTGCGCCACTTTATGTAAATTGAATCAAAAGGTGGGCTAGAGAAATTCGATATAAGATTTTTGAAACCCATCCTTGCTAACTTTTGGTCGGGATAACTTGATATACGATTTTTATATATAATTTAAATCATATTTCATCAATGGAAAATTTACATACGTACCACACAAATCTTATGTATTTACATATCTGACGCCTAAACTTTAATTCTTACATATATGCCACCTTACTTGTGCATGAAAATGTGTATTTTAATCTTTAAAAGCTAAAATAGTGGCATATTTGATGTGAAAGATTGGATGGTTAAAATGTATAGAAGCAAAGTTTAGATGTTAGATATGTAAATACATAAGAATTGAATAGTATGTATGTAAATGCCCCTTCTTGGATTCATATTTGACTCAGCTACTATAAAAAATCTCATGTATCTTGTCAACCTTGAATCCAACCACATTTTGTTAAATCTCCATTCAATCGTCTCCCTCAGCAATCCATGGCTAATACTTATTATTTGCAGGGTGTCAAAGCTGTAATCGCCAAGAGCTTTGAAAGAATCCACCGCAGCAACCTTGTGGGAATGGGCATCATTCCTCTTTGTTTCAAGTCCGGCGAAGATGCAGAAACCCTCGGATTAACCGGTCATGAACGCTTCACCATTCACCTCCCAACCAGTGCAAGTGAAATCAAGCCTGGTCAAGATGCCACCATTACCACCAATAATGGCAAAACCTTTACATGCACTGTTCGCTTTGACACGGAGGTAAGAGAACGCATTCATTACATACTCACCACCCAATTCCTATGCATTTACATGTCTAACACCTAAACTTTATTGTTCACATTCATAACTTCTAATCAGTGGATGTAAATACATAGGAATTGAGTGATATGTATGTAAATCTTCTTTTTTTAATTTTCAATTGGAAATACTTTGCTTGATAATTCTGATATGGTTGTGCTGGAACAGGTTGAATTAGCATATTATAACCATGGTGGAATCTTGCCATTCGTCATCAGAAATCTGATTGGTGCGAACTAAAAGTTTTTGATACAATGAGCTGATCTGTTTGTAAATGTTATGCCTGTTTATGGCACCATGTTCAATTATTTGTCCATGGAGTTTTTTGAGTCATGCGCCCTGAAGAATAAGAAATGCGGCAGAGTTTTTCAGCTGTGTGAATGCCTCCTCCATATTTAGGCGTTCATTTCTGATTTTTTATCATACTTCTGTATTTTATTTATTTTAGCCATAGCATGACTTTAGGGCATCTGTCAACTACAATTTTTGACAATTTCTTGTTTCAAATGGGCATTTAGTCACTTGTATATGGATTAACTTTTTGTACAAATTAGGACTTCCATTTTTATTACTTTTCTATGATTTAAATCATTCTATCTGAATGGGTTCTATAGTATACCACACAGTTCTTATGTTTTTAGGGTTTAGGGTTTATAACACCAGTGGTATGTATGTAAATATGAAAGTTTAGGTGTGAGGTATGTGAGTATGGAAGAATTGTGTGCTGTTTATGTAAATTTTCCTAAAATTTATTGCTCTATAGAACAACTGCTTTTTGATATTTATCCGGCTATGCCCTAGTTGAGGCCTCATTTGATTCAATTGAAGTTGTATTGCTGACCTAAATTGGACGATGCAATGCTTATGTTGTATTCCAATGCTTCTTGATTTTAAATAAATTATTTTAAGATTGCGCTGCTCTTAAATGTTAAGTCACGAAAGAAATTTCTATGTTGTTTACTATTATTTCTTCTTTCTTTTAACAATATCCTTCATCATCATTATGTTAAAAATTTGGGAAAGCAATGAAAAATGGGACTTGAGATGAAATCTAATTAGGACTATCTAAAACAAAAGAAATGTCATGTAATAATAAAAAATGAAAAAAAAAAGTTGAAGTGTTTCATGATAGTTGATACATAAATTATTGGGTATACGTTTATATTGAAGTAGGGTTTGTAATGATAATCATGTGCTATTTCAGAATGTGTGCTATGAAAAGTAAGATCTAGCGGCTTCACATTAGTTATGCCAAGCTAATAAAAGCATCTGAACTGATGTTGAAATATCTAGTGGGGTGAGTTGTATTTTCTCTTTTTTTGAAAGAAGGACCTAATTCTTTTCTTTTTTGTGATTTCTGTAGGGTGTGTGTTGGGACCTTCTTCCCGGTTTTGTACTTTTTTTTTGGAGCAATAAAATTGAGCCTTTGTGCTCTTTTATTAAAAAATATATATATATATATGTTAATTATTTCAGATGAATGTTGAAAGCTCTCACATGTTGTTCTTATTGACTCATTATGTGATAATATAAAAAATGTTATCTCTGACATCTCTTGTTTTTCTTCTTGAAGAGTTTTAAAGATAAAAGATCAACTATTACTACTTTCCGACAAATTCAACATAATAAGAAATCTCATGTTTCTAGCAAGCTGCTCTTCAATTCATTTATCTCCAATGTAGGTAGATGTCATGAGAGTTACAAATATATATCATTGTATTCATTAATTAAGCATACAACAGTGATCATGACACTTTTGCAAATCTCTTTCTTGTGGTTCAGACATAAATGTAACCACCATTTAAATAAACATGAAAAAATGAAAACTCTCAGAATTCAAGATGAAATATTTCACTAAAATGCAGAAATAAACAAAAAATTCATTGCAATTTATAATCACAACAAAGATATATGTAAAATAACACATAAGAGGCCGACTATGATAAAGTATTAAAGTCTAATAATCACAAATTAGTGCAACGTTGGCTTTCAGAAAAAGCCTAACTAATAAATCTTTTGTTCAGCTGCAATCGACATTAAATTCTCTCTTTTAGTTAGGACCTCCAGTAATTTGGGAGATAGTAAGTAGCGTGGTATGTCATCATAAACTTTACAAACTATCTCAAGCATTCTAATGACACCATAGATGGAAGGAGGTTCGTGTGATTAACATTGATACAACAACAATAAATTTTCATTACTCAGCACGAATCTCGAGGCACGACACGTATCTCGGTGCAATCTTTTGAACAAGAAACTTTCAAATATTGATGAAAAAGTCATCCAAAACTCTGATTTCAAAGAAACTTATAGGCAGACTGACCGGCTCGGTGAGACGAACCTAATGATATAAAAACTAGTCCAATCCGAGTCAAATCAAGCCCAGATCAAGTCATTAAACTACTCTTGAAATATTTATGAACAAATTTGGAAAGTCAAACAAATGCCGACACTAGCAAAAATATACTCAAATCAATCGTCTCGACAAGACGAATCCAACGAGCCCAAGATCACTCAATTCCGACATCGTTAAGGCTATCAAATGCCCCTTAAACGTCGTTTGATCAAGGGAAGCCCTCTAGACCATCTGATTCAAAATGGTTGCATTAATTGCACCCAAAACACTATAAATAGACCCCCAACCCTCACATGAGGAGGGGCCTGAAGCCTAGAGGGAGCCTGAGGCCTTGAGGAGAAACTGCTGCTTAGCACCACCGCCGACCGTTGTCGACCACATCTGACCTCCGTCGACCACCGCCGACCTCCGTTGATCACCGCCGACCACAATCGCTCAAGAACTATTTGTGGAGCAGTTCAAAGCAAATTGCCCAACAGATTCCGGGAGTTGATCCCGAGTTACTTAAAGGGGCCTTCCTTGGGGGGGTTCGCCCAGGACCCTTCTACTCATCATTGATGCGGGAGACAGTTTGTTCTTATGCTGACCTTGTACACCGTGTTGAGACACAAATTTTTGCAGATGAGGCCATCATTGCTCACAAGGAACAATTTGAGCGATTGGGGGGTCAAGCATAAGTATAACGCTGGGGATACCAATCAAATCTCACAGCGAAAAAAGTTTAGACCACAGAGAAATCATGAACAACGATCATGAAAAGAATACACGCCACTCAACATGTCATATGTTAACATCTTAATGGCCATCAAGGATGAAAAGACTGTAAAGTGGCCAAAGCCACTAAAAAATCCAAATGGTGGATACCATTCTCAATATTGTCATTTCCACTATGCAAAAGGACATGTTGACCTCATTTTTGATGAGGTCTTTTCTTCTCTCTTTAAGATCTTAGGATCTGACTCTGTGCTTTTCCTTCGACTATCCTAGAGGACTAGAATCGGGACCCACCACTTAGAAATTTAAACCACTTCTTAACTCCCCGCAAACTCCACAAGCTCGATTGTAGACCCCTAATCACCTAGAGGGTTGAAATTAAATGTGGAAGTTTAAAGGATAAGTTCCTATGGGACTCTTGGCCCAGGATCGCCCTCAGCGGTCTCTGGTCTCAGTGAAGGGCCGACTTACACACACATTACACCTATACACTACACTTTCACACACCTCCTAAAACCACACCCATACCCAACTTGACCTCCCGACTCATGAAGGTGGTTCACATGGATGGTCCTTAACCCCTAAGCCCTCGGCTAAGGGTTAGGAACAACATAGTGGATGCCTCAAATGAGTCCCTTTCATGACTCATGTGGGCTTGATATGGCTTCATGGCTCAACAAAAATGATTTCATTCCACTTACATTCACCCAATCTTCAATTTTCCAAATTTTCAATTTTTGACCCACGGACCCTACACCCGCCAAGCCTACCAAATGCCTCGAAATCGCCCAAAATTTGCAAAATCACCTAAACAACCCAAAATCCCCAAAAACATTCCTAAACATTACCTCACCACTCAAATTGATAATCCATACCCAAAAATACCAAAAATTCCAAAAATACCTCCCAATACCCTCCAAATACCCAAAATACCCCTCTTAGCCAAAAAATCCAAAAATTCAGAAAATTCCCAGAAAATTTCAGAAAATCCTAAATATTCCCAATTTCATTTTGTTCAACTACACCATGGGCCAATTTTGTCAATTTACCCCACTTTTATCAAAACCTCAATTTGACCCATTTTAACCCAAAATGAACCCAATGTCAAACCAAACCTACCTAATTGACCTAAATTCTGGTCCAATTCAATTCTAAACTTCAATTCAACATCCCCAACACCAATCTAGACCAAATACAAGTTCAATTTGATTGACATTTGGATCCAATTTCACTTTTGGCCTTAAAGCCCAATTTGGACCCATGACCCAAACTTAGCCCAAACTCATCCAATTCAACTCCAATTAGCCCCAAATATTTTCTAAACCTTCCTTAACATCCCCATAAACAAAACTCTAACATGATTTGCCCAAAATTTAGACCCAAATCCCACTCAAATTCAACCCAAAATCAAAAAGCCCAATTTTGACCTAAACCCAAACCTAACCCAAATAGGCCCAAACCTCAAAATCAAAACCCAACCAAAGCCAAAACCTCTTTGAAACACTCCCATAAACATTTCCCAACATTTATTTTACATCAATTTCAACCCTAGCCCAACATTGGCCCAAGTTAGCCCAATTTGACCTATATTGGCCCATTCACCAAAAAAGCCCAAATCCAACCCAATTCAAACCCAAACCACCCCAAATTTGCTCCAAATCACTCATGACCCATCCATGAGCTAAAATCAACATTTGTTTGGCCCAATCCTTCACAAATTTCCCATCCATAAATTTATTTCCAAACCAAAATCCCACTTTCTTAAACCTTCCTAAAAGCCCAAATTTCATGCTAAAGCCCATATGACAAATTCTTCTCATCATACCATTAATTAAAATCAATCCCTAAGTTTGAAAATTCATCATGAAGCCATTCCAAATTAAGCCCCATACAAATTCCCATCAAAATATCAAAATTTTTCTTAAATCCATTTCCATGAAATTGACTTAACTTTTCCCAAGCCAAAGATGAGCCATGAAGCCATGCATGAGCCACATGGGAGCCATGAGAGCCATGGAATCTACTTTCCACCTCACCATACCCAAGATGGCAAGAGGAGGAGGCCCTTTCCATACTCTCTTAAGAGTGATTAACCACTTCCATGACTCCACTAAACCATGCTTAAACTTAATCGTACTTGGATTGTGACTTCGACCCCACTAATCAAGCCGATCCAAATCACTTTCTCTTCGACCTAAACCAAACCTCGGGTGGTGCACCTAGCCCAAATGGATGGGTTGACCAATTTGAGCCAAAATGAGCCCTCTCCCATTCCATTCTAATCCAAGCCTTTTACACATGACATTTGCCAATCGCCTACACTAAACCCCAGCCACCGACCCACCCGAACAAGATGGTGACCGAGTGCTCGGGCCGGCCAGCCACCAGGTCACCGGAAAACACCATGGCCGAGACCTTGGGAGGAGCCAAACTTTGGAATTCTCACCTGTCGAGCTGCCCCATGCCCAATGGCCACCATGGTCGTTCTTCCCATGCCAAGAGCAGCCGATCCCAAGCCCTAACTCCCCCGGGAGAGCCTCCGACCATGCCTATTTAAACCCCTCACCCTCTCGGCCAAAGGAGGTGCTGAACCTAACCTTAAGGAAACTCGCCAAAATCACTCCGCATCACTCTCCACACATGCAGCACTTGATCCCCACCGAATTCCAGCTCCAATTCCCTCCAAGTCGAGCTCGATTTCGAGCTCAAACTTTAGCCCAAAAACCGGGACACTTCTTCACAGGTGAGCCAATCCCCAAATCGATTGGTCCTACACCTTCACTGGACCAAGAGGAGAAGTTTCCCATCGAAAGCCCCATCTCCGAGCCACCCGAGTTGCTCCAGCCTCCAAGCTTTGTGATCGGTTGTGGTCACTTTCATAGCTAGACAATTCACCAGGCCAAGGGACTTCATCTGGAGCTTACTTGGACCCAATCGAAGGTGACATAACTCTCAGATCGAAGCTTCACTTCTCTGAGCAAAGGTATGAACTCATTCTTCTTCCTAAGCTTACAGAGATTCTCCATTTAATTTGAATCAATTTCAATGCATGTTTACCGTATGGATGTGTTCTTCTCTTCAAGACGAATCCATAGAGCATAAGAACACGAAAATCCGTTGAGAATCGAGTGAGAAATTAGGGTTAGAAGGTTGACGGTCAAGGGTGCACACCGGTCGTAGACGATGACCGGGAGCCGTTGGATCGCGCGTGTATCGAGCGGACGGCTCGTATCGCGCCGGACTGTGGAATGATACGTGAACCGCGGGTCCCGGGACAGCCGATTCAGATGGCGACACGTACCCTTCGGAGCCGCCGAGGTCGACACGGCGCCGCGTGGATAAGTAGGAAATTAGGGATTTTTCTGATTTATTTAAATACCGTAACTTTAAAAATCCATATCTTTGTGTAGAAAAATCACAAAAATAAAATAAAAATACCCTCTCGCTCAGTTGAACGAGAGGAGAATAATGTGGAAAAGAAATTAATTAATTTTGTCAAGTATTTTATTTTTAATTAATTATTTACTCCCTGCATTGTTTTAATTCTCTATGCATTCATACAATTCACTATGGCATGAGACCATAGGTCTTTTGAAACCTCCGAACTTGGGAACATTTCCTGAATTTTCCAAGGTCGAGAGCCACCTCTGTGAAAAGTTATTGATTTTTCAAATGCATGTTGCTGTTTTGAGTATTTTAATTCCAAAAATTAGCATGTTGTGAAATAAATTCTAGGAAAATTTGGTGATGTTCCTTATGACCGGAGAACCCTAGGAAAAATAGGACTTGAGTTAATTCACTCGGATTAACCCTAATTGGCCTAAATACCCAAAATTGGACTTTAATTAATTAGAGTTAACCATAGATCAAATTGACTTGAAATCAATTCTCCACTGACCTTTAGGATCAGAGGAATCCACCATAAAAATTTCAAGTCAATTGGACTTGGTTAGCCCTACTAAATGGGTTGATTAAGCCATTTAGTCATTTTAAACTTTAAAAATTCATAACTTTCAAAATACCTTTCAAAAATTCACCAAATTGGTTTTGGAGCCTCTCTGATATCAGGGAATTTAAGAAAATTAAAATTTCAATTTTCTAAAAAGTTGATTTTTCATCATTATTTTAATATTTTAATAATTAAAAATAATAAAAATCACAAAAATAATAAAATTCACCAAAATGTCATATTTTGAAATATAATCACTTAGGAACAAACCCCATATTTTTCTTAGGTCTATTTAATGAGATATTAAATTTTAAAGCCCTAGGGTAATTTTAAAATTAAAAAAAAATGTATTTTCTAGCATTTTCACTAAAATAATTATAATAAATCAAAGAAAAATCAGAAAATTGTAGAATTTGGTTCTCTGGAATCCTTGATATCAGAGAGAATTTTAAAAAATTATAAAATCCATTTTTCAACTTATATTCTATTTTTAAATTAATTAATACTCCAGAACTTAAAATAATTCTAATAAATAAAATATAATTCAAAAAATCACAAAAATTGGTCCAAGTGGTCCTCTGGTCACTAGGAATGTCCCATAATTTTCTTAAGGACAGAAACTTTCCCTTGGTCATATTATTAAATTTTCCTTGGAAATCCTTATTTTCCACCAAAAATAATTATATAAATAAATTAAATACAGAAAAATCACATTTTCTCCTCTAATGTCTTTATTGACATATGAGTGAAGTCACATAAAAATTTCAAGTTCATTTGAGCCCAATTTAGTGAGTTATGAAATTATTAGGCTTGAAGGGCAAAATGGTAATTAAAATCTTAACCCTTTAATTAAGACTTTAGGCTTAATGAAATTAATAGGTAAAATATTTGATTTTAATTTGTTTTGGATGATTGAAATTTAGATAATTAAAGGGTAGAAACCTACTAAACAATTTAAAATAATTGAAATAAACCTTAATTAAATAATTAATTAAATTTGGAAGAATAATAAAATTGGAATTATTAAAATAGGGATATTATTAGGAAGAGATTTGTTCTTTAATTTAAAAATCCCTAAATTAATCATCCCAATAGTATTTAATTCCTAATTAAAATGATAATCCAAGTTTAAGATTTAAAATGCTAAAAGGCTTAATCATTAAATTAAATTAAAGTTAAATTATTTAAAACAAATCCTTTTAAAAAAAAAATTAATTAAATTAAATTAAATTAAATTAAATTAAATTAAATTAAATTAAATTAAATTAAATTAAAATAAAATTAAATTAAATTAAATTAAATTAAATTAAAATTAAATTAAATCATATTATATTAAATTAAATTAAATTAAGTTAAATTAAATTATATTATATTATATTAAATTAAATTAAATTAAATTAAATTAAATTAAATTAAATTAAATTAAATTAAATTAAATTAAATTAAATTAAATTAAATTAAATTAAATTAAATTAAAACTAAATCAAATTAAATTAAATCAAATTAAATTAAATTAAGCTAAATCATATTACATTAAATTAACTTAAGTTAGATTAAAATTAAATTAAACCACATTAAATTAAATTAAATTAAGTTAAATTAAATCAAATTAAATTAAATATAAAGACATAAAGAATTCAAAATAAATCTAAAACAACTTGAACACTATTCCAAACTTAAATCCATTAACTAAAATTAAATCACAACCCACTTGAACATCCATTTGCCCTCGAAAGCTCATGATGTCATAACTCTTAAAAGGAGCATTAAAAGAAGTGTTACTTCACTCATAGGATATTCAAATGTCCTAGTTCACTGAGCAAGACAACAAAACTTAAACTCTCGGACGATTAATTCATTTGTGTAATTAAATTCATTTGGACTTAAAACAATCCTGAAATATTGAAAAGATGTTTAAGATTCGTCTTAAGCACTTCCTCAATATGATAGGATATTTATAAGAACAATTGAACTTAGCTGTTCTTCGATGAAGAAAATCGTCCTCAAACTAAAATACAAGAACCTGAGACGTCATAGGAATGACTAGCTATAGGATTAGGACTTTGGTAGAAAACCATAACCCTTCCCTTAGCTTTACCTAGAAATTGTCATAAATGCTTAAATGCTCTAAATTGTATTTTAAGTGCAGCTAGGATGACGGGAAGGCCCTCAGTGTACGCTTTTATTTTATTGCAATTTATCTTGCTGCAATTCATTTACTCGTGTCAGCACTTTACCTTTCTTGCATGATAAATAACAGATTGCATGAAAACCTACACCTTTAGGACGAAACCAAAACTCGAAACCCATAACTAAATTAAAAGACACTACAAGATAAAATTCACCGCCACAACATTCAAAATATAAAACAACTCAAAATTTAATCACAAAACGAACAACAAAACTACAACTACAACTAAATTAAAACGTCTCATCGAATGATCGGGAATACCTCGGATGATGTAACCCACGTGTTGCTAACGGATTTCCCACGGTCTAAATGAAAGTGCGGAACTCATTTAGTTGAGTTTAGCAAATTCATCCGGACTAAGTGAATTCGATGAAAATAACTGTGCTGGGACGACTGAACCGTGGGATCTTAATCGGTTCGTTTAATCAACTTTAAGACTTGTTTTAATTAAAACATTAAAGACACATGGAAATGAAGACTTTCTCTAAAACCAAACACTTCTCTCATCTCCCGATTTATGACTTCTAAAACTAAACCTCCGCAACAACAAGGAGCTCGGAGCATGGTGGGCAGCACGGCCATCGTCGTCAAGAAACCGAAATCTACATCGACAAAACTTTCCTCAGACTAAACAACCAAGCCGTAGGACTTCGAGGTAGTTTGACTAGTGCAACATAAATCCTCAACTCTTCGTTAGGCATTTGCATGATCATATCATGTAAATTAAGCCCTAACCGGTCTTAGGATCTCCGAGGTAGTCGTCCGATACGACATAAACCCTCACATCTTCGAGGCTATTTGTATGATTTTATCATACGAATATAAGTCATAACCAATTAAAATTGGCAGGATCAAAATATTAAATAAACATTAGGACCTTCCTAACTTCAAGCCAAACAATAGGATAGTCGGGAAATTACTAAAGTTCGCTTTGAATCTGTGATTTCTCCTACCCTTCTTCCTTTGGACTCCTAAAATAAAATGTTCCAAATTTGATCCATTCCCTATTGAAATTCCAAAATTCAATCCCTCGAAAACTTAAATTTTGAAATTCTTGAGAGCAGAACTACCGATTATTATCGAGAGTTTTCTTAGGTGATTTCCGTCACTTAAGATGTAATTATCTATAGGGCTCGCCCTTATAGGGAACTTTAAGAACCCGGTAATATAAACCCCGCTTAATTCATTTATATTAAGTAGGGAACTTGTCGGCTTATAAAATTGGTTCGCGGACCAAACGGATGTCACAAACCGTTCTAGTTTATTTAATCGAGCCCCATCATCAAGCAAAGGTGTCTATTCTTCGGGATAGATACACGGTTTATGGTGCGGCGCTCGTTTATATAAACTATTCGGGATGTGAGATCAGTTTGATTTCATATCTTAAAATTTTCAAATTTAAAATTATTTTCAAAATCAAATACTACTTTTCAAATTATTTATTTAAATTAAATTAAAAATTCGCCGACAATTTCTGTAGAAGACCTCTTTTCAAAAATACAACACCACAAACCTAAAAATATGCCGACAGGACATTCAACAGAAAGATGTTTTCAATTAAATGAAGAAAATGAACGTTTAATACGCTAAAGTCACCTGGGTCGCTACTTACAAGAACAATTTGAGGGAAACCAGAAGAGAATCGTTGGAGTTATTAAAGGAGAAATATAACTCCAACTCATCTTATTTAAGTAAAAGACTAGCTTATAAACTCTTAATTTTATTTTAGCAAAATTTTTATGTTTCTTTAAAATGTCATTTCATTTAAATTTTCTTATTTTCTCGTGAAGAAATTTTGTGTGGAAAGTCCCCTTGATGAAAGTGGTACCATGTCCCTGGAAGTTGAGCCCAAGAGGCAAGACTCGACGGGAAGATAAGGTACTTCTGAAAGATAAGCCCAAGAGGCAAGACTCAATGAGAAGCTGCCCCTGGCCCCTGGAAGACGATCCCAAGAGGCAAGTCTCAATGGGAAGCTAGTAGTGGATATGGTCCTCATTAGAAAGACTCCATGAGAGCAAGTGGTTGACAAAGAATTCACTCAAAGACCTCAGAAGGCTACAAGTCTCAGAAGACATAGGTACACTCAAAGACCTCAGTAGGCTACAAGCCTCAGATGACACAGATACATCAAAGTGCTCAAAAGGTTACAAGCCTCAGAAGGCACAGGTACAATCAAAGATCTCGGAAGACTACAAGCCATAGAAGGCACATATACATCAAAGACATTAGAAGGCTACAAGCTTCAGAAGGCACATGTACGTCTAAGACCTCGTAAAAGTTACAAGCCTTAGAAGATAAAGGTACATCAAAGACCTTAGAAGGCTACAAGCCTCACAAGACACAAGTGTATAAAATTCCTCAGAAGGCTACGAGCCTCGGAAGAATTTTGCACAATTAAGAAGTCACAACAATCGTGGAAGCAACAAAGAAATACATTGTTATCATCTAAAATTATCATATAAGATGATTAAAAAGGCTACAAATACCAACATAGATTTGTACAAGAGCTACAACAAATCAGTTCATCTTCAATTAGAGTCAGCATCGCCTTCCTAAAATTTCAGTACTTCTGATGATCGTCAAGAGGTCTTCAGATATCACCACCAAGCATGAAAATCCCCCCTCATGGCATGATGAGAAACTACAACATTTCTTCATTACCTTCAGAACATGCAAGAGTGGCACGAAAATCTGCTCTGAAATACGTGACAACAAGTACACGATCCGCGACGCACCGTCGCATCACCATGCTGCGACGCAGCGCCTCAACCCGTTGCTTCGATGCACCGCCACAACGCGTCGTCGTAGCATGACGTCACGCCCAACGCGTCACTGAAACTCCTTGCCGCAATGCAACACCCCGCAACAACACGTTGCCATGACACCCCACTGTAATGCTTCGCCATGATGCCCCGCCGCGACGCTTCGTTGTAACGCGTCGCCGCAATGCATTACTGCGACGCTTCACCACAGCACGTCACCGCATTGCTTTGCCGCAACGTGCCGCTACGATGCCCCGTAGCAACACGTCGCCACGATGCCCCATCGCAACACGTCACCATGACGCCTCGCCTTGGCGCTCCGTCGTAATGCATCACCAGAACGCATTATTGCAACTCATCGCTGAAATGCACCGCTGCAACTCGTCGTCGCAACGCACTGCTGCAACGCACAATCGCAGCGTGCCTACGCGACGCTCCATCGCAACGGCTCACCGTGAAGCACTGCCTCAATGGGACACTTCACCACAACACGTTGCAGTTTTGCATTATCGTGACGCACCGTGGCGACGCTCCACCGCAATGCTCCACGGTGACACTCTTCCATAACAAGTCGCGGCGACTCTACCCCCCTCCTTTAGGCCTATTTATAGGCTTAAAAAGAACCTTAGCCATAATGCACATTAATATATAAATCCAAAAAGAAGTGCAAACTTTAAATGCTTATTAAAAAAAACTTTTCATATTAAAAGAAAGAAGAAGAAAAGAGACTTTCCATACTGTAAAACAAATAGAAAAGAAAAAGAAAGAAAAAAAAAGAGAGAAATGAATTTTCATATTCCAAAAAGTAATAATAGTAATAATAATAAATAGAATATAAAAAAAGAAGCTTTAGATATCAATATTTTCGGACAACAAAATCGGACTCTCCTAAAATAGTGGGGCAGCTGATACGACAACAACAAATTTTATGTTAGATATTATAGTGTTTACATTTTTATTATTTTACCCTACTTAAAGGTAATTTAGTTTTCTTGCCTACTAAGGGTAGTTTAGTCTTCCTATTTATTGTATATATATTTATCTTTACTCTTGTAATGTATGGTTGATGTAATTGAAACCCTAGCCACCTTGTTTTCTCTCTTCTTCTTATCCTCTCTTCTTCTCTTTCACTTCTTGTTCTTTTCAGGGATTTATATGAAGTTTTTAGTCTCGTTTGCAATCTACAGCGATAGATATGATAGATTTGGATTTATTTCAAGTTTTCAGCCTCATTTGCAGTATACAGCGATAGATCTTATAGATCAAGTTGCAGTCTTTCGGTGATCAATTGTTATTGGTATTTGATCTTTCTTTTTCTTTGCTTTCCTTTTCATATTGATAATAAGGCTGGTGAAAAAGATGATTCTCTTCAACTTATTAGTGTGCAATTAAATGGATGAAATTACTCCTATTGGAGTTATGTATTGAAGAATTTTTTGAAAAGCAAAAGAATGTGGGGTTATATTTCTGGAACCTCTGTTAAGCTCATGGATGAAAGTGATGGAAAATATGAAGAAAGGTTGGAAGTATGGGAAGCAAACAATTCAAAATAATCACTTGGATCAATAACTCGGTTTCACAATCGATCGGTGTTCAATTAGCAAAATATGAAACCGCCAAAGAAGTTTCGAATCATTTAGAAAGATTATATATGCAGTCAAATTTTGCAAAGCAATATCAATTAGAAATAGATATTCGAGCTATTCAATAAAATAACATGAGCATTCAAGAATTTTATTCTTCCATGACTAACCTTTAGGATCAGTTATCTCTTACTGAATCTGCAAAATTACGAGCTTTTAAACCATACACTGATCGTAGAGAAGAACAATGTTTGGTTCAGTTTTTGATGGCTCTTTCAGATGATTTTGAAGGGCTTCGTGGAACAATTTTACATCGCAATTCTCTTCCAACAGTTGACTCAGTAGTTAATGAGCTGTTGGCTGAAGAAATTCGTCTCAAGTCTCAATCTGAGAAAGAAAATGTTGAGAAATGGATCCTCCCCACTCCTAATATGTCTGTTTTTGTAGCTACTCATAATAAAAACAAATCTCATGGAAAGGTTGGTTTTGATGAATGTATCTTTTGTAAGTAAAAGGGACATTGGAAAGCTCAATTTCCAAAGTTTTTGAACAAATCACAACAGACACAACTCAATCAATTCCACCCGTGAAGCTTTAAGACTCTAACATCAAATGTTGCAGCTATTGTTCCTTCGATAGACTCTCTTGGTGTTGAACATGCATATTCTTCGGGTCCTACAGTATCTGCTCTTGCTGAGCAGTTTCAAAAGTTTCTTATCACACAACCACATGCCATGTTTGCCTCCTCAAATATATGTTTGTCTTTCTCTAGCTCATCAGATATATCTTCATCCATTTGGATTCTTGACTCTAGAGTCTCTCATTATATGTCGTCTGATCTTACATCATTTGTATCCTTACATCCTGCATCATCTGTCTCAGTCATGACAGCTGAAAGAACTCATATGCCACTAGCAGACACTGGGTCTATATGCACCACATTTATCCCTTCAAATGTTAATTATATTCCTAATCTTACTTTGAACCTAGTTTCTATTGGTCAATTGTGTGATTATGGTTTCTCAGTTTTACTTTCTTCCACCTCTTGTTATGTGCAGGATCCACAATCCAGGAGGCTGATTGGGATAGGTTGTAGGTAAGGGGGACTTTATATTCTAGATGAGCTAAGAGTTATAGATGTTGCAACTTCCAGAGTTGACCTGTCATCATTTCGTTTGAGTTCATCATCTACTAAATTTTATTTATGGCATTCTCGTCTTGGACATGTCTCCTCTTCTCGTCTAAAATACTTAGTATCTACAGGAGTTTTGGGCGAGTTAAAAACTCATGACATTTCTTATTATTGTGGTTGCAAACTTGTTAAATTTCCTGCTTTACCCTTTTCTAAAGGTGTTTCACTTTATGTTGCACCTTTTAACTTAGTTCATTTGGATGTATGGGGTCCATCACGGGTTCTTACTAAAGGTGGATCTAGATATTATGTCTCGTTCATTGAAGATTATACGCGTTACTGTTGTATTTATCTTATGAAAAATTGTTCAGAATTTTTTAGCGTTTATCATATGTTTGTACATTTGTCGAAACTCAATATAATGCTGTTATTAAGTGTTTTCGATGTGATATGGGAGGTGAATATACTTCTACTAAATTCTCTGAATTACCTGTCTCTGATGGGACTCTTCTTCAAACTTCTTGTACTGACACTCCTGAACAAAATGAAGTTGCTGAAAGGAAACATCGTCACATTGTTGAAAAAGCTCGTTCCCTTTTTTGTCTAGCTCCATTCCAAGTGAATTTTAGGGGGAAGTTATTCTTACTGCAGTCTATATTATTAACATAATTCCATCTTCTATTATTTCAGGTTTGTCTCCCTTTGAAAAACTATATGGTCATGCTCCTGATTATTCTGCTTTGAGAGTTTTTAGTTCTACTTGCTTTGTTCTTCTTCCTCATGCACAACGTAATAAATTGTCTTCGCGTTCAACCATCTGTGTATTTCTTGGTCATGGTGATGGTCAGAAAGGATATCATTTTTATGATCCTGTCACTCAAAAACTATTTGTCTCGCATCATGTTATATTTCTTGAGCATATACCATTTTACTCCATTCCTCCTTCTTCTCATCAAAGCTTTACAAAGTCTGATCTTATCACAATTGATCCTTTTCACAGAGATATAGATATTGAACCTCATCATGTGCGTCATCATCCAAATAATGTTGATAATGAGCTTTGCAGGGTTGACACTGGTAGTTCTACAGAACTTGATGCTCGCCCTATCCCTACTGCTCCCCAAGAACCTTCCGTGACTGTGGATCCTCCTCTTCCTCGTTACGCTCAATGTGATCGTAAGTCTACTAAATTGCTAGATTTTGTTTACTCAACTTATTCAACTTCTTTTGCTTCCTTTTTAACCTTCATTCAAAATTTGTCTGAGCCTTCTTCCTATCAAGAGGTTGTTCTTGATCCTCTTTGGCTGAAAGCTATGGCAGAAATACTTTCTGCTTTGCACAAGAGACCTTACCTCTCTTCCTCCAGGAAAATGTGAAATTGGTTCTCGTTGGGTGTATAAGATCAAAACCGAGTCAGATGGATTTGTTGAGCGATTTAAAGCTCGTTTGGTTGCTAAGGGACTTTCTTAACAGTATGGTCTCGATTATGAAGAAACATTTGCTCATGTTGCAAAAATGACTAATATTCATACTCTTATTACAATTGTATCTATTCATCAGTGGCATATCTCTCAAATGGATGTTAAAAATGCATTTTTAAATGGTGATCTTCAAGAGGAAGTTTACATGGTGCCTCCACCAGGTGTCTCTCATAATTATGGTGAAGTTTGTAAATTAAAGAAAGCTCTCTATGACCTTAAACAAGCTCCTCGAGCTTGGTTTGAAAAGTTTTCTATTGTGATTGTATCTCTTGGTTTTCATTCTAGCTCACATGACATTGCATTGTTTCTCAAGAGTACCTCCTATGGTCGTATCATACTCTCTTTATATGTTGATGACATGATTATTACTGGGGATGATGATAATGAGATTGCAGAGTTAAAATTACAATTAGCTCAATAGTTTGAGATGAAAGATTTGGGTATTCTTCGATATTTTTTAGGGATTGAAGTGGCTCATTCTCCTAGAGGTTATCTTCTTTCCCAATCTAAGTATATTGACACCATCCTTGAACAAGATCGTCTCTCTGATACTCGGACAACTGCTTCTCCCCTTGAACTTAATGTTCATTATACCTCTTCTGATGGTGTTCCTTTGACCGATCCCACTTTGTATCGTACACTTGTTGGAAGCTTGGTATATCTTACCATCACTAGACCTGATATTGCTTATGCAGTACATGTTGTTAGTTAGTTTGTTGCCTCTCCTAATACAGTTCATTGGGCCACTGTTCTTTGCATTCTTTGTTATCTTCAGGGAACTCAATTTCAGAGTTTTCTCTCTCCTACATCTTCTTCCTTGGACTTACGTACCTACTCAGATGCTGATTGGGGTGGAGATTCCACTAGTCGTAAGTCTACCACAGGATTTTATATTTTTCTAGGAGATTCTCTCATTTCTTGGAAGAGTAAGAAGCAAGCAGTTGTTTCTCGCTCTTCAACCGAAACTGAGTATTGTGTCATGACATCCACCATTGCTGAGATTGCTTGGTTGCGCTGGTTACTTGCTGATATGGGTGTCTCTTTCTCTAGCCCAACTCCAATGTACTGTGATAATAAGAGTGCTATACAAATTGTCCACAACTTACTCTTCCATGAGAGCACCAAACATATTGAGATTGATTGTCATTTCACTCGCCATCACTATCAACAAGGCACCATCATCTTACCATATATTTCTTCCACTATGCAACTTGCTGATGTATTTACAAAATCGCATTCCACTCAACGCTTTCACTTTTTGACTAGCAAACTCTACTTGATGCATCGTGTGTTTGAGGGGGGATGTTAGATATTATAGTGTTTACATTTTATTATTTTACCCTAATTAAGGGTAGTTTAGTCTTTTTGCCTACTAAGGGTAGTTTAGTCTTCCTACCTATTATATATATATATATTTATCTTTTACTATTGTAATGTATAGTTGATGCAATTGAAACCCTAGCCACTTTGCATTCTCTCATCTTCTTCTCCTCTCTTCTTCTCTTTCACTTCTTTTTTATTTCTATTGCAATTCTTAACTTTCATTATCCAGCATGAATCTTGAGACACGACATAAATCTCGATGCAATATTTTTAGAAAGAAACGTTCAAATCTTGATAAAAAGTCATCCAGAACTCTGATTTCAGTAGACTTATACTTAAACTGACCGACTCGATGAGACAAACCTAATGATATTAAAACTAGTCTAATCAGAGTCAAATGAAGCCCAAATCAAGTCATTAAACCACTCTTGAAAGATTTCTGAACAAATTTGGAAGGTCAAACACATGCTGACACTAGCAAACCTATACTCGAAGCAATCTTCTTAACAAAATGAATCCAACGAGCCTAAGATCACTCAATTACGATATTGTTAAGGTCATCAAATGTCCCTTAAACACTATCCGATCAAAATGACTGCATTAATTGAACCCAAAACACTATAAATAAACCTTAATCCTCACATGAGTAGGGTGCTAAAGAGAGCATGAGGCCTTGAGGAGAAGCTGCAGCTTAGCACCACTGCCGACTGTCATGAACCACAACTGATCGTCGTCGACCACGCCGACATCCATTGATCACCACCAACCACTGTCGACCAACACCTATCGTCATCAACTACGGTAGATCTTCGTAGTCGACCATCACCAACCTCTGTTGACCTCCGTCAACTGTCATCGACCACCGCTAACCACCATCGTCAATTACCAACAATTAGATGTTATCAATTGACACTGTAATCTGAAGAATATAATCACATTTTCCCATCTGTGGGACAAGGAATTTCTGTAATCATCAATCAATAGTGGATTTTCGCAACTGAGCCAGGCCCCGTGGTTTTGACGGGTTTTCCATGTAAAAACTTTTGAAGTCTTTACTGCTTGTTTTCTTTTTCATCTTTGTGTGTGCTGAATTCTCATACAATGCTGTGACGATAAATCCATTACTCTACCGCCGCAAATTTTCTAAAGACAAATCAAACATGGCTCAGACCTTAAAACTGAACATGTTGCAACTTGTTTAGAAATTTGATCTCTTAGGAAAAAAGATCCAGTAGCTTTCCTTCTCTTTGCGACAGGTTCAACAGAAATTTCACACTTTATTTGGCTATATGTAGTGTGCTTAGTTGTGGTATAATATGAACCTTCTTTAGAATCATTTAAACTATCGATATGTTGAGATGTTTCTTGGGCATTGACCACAAAAAATATATTGCATATTTTATACCAATTTTATATGAAATTGCACTTTAAAGAAAGATATTTTCTTTGTTTTATTGCAGGAATGAAGAATTATAAGTACTAAAAGCAAAAAGCACAAAAGAAGCGGATTTGGAGCAAAAAGGACTCAAAATGATGAAAATTAAACTGTCCCGCCGACGGTGAGATTTTCCCGAGAGTTTTTGAATATTTTATAAAGAACCCGCTGACGGCGAGATCGAGCCCGCCGACAGCGAGATCGGCGTGATTAGCCACCTTTTAGAAGCCCGCCGACGGCGAGATCGAGCCCGCCGACGGCGAGACAGTTGAAAAGAGCCAAATACAATGAACCCGGACGCTTTTTGAAGAGGTGCTTAAGCAACTTTTGAAGATTTGACTCCTTCTATAAATAAAGACGACTTCTGTCCCTTTAGTGTGTCATTTAAGTGTCATTTAAGTGTCAATTTTGGTGTCTGTTGGTGTTGTTTTAAAGTCAATTAGTGTTCATTTGTATTGGAGTGTAAATCAGAGAGTCTTAGTGAGTTTAATTGCAGTGTCTGTACTTGAAGGAAGAGTCAATTGAACTTAAAGGAGTCTCATTGGTAGAAGAATCGAGATAAGTATATTTGTTATTGTTTGTTAAATTCAATGAAATCCAAGCTTTGTGATATTTTTCCCATGCTTTCTGAGTAGTTTCCTTAGTCTTTTTCCTTGTTGTTGAGATTATATGAAGTGACGAATCAAAGTAATTATGCCTAAAATTATTAAATAAAAATTGTGATAATCTTTTACTTAAAACTTAATTTACTTTCAATTTGGTCAATTGATTTGTTAACATATATTGAATTATCAACTATAGTAAAGATTACATCCGAGATTCAGTAAGTCAAAAGCATTGGAAGGAGGGTGCAAATAAATAGGGAAATATTAACTATCAGGCGTAGAATTGGACATTTAGGGCGAACAAAACACAAATCCAGAAGAATAACACAGAGATTTACGAGGTTCGGCAAAGATGCCTACATCCTCGGGAGCAGGGCGGCGAATTCACTATTTCAGAGGAGTTACAAGTTCGGTTCAAACATACCCATAAGATTACACATCTATTTATAGATAAACACCCATGGATAAATTACTAACTAGCCCTCGCTCCCCCCAACCCACTAAACATGAAGAGACGCAAGCTCCAACTACCGGTATATGAGCCACATACCAAACAAATCTCCACCTTGGCGAATATTCAGCCTCTTAGAAGAAATACACATGGAGTTCTTAAACCAAGTGAGTTGAGCAACCAAGCCAACTAGCAACACACCTGCTAACTTTCAACAAGTTCAAGTCACCCAAGAACTTATTGAGAATACCAGGCTTGGTCAACCGTTCCATCTAGCACCCAAAGCACCTTCCTCGTTCGCACAAAATTCACCTGAATCCATCGCGAACACCTTGCCCGAAGCCTTTTCCAGTTCGCGTCAACTCCTCAGCCGAACTCCACCTGTCGCAACTCCTCCTGCGACGAACTTGCGAACTGTGCTTTGTCTAGGTCATAATTCACCTATCGCGATCCACCTGTTGCAAAATCACCTGCAACAAACCTACCAACACCAGCTGTCGAACACCACCTGTCGCAGCTGCACTTGCCGCAACTCCTGCGACAAACTTGTAAATTCTACTGCAACTGCACATGCCGCAACTCCTCGTGCAACAAACCTGCGAATTCTGCTGCAACTGCACATGCCACAACTTCTCGTGTGACAAAACTGCGAACTCCGCTGCAACTGCACATGCCGCAACTCCTCGTGCGACAAACCTGCGAATTCGGCTGCAGCTGCACATGCCGCAACTCCTCGTGCGACAAACCTGCGAACTCCGCTGCAACTGCACATGCCGCAACTCCTCGTGCGACAAACCTGCAAATTCCGCTGCAACTGCACATGTCGCAACTCCTCGTGCGACAAACCTGTGAATTCCGCTGCAATTGCACATGCCGCAACTCCTCGTGCGACAAACCTGCGAACTCTGCTGGCTCCACCTGTCGCAGATCCTCATGCGACAAACTGATGAATTTCGCTGACTCTACTTGTCGCAAATCCTCATGCGACAAACTGACGAATTTCACTGGCTCCACTTTTCGCAAATCCTCATGCAACAAACTGACGAATTTCGCTGGCTCCACATGTCGCAAATCATCATGCGACAAACTGACGAATTTCGCTGGCTCCACCTGTCGCAAATCCTCATGCGACAAACTGACGAATTTCACTGGCTCCACATGTCGCAAATCCTCATGCGACAAACTGGCGAATCACTGACTCCACCTGTCGCAAATCCTCATGCGACAAAATATCCCTCGCCAAACCGCGAAACTGTACCTCGCCAAACTGCGAAACTGTTCCTCATCAAACAATGAACTGTCGCGCCTGCTCCGCCTCCTCTGCTCGCGCGGAATCTGTGGAAGCCTGTTGTATTCGACGAATTATTCCTGCTCGCCGCTCTCGATCGAAATGCCGAACTGTTCCTCCGATCTGTTCATGTGAGCCAATTGTGATTTGCGAATGTTTCCCTTGCCGAACTCCTCGGCAAACTTCTAGGCGCCTGCTGACTTTCTCAGTTGAATTTTCAAACTTGCTGAGGTCAAAAATTTCTTGCTCAAAATCTTTCTAACTTTTTTTTTCTTCAGCAATATTTCCTTAATTAAGTTTCCTTAATTAAGATTTCCAGAAAAATTATTTTCCTTTTCTGCGAATCAAAAATTTCCTTTTCCCGCAACAAAGACGAGGATTTCCTACCTTTCTCCACCGCATTCAGCAGAAATTAGAAATCAATTTCCTAATTTCCTTTCTTACTTAGAAATGAATTTTCTTCCAGCGGCAACAGCAAAGATCTTCTCTCAAGGAAATTTTCTTCCTTTTATGCGAAGATTTATTTAATTAGTCTCCCTTAATTATATGTCTCCAGCGAACAATTAATTAGCTGCTCCAATTAATTAAGCTTTCTTTAATTGCCTCCAGCTCAATTAATTAGATGCTTCTATTAAGCACTTAATTAAATCCTTCTCTGCTTCTCCGCAGTAAATATCGCAGGCCCGAACTTTCCTGAAACAGAGGGAATATTCTAGAGATTCCCTTTCCTTCTCTGTTCCAAACCTGCGGCCCGTTCTCCTATTCACCGGACTGCTCCCTTTCTGATCCGACCGCCGCCAAAGCCCGCTCCCATCGCTTGAAAGAAGCCCGCGCCGAGCTTCGCTGGCCTGCTGCGATTCGCGAGTCTCCCGGGCGCGCTTCCTCCTCACTGTGATGCTTCCCGCACCGCGCGATCTTCCTCCCAGCCGCGAGTGCCGCGACTGTCTTCTACCGGCCTCAAATTCCTTGCCTACGCCGCGAGAACTGCTCGCCTTCGATCGCTGAACCTCATCAAAAACTCCACCGGCGAGTCTGCCCAACCGCCACTCAACTGCGCCTACAACCCGAACCTGCTCCTGTTCGGATCTGAAATTTCTTCTGTGCGCCGGAATCGAACTCTCTACTCTGTCACAAACCAAATCTCAAAATCTTTATTCTCTTTCCTGCGTCGATCACCTCTATGCCCTCAAACCTTGCTCTGATACCACTTGTTGAGAATTTTAGGGCGAACAAAACTCAAATCCAGAAGAATAACACGTAGATTTACGAGGTTCGGCAAAGATGCCTCCTTCCTGGGAGCGAGGCCGCGAATTCACTATTTCGGAGGAGCTTACAAGTTCGGTTCAAACATACCCATAAGATTACACATCTATTTATAGATAAACACCCATGGATAAATTACTAACTCGCCCTCGCTCCCTCCAACCCACTAAACATGAAGAGACACACCTCTTCACCAAGAAAGCTCCAACTACCGGTATATGAGCCACATACCAAACAACTTCAGTTTATTTCTCTACAGATGCTAGACTCGAAATCTCATACTAGATTCTTCACTATATTCTTTAGCATGCCTTGGATGGAGCCATCTCATAGACTATGTTGTGTCGTTTTTCTTAGTTCTCATTTCTTTTCTGCGACTAGCTACATTTGGATGTTGCTGTTGTATTGGTTATATATATATATATATATATATATATATATATATATATATATATATATATATATATATATATATATATGTATATATATATATTGCCTTAAACCGTCCCACCGTTCTCCTCTGCATAAACCTTTTCTTGGCCTATCATGACTGGAAACAGTCTTGATCCATTCCCAGGTAGCCTTATAGGAACCGTTCGAACCATCAGAATAATAAAAATGAATTATTTTCTAGAAAATGAATTCCTATCCTCATAGATATTTTCTCCTCTATTTCCTCGAGCTGAAAAAATGGCGGCAAGAGCAACTCTGCACAGCATTTACAGCAGCTCCACCTCAAATCCAACCTCTGCATCCGACCAAACCAGAAATATCATAAGAAAAGAATCATCTTTTGCTTCTGCGGATTCAAAGACAAGGCAAACACACAACCTTAAAGCCTCCTCTATCTCATGGAAGCTCAACTCTTTAATAGAATCTGGGCAGATGATGAAAGCTTTCACCTTGTTCACAACTCTCAAGAAGCCGGAAAACTTTCACTGGAATCTGATGATCAGAGGATACACTAACATCGGCCAATATGAAGAAGCCATTAATTTCTACTACCAAATGCAACAAACAGGCAATCTTGCAGACAACTTCACCTTCCCTTTTCTCATCAAATCCTGCACAAAGTTGCCATCTTTCAGCCAAGGTTTGAAGTTCCATGGCCAGCTCCTTAAGCTTGGACTCCACTCAGATACCTACATCTGCAACTCCCTCATTTCCATGTATTCAAAGCTGGGATTCTTCAAATCCGCAGAACAATTGTTCCTTGAGATACCTGCAAGAGAGACAGTCTCGTGGAATGCATTGATGGAAGGGTATGTATCAAATGGTGAAGGACTGAAATCACTCTCATGGTTTAGAAAACTGCAACAGGATTTTGGGATGAAATCTGACGAGCTTGGAGTTCTAAGCGCCCTTCAAGCTTGTTGCCTGGAAATTTTACCAAAGAAGGGAAAGGAGATTCATTGTCACATAATCAGGCATTACGTTGAATCGGATATTAAAGTTTTGTCCACTCTTTTAGATCTGTATTGCAATTGTGGTGAGATGGTGTACGCTGAGAGATTTTTCAACATGATTCCGAAAGAAAATGTTGTGGTTTGGAACGTTATGATAAATGGATATGTTCTCAGCAATCAACATGAGATGGCTGTTGCTTCATTCATGAAGATGCTGGAGAGCGATATAGAACAAGATGCCATAACAATGGTTAATTTTCTCCCATCCTTGACACAACTGAGTAGTTTATATCACGGGAAATCAGTTCATGGCGCAGCTATCAGAAAAGGTCTTCTTCCTCATTTGTTTCTCGAGACTGCATTGACTGAACTGTATGCAAAAAATGGGGAGCTGAGGTCTGCCAAGTTGGTGTTTGACACAATGCCTGAAAAAAGCTTGGTGTCATGGAATGTCATGATATCCGCTTATGTACAGAATAATAGAAGTTTGGAAGCCTTGAATCTATTCCTATTGCTAATGTTGGAAGAGCCGTATTTAAATCCAGATGCCTTCACCATCTCAAGCATTTTACCAGCATACACCGAACTGGCTTTGCTTCATCTCGCTAAGCAGATTCATAGTTATGTTTTCAAGTTGGGCTATGAATCTAACACTTTGATACAGAATTCCATCATATTTATGTATGCAAAATGTGGAGATCTAAAGGAATCAAGAAAGGTGTTTGATAAAATGCTATTCCCGGATGTTGTAACATGGAACACAATTATCCTTGCTTATGGACTTCACGGGCTTGAAAAGACTGCATTAGAATTGTTTTCAGACATGAAAAAACTTAATTTTGAACCAACTGAGAGAACTTTTTTATCAATATTATCTGCGTGCAGCGTCTCTGGACTCATTGAGGAAGGTTGGATGTATTTTGATATCATGCAAAGGGAGCATAAAATTAATCCCCGGATTGAGCACTATGGGTGCTTGGTTGATCTTCTCGGCCGTTCCGGAGATCTGGAGAAAGCGTTGGATTTCATAGAGAGAATGCCGGTGGCTCCAACCTCAAGAATTTGGGGTTCTTTGTTAACTGCTAGCAGAAATAACAACAACATCCACATTGCAGAATTTGCAGCAGAAAGAATTTTTGAGCTGGACCATGATAACACAGGATGTTATGTTATACTCTATGGCTTGTATGCTGATGCTGGTAGGTGGGAGGATGCAGAGAGAGTGAGGTCTCTGATGAAAAAAAATGGCCTCCATAGGACAAGAGGAAGAAGCTTCGTGGAGCTTAACTGTAAGACATGCAGCTTTGTTGAAGGAGACAGATCACACTATGAAATTGATACAGTTCAGGTGGTGTCAGACATACTGTCCATGGAGATAGGAGAAAATGCTGTAACTCTGCCTTCCAGATTTAACCCTGAAAATATTGTGACAAAGAAAGGAAATCTGGGAAGTCGACATAGTGTAAGGTTAGCTCTGAGTTTTGGGTTGATTTCATCAGCTGTGGGAACTCCTGTTTTAGTAAAGAAGAATATCAGAATTTGCAATGATTGTCACAGTGCAATAAAAAAGATCTCCAGTTTTACAGGAAGAGAGATAATTGTTGGTGATTCGAGCATATATCATCATTTCAACAATGGCGTGTGTTGTTGTGGTGATTATTGGTAATTTTTGCATTGCCGGAGAGATTAGAGGGCATATCATTGGGAATAAAAGCAGAAATTTACAGAACTTTACAGAACGGAACTTGATCATCATACAAAGAATTCCATCATTAGTGTGCTAATAGAGCTGATTTTTTACGAATCATGAAAATCAAAAGAGGAGAAAAAATCCAGCAATTGCCTCACACTTCTTTTGAATAAGCGTGAAATATTCTAATCAAATCACACGTCTGATATTGTTCCATGCTTTGAACTTGTTTATGAAAGAAAAGAGTATGCTGTTATTATATATGTATATAATACAATAAAAAAATTTTATTAGCCTGCAAATATAGATGACAAAGAATTGTATTTTATTTAACGATACATTTTCCATTTTTAGGCTTGATGAAATCATCCACATTGTTCATGAGATCATCTGATTAATGACTATAAACATCTAAACAAAATACATCTACACACCGTTTGTTGTTGTGCTCACGTATATTCATCGCACATTTTAATCATGAATAGGTTGATGATGAAAGAGCAAGCTATCATTTAGTTATGGACAAAAGAAGTTTTATAGATTATCATATAGTGCTATTAGGAAGCAAGTGCTTGTTCATGAGAAATAGTAGAATGTTGTCTAATTTAGATACACTTTCAGGGTTTAGATTTTATTTATATTGGACAAGAATCAACTAATTTTTCTATTACAATGAAACTTTGCAGTGATATTATATTTCTTTTGATGATTTGGATAAACATACTATTTTTATATATCTGACTGCATATTTATGGATGATAATGTGGATTGTGTTAAATAGCATGCTAGATGGGTTATATTGGTCAAGGGTCTATTGCAATCATTTGCTAAGATCAAACAAAAATTTATTGCTCTTGTTGATATATTTTAGATAAATACATGATATCAATAAAATAAAAATGCCATAAAAACGAAGGCTTCTATTAATTTAATACATAAGATAACTTAAATTTAGACTTGAATATCACTAAATGTTCAATAATCTATGTTTATCCACATAAATAAGTTGCAGAAAGTAAAAATCTTGATTGGTAACCACTAATTTATATTTATCCATGTGATTAAGCCATAAACCTTAATCATAATACTTCACTCAAGTGAAGCTACATTGTCTGTCGGAACAAAATGACTAAATGTGAACTCCTAGAGGGGAGAAAAAATGATAGCTTTATTGATTATTGTTAAAATTAAGAGAGTTAATACATGTTTGCAGGAGTGCTCATCAGATATAGATAGCTAATATGAGAGAGTTTTGAAAGAGAGAGGAAGCTCACAGTACAATAAGATTTTGACTAAAACATGTCTACATTCATCAGAGAGGGCGAATTCACGCGAGGGCCTGCATGAGCTACAGTACTGCAGTTGAGTTGAGTTCGAAGTTCATAATAAAAAATTTGGACTAACGGGTTAGATTATTGAACTTCTTCAACTAGACTTATACAACGATAATTAAAAGTCACATTTCATGCAATGGTACTGGTATGCTTATGCCGAATTAGAGGTGTTATTTATTTAATTTCTTAATGATGTTAATTCTACTTGCTAATAACATCCTTCTTCTCACCAATGCGTGTTAAAAGAAATACTAAGCTATGCGACTTCATATTGTCTTAAAATTTTTGCATGAAGTTTTTGCGAAGAAAAGATAGATTTCATTGCATAATTTAAATTCAAGTAATTCTTGACCACTTTTTTTTGGTTATTAAGCATTTCTTTTAAGCACTTTAGAACATATAAAAAGAAGCTAGAACCTCAAATCACATTCACTGGAGCATTTATGTTGTAAATAACAATAATAAGCTTCAAACAAAAGAAGAGAAAGCTTGTGATATTTTTAGGTGAGAATGCTGAAGATATTGTGACAAAGAAAGCAAATCACGTAAAAGTTGATTTAATTTTCGGGATGTTTGTAAGCGATTTCTATTTTTAATTTTTAATTTATCTATTTAGATTTTATTTGGAAATAAAATATTTGCCATGTTAAACTAAGATATAAGATTTTTTATAAATACTCAAATCACTTAAAAGTAATTTTCAGTATTTAAAAAAAATTAATTTAATTTTAAAAATAAAAATAGAAAGAAATATATATTATGCTAAACAAATGTGTTTTTTATAAAGGTAAAAACAAGGACAAAAAAAACCTCAAATGACCCCAAAATAAATATAAGGGCATATAAAACAACAAACTTTGTAATTACATTATTTTTTTCTTATGTACTCCCTAAGGATGAGGTTTTAGCTTGCAAGTTCATTCTTGATAATTCATGAAGAAAACAAAGTGTGCAAAAATGAATTGGCGAAGAGAAAATCTACTATTTGATACCCAAACATGACTTGAGAAACGCAAAAGACATCATATTGAACTTGTTTCTGAACAAAAAGCTTATTAATAGTCATATATTTTATTTATGAGTAAAAGATATGTTTACAAACAAATGAGTGGTGCCCACATTATAACAATAAATCATTGAGGCCGAAGAACAATGCCAATTTTAGGGAGTAGCAAGAAAACACTAAAAATACAAACTGCAGTGATGACTTTAGAGTAATATTCATTCTCTTTGCTGGAGAAAATTATGATAATAATTTTTTTGGTCAAGAAATATGATTTAGGAAATTATAGATATGAAGTCATCATTATTTCCAACCTAATTAGCATTAGAGTATTGATGCCCAATATATTGTGAAGTGCACGAAACCATGTGTCGATCAAATACAAAATAAGAGTTTGAATATCGATCACACAGAGAACTTGTAATTTTACTAAGCAGTGAATTAGTAGTCTACTAAACCCTAAGTTTAGTTTGAAGATGTCTAAGTCCTAAAATATAAAACTTATATATGTGTTTGGAGTTTTTTACAATTATATGAATGATCATATTCTTGTGAATCATATCATGTGAATCCTTGATATTCTTCTATTGAGTTCCCACATTATAGTTAAAAACTAGGAACAACTGCATTCCTAACACATTCCAGTGGTCATAAGAAGTCTTAGCGTTTCATAATACAGATAGTTCCTTAACCATGCAAAAACTCCTATACTTTTGTGTTTCTTTACATGGTTACATTACTTAGCATCAATATTTTTATTCTCCTAAAATAGTGTACGTTAATCTAATCTTCCACTACCCTACTCCTGTAAGACTAGATCACAATTCATTTTAACAATTTAAATGAACAGTTTAGATGTAAACTATGTCAAAAAAGTTATCACATTAATATTTATCAAAATCCTACTTAGTCTTGGGATATCTTATAGGTCCAAAACACAAATGCATGAAAATGTATTATTAAATATGTTTGAAGAAAATAAAGATAATTTAATTAAAATGTAAAGTAAAAGTTTACAGAAATGAAAACAATCAAACCCGAAATTATTCTCCTTTTGTTCCACTTTGAATCTTCTTTTTAAAATGAAACTTCACTTTGATTTGATTCTCCACACTAAAATATAATAAAAAGTACTCACTAAACACTCTAAAATGCTAGCGAACACACACATGTACCCCTCCCAAATCTCTCCTCTCTACATGATTGATGAAGCAAATAACACTTTGGGTGCCCTGAAACTTTTGAACCTAGCTAATTTAACCCATATGAGGTGAAATGTTATGACAGAGGCCTCAAAAACTGTAATCCCACATATTTAGTTGCCTAGACGCCCAGATATGGCTCTTGAGGCTCTATTTTTAGGTTCCCAAGCACCCAGAACTTGCAAGGGGGGCACCCAAACCGACAAGGGAGAACTCGAACTAGGCGAAGGGGAGCATGGCAGCCCTCAAGCACTTCGTTTCAACTTCTTTGCTTCCCAAGTTTCACGATCATTTGAACAGTACATAAATACTAAAATACCCATATAAAGTATAAAAATAAGACAATTAAAGATAAAAATAATATGAAAGTAACACATACATTTGATACACATAAAAGTACTATATACTAAAACATTACTCGTCTTCAATTAATTCAAAATCTAAAATTAGAATTTTTGAAAGCTTGGGGTAGATTTTGAATTAAAGATTTTAGTGTTTTTGAATATTTCAGTAATCAAAGTGCCCAAGCCTCTTCTTTGGTTTGAATTTTAAGAGCAAGTTTTTAATATCCCTAGTTAACTAATAATAAAAGTAGATTTGAATAGTGTCTTATAAATTATTTATGTGAGATTTGACCGCCATGAAATTAATATTTCACACATAAAATTTGGTTAACTACAACTCAAATAATGTTAATTCTATAACTATAATCTAAATATAAAACTTCAGGGAGAAGTTAGTGAAGCATTTGATCCATTGAATTTTTAGAAATTTTTATTAGTATCAATTTTAAATTTGAGCTTAAGTTTCTTCTCAGGTTCCTAAATTTTTTTCTTTGAAAGCTTGAACCTTTTCTACTTTTCCTTCAGTTTTCCTTTTGTTTTTCTTGTCATAGAGAATTATTGTATCCGGTAGAACTCTTTTTTTTAATGACTTCAAATATGGTAGACACTTTGTTTCAACTCATCTGCTTATCATGTTTTTTAACACAACTGCATGAACAATAAAATATAAACATAAAACAAAAATAATAACACAGTTAAAGATATACATAACATGAAAATAAAATTTGTATTTGATACAGACCAAAAATACATATTGTTAAACTGGTGAGTCACAATAAAGAACATGATTTATTTTAAAATGTGGATTAAGTTTTTTGTTAACTAGTGTCAATAATACATGGGACTATCTCATTGAAGTCAGTAGTCATTAGAGAGAGAGAGAGAGAGAGAGAGAGAGAGAGAGAGAGAGAGAGAGAGAGAGAGAGAGAGTGATGTGTGTTTTATATATATATATATATATATATATATATATATATATATATATAAAGAGAGAGAGAGAGAGAGAGAGAGAGAGAGAAAGAGAGAGAGAGAGAGAGAGAGATATTTATAGTGATCAATTTTAATAATATTTTGATGATCTCTTTTATTATATTCATTATGCTAAAAGGTATTTTGTGGATTAGTGAGATAAAAGATGATATTTGTGGATAGAGAAATGTCAAAAGCTTATTAGTCATCACCATTATTAGAGTACATGGTGATGGTTTCTTAATGAAATATTTTTCCACTTTGGCTTTGAAGTTAATGAAGGCATCATAAATATGAGATTTTTGCTTCAGTGGACATTTCCAGATTTAATTAGTATGCAGTTGAACAAAGTAGCAAAACCACTGAAATCATGAAATGATTATACAGTTGAGGCCCATATGTCTTAGAATAATTTTAAGGGATTGAGAAGAAACAATATTACAAATATGAAATGTAAGTTTATTATTTTGAATTGACATGAATTTCAATATAGAATTGAAAATAGTAAGGATGATAATTTTAAGCAAATTTAAAATAAAATTATTTTGAGAATTGGGATTAATGGCAGGTGTAATTAATAATGTCACTCAAAAAAAGTGTTTTTGTACTGAAAAGAAAACACAAGTGGAGATTGAACCATTTATAACACTAACTTTAGTTTTTCCCATCAAAAGTTTATCCCTATATACATATCCTTCATCTGGAATGCAACATATCGAAACTCAATGGATACATAATAAGAAATCACTAAAGATAGGGCTCCAATGCCTATTCTAACTTTTTTTAATTACTTAAACTTCAAAATAATAACTGAAAGTTTCATTAAGAGGATGAAGAGAATTTTATCTTCCCTTCTAAATCACACATTACTTTATTTATATTCTTTAAAAATTGCAATTATTTAGTATAATGAAACAATGTGGTTGAAAGCATGCAATTTCTACCTAACTAATTTCAACTCATTTATTTGAGACAAACATTAATAACAAACAAATCATTTCTTCCAACCACCTTTGGTTGCTTCCTGCCAATTCACTTGAAGTAAACTTATACGATCCATGTGGGTTACTTGCGAGCTATGACCTTTTTGAAGAACTTAAAAGGTTTATAATAGATTTAATTTTTAGCGGTTGTGAGGATTTTGTCAACGATTCATTGTGGTCGTTAGAGGTTTGAGCGAATAGTTTGAGTTATTTACACTAGGCGAGTGCCTTTTAAGCTTAGATCTTCCGAGTTGGCGAATGACTTTGAGAGCTTGGATGAGTAACCTTTAGAGAGCTTTGAGTGAGCGATAATTGATAAGCATTTAGTAACAGTTTGAGCCACCTAATATTCATTCAAAGTAAATTTGTTGGGTCTCCTTGGCTTTTTCTATAACTACATATTCGGGCATACAAAACAATTTTGAATGCACGAGCGAGAAACATTTAAAAATACACTTCGGACTAACAAAGCCCAAACCACATTAATAATATTCAAGCTTCCACTCTTCCAAAGCCAAACCACACCTTAAAAAAAGCATTAAAAACGGGAAGAAATCATACCTTAAAAAGGGACAACTACATACAGATCGCCCGAAACTTACTATTTACAAATAAAAAATACGCTTTCATTCATTTTTCAAATTCTCACTCAAATATCGAAATTCATCATAAAATCCCAGCCCTTATTCTTCGTTTTCAACAAATTCTCAATAATTTGATCATGACACGTAAATATATAAATTTGATAGTTAAAAAAAATTACCTAAATAATTAATTCATAAATATAAACATTTCCAATGATATGTATGCAATTATTCCTAAATAAAAAATCTTCCCCTTTCCCCTCCCCCCAACTAATTATCTCCTTAACCTAAACCTCAACCACACAGTGACCAAGTGGAGCCTCCCCCCTCTTCTCTAAAAGAACATATATTCAACTCCTCTTCAAACCCTAAATCCTCCAATCCAATTCTCTCTACTCATCTCCCTTCTCCCACCCTCCATGGCCTCCCTATCTACTTTCCTCTCCAAACCCCCTTCCCCTCTTCTACCTATCTCCCCCAAACTACCAGAAATCACCTCCACCTCCTCCCCCTTCCTCATCTCCTTCCCCTCCCATCCCCTTCTCCATCCCCGCCGCCGCCTCCCCATCCTCTCCTCCGCCACCGCCGCCGCGGCTTCCGCCGCCACAAGCAGCGACGAGCGCGTGAAGAAAGTCCACAGCATTGAAGAATTCGACGCCGCCCTCCGTACAGCAAAGAACAAGCTCGTTGTGGTGGAGTACGCCGCCACACACAGCCAACATAGCCGCCGGATTTATCCATTTTTGGTGGAGCTAAGCCGCACGTGCTCTGACGTTGACTTCCTCCTTGTTATGGGAGATGAGTCTGATGCCACCAAGGAGCTCTGCCGAAGAGAAAAGATTGAGAAAGTTCCGCACTTTAGCTTCTACAAAAGCTTGGAGAAGGTAATTTTACATACATGTCACTTAATTTTTTTTGTATTTGCACGTCTTACATCTAAATTTTCTTATTTATATAAATGACACTCAAAATCTTTAATATCACAAAAAAGACCAAAAAAGAACTATTACTAGCTTTTAAAAGAGAAGAGTACATTGTATAAATTATGACACTGCAATTGTTATAAATGTAAATATCAAACTTTAGGTGTTTGGTGTGTAAATACATAAGAATTCTGGGGTGTTGAAACAAGAAAAAGAGGCCCTGTCCAACTGGTTTACTATTGATACTAATTTAATTCTAAAATTGGTTTGTAAATAAATTGTTTGGATCTTAATTTATATTAGCTAAACTCTATAAGCAATAAATGTTTGGATTGGATAATATTACAATAAATGAAGTATATATATATATATATATATATATATATATATATATATATATATATATATATATATATATATATATATATTGCTATATTTTTTCTTAAGATTGAAAATTATCTAGAATAGTTTATCAATTAAAGTTTGGTTATAAAATGGTTTTGGATAATCAGACACAATATTGATTATATATGAGGAGACCACAAAGTTAAATATAGTTTAAATTCCACATATGAAGCTAGTAAATAGTTCAAAAAAATGTCACAATGAATCTATGACTGCCCTTTGAACCATTGAGTTATAGCTATTTTATATTGTATACTATATGACCTACTAAAGTCTTTTTAAATTATCTTAAAAAGACAGAATATTGTGACGGATTAGTTAGGATCGATCACAAGGTTGCAAAGGTAACTTTGGTTGATTTTTTAAGTACTATTAAGCTGAATCGAGTTTGAGACCAAGTCAAACTTAGTCAATTGAATCAGTGTTTTATTGTTAAAAAGGCTTGTGCTTGGCTCTACTTTGCATATTAATACTTAATTTTGCGCTTGCTTCTCTTTTGACTTCATATGAAATGAAACGTGTTATGTGTTAGAATGTTCATTTTGATAGTAAATTAGTTTATCATATTAGCATTGAATGAATATATAAATTGAGAGTTGTTTGTAAGAGACATGATAATTTTTATCTGTGAAATAAAAAAAAAAAAAATTGAGAGTCTAGCCTATACATTAAGTCACTACTGTGAGTCAATGATGATATAAGATGCTATCTTTTGTAATTAAAAAAATATTAATACAAAATACTAAACATGAATAATATAAAATATACTCATGGTAGTCATATAAATGATGAGATCTTTGTATTATCATTAGGTGATAGTGAGCAATCAACATGGTCATTCTCTTGGTAGAAGATGAGGTCGAATGACTAGTAAAATGGCCGCATTTGATGTTGGCCCTTGGCAAACATCAAGTGAGTTGGTGTGGGATGTCAAAAGGCATGTAACATTGTATGGCCGAGTTGGCTCTTCTCCATATAAGATGGGTGATTGAATGACTGAAAAGATGGGTATTGGACATAAGATGCCAAACACAAGTAAATGCTAAGCAATGATAGATGAAGCAAATTAATGGTTAAGTTAAACATTTTGCTCAGTTGTTCTCCTTATACAAGGTTTGATACACTAACAAAACAAAAAAAAATTTTGATGTTGGTATGAATTTGTGCTAGTCGACATTTGATATTTAGTAGAGGTCATGATGGTGAGCATTGATGTTGGTCGTTCATTGATATATTGCGGTGAAAATAATGTAATTCGACATTGATTGATAGTCAGCATCTAGCGGTTGTGATGATGGATATATAGTTGCGTTTGGTTGATTAATGATTTGGCATTACATTTTTAAGTGAGATTAGATTTAAATTTGTCTAATAGAGATTTATGAATATAGATCGCGTAGTCAATACTTCATTTCATACAAATGAGGGGGCGCAAAATTTTCCAATCAAATTTAAGAATTTTTAAGAATTGACACGAACTATAAAGAATTATATATGTTTATATGTAAAATTATATCGTGAATGGAGCGCCTCAAAGGATGAATTTATGTCGAACTTACATGTTGAGTTCATGAATTTATCATTTCTAAATAACAATATAAAAATTTTGGATAAAATGATGAATGTTTTATCTTCTCCCACACCAACTTAACTGAAATCTCATATGCATAAGGTGTCGAAGAATAAAATAACGAACTTGGGCTGTAGTAATGTTAATTTTTTGTAGTAATGCATTATCAAATACATCTTATGTTCATAAAAATTATTATATTTAATATCCACTTTCAACTTAAAATGAGGATAATTTATTGTTAGATTCATTTTCCACAGAGTCAGCATTATTGAAGTTTGACGTATTAAATTAAACATATAATCGAAATCAAGTGCAGGCAGCCTAAGTCTCCTTTAACTAACACATATATATATATATATATATATATATATATATATATATATATATATATATATATATATATAAAATCAAAATGAAAATTTTATATTTATTTTGATTTCAAAAGTTTATTCCAACTTGATTTCAAATATATTGCAGCTAACTTAAATTAATTATACTTAAATTTAATGAATATTTACTAACATAAAAAAAATCTTAACTTTATCTTCACTTAAGTTTCAAAAATTAAATGCTTAATAGTATTACATTTTAATTCTAAATTATTAGAGCTCTAAATGAACCATTGCACTCTATGAGCAACTTGAAATCGGCTCAATTAATACTTGATTTCATTTATTTAAATTTGTAAATAAATAGGTTAGAACATTTTTTAAACTCTTGAAAGTTAAATGAGCCTAAGCTCAAATATGGTGCAACCTATTTAGTTTTGTTTACCGGCACATTTATTTGTTATTAAACAAGTAACTTATTAAATATTTGATATTAAGTTAGATGTTAGCTGATATTATATATGATATATTATTTAAATAAAATTGATTTAGTTTTAACTTATTTAATTATATATTTAATACTAATATTTTAATATTATTTATTAATATTATCCTATATTTATCTCTTGAAAGGCATTTTTGCTCCAATTTATATAATATTTTTATGCTCCTATTATTAAAATTGTTATTCAACATTCACCTTTTCATAATTAACCATAATGTATTTTTGCACTTTTCTTCAATTCGCTCCAACAAAAATGCTTAAAATATGTCTTTGATTTGAAGGAATTGAAGCTATACAATATATTTTCATGTCATTTATTTTCTAATATAAATTTTTAGCAAATAGTTTATGCAAGAAATTTGTTAAGGCACTTTAGATTTTGAGTCTTGTCTCTATTATAAGGTAGTTAAAAAAAAGAAGAGTTTTATTTAGAAATAGAAGGGGCATCTACACACATTCCACCCAATTCTTATGTATTTACTTACCAAACACCTAAACTTACTTTTTTGCATTCATACCACCCAAAATTTTCATATCATATAAAAAATATCACAAATTTAACATTTAAAAAGGTAAAATACACCTTTTCAGGCATAGGTAAGGTGGCTTATATGTAAAAAATTGAATCATAGTTGTTAGATATGTAAATACATAAGAATTAGGAGTGGTATGTCTGTAAATCTTCCTTAGAAATATTAAATAATCATTCGTACACATCAGCTTAAGTTGTGTTGTAAGTTGCGAGTGATTCTAAACATTAATTTTTCTTCGCCCTAACTAAATTTTTCGTTTTTATTCGTAAGAATATTACGTGTGGATGAGCTAGATGCAGATTGATAGTATTGGAGTGATATTGGGATGGTATTGATGTGAATACCATCCCAATACCACTGATCCATATATAAGAATACCACACACAACATTCACTCATTTGATTCAGTCATTCAATAAAGTTCTATGAGCACCTAATTTATCTTAAGAATTTTGCAGGTGCATGAGGAAGAAGGCGTCCTGCCGGATGAGCTCGTCGGCGGCGTGCTCTACTACGGCGATACCCACTCCGACGTCGTGCATCTCCACAGTCGCGAGGAGGTTGAGAACCTAATCAAAGAGCACAAAGGCAACGACGGCAAGCTCGTGGTTCTCGACGTCGGGCTTAAACACTGCGGCCCCTGCGTGAAGGTCTACCCCACCGTCGTCAAGCTCTCGCGCTCCATGGCCGGCAGCGTCGTCTTTGCGAGAATGAACGGTGACGAGAACGAGAGTTGCATGGGTTTTCTAAGGGATATGGGTGTCGTCCAAGTGCCTACATTCTTGTTTGTGAAGGATGGGGATATATGTGGGAGGTATGTGGGGTCAGGGAAGGGGGAGTTGATAGGAGAGATATTAAGGTATCAAGGGGTGCGAGTTACTTGATTAAGATTGTATGTTGGGTGGTCTTTTATTTTGTTCAATTTAATAATTGGTATGATCATTGATTGGGAGTTGTAAGGTTTTAATGGGAGATAATGAATGAATGATGGATTGTAGAGAATTTGAGAGATGGATTAGTGTACTTGTGAATTTTTGTATTAATTTTAGAGATTAATGCTATTTGGTTGAAGAGGATTGAGTATTGTGTTGAGTTAGATGAATATATATGAAGCAAAACATAAGAGGCTTTGTTTCAATAAGTTATAGATGATGTTGAGAATTAGGGTGTGTTTGACAACTTATTCGCTGCGGGAGCGTTTTGAAAACGCCGCCTCACCGTTTATAAACTGCGTTTAAGCATCTTATCTGAAAATGCAGTTGGTTTTTTATACTAAACGCAGAACGTGTGGGTCGAACCCCTGGTCCTCGTTTCCAGATAAGCAGCTTATCTGGATAAGCACAAGCTGTCCGGGCTTTGAGGATGGAGTTGTAGGCAGGATTATTATCTTAGGAGAGCCAAAAAAGGTGTAATAGTGCTTTGATCACAATCTAATGCATATCATAGTAACTTAATTTATGTAAGTTTGCAAGGGATTGAGTATTTGAAGTATGCCAACAGTAATGTATAATGATGAAGGCTTGAAGCTCACTGCGTGGTAAGTTGTTCTGACACCATTTATTTGTATTAAATATCAACCCAAACCATACAAATAGCAGCATGACAGCTAGTATGGGGATACAATATGCAAATTATTGATTTGTAAGGGGCTTACAGAATAGGAATTGCTTTAGGACAAACTAGCGACTTGAATGATCGTTGGGATAGGTATGTAGATTGAATTTTTAAATAAAGTTATATTCAGATGATGACATGCCTGTGAAACTTAGCGAGTTACGTTCTTTTTGGCGGAGCTTTAGCTTCTTAATTTTTCGACTCGTAGTTGCTATTGCCTCGTAAACTTCTCATTTGTTACGCTTAAAAACAATTGCGATGACTAATCGTTTCGAAAAACCGATCATCCTATCCCTGTGTAGTATTGATGTATGTAATAAAATATAATTTTTTTAATTAAACAAATTATTTATTAAGCAATAAATTAATAATAATTAATTAATTGATTTTATTAATTAAGAAAACTTAAAAATATGTTTATAAATAAATTAATTAATCATTAAATGATAATATATAAATTCATCTAATTATGATTAATTTGAAATAATATGAATTAATGATTAATTAGTAATCAATTAAATTAATAAAATTACAACTGTAATAAAAATAATTTAAAACCATAAACCCCCCTCCCCTCGCCGCTTTGCCCAAAATCATGGCCTTCGTTTACAACCCTCGCTACACTTGTGAATAGAGTAAAACCTATGCCTCAAACAGACGGAATTTTCCTGTGCGTCGTCCGAACGTAGCGCAACATTCGGACGCCAGTTAAAAAACGACGCGTGGCGTAAGTGGGGCCGCAAGTCCAAGTCGGATACTTAATGGAAAAAAGTGAAAATATTACGCACGGCCCGGCCCGACCCGATCCTCCCGCCGTTTTGCATATCCTGCTTTTCGTAAATACGTTTAATATGTCATTTATGGTTTTAACCCCGATTGGGATTACATTCGCTCCGCCTCCTCCTAGGTTTTTCGAGATTTTGAGTTTTGAATCCTTGATTGGGATTACTCGCTCTCCTCATAGGGTCTTCGAGATTTTGAGTTTTGAATCCTGAAGACAATGTCGTCGTCCGACTCGGAGAATACGTCGTGGGAGGAGGAGACGGGATCGGAATCACAAGAGAGGAACGAATCCGGACAACCCGAGAGTCGAAGAGGCAAAGAAATCATTGAAGGTGGCAAAGAAGTCGAAGGAGGGAATGGCAGGAGAAAGTTGTCGTGGTAAGTATGCTCCTTCGTTCCTCCTTTTTAGGGTTTCGCATTGCTTCATTTTCGTCTGGCTAATTTATTAATGTGGTTAACCTCTAAATACAATGTATTTTCCTGTGTATTTTCAGTGTATTGTCGGTGTATTATGTTCAGTGTATTACTTTCAGTGTATTTTGAGTGTATTATTTTCAGTGTAATATTTTCAGTGTATTTTCAGTGTAATTTCAAGATATTTTCAGTGTATTTTCAGTGTATTGCTTTCAGTGTATTTTCAGTGTATTTTCAGTGTATTTTTGTTGTATTTTCAATTTATTGTCAGTGTATTATTTTCAGTGTATTACTAAGGTATTTTCAGTGTATTATTTTTAGTGTATTTTCAGTGTATTGTTAGTGTATTTTCAGTGTATTTACAACGTAGTTTCACTGCATTTTCAGTGTATTTTCAGTGTATTTTCAGTGTATTATTTTCAGTGTATTTTCAATGTATTGTCAGTGTATTATTCAGTGTAGTAATAGTGTATTTTTAGTGTCTTTTCAGTGTATTGTCAGTGTATTATTTCAGTGTATTTTTAGTGTATTTTCAGTGTATTTTCAGTGTATTCCCAGTGTATTATTTTCAGTGTATTCTCAATGGAGTATTTTTAGTGTATTTTCAGTGTATTTTCAGTGTATTTTCAGTGTATTCTCAGTGTATTCTCAGTGTATTTATTTCAGTGTAATTTCAGTGTATTCCCAGTGTATTATTTTCAGTAGTATTCTCAATCGGAGTATTTTCGATAGTATTTTCGAGTGTATTCTCAATGTATTTTCGATGTATTTTCGATAGTATTATTTTCAAGTGTGTTTTCAATGTATTTTTATAAGTATTTCGATAGTATTATTTTCGAGTAGTATTTTCAATGTATTATCGATGTATTATTTTCAATGTAGAATAACAGATGTATCATCCGTATTTTCAGATGTATTGTCGGTGTATTATTTCAAGTGTATTTTCAGTGTATTTTCAGTGTATTCTCAGTGTATTATTTTCAGTGTATTTTCAGTGTATTCCTAGTATTATTTTCAGTGTATTCTAACTGGAGTATTTTCAGTGTATTCTTAGTGTATTTTCAGTGTATTTTTAGTGTATTTTCAGTGTATTATTTTTAGTGTGTTTTCAGTGTATTTTCAGTGTTAATGACATGAATCTTATTCATGCAGGTTTATGGACAGGAAATCCATGTATTGTAGATGCTGCCCATCAACATGTAGAGAGGTTTTGGAGAAGGTTAGGCCTGCTGTTTCTCAGGAAACTTGGGCTAAACTTCAAGAATTGAAGCTCAGTCAGTTTTTTGATCTCCCCTCCTACACTCAAGATCACATCATGACCATGCATATACTAAGTTCTTGGGATATGAAGAAAGCGGCATTCAGATTGGGGGGGAAGGACATAAGGTTTGATGCAGACCAAGTTGCACTGTTAGTTGGCATGCCCAATAGAGGACCTGTCGCAACTTGGGGCGAAAATTTCATTCCTAATGTGAGTGCCAATATGGCAAAGAAGGAATTACTGGATGGGCCACTCCCAGAGTCATCCACGACAGCTGTGAAACTTATTATTAAGTTTTTGTTATCGAACTTCTTATTTGCTTACAATAATTTGAGGGTTCCGGAAGGGCTATATTCGTTTGCTGACAATATAGATACGTTTTCGTCGTTTAATTGGCCTGCAACGATATGTGACCACCTGATCGAGCAAATAAACGGGTGCATCATGAAATTAAAGAAGGGCCACAAATTGGGATACTTCAATAAGTTTGTTTTTCTTCTGACGGTTAGTCCATTTACATGACCTAGTACATATCTATGTCATTTATTTTAACGATGTAAGTACTAATTTAATTTTTTATGTGCAGCTGTGGTTTTATGAGCGGACAATTGTCATGGCCCCAGCTCTTCCTGATGCCAGACCTCGCATGTTGCGGTGGCGGAAAAAAACGGGCTGGAACCGATCAAGGATTCATTTAATTTTTGAAAGACTTAGAACTGTACAGGTACGTAGTAATATTTTTGGTATCATTTCAGACTTATTTTTTTATATAATATATGAAATATTTTACTAAATGCCCATGTAGGTACTTGATTCATTTGCCGATGTCCGCGAGGACGAGCAGATCTTACTTGCCCCTACAGGGGAGCACATCTCTTCTCCTACCGGTTATGCGGAGCCACTGACACCAGAATCACGCGGTGGCACCCCTTTGGTTCCGGATCGAAGCACCCCGCGGCCTACATATGCACATATGCAGGCAGAAAGCAGTGCTGGTAATATGGAAGGGATAGTTCAAACTCTGAGGGAGCTTCATAATTTTGTTTATAAATTCACCGAAACTGTAAATAATAGATTAGACAGGGCGGAGTCTGATATTGTGGTGATGAAGACTGACATTAATGGGATGAAAAATAAATTAAATAAATGTGACACCGAATCACCTAAAGAAAGCCCATCAGTGGCTGAACAGCCTCCTACCTATATGGAGGAAGAAAGGGAAGAGAAATTCGGGTTTATGGTTCCAGATTCAATAGTTCGAATGTGGACTATAGCTTCAGTGGAGGAACCTACAGCTGAAGAAATATTGAATAAGGGGCACAGGGAACATGGGGAGGAAACCGTGATTAAAACGCCAATGAGAAGCTTAGTCCGAAGGGTTAAGTCCAGAGGCGCCCGTAAAAGGAAGGCAGTTGTCTCTCCATTCATTGCAATTAAGAGGAAGAAAAACCCTCCAATAATGGAAGAACAACTTCCAGAGTCCGAATTGGATAGTCAGCGGGGAGCTATCATTCCGGTTGAAGGTGACATCCCTGCGGAGGCAGCACACATCGATGAAGCTAGGAAACATGACTCAGATATTATTACAGCAGCAGAGGAGGATGAACATCGATGACCTACCATTGCATTACAAGGTGAATTCCCTGCTGTTGACTGTCCAACCATTGAGTTTCCTAGCAGAGATCTATTACCAGCAGAGATGCAGCGGGTAATAGATACATGTTTGAACCGATTCAAAGCTAAGTATGTAAAGCCACAATACTTTATAAATACTTCCTTATTCCTTTTATTAAATGTAATGATATTTTTTTTATTCATAATGCAGCGACGATGTAATAATTCACAGGGGCCATATTTACATAACTCGGAATTGTGTCTCGTTATTGTGGAATAATAAAGAAATAGGAACCGAACATATAGATATGTTCGAACTTGCTTTGGAAAATAAGAGGCGTCAATCGCCCGAATCTTACAAATCATATATATACGTGTCTCCGGCACATTGGGTAAAAATCAACCTTCATATTTAGTTAGGAATCTTGCTCATGTTTAATGCATAATATCATTTAATTTGTTTATGCAGATGTACAGAAATCACCCATACAGAGGTATTGTATCGCATGTTACAAAGGAGGCCGTCGCGGCAGCAGATATAATTTTCATTCCAATTATTCATAACCGGCATTGCACTATACTAGCCGAAAATCAGATTTTGAGTGTGTGGAGATTTTTTGATTCTTTGCCGAATAAAACTCATTTGGCAGTCACACGCGAAGTGGTATGCAACACACCACTTACTTTATTTATTGTCTAAACAACTTCCTCGTTGTGACAAGCTAACAATCATTTAAATTGGTACAACTTGTTTTCAGATTCAGTATCTTGCTGATTCAGTAGGGAGTGCTTTTGAGTCCGACCCCACAAAGTGGAAAATTGTCGTGTCCAAAGGACTCCCCACACAGACTAACAACTTTGACTGTGGTATTTTTGTTTGTAAATACATAGAGACACTTGCAAAGAAAGAGAAAGTTGTTTGGAAAGATAAGTTAGACTGGCAGGCTGAAATGCCACGGTTTAAAGCTGAACTCGCATACAAAATATGTAAATATAAGCTATCTGATAGTTGATTGTACATTTAAACTAACATTTAGATAAAATTCTGATTCATTTTTCTGTATTGCATTTGATATCTAAAATCTGACATTTAAGTGTTCACTTCCTGTGTATGTCTATTGTGCAATTGAGTTTTCAACTTTTCAATTTTTTCTGGTGTAATGTTTGGTTTGCAGCAACACCAGAATTCTGGTGTATTTTCAGTGTTTTTCTAGTGTATTGTATGGTTTGCAGGTACGTTTCACTGTAAATACACTGAAAATACACTGAAAATACACAGCAGAATTCTGGTGCATTTTCAGTGTATTTCTGGTGTATTGCATGGTTTGCAGCAACTCAAGAATTCTGGTGTATTCTCAAGTGTATTTCTGGTGTACTGTATGGTTTGCAGGATATTTTTCAATTGTTCAGTGCCTGCTGTCTTAATTTGTTAATAGTAGTGCACAATACACTGCAGTGCAGTGTTTACGTGTATTTCGATGTATTGCATGGTAGTGCAAAGCAACACCGAATTCAGTGTATTTTCAGTGTTTTTCTGGTGTACTGTATGGTTTGCAGGCTGTTTCACTATAAATACACTGAAAATACACTGCAGAATTCTGGTGTATTTTCAGTGTATTTCTGGTGTATTGCATGGTTTACAGGAACTACAAAATTCTGGTGTATTCTCCAGTGTATTTCTGGTGTACTGTATGATTTGTAGGATATTTTTCAATTGTTCAGTGCCTGATGTCTTAATTTGTTAATAGTAGTGCACAATACATCAGAATTCTGGTGTTTTCTGTGTATTTCTGATGTATTGCATGATGTGCAGCAACACCAGAATTTTGGTGTATTTTCAGTGTTTTTCACTGTATCGTATGGTTTGCGTGATGTTTCATCGTATATACATCGAAAATATATCGAAAATACACCTGCGAACTCAGTGTATTTTTAGTGTATTTTCAGTGTATTGCATGGTTTGCAGCAACTCAAGAATTCTGGTGTATTCTCAAGTGTATTTCTGGTGTATTGTATGGTTTGCAGGATATTTTTCATTTGTTCAGTGTCTGCTGTCTTAATTTGTTAATAGTAGTGCACAATACACCAGAATTCTGATGTTTTATGTGTATTTCTGATGTATTACATGGTGTGCAGCAACACCATAATTCTGGTGTATTTTCAGTGTTTTTCACAGTGTACTCGTATGGTTTGCGAGTCGTTTCACTGTAAATACACTGAAAATACACTGAAAATACACTGCAGAATTCTGGTGTATTTTCAGTGTATTTCTGGTGTATTGCATGGTTTGGAGGAACTACAGAATTCTGGTGTATTCTTAAGTGTATTTCTGGTGTATACACTAAAAATACACTGAAAATACACTTAAAATACACTGAAAATAGAAGAGACAGCTAAATACACTGAAAATACACTGAAAATACATTAAAAAATATACTGAAAATACACTGAAAATACACTGAAAATAATACACTGAAAATAAGAGATAGATAAATACACTGAAAATACACTGAAAATACCCTGAAAATACAGCAAAAACATACACTACTCCAAATGAGTTTGTTTATTTACATGGTTGTACAAGGTTTTCTTATTAATAACATTTCAATCATGTCACATCTTAGTAATGGAGTGCATCAGTAATTCGGTGTAGGATGGTTCAGGCGTGACATTTTCCTGTACCACAGACAAATTGAATGTTAGTGAGAACATTTCAAACTAAGATTATAGTACTCAAAAAGATATTTACCATGCTCAGTGAGTGTGACATTGCGAACATGTTTGCTTCATAATTACTCTGTGGTTCTTCTCTACTGGATCCTGCATGATTTTTTCCTGCATAAAGTTGTTCATTTTAGCATCGAGTAAAGTTATATAAAATACTAAATTATTTAGAATGTAGAATTACATACTCTTCGTCCTCCTCGCCTTTTTCCCGCATCCTTTTAACTTTAGCATTGAAAATACCTTTGGGTCTCATTTTTACGGAATCATTTAGATTGCTAGTTGGCGCATGTGATTTTTTCTTTTTGGTAGCTTTATTTGGATTAGGATCCGTCCCATCTAATATGTCATCAATACTTATAGATGCCGTATTGAATGTATCAAGAAGGTATGTCTCGACGCGTTCATTTCCACCTGCTTTAGTGATTAGTTGGTATGCATACTTTTAGCAGTGTGACTTAAATAGGATTCCACTGGAACTTGCGCTGGACATTTCAGAGTCCTTCATACGTATGTACCCAAAGGTTTTATAGATTTCTTTTTTTGCCTTCACCGACCATCTCAATAACAAATATTGCTCTGGAATCTTTGTTACTTTTACCTCATTAAGAACACGTAGTGAGCGAGCGCGAGCAACCTCATCATTTCAAATTTCTTGCAGCTACAAGTGATCTCGCACTTAGTCCTATCGTAATTAACAGTCCAGGGTCTACTCGTCTCCAGATTATCCAAATTCCTAACATAAAATTCTGAAGCACCCTCAACTATGACATCAATAGTTACTCCGCATAACCCATGCAGCAACTCTTCTTCAAACATGCAATACAGCTTCTGGGTGTAATACGCAGCAGCTTGCCTCAACACTGGGCTTGTTTTAACTGTGGGTTTAATAACCATTTGAGAGCTTTTGAAGTCTTCATCCTTCTCGTTCCTTCTCCAAGATTTCATAATACTTTCTATTCCCAAAGAGCAACCAGTGAGAGAACTGGTTGGCTTAGATACACCATGACATACGTTATTTGTGGACTCACTTCTTTGCGTCGACAATATTCCCATTCCAAATATTTCTTTATTGAATGCTGTGGACCACTTATGTCTTATACGATACAAATCTTGTAGCCACCCGTTGCTGTGTAGGTCTCCTTGCTCAATCATTAAAGCCCAATAACGTTCAAACTCCTCTTCACGATCACAATCCCGCATGCATCCGTAAAACAGTATCGTGGACACTCTTGCTGGTGTTACCGCAATGAACTTTTGAAGACAACTTCTTATTAATATGCCACTGGCATAATCTATGTCTTGTGAATGAAAAACATTCTTGAATGGCCCTTGACATCGCTTGATCTTGATCGGTAAAAATAGTGATTGGATGTTTGTCCCTCATTATCCGAATAAAAGTTTTAAATAACCAAGTGAATGACTCTATTGTCTCGTCGGCTAAAAAACCAACTTCGAAGAGGACGTTTTGCCAGTGGTGGTTAACCCCTACAAAAGGAGCACAACAGTTATTGTACTTATTCAAACGGTAGCTCGTGTCGAAAGTTACAACATCCTCAAAGCAATCATAATCAAGCCTAGAAGTCCCATCACACCAGAAAAAGCTTCTTAGTCTCCCTTCATCATCAGTCTCGAAGTCCCAGGCAAACATACTGTCATGATTTTGTCGTTCCATGAATAATTGCAATAGAGAGTTTACATCACCGTGTTAAGTTCTAATTCTTCTATCCCTTTGAAGGAAATTGTAGGCATCTTGTCTCGTACACTCCATGTTCTCTACTCCACCAACCTCAGTAGTAAGGAACCTAAAAGCGTCTCGTCGCTCTAATCCCCGAACTCCGTCATCGATCTCGCAATCTCGCATTTAACTCGCTAACCTTCCGACTGGATCGTAGAAGGTGTTTGTCACCGGATTCCGCCAAGGGGTGGTTATGCCCTTCGACAAATTTCTTTATTGTCCAGTTGCCGTCAATGTCGACAACATAACGAACCATTGCTTGACAGCCAGTCCTTCTCTCAGCTTTCCTGTACTTCAACGTATTGGCGACCAGTGACTCTTTCTTATGGCCTGCTTTAGCACAAGTATAATCCTTCGACTTAATTTGCCTGGAGTTCGGCCAGTAACTGCTGTGATCCTTGCGGACATTGAATCCAACATGATGTTCATAAGCGCAGTAGTGTTCGTAAGCCTCTACCTCATTATGAACAATAGTATTGAGAAAACCGTTTACAATTAGATCATTTGAATCACTTCCTCCCGCAGGTAACTACAATTTAAAATTATACAATAAACTTAGTCTGACTTGTATGACCCAAGCAATACTATAAAAACACACTGGGAATAGAACAAAAATACTGCAGAGAAATCTTAAGGCAAAAACAGCAGGAATACTCTAACTTTAAGGCAGAAACAGCATCAAAATAACACATAAATCACCCATATATATAGTAGGCTTGAATTTAACCTAAAACAAGCAATACACTGTAAATACACTGAGAATATACTGAAAATACATTGAAAATACACTGAAACTAATCCACTGACAATACAATGAAAATACACCGAAAATACACTGAAAATGCATTGAAAATACACTAAAAATAATACACTGACAATACAATGAAAATACACCGAAAATACACTGTAAATACACTCAAAATACATGTTGACCTCATTTTTGATGATGTCTTCTCTTCTCTCTTTAGTGTTTAGGATCTAGCCTTAGGCCTTTCCTTTGACTATCTTAGAGGACTAGAATTGGGACCCATCCCTTAGAAATTTGAACCATTCCTTGCCTCCCTGCAAACCCCACAAGCTTGATTATAGACCCCTAATCATCTAGAGGGTTGAAATCAAACGTGAAGGTTTAAAGGATGAGTTCCCTATAGGACTCTTTGGCCTTAGGACCACCCTGGGTGGCTTGGTCCAGTGAGGGTCGACTTACACACTCACTACACTCATACTCTACACTCTCACACACACAATCCAAATCCTAAAACCACACCCATACCCAACTCGACTCCTTGACTCATGTAGGTAATTCATATGGATGGACCTTAACCCCTAAGCCCTCCTGTAAAGAGGTTAGGAACAACATAGTGAATGCCTCAAATGAGTCCTCCCATGGCTCATATAGGCTTAACATGGCTTCATGGCTCAATCAAAGTGATTCCATTCCACTCATATTTGATCAATCTTCATTCTTCCAAAATTTCAATTTTTGGCCCCGGGGACCCTACACCTATCAAGCCTACCAAAAGCCCTTAGAATTGCCCAAATCCTCTAAAATTTCCAAATCACCCAAAATTCTCCAAAATTAACCTTGAACATTTCCTCACCAATCAAATTGATCATCCATAGCCAAAAATACAAAAAATTCCAAAAATACCCCCCAATACCCTCCAAATACCCAAAATGCCCCTCTTAGCCAAAAAATCAAAAAATTCAGAAAATTCCCAGAAAATTTCAGAAAATCCTAAATATTCCCAATTTCATTTTTTCCAACTACACCATGGGCCAATTTTGTCAATTTACCCCACTTTTACTAAAACCCCCAATTTAGTCCATTCTTAACCCAAGTGAACCCAATGTCAAACCAAATCTACCAAATTGACCCCAATTTTGGTCCAATTCGATTCTAAACTTCAATTTAACATCCAAAATATTAATCTAGACTAAATCCAAGTCCAATTTGATTGACATTTGAATCCAATTTCACTTTTGACCTTAAAGCCCAATTTGGACCCATGACCCAAACTTAGCCCAAACCAAACCAATTCAACTCCAATTGACCCCAAACCTTTTCTAAACCTTCCCTAACATCCCCACAAACAAAACACTAACATAATTTTCCCAAAATTTGGACCCAAACACCACTCAAATTCAACCCAAAACCAAAAAGCCCAATTTTGACCTAAACCTAAACCTAACCCAAATAAGCCCAAGTCCCAAAACCAAAATCCAACCAAAGTTGAAACCTATTTGAAACACTCCCATAAACATTGCCCAACATTAATTTTACATCAATTTCAACCCTAGCCCAACATTGGCCCAAATTAGCCCAATTTGACCTACATTGGCCCATTTACCAAATTAACCCAAATTCAACCCAATTCAATTCCAAACCGCCTCAAATTTGCTTCAAATCATTCAAGACACATCCTTAAACTAAATTCAACATTTATTTGGCATGGCCCTTTACAAAAATTTTTATCTAAAAGCCCATTGCTAAACATAAAGGCCCACTCCCTTAAACCTTCCTAAAAGCCCCTTTCCACCAAATTCAAAAGCCCAAATCAATCTAAAGCCCACATGACACTTTCCCTCATCACACATTCAATTTAAAATTATTCCTAAAGTCCTAATTTGTCAATTAAACAATTCCAAATCAAGCCTCATAACAATTCCCATCAAAATGCCAAAATTCACAAAATCCTTTTTTATGAAATTGACCAAGCTCTTGTCAAGCCATAGGTGAGCCAAAGACAAGCCATGTACAAGCCATATGAAGCCATGGGATGTTTGACATGTGACCATACCCAAAGTAGCAAGAGGAGGGCCCCCTTTCTTAAACCTTCATTAAGATTTTTAACCCCTTCCATGTTACACACTAAACCATGATTAGCCACATCACTTTAGATGGGGACTTCACCACCCCTTTCTAGCTGATGCAAATGATCCTCCCTCAGCCCAAATCAGCCATGGGGAGGTGAACCTAACCCAAATTCATGGCTTGAACCAAATCAAGCCAAAATAGCCTCTCCCCCATGCCATTTTAATCCAAGCCCATTACACATGGCAAAGCTCAATCGCTCGCACAAACCTCTGCCACCGACCCACCTGAACCCGAGGGTGACCCATGCTCGCCGGCCACCGCCTCGGATCGCCGGAAAACACCATGGCCGAGACCTCGGGGGAGCCAAATTTTGGAATTCCACCTCGTCGAGCTGCCTCACTCCAAATGGCCATTGCGTACTGTTCTTCTCCTCACCGAGCAAGCTCGATCCCAACCATTAAACCCCCCGGAGGCCCTCCACCCTCTCCTATTTAAACACCCCTCCTCTCGGCCAAGAGAGGTGCTAAACCAAACCTTACCGAAACCCCGCTAAAATCATCCCGCACCACTCTCTACACATAGAGAACTTGATCCCCACCGAAATCCCCCTTCCATTTCCTCTCTGCGAGCTCAAAGTCGAGTTGAAATCTAAGCCCAAAACCGAGACACTTCACCACGATGAGTCAATCCTCAAATTGATTGACTCTACACCTTCACCGGACCAAGAGAAGAAGTTTCCCAAAGAAAGCCCCCTCACTGTGCCAGCCATTGCTTCCGACCTCCAAGCTTTGTGATCAACTGTGGTCACTTTTGTACCTAGACAATTCACCAGTGCCAAGGGACTTCATCTGGAGCTTGCTTGGATCCAATCGAACGTGACACAGCCTTCAGATTGAAGCTTCACTTCTCTGAGCAAAGGTATGGACTCACTCTTCCTCCCGAGCTTACGGAGATTCTCCATTTAGTTTGAGTTAATTTCAATGCATGTTTATCGTATGGATGTGTTCGTCTCTTCAGACGAATCCATAGAAGCATAAGAACACATAAATCCGTCGAGAATCGAGTGAGAAATTAGGGTTAGAAGGTCTACGGTCACGGGTTCGCACCGGCCGTAGACGATGACGCGGGAGCCGTTGGATCGCGCGTGTATCGGATGGACGGCTCGGATCGCGTCGGACCAGAACATGTTATGTGAAAGGCGGGTCCCGGGATGGCTGACTCAGATGGCGGCGCCCAATCACAGCGCGACACACACCCCCTTTGGAGCTGCCGTGGTTGACGCGGCGCCGCGTGGATAGGCTTTTTTTTATATTTATTTAATTCCCAGAACTTCAAAAATTCATAACTTTGTGTAGAAAAATCCTAAAAATAAAATAAAAATACCCTCTTGCTCAGTGAATAGAGGAGAATCATGTGGAAAAGAAATCAAGTAATTTCATTAAGTATTTTATTTTTAATGATTTATTTACTCTCTGCATTGTTTTAATTCTCCATTTGCATAGGAAATTCATCATGGCATGAGACCATAGGGCTTTGAAGCCTCCGAACTCGGGAACATTCCCCGAATTTTTCAAGGTCGAGGCCATCCCTATGAGAAGTTATTGATTTTACAAGTTCATGTTACTGTTTTGAGTATTTTAATTCCAATAATTAGCATGTTGAGAAATAAATTCTAGGAAAATTTGGTGATGTTATTTGTGACCGGAGGGACCTAGGAAAAATAAGTTTTGAGTTAATTCACTTTGAACAACCCTAATCGGCCTAAACACCCAAAATTGAACTTTAATTAATTAGGGTTAACCATTCATTAAATTAACTTAAAAACAATTCTCCACTGTCCTCTAGGGATAGGAGAACACCACATAAAAATTTGAAACCAATCGGACTTGATTAACTCCACTAAATGGGTTGATTAAGTCTCTCAAGCAAAATGGGTAAAATTAAACTTTAAAAAGTTATAACTCACAAAATACTTTTCAAAAATTCACAAAAATGGTTTTGAAGCCTCTCTGATATTAGAGGAACTTAGGAAAATTAAAATTGTAATTTTCTAAAAAAGTTGATTTTTATCATTATTTTAATATTTTTAATAATTAAAAAATAATAAAAATCATAAAAATAATAAAAATCACAAAAATGTCACATTTTGAATTCTAATCATTTAGGAACAAACCAAATATTTTTCTTAAGTCCCTAGGGTAAGATATTGAATTTTAAAGGCTTAATGTAATTTTTAATATTAAAAAATGTATTTTCCAACCTTTTCACTAAAATAATTCTAATAAATTAAAGAAAAATTAGAAAAATATAAAATTTATTTCTCTGAACTCCTTGAGGTCAGAGAAATTTAAGAAAAATATAAAATCCATTTTTCAACTATAATTTTATTTTAAAATTAATTAATGCTCCAAAACTCAAAATAATTCTAATAAATAAAATATAATTCAAAAAATCACCAAAATTGGTCCAAATAGTCCTCTGGTCATTAGTAATATCCCATAATTTTCTTAATGACAGAAACATTTCCTTGGTCATATTATTGAATTTTCCTTAAAAATCTCTGTTTTCCATTAAAAATAATTACATAAATAAATTAAATACAGAAAAATCACATTTTCTCCCCTAATGTCTTAATTGACATGTAAGTGAGGTAACACAAAAATTTCAAGTTCATTTGAGCTTAATTTAGTGAGTTATAAAATTATTAAGCTCGGAGGGCAAAATGGTAATTAAAATTTTCAACCTTTAATTAAAATTTTAGGATTAATAAAAAAGGGGAGGGTAAAATATTTGATTTAAACTGATGATTGAAACTTAAATGGTTAAGGGTAGGAACCCACAAATCATTTTAAGAATAATTAAAGTAAACATTAATTAATTAATTAATCAAATTTGGAAGATTAATGGAAAATTGAAATTATTAAAGTAGGGATATTATTTAAGAAGATATTTATTCTTTAATTTAAAAAACCCCTAAATAAATCACTTCAATAATAATTAAAAAATAAAATTAGAAGAATAATCTAAATTAAATTGAATTAAATTAAATTAAATTAAATTAAATTAAAATAAAATAAATTAAATTAAAAATTAAATTGAAATTAAATTAAATTAAACTAAATTAAATTAAATTAAATTAAATTAAATTAAATTAAAATTTAAATTAAGTTGAATTAAATTAAATTAAAATCATTTAATAACAAACCTAAATGAAATCATTAAGAATTAAATCTAAAATGACTTGAACACTATTCCAAACTTAAACTAGTTTTCTATAATTAAATTAAAATTAAATCATTAAGTTTAAATCATCAAAGTATTTAATAATTTGATTTGCCCTTTTTAAAGCTCTTATTATTATAACTCTTAAATGAGGTGTCGAGTGAATTGTTACCTCACTTATAGGATATTCAAATGTCCTAGTTAATCGAGCAAAAGAACAAAACTTAAACTCCCGGATGATTAATTCACTTGTATAATTAAATTCTCTTGGACTTAAAACAATCCTAGAGGTATTGAAAAGATGTTTAAGACTCGTCTTAAGCACTTCCTCAATATGATAGGACGTTTATAAGAACAATTGAATTTAATTGTTCTTTGATGAAGAAAATCGTCTTTAAACCAGAAACACAAGAACCTAGACGTCATAGGAGATGACTAGTTATAGGATTAGGACTTTGGTAGACAACCAAAACTTTTCCCTTAGCTTTACCTAGGTACTTGTTGAAATATTTAAATGCCTTAAGCATGTGTTTTAAGTGCGACTTGGGATGACGGGAAGACCCTCCGGATACGCTTTTATTTTATTGCAATTTACTTTGTTGCAATTTACTGTACTTTTCTTGCATGATAAACAATTGTTGCATGAAAACCAAAACCTTTAGGATAGTCCCTAAACTGAAACCAAAACTAAATTAAAAGTCATTACAAGATAAAAATTCACCACCACAACATTTCAAAAATATAAAATAACTCAAAATTTAATCACAAACATAACAACAAACTACAATTGCAACTAAATTAAAACGTCTCGTTGAATGATCGGGAATACCTCGGATGATGTAACCCACGTGTTGCTAACGGGATTTCCCACGGTCTAAATGAAAGTGTGGAACTCATTCAGTTGAGTTTAGCAAATTCATCTGAACTAAGTGAATTCGATGAAAATAACGGTGCCGGGATGACGGAACCGTGGGATCTTAATCGGTTCTATTTAATCAACCTTAAGATTTGTTTTAATTAAAATATTAAAAACACTTGAATTTTTAAGATTTTCTCTAAACCAAAACACTTCTCTCATCTCCTGATTTATGACTTCTAAAACTAAACCTCTGTAACAACAAAAAGCTCGGAGCATGGTGGGCAGCACGGCCATCGTTATCAGCAAAACCTGAGTCTACTTCAAGAAACTGTCCTAGAATTTAAACAACAAAGCCATATGATTTCGAGGTAGTTTGCCTAGTGCAACATAAATCCTCAATTTTTCGTTAGGCATTCGCATGATCATGTCATGTAAATTAAGCCCTAACCGGTCTTAGGACTCCGAGGTAGTTGTTCGGTACGACATAAACCCTCACATGTTCTAGGCTGATTGTATGATTATGTCATACGAATTTAAGTCCTAATTAACTAAAATTGGCAAGATTGAAATATCAGATAATATTAGGATTTTCTCAAATCTAAGCCAAACAAGAGGATAGTTTGGGAAGTTGCTAAGATTCTTCTTGGATCCTCAGCTTCTCCTACTTCTCTTCCTTTGGATTCTCAAAAATAAATTGTTCCAAATTTTGAGTCATTCCCTTTTGAATTTCCAAAAGTCCGATCCTTTGAAAACCTTAAACTTTGAAATTCTTGAGAGCAAAACCACTGATCATTATCGAGGGTTTTCTTAAATGATTCCTGTCATTTAAGATGTAATTAACTATAGTGGCTTGCCCTTATAGAGAACTTTAAGAACCTGGGTAATATAAACCCCGCTTAATTCATTTATATTAAGCGGGGAACTTCGTCGACCTATAAAATTGGTTCGCGGACCAAACGGATGTCACAAATCTCCTAGTTTATTTAATTGAGCCCCATCATCAAGCGAGTGTGTCTATTCTTCGGGATAGATACACGGTTTGTGGTGCGGTGCTCGTTTATATAAACTATTTGGGATGTGAGATCGGTTTGATTTCATATTTTAAAACTTTTAAACTTAAAATTACTTTCAAAATCAAATACTACTTTCTAAATTATATATATATTTAAATTAAATTTAAAATTTAAATTTCACCGACAATTTCTGTAGGCGACCTCTTTCCAAAAATACAACACATAACCTAAAAATATGCCGACAATACACTGACTATAATACACTGAAAATACACTGAAAATACAATGAGAATACAATGAGAATACACTGAAAATAATACACTGATAATACACTGAAAATACACTGAAAATAAACTGAAAATGATAAACTGAAAATACACTAAAAATACACTGAAAAAACTCCAGTGAGAATATACTGAAAATACACTAAAAATACACTAAAAATACACTAAAAATAAGCTGAAAATGATACACTGAAAATACACTGAAAATACACCAGTATACACTGAAAATAATACACTGTGAATACACTGAAAATACACTGAAAACGATACACAGAATACACTGAAAATACACTGAAAATACTCCAGGAAAATCTCATTAGGTTATTACTCATCCCTCGAACAAAAATATTCCGCGCAGGGTTAATCTTACCTCCGTCCCAAACGAGTTTTCGTAATTCATGCTTCCTATTTCTTCATTAAGAGAAAAATCAAACTCCATCACTTGCAGTGAAGGTGAAACCCTAGAGAGACAAAACCACTTTTCGTTAACCCTAAAGAGCCAAAACTGCACTTTTCGAAAACCCTAACAGAGCCAAAAAACCACTTTTCTGCTATTTATTCTATTATTACGTTAGAGGCTGAGGCGAGGGAACCAACGAGACCGTATGAAAAAAAGCGGGATATGCGAAACGGCGGGAGGATCGGGTCGGGCCGGGCCGGGCGTAATATTTTCACTTTTTTCCATTAAGTATCCGACGTGGACTTGCGGCCCCACTTACGCCACACGTCGTTTTTTAACTGGCGTCCGAACGTTGCGCTACGTTCGGACGACGCACAGGAAAATTCCGCCCCAAACAGGGTGGATTCGTGGGAGGGAGACGCACCGCGGCAAAAACTCCACCCCAAACGAACCCTAAGTTGTCTAATTATTCCTTAAACTACTGGTTTTAGGATGCTTAAACCTAATAAAGTAGCAGTAAAAATAAAAAAGATTGCATATGCCACAATTCTTATGTATCTACATATCTAACACTGATTTATATTTGTATCATAAAAAGAGTTGAGCTATGAGCCAAAATTTTAGATCAAAATTTTTTGAACTGATTTCGAGTTGACCCTAGCTCAGCTCGAAATTGGATCGTTAATAACCCTAATGATTTTAGGACTTAGAATTTAGTGAATTTAACTTGATGATTGTTAATCACTCTAAGATTGATTCAAATTTTTTCTGAGCCGGCTTTGAAACGATCTCAGCCCGGCTCGAAATCAAATCGTTAATAGCCCTACGTGCATACATTTTTAGAATTATTCATCTTTATAGTCAGAAAAGTTTATATGATTAAGTTTATTTACCTACCAAAATTTTGGTACATTAAAATAATCATTAAAGGAACAAATTTCGTGCAATAATCTCAACTTAATCCTTTCAAGTCTTTGCCTTCTCTAACATCGAAAGGAATTAGGAAAAGATTTTAAAAATGGGCATTTACATACAAACCGCCTTATTCCATTGTATTTACATATCTGGCATCTGTTTTTTACGTTTTACATATATAACACCCAAAGCTTTCGTATCACATTAAAAAAATATCACTTTTTCAGCTTTTAGAAGGTGAACTACACATATTCATGCATAGATAAAGTGGCATAAATTGAGTCATTCAGCCTTGCAAAATTTATTGATTTTCCCTTCAACCTCCATTATTTTTGAAGGCTCAGCTCATTGCAATTGTAGCCAAACTAGGAAGATAACTATGCCATGCCCGAAGAACTATATAATTTTATGCAAAATTATCATAATTAAGGCAAAAATAAGACGATTGAAATCAAGATCACTAAAACATTGTTTTGTTTTTCGAACCGCGGAGCTGTCGCCCGGCTGTTCGCCTCCCGCACTTGCGGATGACGGACGGAATATTTTCTCGAGAGCTTGAACTCAACACTTCAGTTATCTTCAGCTAAAATACACTATATACTATGATAACAAATTGTGATAAAATTAATTAGGAGACAATAGATTACTAATAAAATTTCTAGGAAATTAGAATGCCTGATCGTTGCCTTGAATTGAATTTTCTGCATTGCATGTCTAAAAACAGAAGTGTGGCTTGAAAGGCCTTTAGTAGCATTCAAACCTTAGAAAGATTAATTAATTCTTTCATCAGACAGAACTTTGGAATATATTATCACCTGTATATGTTGTTGATTGCGCTCTGAAGATATTTGACAGCATTAACTTGCCTCCAAATTTAGTTAGAATGAGGAACTTTCAGAATTCAAATGGTGTTAGAAATATAAATATGTAAAGCTTGTTTTCATGAAATTAAGGGTTTTAATGGAATGGAAGTCTGGGAGAAGAATGCACAAATTGATAAAATTTAAATTTTTGGGTTGTAAAGTAAACTATCTGTCTGCATGAGCTATATCATTTGGTAAAGCTCATTTTTTGTTATTCTATTTAGCAACCTTTTAGGAAGAAAGATTGCAGTACTTAAAGCAGAGATTGGTTGTATCGTTTCATTTTTTATTATTCCACTTTATTATTCTATTTATCAAAGATATATGAAGAAAGATTATAGTATGTGAAGCAACTATTTAAAAGGAAAAATTAGTAAATTAGTGGCAGTTTAAACCGGCACTAAAAGAAGGCTGTTAATTGGGCTGGGGCAAATCATGTGGCGGTTTAAACCGCCGTGGCATGGTATAATTGATTGTGATTTTAACCGCTGTCAAATGTTCTTGTAGTGGGTATCAAAGACGAAAGTTTGTAGAGCGGTTTTCAACCACTGCAAAATCTTTTATAGCGATTTAAACCGCTGCTAAAAACATAATTTATTGTAATATCAACGAATTTTTCAGTTTTGCCACCGAATTTTTTTTTTTTAATATCTAGAGCCTCTGCATCCTAGCATCGGTCCAGTAGCGCTGCAACGCCCGGAAGACAACACCACTGCACTAAGTCCATTTTCAGAACATGGCAGCATGACATGACAATGCTTAAAAGTCAGTGTTCCAGCGCCCATTGGAGCGTCACTATGCCACAATTGTAGCACATTGATGCCAATAACCAAGTCTGGATAATTTTCATATAAAATTTTGGTTTTGCAGATTAGAAGTGGTTGATTATGATTTTCTTATGTGCAACGGAGATGAAAGAAATGTCATGGAGTTTCCAAAGTGTAAAGAGGCTTGAATGTGGTGAATTTGTACGATTCTCCTCATTTTCTTCATAATGAATTTTTTAGTGTTGTTTGACTTTGTGGTCTTTCCCATTCTTGGGTTTTTCCACATTAAATTTTATGTTTTCTATGATTTTCTTATGTGCAGTGGTGACCTTATGTAGTGGATTCTGGGGCATTGCCACTAAATTTATTTTTGCAACTAGAGCCTCGACACCCCAGTGACGGTCTAATAACACCACAAAAGCTTGGAAGACAACATCGCCGCACCTAGTCTAATTTCAGAAAATGAGAGTACGGCATAGCAATGCCTAAAAGTCAGTACTCCAATGCCCATTGAAGCGCCACAGTGACACCATCGCGGCACCTCGACACCAGTATCCGCCTTTGGGCAATTTTCTACTTAAAATTTTAGTTTTGCTAATTGAAGTGATTGGTTTCATTTTTTTCTTGTGCAAAGGAGAAGAAAAAAGTGTCTTGGAGTTTCCAAACTATAGAGAGGCTTGATTGCAGTGTAATCTGTACAATTCTCTTTTTCTTCATATTGGTTTTCTTGGTATTGTTTAGCTTTTGTGATTTTTTCCATTCTCATGTTTTTCTACAGTAACTTTTATGTTTTACATAATTTTCTTATTTTGTACATTTCTGTTTGAGGTTTTATTTCTGATCTCTTTAATCAGTTTCCACAATCCACATCTCACACAACATTAGATATGTATATCCAAAAATGAGTTTCGTTAAGCAACATGAAAGTCCAAATATTAAATGGGCCTCATGTACTTAATGGATCAAGCCCATCACTTGTGCATTTAATGGTTTGGTGCTGACAGATCAATCATACTCATTAGTCGTACCTTTAGAAGTAACAAGATACGGGGCTCCTTACTGTCCAGAAGAATTTTGTAAATACCTTTGAAGCACATCAATATCCCAACGTGTTCCTCAGAATGGGTCTACCCAACCTCGATCATCAAGCGAGCTCTTCCAGTCATACATACCAACAAGACTCGAGTTCATATTCCATACTCATATGAGCTAATTAGACCTTCACACTCAACTCACTAGCAGCTAATTGACTACATCATCGAGCTTGACGAGTAGCTCTCTGAGGAAGAAAGAAGAGAAATTTTCTCTATAAGCATACATATCATCAGTCATTAGCAATATAAAAATCCACACCAAAATTTTTATCTACAATGAGTTAGCTCAGACTCCACAATGCATAGCCTGTAGCATAGTTTTATATTTTATTCTTTAGACCTGTACATGAGTACATAAGCTCCTTCGTATATGATACAATGTAACTTTGTAAGTTTTCCTTGTTTTAAATACTTCTTCCCCATTATCATGATTTTATGATTGCGTAAGTTTTTTTGCTATATTTTGTAGGTTACATGTATTGAGCTCGCGACACAAACTCAAAGCGTGAAGTCACCAAATTTAGTGGACCGACATAATTATGCTGTTATGCCTGGCCTTGGCAAAATTACGTCACGTTCACTAATGATCCAACGTAACTACGCTAGAACATAGCGTAGCTATGTCAGGTGTGATGTAGCTAAGTCGACCAGGGGGTGGTTACGCCACTGCTAGCCCAAATCTTATTTTGGCATGATTTTTCATAAAATTTTTTGCAAGAGCTAAATAAGGAGAGCTTGGGTACGACCTAGGGCACTCTTGGACATTATAGAGGCTACTTCTCTTTAACTTTTATTAGTGTCATTGTCAACCTTAAGTTATTTTCCAATGGTTTTCATTGGTGAAGATTCCTAGGATTGTTTATTATGAGTTTGGAGAGGTTGGAGGAAAGAATAAGTGCACTTGTATGTAGAAGATTGTCATAAGTTTGTTTGAATGGAGATGGTCACAGTGTATTGCAAGATTGATTGGCTTGAGTTTGAGTTTTTTGTACCTCTTGCATTATTTTGTTTTTATGCCCAAAATAATAATTTTTGTGCTTTCTTTTCTCATGAACTATATTTAATCTCATTTTCATACTTATGTGACGTAAGATATGTGATTTTTTCATTATTTTATTCAATGGATTTCTCTCACTAGATGTCTTTTTCTATGCTTGAATTTCATATGTTAATATGTCAATTTCTAATCTTAGTTTACTTCGAATCTGACCTGATAGAATGTTAAAATCTATTATAGTTTTGGATTGTTAAGCATTGCCTAGATAAAAAAGTAATTTAACATATAGTAATTTGGTGGAGTAGACATAACACCGTCAAAAAATTACAACTTAGATAGAGGACTAGTGGATTATTAGGAAACACTACATGTTTAAGTACCACTAAATATAATATGAATTCCAACTCTTCTTATTACCTAGACACAAGCTAAGAATACATGTCCCTAGTTGTGAACAATAGCGTGGGTTTCATATGAAAACATTGAGCAACTACTAGACTGGTGTACAAAATTATGATCCTTCTAGCCGTGAAAGCCTTAAAAAAACCTAGTCTAGTTTCTGCCTTATAGGATTTTAGAACTTTTAACTTTTATTACTCCCCTAAACTTAACTGTTACTTGTCCTCAAGTAACACTATAACTTTAAAAACCAAATATGTTGACTTGTGGTTGCAGGTTTCAATAGAGTTTCCTATAATTTTGCTCAAGAGAAATTCTAGCAAATCAACCAATGACTAGAGTGTAAAAATATCTCATATTCAACTTAGGAATCCTGATTTTCTATTTACTTCAAAAGTTATTAAAACTTGTCAAATTAAAGATTCATAGAAAATATAAAAACAGAAATTAAGCACATTATTTATACCAATTTGACCAATACCTTTTGAAAAAAGAATAAGCTTAGGATTGTTTCTAAGTCTTTTCATTTAAAAAGATTCAAGTGAAACCAATTTTTTATTAGGCTTCTCCTCAAGCTTCTCCTCACATATTTTCTATTCACTTTTATTTTTCTTTTTTCTTTCTTTTTTTCCTTTTAGGATTATTTTCAATCCCCTTTTTTTCTCTTTTTTTATGTGAGGATTACTATATCTGGATATGCCTTTAATAATTTTGAATTTCATTATCCTCTTTCTAAAGTCTAAAACTCAAAACTTTCTCTCACTTTTTAAAAGTGTAAGTATTAGTTTGAAAAAGGTTTCAATAAAGGCTCAATTCTCAATAAATATAAATGTAAGAATTTTAGCTTTTCAAATATTCAACTCCCTTCTATCATAAATAGTAAAATCATTTTCCTAAAGTTTCCTACAAAATATCTTAACTCTAGAATAGTTTCTTCACATAGGATTTCATCTAAGTAATTTTTCTAAAATTCCTAAAATCAAAGTTATAGTAACATAAAGATAACACCACATACTCCAAATCATTTTAAAAGTGCTATTAAATTAAATACTGGATATTGAGGACAAATAAGGTTAAGTTTGAAAGTTATTTTTCTTTCTCCCCCAAACTTGAATTTTAAAATATTTTGCATTTAATTCCATAAAATATAGTAGGAAGAAAAAGTAAAAGTTGAATCTACTTACTACTACAACATCCTAACAAATTCATATACATGCATAACCAGAATAGAATGACTGTAGGAGAAAGTAAATATAGCCTAAAACATGCTTGCAATACTATTAAACTAAAAAGAAGTATACTCACTTTAAAATTTTATTTTTCTTCTTACCCCCAAACTTGATTTTTAACATATATAACATTTAGTACAAAAAATATAAGCAGGAAGAAAAACAGTTCATAAATTCTATCAACCACAAATATCTATCAAAAATATCTACAAGTATTCATCAAGACAGAACAATATGCAGCAGAAATTAAATTTAAACCAAACATGCCAGAATGAAATTCACTAAATAAAAGTTTAACTAACATAACAGGTATCAGCATGAGAATATAAAAATGTTCTCCAAGTCTTATATAAAGTTGTAACACAAACACAAACACACATAATAAATGAGGTGAATTTTTTCATTAACTCATCACATCTCACTAAATTACTTCCAATTTCTAATGGAATCACTACACTAATAAATTATTTACATTTTAAATGATTTAATCGATTATAATCCCACAGATAAGATTATTCCTTATATTGGCTCACGTGCACCAATCTTAGGCATCATCTAATCCCCTTAATTAAGCACCTCTAACAGTTATAAATCGTAGTGTAAATCATCCACAAGTAACTCATCAAATAGGTTCGTTACTCCTATCAAATGAAACCAAAGTCGGAGAAAGGAAGTAACAAAATTGAAATGGATCTTTCACTGTTCAAATTCATGATATCTCTTGTAAAACTCAAGTCTGGGTGAGACCCAATTCATAGTAGATTCGACAATCCAACTATTACAATAGAACATACAAGTCTAGCCATAATAAGAAGTTAAGGAATCGCCACCCTCATGACACACAAAGATCAAATCAAATCACTCACAATCTAAACATCCACCAATCATCAATCAAATTGATCAATCCACACTAAAACAAATACAATACAACACTAACAATCATGACTCTCAAGCATACTAAATCAAGCCACACTGATAACTATGGGTTGCCTCCCATAAAGCGCTTGGTTTAACGTCACCATCCCAACAAATGATTTCACCTGGATCAAAATTCCAATTAATTAATCCTTAATCAATCACCCAATTCTTTCTAGATCTAGGGATTCCTTCAAAATCCTCAAATTGTAATTTTTATTCAACTCTTCCTTGTCAGATTGATTCATATCATTGTGCCTCATATTACTTTCTAGATCCAATATTCTTCTATTGATTTTCTCAATTTTCACATTAATATCTTCCTTGAAATTTATAAGAAATGAATCTCTATAAGATACTTCAAGATCTCCCAAATTTTAGATCAGATTCTCTCTAGATAATTCAGATTCTAGATCAAATTCTTCTTTGTTACTCTTTTGTTTCAAGTTATCGTCTAATTCTTCCCTTAGTACTGAATAAATTGTGGAGGTGGTCTTTCTATATTTATCTTAGTTGAGGAAATAGGTTTTTCTAATTCCTTAGGATTTTCTTCCATTAGTCTTTCAATCTCCTTATCCTCATCTCTCAACTCAAAGTTCTTTTTGAAACATATCCTCCAATTATCTTCTAAATATTAGTTCGATAACTTTATATTGCTCATGATTCATCTGCTTAGGGTTTATCTCAGGGTCACTAAGTAAAATCTCTGGGGGTAAGTGTTAATTGAATTAATAATCTGCCCCAGTTGGTTTTCTATATTCCTTATTGCGGCTCCTTGACTTTGTAATTGTGTTTTCTAACTTTTCAGCTCACTCTCATGACTTTCTAACTGACTCGCCAATTGAATCACATCCTCCTCTAATAGTGACTCCTTTTCCTCATTATGTGAGTTGAAGTTAAAATTATGAGGAAAAGAGAGTTCATCTTTAAAATCACCCTGACTATTCCAATTATATGTCTGATTAAATTGATAATCTTCCCAAAATTAATTTTCTCCTCCAAAATTAGTATTCCAGTTAAAGTTTGAATAATTTTCCCAACCTGGATTGTAATAATCAGAATAAAGATTATATATCTCATGGCTAGTTTCAAAATAGTTAGGCTCAATCAATTGTCCAAACTAATTTTTCTTAAAAAATGGGGATATTGAGGATAGCTCTTTATGTATTGATCTAACTTCCTCTCAATATCTGCAACCTGAGAAATTAAAATAATAAGCATATCTTCTTCAAAATTCGCTACTCTCTAAGGGTTTACTCTTTCAAAGCTACTAACATTATAATTCAAATCTGAATATTCATTATATTGTTGATCCGTCATTTCTACATTAAATTCATGCAGTCTTTTCTGATTCATCATCCTCCTAGAAATTCTCTCCAAATCCAAGTCGTAAAATTTAAGTTCTACAGCTCCTAAACTACGCATACAAATTTAAATACTCAACTAATAGAACATATATAAAAAATATTTTTGGTATTTTAGATTTCTCTTAAAATAAACATATAATAATTAAACACACTATATAATAATACTATAAATTCCAAATCTAAGTCTTATAGGTTTAAGTAAAATTCTCCTAAAGTTCTTCCCAATGCTTCCCCTGCAACGACGCCAAAAACTTCATGCCCCCCGGCATGTGAAGTTTTTCTGCTTGTTTTATGTTTATAAGTACAAGCACACACTAGAGGTTCTACGCAAGTATATGTATCGTTCAAGTAATACAGGGCTATAGTGGAGTCCCTTTTATCAATCCCACAGGAAGCGATGTAAGAGGTCCTCAGTCAAATTCTAGTCCAGTATTATCAGAATTTAGTTTGGAAGATCAATATAATTGGCTTTTCTAACAAATACTCCTAAAGGTAAGTCTTAAGTTTAAAGCAACTAATGACTACTCCTAAAGAAAAATATTAATTCTAAAGATAACCCCTTTCTGGATGGATTGGTTTGGTGAATTTTGAGATTATAAAAACTACTATTCTCATGTAATGAATTGCATAATGTAAAGGATTGAGATGCATTTGATATTGTATGTGCCAAATAGGAGCAATTCTATTCTTTACCCTCTTCAGAGTGTATAAAGAACATTAGCTAATCCAAGATTTGGTCCCGAAATCCGTGGTTAGGCTGGGAGGATACTAGCTCTCACTCCAAAGCTCTCACTTCCCCCTCGCCTGAGGGCTAACTTTCGCTTTAGTTTCCAAACAATTAAACCAAATTGAGGATGTTATTCTGTCACCCTAAAATCTCCAATTCTACACCCATCAAAGTATATTTCTCTATTTATTTGCACCCAAACCCCATGGATTTCAACATCCATCGAATTTGAATGTGGTTCCACTTTGTTGAGAATTATATTGCCCTCTCCGGACTTAATACAATTAAAACAAATTTTAACACTACAGTGAGCCCTTATTGTAATGTAAATGAAGTGCAAGTAAAAATCATCACATTTACAATTAAAACCTTTTCAAACATGCATTCTAATATCCTAAACATGAAACATATTCATTGCAAAATAAAACAATCTATTATAGTGTAGGGACAAATTTTCTAAAAGTTACCTCAAGTAACCTTCCAAAAGGCATCCAGATTCAATGTATATGACAAATAACCATCCCTGCTTCCATCGGCACCATTTTTTGGGTGCTGTTGGCGCCCAAAATCATGGCTCTCGGGTTTCTAGCGCCATCAGCACCCATTTTGCGCAGCTCCATCGTTTTGCTCTGTTTGGCTCCGTTTTAGCTTTGTTTTGCCCCGTTTCAGTTGCATTGCATTCTTAACAAATAGACCTACAAAATAAGCATGAAAATAACCTTTCTTTAAAGTGTAATTTCATTCAAAAACATGTGAGAAGTGTAAAAGAGATTAAGCATAGAAAAACATATCGAAATGTGTTAGGACAGAATTTGCTTTCTTGCTCGTTTTTGCTCCAAATTGCACTGTTTTTTGCTTCTTTTTCTCCAAAATTCCATTTCTTGTACCTAAAATAAAAAACATTCAAAATAACTTAATTTAAAGTGAAATATCATTAAAATTAAGCATAAAATGTATATGAAAAATGAAGCATTATTTAGGCATGTCAGTGCATTTGATACTTCAAACTAGATTCACGAGTTTGGTAAACTAGAATTTTGCATGTTAGAATAGTTTGTTAACTTTCCTCATTGGATTGATATGTGCCATCATAATCTATATATTACTTGATTGACACTTATACTTGTGTGATTGACCAACTTGCCTTACAAGTCATCAAGTGTTTAGCACCCTTAGTATAAAGAGAAGTCTAAATTTTCAAACTTTTAAAAGAATTTTGTTGAAACACCTAAAGTTTATTTTTGAATTGTATCTTAATTTCTTATTTATTTGCGTTCTATTCTTATTTTTGAAAAATACAAAAACCAAAAAATTTATTGTATACTTATTTCTATTTCTGTGATTGCATATTTTTTGTCCAGCTATTGTATTATCCATGTGTTTTTCTTACTTTTATTATTTTCTGCATTTTCAGTATTATAATAAAGTCACTCTTAGCAAATCGTCTTTATCTGTGTAGGAGTAGTTTAGGTGAATTGTGGCACTTCAACCCTCGAATTGAAAAAGAAACACTTAAAAAAATTAAAAAAAAAAAAACTTAGAGATGACGAACCCTCATGAAAGTCACATGAAATCTTTTATAGAGTATTCATTCGATTGATAGCCAGAATTCACACAAAGTTTAAAAACTCTAACATAGATGCCCCTACATTTGTACTTAAATCAGAGCTTATCATAATGATTAAAAATAACCAGTTTGGAGTATTGCTCGCTGAAGACCCATACCTCCATTGGATAGTTTCTTAGAACTATTTGCAACCTACAAGTTTAGTAGTGTCTTCGATGATGTCATTTGATTAAGGCTATTTCTTTTCTCACCTAGAAATAAAAAGAAGAGGTTGAAATGCTCCTTAGTAGTAGGATCGATCATTACTTCGAGGAACTTAACCCAAATGTTTGATCCCACTTTCCTACATTGAAGACTTTAAAAATCAGAAGACACTTCATGTCCTTCACTCAATTAAATGGAGAGAAAATTTATGAAGCTTGGGAGAAGTTCAAAGAACTACTTAGGGAGTGTCCACACCATGACCTATGTTACCGGCTAACTATCCAAACCTTCTATAATGGGCTCGTGGGATATTTGAGATTAATTATACAGGCCACAATTGGAGGGTCCCTTATGTCACAACTATGTGAGGAAGCCTACTTAATAATTGAGGAAATGACTATGAATTAATTTAAATAGCTATGTGAGAGAGTCACCTTTAAAAAGGGAGCTAGTGGGCATAAGACTGATGTGTTGACTATCCTAGCCTCACAAATTGTTGATATGTCAAGAAGATTAGACAATTTCGAAATAAACTTTATGCAAGGATCTTTAGCCAATGTGAGATATCTTATGAACTAGGTTTGATCAGCCTTATTCCAACACCTACAACCCAGGATGGATGAACTAGCCATACTGCAATTAGAATAAAAATAGCCCAAGTGTAGGAGTCCAATAGTAAGTTATGGCATCCCTGTGATGGGTGTTTGGTTGGATGGCATGTTCATGTAGCTAGTGAGCATAGGGATGCCATGCCCACACGATCGCCTCAATAAAGAAGGTGGTACAAGCATGTATATCGTGGGCTTGGGTTTGCTTACAACATAATAAGGTGGTGTGGGCATGCTTCTCTTTGATGTGTGTGTGCCGATGCTCTTGTGATTTCTTTGTCTTCATTAACTCCTTAGAGCACACTCAACACTTGTAACCTATAAAATTGAATTATCGAGTAACAACAAAAATCCTACATGGTAGTGCTACAATGTTGACTCTTTGAAGCCTAGGAAATATCGAGTATGACACTATAACATTAATTCAATTAGTTTGAAGGCACTATAAAAAATAATTCAATTATTTTAGATAAGGATTGTTTCTAGGCGCTAAGGGTGGTGCAACGATGCCACATTAAAATCATGCAAGAATCCTAGGTATTATAGAGAGTATTATAATACACACATCATGCAATCACAAAATAATCATGTAAACTAAGCAAACACATGCTAATGCTTGGGTTACCTCCGAAGAAGTGCTTCAGTTAATGTTTGAAGCTTGAAAATCCAAACTCTATCATTTGGGATGATTCAACTCCATCAGCTCATTATTCTTACACAAATTACTATCTATGTAGGGTTTCAACCTCTAACCATTGACTTTAAAATTGAATTTCTTCCTTTACCAATTTGATTATTTAGGGAAAATAAGTATGTTCCCCTTAATTATAATTATGATTGTTTATTGTGTAAAAAAAGACTCTATCAATATCACTAATCTACACGAAGTTTTAAATATTAGTGTGGCTATCACATAATGTTAAATGATAATAGATGAAAAAATTGCTGGCATCAATTTTTTATGTCACAAGGGTTTGGACGCTTTTTCAAAAAAATAATTTGGCTTGTGGTCACTGGGGCGTGAATATATGAAAAGGACAATTTTTGGCCTTAACGCACCTGCGCCTGTATGCTGGCGTACCCCTGCCTTCTGTGAATTGGCGTACCCACACCATAGTTTGAACATACCCATGTCTTCAGTGGTCCAGTACGCTTTTGTAAGACCCACGCCTGGAAACAAAGAAACCAATGAACTCGCAACACCTATTAGGCGCAACTGCGCCATTGTGTTTATAGTGCGACCGTGCCAGACCCACGCTTGTCCCTCGCTAGAAGACAACATGTGTGGTGAACTCGTGCTATGTTCCATACGCACCTGCACCCTACCAACTCAACCATGCCACGCCCGCACCGCAATCTCGGTGTGCTCGCTTTAACCATGACGTGCCTGCTTTGTGACTCGACGCACTTGTGTTGTGACTCGACACACCAATGCCAAATCAAATCTTGCTCTAGTTTTGTTGCCCATGATTTTCGAAAGGAGATACCTTTGGTCCCTCAAATAACACTATTAGACATGTAACCATGGGGTTAAAGGATTATTACCTTGGCATTATGCCTAATATACCATTAAGCAAGGGACCAATGGTCCCTTGGGAAATTCTATGCCTAAAAATGGCATGGAGGGAACCTTAATCCCAAACCCATTAGGGAAAGGGGAGAGGAAACTACCATTTGGAATTTTTCAACTGAGGGGGAGTTCTTTGAGTGTTAGATAGCTTCATCAATCCTTCCAGTCCTTCCTCATCAAGGTCTTCTTCATCAATCTTCATCTTCTTCCATTTCAATCCATCTTCTGTTTCTTCATCTTCCTCTCCCTTCTTAATCACCTTCTGAGGAGAGTGTGAGGGAGCCACTTTGGAGGAGCTCCTTGGATTTTTTGGCCAAGGGAGGAGATCTTCATCTCTCTTTAAGAGGAGAGCTTCACCCTTACTTTGGAGAAGAAGAAGGATAGCTTTGCTGACACGTGGTAGGAGCAAGGATCAAGCAAAGAGCACGGTTTCTTAAGCGTCGCGTAGGTGAAATCTCTAAAACATTTTCATTTTTTATTCGTAGATCCCTTTAGGTCTGGACGATAAAGGAATTAGGCTAGGGTTTGTGTTTAGAGGAAGACCCATATGTTAGGTTTCTTCCTCATGGAATCCCCTACGAATCCTTGAGTGTTTATCCAAACCATTAGCATCTTAACCCAACCATTCAAGAGACTAGCAAACCCGTGAGGGCTTCATCCTTCTGTAAATGGGTTGAAGCCAACTTGATCTAGGGAACGAGAACATTTCTTTGATTCTGGTTCCTTAGATCGCGAAGGCTAGGTCCGTAAGGGAAATCTTCATTTTTGTGAAGATTTATTTTTTTTGGAAAAGCTCTTTAACATTTTTCTGGAAAATTAGTGGTAGGTCCTCCATTACGTAATGTAATGGACGATAACTACGAGTTCACCTCACCTTAGATCATATCTGAGATTGTTAGGATGAGTATGGTTTGTTGTCAATGTCAACTGGACCTCATATGCTTGCATGTCTTTGCATCCATGTTGTGCACATTGCATAAATTTTATAATGTGCATCAAAATATCAATTTTTCCATTTCGTCGATCGGTCGTCCACGTAATCAACTCGATCGTCTATCCTTCTTTGCTTCAACTGATTGGCTCGAATGAACCTCTTTCATATAGTCGACCGATCGCTGCCATTGGCTCTATTTGCTCCATAGACCTTCTTTCATCGATTCGACTGATTGTCCACAAACGGTCGAATCTGTTTGATCGACCCTCCTTCACTTTGATCGATTGACCTTCTTTCGTCACTGCGCCCGATCGGCTTGATTAACATTCCTTCGTTTCATCGATCGATTGACCTCCACAGGTCTGATCAGATCTATCGACCATTTTTGTTGACTCCTGATCAGCCGCCACCGGCCCAATCGACACTTTTGACCTATCACACGAGATTTACCTCAAATAAGTTCTTCGCATTTTTTTTAAGTTTGTTTGTTATAATCGTCTTATGCTCTTATCTTCTGATTTCTTTCTTCTCTATATCATTCACATGATCCAAAAGAGAGATTTATTTGAGAAAGGGAATCATGCAATGATAGACAAGCCGGCAACTCCTAATTTTTACAAAAAGAACAAAAACAAACATAAAAAATTATATTAAGACCTTGCGCATATTGTCATATTTACAAGAATCAATCCACAAAAGAATAAATATCTATTCTAACACAATCTTAAAATGAAACACACAAACAATTCATTTTAACTATAAAAACCAATATTCATAAGAAGATAAAACAATAAATAATAAAACACAACAATGTCATTGTCTGAGCTCTTATTCTATCTCTTGACTCCTCTCTTGCTTCAATAGGCAGGGATTCTCTGAATTCTCCTTAAAATCACTCACGCACTTAACTCGAACATACTCTATAGAACCCCTCGACACTCTCTAGCACACCCCTAAAGTAAATCTCACACTCTCAACTATCTTTTCCCCAAAATAATTTCAAATTCAAGGAGGCATAACTATCATGTTAGCGTCACTGTATTGCACCGCTATAGTTATGACGCCTAAGCATTGGCTTAGCACTAAAGACCTCGGGTTCTAGCACTATGACGCTCAGCTTTTGTGTCTTTTGATTCTTTATTCAAGCATAGATGGCACTATAGTGCTATAAAATATGGCTAGACACTAAGTATGCGGTCCATATGCTATTTTTTCTCTAACATTGGATCCTTCCCTTTTCATGTATGGTGCCACGACACTGCATCATATGGCACTATTGTGTTTGGTTCTTACGTGATGGGTAGATGGCACATAAACTTTCAGCTTTCCTGATTCTCCATGTATTCTAATACACGTATTGCACTGAGTGCTGGGACAATGCTGAGGCACTATAGTAAAAGTTCGAAATTCTTCTTGAATTCATTTTAAGGGATTTCCTGTGGATATAAACACATAAATTATGCCAAAACATAAAGCAAACTTGGAATAAAAGTATAGAAACTGATGTAGACCAGCTCCTCCTTGAGTTTGCCAACCAACACACGAAGACTGACGACGATCATCTCTACCGCTAGGACTCCAGTAGCTAGAACCTATAACTCGAGCACTTGCCTTTCAGTGATAGGTTCAACTAAGGAAGGCATGCTGTTAGAAGTCACAACGTCCGAGTTGTCGCCTCCTGGTGATTGTTGAACTATTGGAGCTGTTAAATTTAGATGGCCCTACTGAAGATGTTGAATGATCCATTTGATGTGGTCTTCTACGAGCAATAGAAGTTAAAAATCAATAAAAAGGATAGATCTTCCAAATGATGCCTGTTTACTTGAGGGTGCGTCAACAGCAGGTTGACTCACCTAAACCTCATCTCCTTGCATTGAGCCCACTACTCAAGACCTTCACTCATTGTCGCTAGTAGTTTGCCTTGAGCTATCATAAGATTCAACGGTTGATTGACAAAAACATTTGCACAAAATGCCAAGAACATATTCATATACAAGTCCTTAATTCTAAAAAATAGTTTATAATAGTTATAGATGTTACATGACTACGTTCTTACCATCCAAATTGAACTTGGAGAGTGACACAAGTTTTGATCTCTTCAGGTCGTTCAAAATGTCAGACATGAGCTGCAAAAGGAACATTCAGATCAATGATAGGACTAGGGGAGCGAGATTAGACGAAGGTGTCACCTCCATAGCATCTCGAATGGCTTCCTCCATGATCTCCGGGGTCACATCTAGGGCAGAAGTAGCTTATATTTGGCAATCGGAGAGGGCTCTCACTCTTTGTCACCCTACTTCTCTTCTTCAAAACTTGATCTCCCTTAGAGCAATCCTCCTTCCATTTTTGATAGAAAGTGACACTAAATTCTCCTGTTAGGAACCTCAGTCTCTCAATCCGATATCATCCATCAAAGATGAATGGAGGGGAAAGAAAAATCACAACAATAACTCCTACAACATCCATGCAACATCTTTTAAAGAGAGAAGGAGTTAACATGTGAAAAGGCTCATTAACTACTAAATTATACTGCTTATAAAACTTATAATAATTCTTTTCGACAAAGTAATGGTGCCAAGATTAATATTCAATTTACACATAGATCCCTCTTTAAATCATGTGATGTTTATTCTTTGATGGAAAAGAAATTACAATAGATGTAGGCATGCAACATTGTCCACGTAGGAATGCCTCAATTTTTTTTTCTTTTGGTATCTTCCTTTATATTGATAATCATCATTTGCAAACATAAAACTCCATAACATCAATTCACACCAATAAGAAATCTTTTCTTGTATTGATCATACATATCCAATAAGGAAAAATATATTCCAAGCCTTTTCCTTAACTATTTCTGTAATCAAGACTCTGGAATGGAATTCCTTACAACATACAACTCGATCGCACAAGTAAGTCTACAAACTCAGGAATTGAAGACGCCATGATGTCAACCAAAAAATTGCTAAAAATGTTAATGATCACTCCCTATAGAAAGGTTATGGCCCTTTGGCGAAGGATAGTCCAAAATCAGTTAGAAGCTTAAGTGACTACTCCTTATAGGAGTGTTATGGCCCCCAGGTGAAGGACTGTTCGAACTTAATTTAAGTTCAAGTGCCTACTTGTTATAGGAGAGCTATGATCCCAAGACAAAAGACAATCTGAACTCAACAAATGTGGCTATATGCCTTCTCTATGTGGTTCAGTTGTAATTCTAATAAGCCTAATTCATCCTTCCAGCTACTGAACATAAACAAAATTTTCCAATTACTGCATAAAACATGATGATTGTCACCAGTTGTAATTAAATCTCGGTGCAAGTCATTAAGTGCCATTGGGTGTTCCCCTCCAAGAAGGCCAAAACTCTCCAAAAGTAAAAAGTGGCATCATAAAACACATCTTCTATATATGTGACAAATATTGTTCACATACAAAATGTTAGAAATGATATTAGAATCTTCATTCTCTATTTTTTTTGCAGATTATCCCCATAAGAAAAGAGAATCATGTATACTAAATATATACAAATATACGAATGTTAAGGACCAAAAAAGATATTAGCAGAACTTATGGGTCTAGAAAGCTTATGTTTCAAAGCATTTACCAATCATATGATTGACCTTCTAAATTCATATGCCATATACATTTGCTGGGTTGACCAACCATCAAGTTGATCAACTATTAGATTGATATGTCAAACTCATCTATAGTGTTCTGACTGCTGAGTTGACCCATTGAATTTACATATCAAGTATATCTTAGAGGGAACCCATTATCAGGTATCACCTGCCTAAGAGTCGTATAACATCCATATCATTTCGGACTACCATCGAAAAGCTGCATGGACAGACATCATGATCATGCTATGTTATAATCATTCAATATACTTTCTTAGTAACCCAAAAAGGGGAGAGAACATCTAGGCCCATATAGATAGAGATGGCCTCCTGCTTCTGATGGTGCCACTTCTTGCTACTCTTCTTCTTCTTCTGACTTAAGGCGTTGATTCAAGTTCTTACACTACCATCATACTTCCATCCCCTTTCACTTCCTTTACAAGTCTGGCCAAATTGTGTGAGCCCACGAGAAGTCGTGAAACAATTTAACATTTACAGTCTTATTTGAAATTATTTGGCTGCCACTTCTAACTTGAAATTATTAAATGCAATTACTGATTTATTCTATATACATGTATATTTAATTTCTTTGTGATTATAGATTTAAAGCTATAAATTTTTTCAGATGATTCTTTTAGATTTTTGAAGTTAATTATACTCATTAATAACTTTTAATATCACGTGCATGCAATAAAACTAGTGATGATGCCCTAAGGCTCTTAGGCAAATTGAATGTACTCTATAATATTTAGTTGGTTTAAAACTAAATATCCTGAGAGTTGAAGTTATACAGTCTGTTATGTACGTAAGATCTGTGATCTTTGATAAAAGTAGGAAATCTACAGCACACTTTTCATCACATCTTCTTCTTCTTCCTTTCTTCTTTAATTTCATGCATCATTATTATGAAAAATTTATGTTCATGCAGTAGGCCATGGCCTCTATCTTTCATGTCACATCGCCATCATCATAATGTTTTACCAATTTGCCTAGCATTATTTCGAGGGGTCCTGTTGCTATAATCTTGAACAGTAAGTGGTTCTGATGGATGAAATATTAAAATATAGGCTCTTCACAGTACATGTAGTGCTTCTATATATAGAGTTAAGTAAATCCTGAGGAGGGTAGATGTATAGATTCATTATATAGATTTTGTTATAGAAATTAGAATGCAAAAAATAGAACATTCATTTTTTTAATTAAATTGTACAATGTATCTGACAAAATAAAGCAGTTATCACAAATACAGAATTATAATAATATATATATAAATATTGGCAATGTTTTTTTAATACTAAAATCTCATATTATTTGTAACATTTAAGAGACATGAAAAATAATTATTTGTACAGTAATTCTTACATGCTACAGTTCACCTTCACAGGTTTGCGGTTGGTAGCTTTTAAAACTGCAATGAAGCAACATTTGGTGTATGCTATTGAATGATTCGTAGAAGATATCTCTGTCTTGATAATGCAATTAGTATGTTCTGTCCACATTTGTCATCAACATTTTGTCTTTGTACTGTAGACATAAAATATGAGGCTTTGGTTTCTTTGTGCTTATTTCTGTGAAAAAAGATGGGCAAGTAATTTTTAGTTATACTTTTCACTTTGTTATATAATTTAGCTTGCTTTGAAATGAATGGCTGCATTCATTTGAGATTCTATAGGTATATAAGCATTGATATATCTCTATGCATGTATTATGTGGATTATTTGTATTTATTTAATACTTAAACAAGATGTTGAACATTTTTAGGATGTAGGGTCTTGTATTGTTAGAGTGTTCATACTACTCGGTAATGACCCTGATTTTAGTAGGAAGGTATGGAAGAAGATGATGGATGTACTCGGAATGCTCGTGCTTCTCACTCTATATTTTCTCAAGATCCCTAGGCAGCTAGAAACGACCCAAATAAAAGAGTCTCTGCTTCCGAATAACCGGAGAGACAGAGAGAGAGGCCTAGAGGTCATGGGTTCTATGTTGAGATCTCGAAAGAAAATTGTGATGTGAGTGCCCTCTAACGTCTTTTTATACATGAGAGAAAAAACATATTATAAATTTATATTTCATATAGTGCAGCGTCTGTGCGCGGTGTCTTTTTGAAAAGACAGCGAAACATGTGTTAGGCGACACGATAAGGATTGATGCATAAACTGGTCAGTAGTAATGATGGTTTTTTCTAATGGCCCGTTTACCCCATACTAGTTCAACCACTTTGAGAGGTGGTCCTGGCTCGGTCAATTCGACATGTGGGCTTTGCTCGACTATTTTGGTAGGTGGAGTAGTTTGACAACTTTGGATATGGACCTTCTAAGCTCGTATGGCCTATCGTGAAAAGAACTTGTTTAAGTATATGGCTGTATCTGAGTATACATAAGCCTTTACAAATAGTTGAATTAATACTAAAGATGATAAACTGTAAAAATATAATTTTCTTATTCAAACAATCCTTTTGTATTCTTGTTTTTCTTCAAGTACCGTAGTTACATAACTATATTGCTTCAAATCCAATGTTCTTTATTCATACATGAATGGAAGAAAATTATTAATTTAGAGAAGTTTCTGAAACTGATGGGAATGCTGTGAGAATGTCTATTTACATTAATCTTTGAGTTGTAGAAACAACCATAAGCTTAATCTGCATTTGTTTGTGTGTATGATAAAAGATGGGATCAAAGGATTTCTCATACAAAATTTAAACAAAGCAAAGGTAATAACAAATGCTTGAAACCTAGAATCCAGAGGTCTGTGTAAGATAGTAATGGATGAGGCTATTACTGCTTGCAAATACGTCTTTTGCCTCAATGTACATAACACTCAATTTTAATGTATTTATGTTTCCAACAACTAAACTTCTATCTTTCTTTATGTTATTCTATGCATGGGAAAAATGTGTTTCACTTTGAAAACTAAAATAATGATGTGATTTGAAAATTTTGGAGGGTATAAATATAAAAATCAAAATTTAGGAGGTGTATTTGTAAAGAGAAGAATTGGCTGGTATTTATGTAAAGGTAAATTTTTATCAAATTTTTCCTTTTTTTTCATAAATTTTGGCAGTAGTTTCGGGTAAATCATCATATCTATTAATATAATCTTTTTTTTTCTCTTTTTTTTTCTGTCCCTTAGGTTTGTGTCATGGAAAAAAATATTATCGGGCGATGTGGTGCAATCCATACTGTACATCTGATTTACCAGACATAATATATATATTGTTTATATGTTTAATCTTGGGGTGTAAACGAACCAAACACGAACGAACAGAGCTAGTGTTCGTGTTCGAAATGTTCGAACACATCACTGTTCATGTTTGGTTCGTTTGCTTATCGAACGAACACGAACTTCCTGACGAACCGAACACGAACTGTTCGCGAACAACGAGCTTTTTTGACAGCCCTAGCTTTGATAGGATACTTCCTCAAAATGAAACAAATTGATCAGGTTTTCCGTACACATCAGGTAACCCATACTTCCTCAAAATGAAGTAAACCGAATAAGGTGTTTAGGGTTTTGATTAGAGTTTTATTTTAATGTATAGTTTAGTATATTAATTATAATATTATAATATTTATATTAATATAATTAATACTATAATATTATTATTGTTATTAAAAATTTATCATATATTATAATTTATAGAAGTTTAATTATTTAAAATATGATAAATTTTTATAATATATAATTATTTTTAAAATATCATAAATTTTTTATATATAATTATTTTAAATTATATTATATTTCGAACAATAACGAACCGAACACAAACGAACAAATCACTGTTCGTGTTTGATTCGTTTAACAAACATAACAAAAAAATTGTTCGTGTTCGTCTCGTTTGCTTATCGAACGAATCGAACACGAACTTTTTGGCGAACCGAACACGAACTGTTCGCGAACAACGAGCTTTTTTGACAGCCCTAGTTTAATCTGAAGGCAAGCTTCAGAGATTTTATATAAAATATAGAAGTTTTGATTTGACCAATGTCATCATTGGAAGTGGGATTAACTTACACTATTTAGAACTATTAAAATGATCTTTTGCAAAGTTTATCAGAGTTTCCATTTGTTGCATACTGAAATATATATTGTGATAGTTTAGAATTAATTCAATCACTTACTTTTGAAAGAAAATCTTGCAGGCATATAAAAGGTTAATGCAACGCATAGGAGGCATGGGACATTTTCATGTAGAAATGCACCAAGGAATAAAGCAAGGGCATCCAGTTAATTACTAAAATTATAATAATTTAATGTATTGCTATGTGCTATCTACTAAATATTTATTTTATTTCAAAATTAATCACTAAAATTAATTTACAATTTTCTAAGTTTTTGGATGAGTATGCTCTAGCATTTCCACCAAAATTTTAATATACTAATGAACAAACTCAATAAATATAGAAATCTTAATCTTCGAAATGTACCTCAACAAACAGTGCAAGTCTGAGTAGAATACCTTTCTATCATACATTTACTTTAAAAGAGTGTTCTAAGAACTCCATTTGAATTGTTAAAACTTTAAACAAAGGGCTTATGTTGATACTAAACAAAGACTATGTACATTCAAGATATATGAATTGGATATTTTAAATAACATATAAAATTTCTATATTAATTTTTTATATTGCTAGATATTGGAAGTTCACTTTAACCATTGAACTATCCACTCTTAGTACAACAAGCTAGTTAAACAACTAATTAAGCATTTATTGAGATCCAATATCTCTCTTTATAAAAGTAGTAACAACTTTTAAAACCTAACTACTTGAAGATTTAAGGCTTGAAAGGTAAAGATGAATTGGTTTAAAAATTGTCTTTCTCTCTAAAAAATTCTCATTAATAGAATTTTAGGTGTTGGAATTCATATAGTAGCTAACAGTCACACTCATAATCAAGCCTTAGCATAAATCGTTATCTACTTGAGTGATTAAATTCACAATAAATATTAATTCATATTGTGCTATCTTGATTATACTTTAAGATCAATGCAAATGATTTGAATTTAATTTTTGATTGATTACAAAATATATGATTATTAAATTTTATTAAAAGGTTGATCCTATACTATAATATTCATAAATAACTTAATTTTTTAGCCAAATAGTTAAGAAAAATAAATTTATATATTTATATTCTTATATACAATGTCCTATAATAAGATTTGTATCGTACATTATGATCCAAGATCAAATATTATAAATAGTTCTTGATTTGTCAATTAATTTTTTTTACTTGGTTTTGTTAATTTTTAATTTTAACTCTCTTTATGTGTGTGCCTAAAATTATAATAATTTATTACTTCAAATTTAAAAAAGAGATTTTTGCACTAATGACAAACAATTATAGTTGAAGTACATGAGCCAACATTACTTTAGGTCTAAATATATTTTAGATATTTTTTGTCTTGATTTTTTATTTTAAGCATGACATAACTTAATATCACTCACTTTTATACTAACCTTAAATGCATATCACATTAAATTTGTGTTCATCAAAATCATGATTAAAATTTCAAGCTCATAGGATTAAAAATCTTTTGCCTTTTGTTAATGACAAATATATATTTATTTTATAAAAAAACATAGTGATAAAATTAAGTACCCTTTGGTTTTTTGCATTTATATAGTAATAATAAATTTATGATTAATAAAGTTGGTATGTAAAACGAAAATTTTAAAGTAAGTGAATGAGCGATTTATAAAAAAAAAAATTAACATTAATCACTATACATTATTGTATAAAAAATGTAAGAAGCTAATGTTTTGATATTAGATTAAAAACATAGATGTAATTGTTTGATCTAAAGTTAAAATAAAATGCGAGAGTTAAAAAACACTTCTTAGAGAACCAAAATTATTTTTATGTGTTATTAAATTAGTATAAAAATAGACATCTAAAATAGATAAATAGCTAAAATAACTACAATTCTTTGTATGACACAACAAATAAGGGAATATAAACTTTTAAAAAATTAACCTAATATATTGATGATACTTAATCTTGATTTGGGGTGCATTACCAATAATCTTTCATTGATATAAACTGCAAATAAAACCAAGAATTTTTTCAACAAGCTACTAGTATTACCACATTTCATTCTTAAAGCAGTATAATTGAGTTTAACATGAACAAATGCTCTATCCAAGTATCATCAAGTTAATGACCATTGACATGTTTGTTAGATACAGAGTGTTGGTTAAATCTTATGTCTCTTCCATGAAAGACTTCATGCATAGGTCTCTACATGATGGATCTTACTTGAGAAGAATGTTGCCTACTACCATTTACTATTGTCTCCATTTCAATAAAACATTAAGGATGAAAATAATGTTACTTTACTTACTCTCTCAAAAGAGTTGAATTTTGGTTATTGGATTGATCATTTGAAGGTCATATTTTTCCCCCTTATTGGTCCCTTCTTTTTTCTAAACAAAACCCATCAATTCAATTGCCCTCTAGAAGATGACTCTCAATAAATAAGGGATACTCAAGAATAAGTGTCATAAATCATTGAACATTATTAGATTTATATGGTTGGTATAACTCACTATTTGTTATCTACCAATACACTTGGAGAGTGCATTCTTGACCTCTTTTAAATTGATCAGTATTCCTTTACATGACAACCCTCCCATTAATATAAATTATGTTGTACTCGTGAAGTATGGGTATCCTTTAGTACGCCCCAAGTTTTCTTTATAGGGGGGCACCTTGGCTCCTCTATTTTTGGAGGACTTTATTACCCGAGAAGATTAAAAAATCCTACCAATTGTATTTTATTTATGTTTTTAACAATAGTTATATAATACAACTCTTGAGCCATTACTTAGACTTTTGGAGATGACATTATTTCTCCTATAAGATTATTTTTAACTCTTTTGGGATGACACATTACTTCTTTAAGAAAATACACCACCTCTCGAAAGATAGCTCTTTGTTCATAAAATATAACTTTTTTTCTTATAACACTAATAAATTATTTTCCTATTAACTCCTTCAACATGACCCATGTGCTTGCTAGCTTCTTGCTAAAATCCTACTTGCTAAAAGTCCACTCGGCCAACATATTAACATTCATACCTCCCAGCGGTTCAATCCTTTATGGCACCCTCATATAAGGATCTTAATTACGTTGATCACTATATTTGTGGCAACTGAGATCGACTAACTTCCAATCTTCCTTTATAAATCTTTACCATTGGTCTTTTAACTAATTTTTTTTCTTAATGCTAATCAAAAGAAAAAAAGAAAATTAAATTTATCAATATCCTTATGTATTAGGGACTTAACAAATTTATTAAGATTTTTAAATTTTGATTAGATTAGTAGAAGTTTAACTCGTATAAGATAGAGTTTATTTGCACAACATTATTTATATCCTTATAAAATAAATAACTTATCCCAACTTAGTCTTTTCAAAACTTTAAGTTCAATAACATATTTTAAAATTCATATTTTTAAAATTAAAAAAATTATATTTATTTTTTAACAATTGAGAGAAGATACAAAAAAATAAGGGATGCAAAAAATAAGGTAAGTTTAGAAATTGTTTCTTAGAGCTACTCCATATTTGTTTGAGTTATCCAAGACAAGTTGAATAAAGAATCATATTTTTACTCACCTACTATCTTAATTATGCAAACTTACAAAATTTTGGGCTGCAGATTAAAAAAATTGTGCAACTTGTAGTATTATATTCTACTCTCAATACATACAAACAGATACACCTCTTATAGTTAACTCTCCACTTATACATTTTTTATAATTTGCTTAATGTACAAGTATATTCATTTATTTAAATTAACTAGTATAAAGTATTATGGATTATGTAGCCACTTTACCATTTTCTTATAAGATATAATCTGATCATTTGTCGAATCGATAACCATGAAAAGTTTATTAAGTTATCGAAGGTCAAAAAATGAAAATTGATACATCAGCATTATTATGCACCCATGGCATAAATGCAAGCTAGTTGGCATATGCTTATCAAATCATTACAATAAAAGATCCATACATATACAGATAGATTATGCTTAAAGGAAATCATCAATTTCTACAACAACGTTCATAGGCATTTTAGGTGGTCTACCTATCTTACACTATATAATGACCTAAACAACTTAGATTTTGATAACTCGGGGGAAATTAATATATCCTTTTTTCTCCAAAAGATTTTTCAATAGTTAAGCTTTCTTTTATCTCCCATGTTTAGAATTTAACTCCCATTATAAGAATCTTCAATAGGTTTGAAAAAAATCATACATATCTTTACTGTTACACCATACTTAATTAAGATGTTTTTTACCACACGTAAAGCATTTAACTATTTTCTTTTCTAGAGTTATAAGCTTCATCTTCATCTTCATCTTAGTTGTCAAGGCATACATCTTAATAAGAAATATAAGTTTACACTCTTAGCTTTCGCTCTTTAGTTTTTGAGGAGTTATGACTCCTGACCCACTTTTTAATGTTTACAAAAATAGCAACGACACCAAAAACTTGATCCCGCTTAATATATATTTAATTTTATGATGAAATGTATAATGTGGATTCTACGTAAGTATACGTATCGTATCAAGTAATACAGGGCTATAGTGGAGTCCTGGTTATCGATCCCACAGGGAAGTTTTAAAAGATTTGTAACAGCTAAATTTAAAAGTATTTACTTACTAATATAGTATATGGAAATTTAGAATACTTAACTAAAGTGAACCTAAGTAAACTAATGCTCCAAATAAAGTTGATTTAAAGATTACAGAAAAAGTATCCTTCTCCTTGTTTTTAGAAAATTAAGTGAATGATGAATTCAAATAGAATTTTTATTGTATTTTGACAAATAGGAGCATTCCTATTCTTTACCCTTTAGTCCAGGTGCAAAGAACATTGACTAGTCCTATGTTTGATTACTGAATCTGTGGCTATGCTGGGAGGATACTGGCTGCCACTTCGTAGCTCCCACGTTCCCTCACTCCGAGGCTAACATATACACTTCAGCTCTCAAACAATAGGACCAAATTGAATATTTTAGTCTGTGACCCACTTTTTATATGTTTGTAAATTGTGTTAATAGCAACGGCACCAAAAACTTGATCCCGTTTTAATATATATATATTTGATTTTATGATGGAATATTTAATGTGGATTCTACGCAAGTATACGTATCGTATCAAGTAATACAGGGCTCTAGTGGAGTCCTGGTTATCGATCCCACAGGGAAGTTTTTAACAGATTTGTATCAGCTAAAATTTAAAGGAATTACTTACTAATAATAATCGGAAATTTTAAGTAACTACAACTACTAAAGTAAACTAAAGCTTGAAATAAAGTTGATTTAAATAATTCAGAAAAAGTATCATTCTTCTTGATTTTAGAAAATTAAGTGAATGATGAATCTAAATAGAATTCTTGAATCGTATTGCGACAACAGGAGCATTCCTATTCTTTACCCTTTGGTCCAGAGCAAAGAACATCGACTAATCCTATGCTTGATTATCGAATCTGCGGCTAAGCCGAGAGGATACTGGCCGCCACTTCGTAGCTCCCACGTTCCCCTCACTCGAGGGCTAACATCTACACTTCAGCTCTCAAACAATAGGACCAAATCGAATATTTTAGTCCGTCACACTAAAATATCCAATTCTACGTCCGATAAATAATATTTCCCTATTTATTCGCACCCTCCTTCCAAGGCTTTCGACTTCCCGAATATTAGATGTAATTTTTACTATAGTTGATAATTCAACATATTTTAACAAATCAATCGTCGTATTGAAAGTAAATTAAGTTCTAAGTAAAAATTATCACAATTTATTTTAATATATTAAGTACTTCTATTTAATTTCATCAATTCGCATAATTTTCATAAACAAGGAGAAAGACTAAGAAAACTACTCGTAATGCATGGAATAAAACAAAGCATGGATTTCATTTAAAGTTAACAACAATAAACAAAGATACTTATCTTAATTTCCTCCCTGCTAGATCCTCAAGTTCCTTTCGACTTTTCCTTCTAAGTACAACACACTTCTAACTCACTAAAGATTCACTAAGACTCTCTAAATAGTACACACTTAAGACTCGCGAGACACACACAAATGACACACAAAAGACACACAACATACTAAAATTCGTCCTCTATTTATGAGGTAGCAAAGGTCCAAGGATGCTTAAACACCTCTTCAAAAGCGTCTAGGTTCAACGTATATGCATTTTGAACTGTCTCGCCGTCGGCGGGAAACGACCTCGCTTTTAGCGGGGCTTCTAGAAGGTCTTCAAACCGCGCGATCTAGCTGTCAGCTGGCTCGGGCTCGCTGTCGGCGAGGTAGTTATAATTCTTTAAGAAATTCTCCTCATGATCTCGCCGTCGGCGGCCTCGATCTTGCCGTCGGCGGCCTCGATCTTGCCGTCGGCGGGCTCGATCTCGCCGTCGGGGACTTAGTTCATTTTGCATGAATTTCTTCCTTTTTGATCCAAATTCGCTCCATTTCATGCTTTTTGCTTCCATCACTTATAAATCTTCGTTCCCGCAAGAAAATAAAGAAAATATCTTTTTTTAAAGTGCAATTTCATCAAAAATAGATATGAATTTCTTAATGTATTTTTCCGCGATCAAAATCCCCAAACTTAATTATTACTCGTCCTCAAGTAATTTTAATACTAAATAAAAATAATGATTTCTGTAATAGAATTTTTCAATTCAAATATAATATGAATTAAATTTAAATAACATTATAGTAAAGTTGAATAGAAATATTTCTAAGTAATTAAATTAATTTTATAGATATAAGATTATCTAGTTTTCGTGTCTAAGATTTCTAAGCTTTCTATTTATTTCAGAATGACTATATTTAAAAAGAGTAAATTACTTAAGATATTTAGATGATAGTAAGTTCAAGAAAACACTATTTAGTAAAATACTAATCTATATATATAAGTTTAAAAATATAATTAAGTTTTACCCTTTAGTGTTAATTCCATCAAGCCAATTTTGATAAGCGCATCTCCTCAAGCTTCTCCTCACTTATGTTTTTCTTTTCTTTTCTTTTCTTTTTAGATTGATTTTCAATCTTTCTCTTTTTTTTCTTTTCCAAGCTGAGGATCATCGTATCCTGATAACTCGTTAATAATTTTGAACTTCAATTTCTCTTCCTAAAATTGAAACTTAAAATATTTCCTTGCTTATATATATTTCATAGTCTTTACTTCATTGAGTTTCAATCCTTTCTTTTTCACTTAAATACTTAAGAATTTCAATTTTTAGAATATAGTTTTCCTTACTTTAAATAGTTTACTATATTCTTATTCCGTTTAACTAAATATCTTATTCCATTTAATTAATTGAATTACTAGAAACATTTTATTTAACTTTCTATAATAATTAAATAAAGTAATTCATGTTTATTCAATCGAAAACTACTATAGAAAATCATTCGATAATAATTTTTGAAAATAGAAATCGAGAACAATTTAATAATTAAATTTGTATTTTTACCTTCCCCCAAACTTAAATTTTTCTATCTATACTAAATAGTGAAAAGGAAAGTATATAAGTAAAGTTCATCATACCTTTCGAGCTTTAGGTATTTTTTTTCTTCAAATTTTTGCAGCTTTTTCATTACTTACGTAACTCGTACCGTTAATATTCTTCCACATATAATATTTAAAAGAAAGTGCAGGGATGAAATTTTGAAATAAGTATAAAACATAACAAATGAAAACTTAATCTATTACTACACATACAATCAACTAACCTAAAAACATATTAAAACAATCTTAAACAATATTAAAAGTTCATAACTTATAAAAACTTAAACAACACATTAAAGAAAGACTAATATCCTATCTAAAAAAATTACAAACTAATTTAACATACATAAGAAGTCTATCATCATAAGCATAAGCAAACATACCAACATCCACAAACCACGTAAAGTACGTAATAATTACATACGTAATAATAAAGTTTCCAAAATAACAACAAATCTAAACAAACTAAACAAACTAAACAAAGGCTCTAATCTTCTGCATCAAAATCTCAGGCTATATCATCTCCCTAATCTCCAAAGCCGAGAAGGCCGAGCAGTGCCGGTATCGTGTATAGCGGGGCACTCAGGAAATACAACATCTAAATCACCACTCCTATCTCGACGTTCAGCCTCATAATATGCAATTTCGTACTCTGAATGTCGCTGGAGATATTCGCTATCATAATCGTGTCTTCTTTCCAAGCCTCCAATCCTTTGGTCTATATGCTCAAATCTTCTTTCCATATTTTCTCCAAATTGCCCAAAACTCTTTCTACTCGTGGTCAACTCATTCATCGGATCTCGAAGGGTAGGAGTGGTGTGCCGAGGGTTCATAACTAGTAGAGGGTATATCTCTACTCGAAGAAGGTACATAATCCCTCGTCCCGCATCTCCATCCTTCGTGGGATTCATATTTCTTTATATTAGCCCGAGTAATGGGTTTCATAGGTTCAACCCATTCCTCATCATCTCGCCTCTACCCCGCATAATCGCGCAGTGCATGATAAGACCAGGATGTCCTAGTCCTCCTCCACTTTCATTTCTTGAGGTGGCTAATATATTCTTATAAATTACACTTCCCACATTAATACTCTTTTGGTTATGAATACGTAATTCGGAATCGCTTTATCTCTCGTTACCTCACTATGGTGGTAGGTAGGTAACAAAGTAGAACAAATAAAATAAAGTGTCGAGCTTTAAATGTCGCATTTAACATGTAAAGAGGGAAGTTTACCCGTTCTCGCCGCTTTATCTTCCAGTACATCTTTCCCATCAGCTGAGAAAGTCGATCACCTCTTCCAAATGGTCCTTCCATAGTTCCAAAAGTTTCATACTCGCCGGTGTAGGTGTCTCTAACCTCGTAATAAGCGTTTATTCTAGCAAGTCGTTGAATTCCACAAAAGATCCTCTAACCTTAACCGTGCATCTTCACTCGTGTTAAGTTCGTATAAAATTCCTTTACCAATTCTACAATGGCTCCGTTGGTCACGAAACGTAAATTTTCCCATCCTCGTTCCTTAATGATTCGCTCAACTTCTCCTCTAGGATTTTTGAAAACTCGATCTTGAATGCATTTTCTTGCTTGTATGTTTTGAAAGTATCAAGTTTGTGCTCTTGCATTTATGAATCGGGTTTCGTCGTAATCTATCCGTCGCTTTTGTCGTGGAGCCATTTTCGATCTGTGAAATTTGCAAAAATTTTAACTAAACTCCCAAATATTACTAAGAAGGCTTCCTACAACATCTAAAATCCATTTAAATCAATTTCCATGAAATTCTTCCAAATATTTTCTCCACATTTCGAAATTTTTCAAAATTTCCCAATGTAGAAGAAATCCATGGTGAAAATAAAAAATTTTTGCATAGAGTGAAGCTCTTACCAAGGGAAGATGAAATCCGGTGTTAAAAAGTGTTGAAATAGCCTCAAATCCAAGATCTCTCAAGCCCTAGGTCGGTTTTTTCAAGTTTCGAGGAAGGGGATGATGAATAGTGTCTATTGACTAGTCAAATATAGTGTCTTTTCGCGATCTTGTCGTCTGGCAAGATTTTTCTCGCCGTCAATGAGCTAATTAATTTGATAAGGCAAAAGTTTCGAGAAAAATCCGCCGTCGGCGAGCTCTGGTCTCGTCGTCGCTGGTTTTCATCGTGTCGGCGGATAATTCTCGCCGTCGGCGAGATCCCAAAAATTTTAAATTTTTGAAATTCGTCAATCATTTTTAACCTCGATTTGCCCTTAATCAATCTTCTGATCACTTAATTTAATAATAGTATGAAGATTAGATACTTATACTCACAAAAAGTTCACGCAACACAAACAATATAACTTTATATATGAAATCCATGAGACTTACAAACTTCACACTAACTACTTAACAACATACTTAACTTAAATGTTCAAATCCATAATACTCAAGCATCGCAATCCACACCACAACACTCTAAATGCTGAGACATAACAAGTTACAAATAATCTCATCAAATCTGAGATGATCAAATTAAAATTAAAATCATAATAAAACCTAAATCCAAATCAACACATATATACACAAACATATGACATAAAATAGAAATCTTTCCTACTCTTCAGTGTCTGAACTATCATCTTCTCTCGATATTCCCGATGCGACGCAGTGCACAAACAAATTGTAGAAAGGCCCGAAAGGGAATTCGTCAAAGAGATTCTTCATTAATCCATCCCTTCCGTCTTAAGTAAATGAATAAAACCGGCCTCTAAATGTCCAAGATGATCAAAGTGCTCCTTCATTCTCCAAATCAATGCGATCAAACATATCGTAGATATTGTCGATGAAATTCATCACATTTTGCAATTCTTTCTCCAATCCTTTAATCTTCTTTAGAATGAAATTTGTTTTATCGTAAGGGGCCTCGCTAAAGGATCGTTCCGTGATGCTCGTCGAAATAATGGTAATCCCATCATCGTTATCCAAAGTTGGAAACATATCCGTAGGATCAAGTGGTTTCCATGGCAAAAGTACTTTTTCCCAAGCCTCATAAGAAACTTGGTACTGATTGCATAAAGCAAATATAGTCGATGTGTGTCCAAGTCCATGAACTGTCCCAAGCACAATCAATCCCAATGCAGACTTTACTATTATTGATCCAACATCGATAGGTAGTCCAATTTGAATACAGTAGTTTAATATAAAGGCATTCCTTTGAAACTTTATTTACCCTCATAGTAGGTAATAATTTTGATGAGATAAAAAATGCCAATGCTTCGAGATGTGGTTAAGAAGTGATGCGTAAAAACCGACATACCCGTCTTCGCGTAACTCCCAATCATCGTGTTCGTCGATCGTGCATCTATAGATTTCGTTCATATTGTATATTGAAGGCACAAAGTTGGAATAATGACAAACAGTAGGTATTCTCTATAGAAAATACCCTTGAAGGAGTAAATGTTACCCATCTTCCTCTCGACGTGACATTTCCATCGTTGATCGCATGTAAATTAGAGTAAAACTTTTTAACTGTTGGAATAACTACAGATGGATGTCGTATAACAAAATGCCTCCCAATGCGTCGCGCGATCATTTCTTCAATTTTTGTGGTGGAATTCTCTACTCCTCCGTTGACAAATCCTCTTTCTTTAATAAGTCTTTTCTTCATCAAGCCTTTGTCGAAGATACGTCGCGCCTCCGAACCGACGAATTTTCTTCGGTTGAAAACTTCAGTTTTTGTGGTTTCTAAGGGTTTGGTGGCCATTTCGGATTGAAAGGATTGGTCTCTAGTCGTTTTTAAGGAAGAAAACAGTGTAAAATTGGATTTGGGATAATTTCCTACAAAGAAATGGTTTAGAACCGTCCAAAACCGCACGAAAATTCTTAAGAAACCAAAATTTCAATTGCCTCGCCGTCGGCGGGAAGTTTCTCTCCGTCGGCGAGCTAATTATAAAACAAAATTAAGTCATGGCACACAATCTCGCTGTCAGCGGGCTCGGGCTCGCTGTCGGCGAGATTCGTAAAAATCGCCCATTTTCGCTCTGGTCCGAATATTTTCTGATCTCATCATATAGGTTCGAATTCGTGATGATTCTAATTAAAATTTTGAGTAAGTAAGATTAGTTTTAATAATATAGACTCACTAATTTGTAGATGATTAAAATAAAAGACTACTATAGGTCGCCTCCCATAAAGCGCTTGGTTTAACGTCGTCGCCTCGACCTAATTTCGCTTAGTAATCGAGTCGACTAAGCATTAAAACCTCTTTAAAATTTGGTCTTCTACCTTAGAAATATGGTTTTAATCTATGTCCGTTTACCTTAAATCTATGTCCTGTTTTTGGATCTTCAATTTCTATAGTTCAATATAAAAATATTTGAGTTATGGTGAAAGGTCCTAACCATCGAGATTTCAATTTCCCAGGAAATAATTTCAATCTAGTATTATATAGTAGAACTTCTTGTCCTGGTTCATAATTTCTCTGATTAATCTTCCGATCATGCCATAATTTTATCATTTCTTTATAAATCCTATCATTATCATATGATTCATTCCTTAATTCTTCCAATTCATTTAATTGCAACAATCTTTTTTCACGAGCTTCTTTCATATTATAATTAAATTCTTTAATCGCCCAATATGCTTTATGTTCTAATTCAACTGGTAAGTGGCAAGTTTTCCATATATAAGCCTATAAGGAGTCATTCCAATCGGAGTTTTATAAGCTATCCCGTATGCCCATAATGCAGTTGTCTAGTCTTATAGACTCACTCGATCTATTAGTGGTTTATGTACTTTTCTAATATATGCTTAATCTCACGATTAGAAACTTCACTAATCCACTAGTTCATGGATGATAAGCGCTTGATATCTTATGCATAATATTATATTTTTCTACTAGTTCGTGAATATATTTGTTTCTAAAATGAGTTCCTCCGTTAGTGATAATCACTCTCGCATTCCAAATCTAGTAAAAATATTTTTCATTAAAAATTTTCAAACACTTTTAGCATCACACCTAGGTAAAGCTTCGTGCTTCGATCCATTTGGAAACATAATCAACAACTTACTAATATATATGAGTTTCTAATCGAAGGAATAAAAGGTCCCATGAAATCTAATCCCCAAACATCAAAAATTTCAACTTCTAATATAAAATTCAGAGGCATTTCATTTTTTCTTGATATGTTTCCTACTCTTTGACATTTATCACAGGATTTTATATATCTATATACATCTTTAAATAGAGTAGGCTAGTAGAATCCAGATTGTAAAATTTTATACGCAGTTTTATCTGTCCTAAAATGTCCTCCAAAATCAGAGTCATGACATTTTTGAATGATTGGTTTAGTTTCTTTATAAGGCACGCATATTCTAATAATTAAATCCTTACATTGCTTATATAAGTATGGTTCATCCCAAAAGTATGTTTTAGTATCATGAATGAATTTTTTCTGTTGTTGTAAAGTTAACATATGTGGTAAAATATCACTTACAATATAATTTACTATATCAAGCATACCAAGGTAATTTCCACTCATTTATATTATAAAGTTGTTCATCGTAGAAAATCGTCTAAAATTTCATTTTCGCATTAGATAATTCATGATTTTCTAATCTCGATAAATGATCCGCAATTCGATTATCGCTCCTTTTTGTTAATGATCTCAAAATCAAATTCTTGCATTAATAATATCCATCTAATTAATCTTCGTTTAGAATCTTTCTTTCGCATTAAATACTTTATAACAGAGTGATCAGCATGTACAATACATTTAGTTCCTATTAGATAATGCCGAAATTTATTAAAAGCATATACAATCGCTAATAATTCTCTTTTAGTAATCGTATAATTTATTTCAAAGATCATTTAGTAGTTTTACTAAAGATAAGATATAACTTTGAAAATCTTATCGTATCTTCGCCCAAGAATCGCTCCTATAAGATAATCACTAGCATCACACATAAGCTCAAATGGTTTCTCCCAATTAGTGTGAAACTATTATAAGTGTCGTAATTAATTTATCTTTTAATAATTCGAAAGCATTCAGCATTCAATTGTAAATTCAAATTTCTTGTCCTTTTCAAGAAGTTGGCAAAGAGGTTTAGTAATTTTTGAAAAATCTTTAATATAACGTCCGTAGAATCCAAGATGTCCAAGAAAACTTCTTACCCCTTTTACCGTAGTTGGAGGTGGTAATTTAGCTATAACTCGAATTTTTGCAGTGGTCTACTTCCATGCCCTTTTCCGAAATTTTATGCCCTAATACAATGCCGCCCGTAACCATAAATCGACATTTCTCCCAATTAAGAACTAAATTAGTTTTCTCACATACTTCAAATACTTTTTCAAGATGATTTAAGCATGTGTCAAATGTTCTTCCAAATACGGAGAAATCATCCATAAATACTTCTATTCCATTATCAATTAATTTACTAAATATGTACATCATACATCTCTCGGAATGTCATAGTGTACATTACATAATCCAAAAGACAATCTTCGAAAAGCGAAAGTTCCATAAGGACTAGTAAATGTAGTTTTCTCGATCATCGTGAGCAATTTGTATTCGATGATAACCGGTATATCCATCTAAGAAACAAAAATATTTATGTCCGATTAATCTATCTAAAATCCGGTCTAGAAATGGTAAAGGGAAGTGATCTTTCCTGGTGGCTGTGTTTAATTTTCTATAATCAATACATATTCGCCATCCAATAACTTGTCTTATAGGGATAAGATCATTATTTTCATTAGCTTTTACGGTCACTCCTCCTAAAAATCCTTTTTTAGGTACACAGTGAATTGGGCTTACCCAAGCACTGTCAGAAATATGATATATAATACAATTATCTAACCATTTTAAAATTTCCTTTTTTAACTACTTCTTTCATTATCGGATTTAATCTCCTTTGCGGATCTGCTTTAGGTTTATGTTCATTATCTAAAATAATTCTGTGCATACAGATTGAATGACTAATTCCTTTAATATCTGCTAAAGTCCAACAAAAAATTTTCTTATATTTTTTTAATGTATCTAAAAGTTTTTGTTCTCGAGATTCATTTAATCGATGAAATAATAACTCGTAGAGTCGAAGAATTACCTAAGTAAGCATATTTCAAATGATTAGTGTAATATTTTTAACTCAAGTTCGGGAGGTTTAATAATAGATGGAACTATATTTTTTTCGCAGTTTTCTGTGTTATCCAAAAATTCAAATTTCTCGAATATAATCTAGTTCTTCATTTATATCGGCTTTTTCAATTAATTCAGCATTTTCTTTTTCTAATTTTTCTTCATAATATTCCTTAAAATGTTCTTTTGTAAATGATCGAGCACTTCCATTCGAAAACACTCATCATCTTTTTCTAGCACAGATATTTCATTGATTTAGCAATATTAAAAGTTACTTTTTGGTCATTTACTCTCATAGTTAATTCTCCTTTCGAACATCAATCATAGCTTTTCCAAGTGGCTAAAAATGGTCTTCCTAAAATGATAGGAATTTCTTTATCTTCTTCCATATCTAAAACAATAAAATCTACAGTGAAGATAAATTTATCCACTTTTACTAATACATCTTCAATAACTCCCTTAGGATAAGTAATGTAACGATCAACTAATCGAAGAGTTACTAAAGTAGGTGAAATTTGTCCCAATCCTAATCTTTTAAAAATTGATGAGGCATTAGATCGATGCTTGCTCCTAAGTCACACAAAGCTTTTCTATAAAATTTTTCTCCACATAAGTAGCAGGTATAGTGAAGCTACCATGATCTTTTAATTTTTCGTGAAGTTTTTTTCGAATAATAAGACTACACTCTTCACTAAGTGCGACCATTCGATTATCGGTAAATTTTCTTTTTTTATTTAAAATATCTTTCATGAATTTTAAATAGTTTCGGCATCCGTTCTAAAGCTTCTACGAAAGGAATATTTATCGTTAATTTCTTTAAAATTTCAAGGAATTTAGCAAATTGTTTATCTTTTTTATGTTGAATTAGTCGTCGAGGAAATGGTGGTGAGGTTTTTCAACGGAAATTTTTATCGGTATTAAAGGATTTTCTAAGTTCGGATCTTGTCGATTCTTTTCCTTTTCAATTTCCACTTCCTCTTTTCGACTTTCAAGTTTTTTCGAATTCGAGGTTCTAATTCTTTTCCACTTCGTAATCGTATCGCTTTAATTTGTTCATTTCCCTTGTCTTCGGGATTTATTTCCACATTACTAGGAAATGTTCTGGTATTCTATTATTAAGTGCAGTAGCGATATGTCCAAGTTGAGTTTCAATATTTTTAATAGATTTTCCTTGATTTTGTAATTGGTTTCCTTGTATTTGTAATCGATTTCCTTGATTTTGTAAATGTTGACCCATATTTAATATTAATTCTTCTATAGATAATTTCTTATCTTTAAATTGTGGGTTATTATTATTAAATCCAGTGGATAATTAGGTTTATAATTAGAATTTCCTTGATTAGAGGATTTCCTAATGGTTGTGTTATGTTATTCATCCAAGGTTGATTAGTTGTGTTATTATTCCAATTAAAATTAGGATGATTTTTCCATCCAGTGATTATAATAATTCGTATAAGGATTATTGGGTCTGTTATTAATTGCATTTATAGTTTCATATTGAGATTGTGATTCTATAGGTTGTCCAGATGAATTTTCTTCTAATATAGTTGGAGAGTAATTCATTCCAAAATAATCTAATTTTTTAGATACAGCAGTGATTTGCGAAGCTAACATAGATATTGCATCATTTTCATGAATACTAGCTATCTTTTTCGTATTCATTCTATCAAGTAAGCCATTGAAAATTATTGGTCGCCATTTCTTCGATTAGTGCATAGGCTTCATCAAATGGTTTTGACATTAATGATCCTCCAAAGAAGAAAGATCGATGATCGATCTTAGAGATCCTACTAATCCATTATAGTAAAGTTCGAATAATTAACCAATCTGTAATGCATGATGCGGGCATTTCCTAAGAAGTTTTTTAAATTTCTCCCAAGCTTCATATATCGATTCTCCATCAAACTCGACTAAAAGAAGTTATATCATTTCTAAGCTTAGCGCTTTTGGATGGTGGAAAATATTTGGATAGAAATTTTTGTGATAACTCTCCCCAAGTTTTAATAGATCCAAAGTGCTAACGAATTTAACCACATTTTAGACTTATCCCTCAAAGAAAAAGGAAAAAGTCTAAGTCTAATAAGATCGTTAGATACTCCTTCATATTCGAAAGTAGCACATAGTTCTAAAAACTAGCAAGATGTAAATTAGGATCTTCGTAGGTGAACCACTAAATTGATTATTTTGTACCATTCGGATAATCGCAGTGTTCGAGTTCAAATGAATTAAGCAGCTACATCAGTGGTTTCAATAATTAAATGAATTTCATCTAATGTAGGATCGACATAATCTCGTAATGGTCTCTCGTTGATCGATATTTTCATTTTCGTGAATATTTGCCATTTGTGTTAAATTTATAATTTCTCTTTTTTGTTTTCTAATTCTTTTAATTGTATGCTCTAATTCTGAATCGAAAGGTATTAAATTTTCATTTCCAAAATTTCGCATACAAATTTTGCCAAATAAATTTTAAAATAGTCCGTTACTCTAGTAAATAATTTCTTTACCTCCCCGGTAACGGCGCCAAAAACTTGACCCACTTTTTATATGTTTGCAAATTATGTTAATAGCAACGACACCAAAAACTTGATCCCGTTTTAATATATATATTTGATTTTGTGATGGAATGTTTAATGTGGATTCTACGTAAGTATACATATCGTATCAAGTAATACAGGGCTCTAGTGGAGTCCTGGTTATCGATCCCTCAGGGAAGTTTTTAACAGATTTGTATCAGCTAAAATTTAAAGGAATTACTTACTAATAATAATCGGAAATTTTAAGTAACTACAGCAACTAAAGTAAACTAAAGCTTGAAATAAAGTTGATTTAAATAATTCAGAAAAAGTATCTTTCTCCTTGTTTTTAGAAAATTAAGTGAATGATGAATCTAAATAGAATTCTTGAATTGTATTGTGACAAATAGGAGCATTCCTATTCTTTACCTTTTGGTCCAGGTGCAAAGAACATTTACTAATCCTATGTTTGATTACTAAATCATGGCTAGCAGTGGGAGGATACCGGCCGCCACTTCAAAGCTCCCACGTTCCCTCACTCCGAGGGCTAACATCTACACTTCAGCCTCTCAAACAATAGAACCAAATTGAATATTTTAGTCTGTCACACTAAAATGTCCAATTCTACGTCCGATAAATAATATTTCCCTATTTATTTGCACCCTCCTTCCATGGCTTTTAACTTCCCTGAATATTGGATGTAATTTTTACTATAGTTGATAATTCAACATATTTTAACAAATCAATTGGCCAGATTGAAAGTAAATTAAGTTCTAAGTAAAAATTATCACAATTTATTTTAATATATTAAGTACTTCTATTTAATTTCATCAATTCGCATAATTTTCATAAACTAGGAGAAAGACTAAGAAAACTACTCGTAATGCATGGGAATAAAACAAAGCATGGATTTCATTTAAAGTTAACAACAATAAACAAAGATACTTATCTTAATTTCCTCCCTGCAGTACTCCTCAAGTTCCTTTCGACTTTTCCTTCTAGTACAACACACTTCTAACTCACTAAAGATTCACTAAGACTCTGTAAATAGACACACTTAAGACTCCAGAGACACACACAAAAGACACACAAAAGACACACAACATACTAAAATTCGTCATCTATTTATAGAGGTAGGCAAAGGTCCAAGGGATGCTTAAACACCTCTTCAAAAAGTGTCCAGGCTCAATGTATATGCATTTTGAACTGTCTCGCCGTCTGGCGGAAACTACCTCGCCGTCGCGCAGGGCTTCTGAAGGTCTTCAATCGGGTGATCTCGCCGTCGGCGGGCTCGAGCTCATTGTCGACGAGGTAGTTATAATTCCTTCAGAAATTCTCCTCATGATCTCGCCGTCGGCGGCCTCGATCTCGCCGTCGGGGACTTAGTTCATTTTGCATGAATTTCTTCCTTTTTGATCCAAATTCGCTCCATTTCATGCTTTTTGTTTCCATCACTTATAAATCTTCGTTCCTGCAGTAAAATAAAGAAAATACCTTTCTTTAAAGTGCAATTTCATCAAAAATAGATATGAATTTCTTAATGTATTTTTCTGTGATCAGTTTGTCACACTAAAATATCCAAAACGTCCGATAAATAATATTTCCCTATTTATTTGCATCATCCTTCCAAGGCTTTTGACTTCCCTGAATATTGGATGTAATCTTTACTATAGTTGATGATTCAACATATTTTAACAATTCAATCTAGCTGATTGAAAGTAAATTAAGTTTTAAGTAAAAGATTATCACAATTTATTTTAATATATTAGTGCACTACTATTTAATTTCATCAATTCACATAATTTCATAAACAATGAGAAAGACTAAGAAAACTACTCGTAATGCATGGGAATTAAACAAAGCATGGATTTCATTTAAAGTAAACAACAATAAACAAAGATACTTATCTCGATTTCCTCCCTAGCGTACTCTCAAGTTCCTTTCGACTTTTCCTTCTAAGACAAAGACACTTCTAAACTCACTAATTACACTTACTAAAACTAAAACTGACACCAAGTAGTACACTAAGACTCTCCAAAATAGTATACACGTAAGACACACAATAGACACACCACATACTAAAATTTGTCCTCTATTTATAGAGGTAGACAAAGGTCCAAGGGGTACTTAAGCACCTCTTCAAAAAGCGTCCAGGTTCAATGTATCTAGCATTTTGAACTATCTCGCCGTCGGCGAGCTCGGGCTCGCTTTCGGCGAGGTAGTTGCAAATCCTTCAAAAATTCTCCTCATGATCTCGCCGTCGGTGGGCTCGATCTCGCCGTCAGCGACTTAGTTCATTTTGCATGAATTTCTTCCTTTTTTGATCCAAATTCGCTCCATTTCATGCTTTTCGCTTTCATCACTTATAAATCTTCATTCTCGCAATAAAATAAAGAAAATACATTTCTTTAAAGTGCAATTTCATAAAAAATGGGTATGAATTTCTTAATATATTTTCCTGTGTTCAACTCCCCTCTTCCGTTTAATCTTTAGGGTTGACACCTTCATGATACTATTTGCCTCAACTTCAAGTTACTCTTTCTTAAGGAGTAGAGAGATTTACATCTTGTACTCTCTCTTTCTTATTTATTTATTTATTTATTAAATAAGACTATTTTTTCATATAAAACTCATAAATTTTATATTATTTGTGACCCAAAAACTTGTAAATTTATGGGTTCTCTAATATCCAAGTTTACATAATGCTGCAGATATAAATCATATTATTCTCCTTTATTTTTATTGGACCTATTAGTTATTCATTTTGTTACCGCTGTACTATTGTGGAGTTTTCAGACTTATATATTCTCTTCCTCAAGTATCTTCACGCCAGACCATTATTTTTCTAGGCTCCCAAGTCTCCTTTATGAAGAAGGTAACTTTATTTTCCAACATTAAGGATCCTCGATCATTGCATTATGTTAATATGTCCCCATAACTCACAAACCAATATAGCCTTCTACAACTATTATTTAGTTGAACTGATATACATCTATAGTCTTATGAACTTAATGATTATCCATTTAGATGATATACAATTCCATGGTATCTATCATACTCCTTAATTTTGGATCTCAACCATTAAATTATATAATGAACAATTGTCATCACCCTTAATGAAATGGAAGAACATGAGACCAGCTTCTCAGTGATGTATGTCGACATCGAGATATTGACGATTATGGCTATTGTTTTCCTCTTTGTCTATTTGGTCCCACGAATTTCTCCGATTCGAGATTCCATCGGAGATGATAACAGAACATATTTCTTTCGCGACGGAAAAGGGAATTGTTTCTCTGAGGGCTTCGTGCGCCATGCCTAGACAATTGCTTTTTAGTTATTATACCTAGACATAATTAATTATGATACTTTGATCTCATAGAAAATATCAATCCCTCATATTAAAAATAAATTGTGTTCGACATCTGTACTATATAGGAATAATTTATATGATACATACACCAGTTTAAATTTCAATGACTTTTACGTTAGTTTGTTTTCAATTTTTGGGGGTCATACATTCATTTTCTATGTGTGGCTCTTTTCAGGTTCACAGTTGGTTGGGTACATTACATTTTTTGTAACCATTTTATTACCAGACTCATTAAATCCATACATAATATAAAATAAAGAATGATTGCACTCACTCCTATTGAGAAATAAGAGAAACTTCCTTCAAATACCAAGAGCAAAAATAAATTTTAAAAAATAATTAACACATAAGAAATGATATATAAACTTTAAATAGTTTCACCTATTTGATGGTGTTGAGAAATTTAGGGCAAAGAAACGCAAGGATAGACACAAATCCAGAAGAACAACACAGAGATTTAACGAGGTTCGGCAAAGATGCCTACATCTTCAGGAGTGGAGCGACAAAACACCATTTAAGAGGAGTTACAAGCTCGGTTACATACCCATAGCATTACACATCTATTTATAGATAAAACCCACAGATAAATTACTAAAACGTCCTCTCTCCCCCCAACCCACTAAATTCCAAAAGACACGTCTCTTTACCAAGAGACTCCAAATTTATGGTATATGAGCTATACCTAACAAATCTCCACCTTGACGAATATCCAGCCCATTGGGAGAAATACATCATGGAGTTTCTTACACCAAAGTGGGTTGGGCAAACATGTCATCTAACAGTTGCAATCATTCAACAAGTTCAAGTAATCCAAGAACTTATTGACAATACCGGGCTTGGTCATAGTACCTGCTGCATTTTCATCATATGATCCAACAGAGTAAACTCCACCTACAATTGTACTCCCCAACAGTTTATAGATATTACCTGATTTCGTAGCTCGCAATGCCTTCAAATTTCTCTGTTATGTTAACAAATCTTTCACCCTTATTTGCCACAATCAGAAGTTCTAGGTTCCATCGAACTTCACTATCTCGAATTTTGCACCAGACATTGATCCTGAAATTTCTTCCTTCAAATATAACAATTTTCCTGCAATTCTCCTGTTATTCATGAATCAAATATTTTCACAAGAAGCTCATTTCCTGTTCACGGAAAAATTTATTCGAATTACTGCGAACACCTGTCGGCTAATTTTTTCTTATTATTTTGAAAATAAAATTTTAAAATTTAAATTTAATGTAATATATAAATTATTTTATTTTGATTTTGAAAATGGTGATATATTATTTTATTTTTGAAAATAACGAGACCAAATAGATCTCATATCAAATAGTTTAAATAGTTGAGAACGATACTACAAGTGACACATCATACCGAAAGATGAGCGTACCACTTGTTAGTAGGCTTAACTATCTAAACTTAAAAGTTTATGACTCTATTTTGGTATGCATATTTTATAACTGACAAATTCCCTCGTCTAATAATAAGATTAGATAGGGTTTAGATTAATCCGGTTCTTAATTCCCTATAGAGGCAAGCCCCTATAGTTAATTACATCTTAAGTAACCGAAGTCACCTAAGAAAACTCTCGATAAGGATCATGGGCTTCGTCTTCAAGAACTTCAACGTTCAAGTTTTCACGATTGGTTATAGGAAAATCAAAGGGAATGGTTCAATATGAAACATTTATTTTCAGAGTCCAAAGAAGTAAAGAGTAGGAGACGTCGAAGATACTGAAAGAACTTCAGTGACATCTGAACTTAAACTATGGTTAGGCTTTATATCTTTGAAAGTGAAGTTATATTTAATATTTTAATCCTGTAAATTATTTAGATGATTTGGGATTTATATCTACATGTCATATGTAAATGACCCAAAAATATGAGAGGATTTATGTCGTGCCGTACGACAAACCTCGGAATCCTAAACAGCTTAGGACTTATATCGTACGATGTACGATCGTACTAAGTCCTAAAAGATAGTGTGAGGGTTTATGCTATATCAAATGACAACCTCAACGTCCTATAGATGTTATTAAAATCTACAAAAGTCCGATCGAAGATCCTTCATTCGTCCTCTGTCGTCTCGTCTCGAGAAAGGATAGAGATAGAAGAGAAAAGAGAAGAAACATGCCTCGAACGGCCTATCCTAAGGGTATGTACAGGTACGCAAGAAAAGTAGTATTTAAAATAGACATGTGTAAATAAAAGAAAATAGTCATGCCCTAAATGGCCTATCCTAGGGGCATGTATAAAAGAAAAGTATGAATACAGGCAAGTATGTACAAAAGTAAAAGAATGCATGTAATAAAGAAAGTAAATGAATTGTACAATAAAAAAATGTGTACCTGGCCAACTCCGTCGATGCCTCGGAAGCAAGCTAATAACTACAAGTAGCTATACAATCAAGTTTAGCTATAAACATATAAAAGATCAAAGTGGGGGAATAAGAATTCTATTTGAGGATAGGCTCAGTCTGTAGACTTCCCTTTTTTTTTCTCGATCCCACAAGCAACCCGAAGTACTGAAGTCTGTATCAATCTCAGATCAAGTCACCAGCAAATCACTCTAGAATAGGCAATCCTAATCCCTACCACTTAATTAGTGAGTGAACCATTTTTTGTAGTATCTGAATTTTGAAAGTGTAGTATCTGTGATTGTAGTATCTGAATTCTTATGAGTGTAAAATCTGATATGTAGTATCTGGTGTGTGATGTTGGATGTGTGATGTGTGATGTGTGATGTATAGTGTGTAGTGTATTATATGATATTTAATATGTGATGTATATGTGTGATATTTGGTATGTGATGTGTGTATGTGATATTTGATATGTGGATGTGTGTGTGATATTTGATATGTGGTGTATATATGTGATATTTAATATGTGGTATGTGTATGTGATATTTAATATGTTATATGTGGCATGATGAGTTTGGCAATTATATGTGTTATGTTTGATGTGATGTGTTTGATGTGTTGTATGTGTTGAATTTGATTTGATGTGATAGTATAGTGTCTGATGTCGTGCAAGTGCAGCGTTTGTTGTCGGGCAGGTGCAGTGTTTGTTGTCGTGCAAGTGCAGTGTAGTATCTGTTGTTGAAGTATCTGTTACTGAACCAGTATAATGTCTGATATCGTAGTATCTGTTATCTGTTCACGGATTTCTTAAAGGTAGGGATTAGAGCTACCTAACTCAAGGTAAAATGGGCATCTATCTCTGAGTAATGATTTTTATTTTATTTCGGCTATAAAAGCACGATTATTAAAGTCTGTGCATCATTGCCTGTACCCCGCATTTCCAACTTATGCCCACTTTGATATTTCATATGTAATATAATCAAAAGAGATTTCAATTTTCACAAGTGAAGCCAAGCTAGAGAACATTTCCAAACCCAATGTATAATACAAATTCAAATCAGCTAAAGCCTCGCTTAATTATTCAATTCCAGAATTTGGCTTCATCTAGACCAAGGCAAAGAAAAGGGGAACATAACACAAAGCTACGGGGAAAGAAAGTAGAATGGAATAAAGTAGAACAAAATCAACTAAGAAAAATCGGGCAGCATAACAACGTAAAAAGAATTTTCCACACCTGCAATTTGCATAAAAAGAGATGTCGCAAGCATGTATATGTAACAATCAATGTTTCCAAAATTATGTGATACACTTCTCATATTAGCTCAAGAATGCCTCGCAAAATACTGAATAAATTAGCACTGAAACAATGCTTCAATCCCTTTCAAATCGACAATTAATCAAAGCCCAAAATTTGATACCAAAATCCCAGCAAGAGGGTTCCCAAATAAAACGAATTAAGTCTTGCGATATAACAATTCATGTGCTATGTAAAGGTTAAGAACTTAACCTTAAATCTGTAAATATATAGGAGTTAAATGAGGAATGTATAGAAATTGAAGATTAGAAGTTAAACAGGAAATACAAAAGAATTAAATTGCGTGTATGCAAATCTCTTTCCTTTCTTTGTATTTTAATTCACTAATATAAAGAGTGGTAGATCCAATAACCTCACCAACTTTCTCCCTTTTCCAATTTGTGGTAATGAAATTTCAGTTACAACCATAAGCCAAAAATCATGAGCAACAGTAAATACAGTTCCCAAAATAAAAAGATTTGTTCAAAGCTAGTTTCAGCTTGGGTACACAAATGTATAAGGATCCAACCATATTTATGCAATTCCAAACGTTTTAGGCATGAAGATACACCTACATTATAATAGATTCCAGCTCTCATCGAAACATAACCATTCAAGCTTGTAAAGAATGAAACCCAGCTTTCATGAAGTGGCATATATGTAAAACAGAAGTTGGTGCGTTGGATGTGTAAATGCAGAAAAGTTGTGGGGCATACATGTAAATCCTGAAGTTTAGGTGTTGGAAATGTAAATATGTATAAGAACCGAAGGGTATGCATGTGATTGCCTCAATTCAAAATAAATCTGTAAGTTGTCCCCCTTTCAAATTAATCACCTTCACACAAGGACTATCAATGTGCTGCCACTAGAAACACAATCTTTAAATCCAACATTCCAATCCCCACATATCCATACAAGTTCGAAGAGAAGCAGCTTCAAAAATCCATAGTTTGTAAACGATGAAAAGTTCCATTTTAGTTAAAGGTGGATCAGTGATTCAACTCTCAAAGAACAAGAAATGGAGCCTAAAGAAAACAGTAGTGAGGCATTTACAAGCATACCACCATCCTTGATTTATTTGCATGAATGAAGCACATAAGAATAGCTCAAAAACAAAGTTTCGTAACGCTCACAAATGAAACGACTAAATTTCAGATTTCCCACAATAAATTCGGTGAAGTCTTTTTTTTTTTTTTTTTTTTTAGTTTGATACCAACTAATCTAGCCATTAAAAAAAAATGAATTCAACTTTTACCAATAGGGAAAGAGATAACATGCGTTTTAAAATCGATTCGAATTAACCTTAAGTAAGGTTGGTTAGGCGAGCAAATAAGAAATCCATCCATTGCAATGAAAGTATGTGTATTCAATGATTAAAATAGTCTTAATAATAAACTGATCTTACCCAATATACATTCTATATCAACCAATCCAGTTCTTGCAAAAGAAGCCATCAATTCTTTCATCAAATTACTATATGGACTTCAATAATCATCAAGAAATCATTCTAAAAATAAGTTTTAAATAGAAAAGTACAACCCGTCATATTTATTCTTCTTGAAAGAGAAGGAAAATGTGAATCGAGTAAGAAAATAACAAAACACAATGAAAATATCTTAAGTTCGTTCCCTTTATGAATCTTGAAATAATATGTAATCTACACATTAAAAATGTATAGAAAGCATTTTGAACATTTTATATGTAACCAAATAAGGACTTCAGTCCATTAAATGGAAATTCCTTGCAATTTAACTGAAGGAAAATGTAAGCCCGTAGCAAGAAAAGATCAAAGGAAGAAAATCTTTGCTATTGAATCTTCTTGTGATTGGATCCATAGAGAAACAAAATTAGTGTCGAATTTCGGGACAGTAAATTTAAGCAAGCAAAAAAAAAAAATTTATCATCTCAAAACAATTTCGGAAAATTCTCAAGAAGGCACCCAATGGAGTGTAATCCACATAACTCAACTAAGGTCTCTCTGACCTTAAGCACAGTGAAAATCTGATATTTCAAGTTTTCCACATTAATGAATAAATGTCCAAAAGCTGTTTAGAAATACAGCTTATATATTCACCACCTTTAAGCAATCCAAAAGATTAACTCAGAACCTCAAACAGATTCAAATTGAATTCCATGGCATGAAAGAAAATAGTCTTCCTATCATAAAGAACATTCCACAATTACAAAATAGAAGAAAGTGAAATTATGTGATTCTTACCTCCGCCACCGTTTATTGAACTAAAAATTTTAAATGGTTGAAGGAAGAAGAAAATCGTGAGGCAGAATTTCAGAAAGAGACAAATTCTTCAAAAATCTGCTTAAGCTCAAGAAGGTCGAGCAAGCTAACCAACCCCAAACCAATCGCTCGAGGGGGCATTTATAGCCGAACAAAGGGGGAAGACTTACCGGCGGTGAGAGACAAAACGGTGAGGAGAACACCACGATAAGCAAGGAAACCGGCCAAGATCAGCAAGAAGGAAGGTTACCTGACTCGTTTGGGCGGGAAAATCAGTTATGAAAAGGCTACCGGCAAGGCAACCGGCGATGAAAGTCGGTAGAGGCTCGGGAAGAATGCGAGTGACCGGAGAGAAAAGGGGTGACCGGAGAAACCGGCTAGAAGCTTCTCGAATCCGGTCGAGAGAGGAAGCAAGGGTTTCGGCGTGAGGGATGGAGGCCGAATGGGGTGAGGCTAGGTTACGGGAGAAGGAGAAGCGTGAGTTTGGGGCGTGAGATTTAGAAATAATATTTTATTATAAAAAAACATTTATTATTATTATTATTTATTTAAATTCATCAATTTACGCGCAATTCGAGCCGACTCAAAATCCTATCAAAATATATGTCCTTCCCGGCTAAAATCGACGTTCCGGACGCATCGGCACAGTCCGTTTCGTCATCCGAGGCCGTTCGGACAAGTTCGCCGACGGTCACATCAATTTAAATCAAATTTGCGCAACGTGGCAAAAATGAATTTATTTCGACCCGACCGGAGCCACTTATCGAGCAAATTAATGACCGGTCTTCATCTAAGCGAGAACCATAGTCAAACATATTGCTCGTGGCAAAAAGTCAAACGTCGCACACAGTGGGGTCCACTTATGGCTTTCAAATCCTTATAGGAACTCGACAAGAGTTTTAATACGTCGGCTTTTAATCGACTCAACTAGATGTCGAGGATTTAGAGCCGTCCATATGAAACTTCGAGGAGCGAGGAAATGGCTTGAATTTCTAAATATGGTGGGTCCCAGTCTAGTCCTCTAAGAGAGTCTAAAATGGGAAAATCCTAAGGCTAGATCCTAGGATCTAAGGAGGAGGAAATGAAAGACCACAAAAATGAGGTCAACAAATGGACCCCCAATAGGTGTGGTGTGCTGTACAAGCACGCCACGCCTATCAAGGCTGATCGAAATGATCAACCCAATCTCAAATGAATGTTCAAGTAACCATACTTGAACAAATCGAAGGTCGAATCGGGTCCGATAATCGAGTTCGAGTCGAGGTTCCCACTTGGGAAAGCCCAACTCAAAAGGACTCGAGTGTAAAGTGTAGGAGTTTATGCTGGGGATTAGCAAGTGTATTTCCAAATTGTAATTGCGAGTTTGAGCTTTCAAATTTAAATGTCGTTTTGACTTGGATTTGTGGTTGATGTTGTGTTGTGGAATTTGAAAGAGTCGGAATCCCTACACCGACCCTGGAATTTGAATTTGAAGGATTCGGAAGCCTTAACATCCATTATAGGGGGACTTACTCCTATCCTCGAAGATTTAAATTTGAAGAAATCAAAGAAAGATTTGAATTTGAAGGAATCAGAAGCCTTAACATCCGTATAGGGGGCCTCACACTGATCCAAGAGAAAAAAAATTTTGAATTTAAAGGAATCGAAAGCCTTAACATCCATTATAGGGGGACTTATATCGATCCAAGAGAAAATTTGAATTTGAAGAACCACATTAGGAAGGAAAACCTTAACATCCACTTGGGGGGTTTTACATCCAACCTAAGAGGCAAGAAGAAGTTGGAAGTCTTAACATTCATTGAAGGGGGTCTTACTCCACTCCACAAAGATTTGAATTAACCACATTAGGAAGGAAAACCTTAACATCCACTTGGGGGGTTTTACATCCAACCTAAGAGGCAAGAAGGAGTTGGAAGCCTTAACATCCATTGAAGGGGGTCTTACTCCACTCCACGAAGATTTGAATTAACCACATTAGGAAGGAAAACCTTAACATCCACTTGGGGGGTTTTACATCCAACCTAAGAGGCAAGAAGAAGTTGGAAGCCTTAACATCCATTGAAGGGGGTCTTACTCCACTCCACAAAGATTTGAATTAACCACATTAGGAAGGAAAACCTTAACATCCACTTGGGGGGTTTTACATCCAACCTAAAAGGCAAGAAGAAGTTGGAAGCCTCAACATCCATTGAAGGGGGTCTTACTCCACTCCACAAAGATTTAAATTAACCACATTAGGAAGGAAAACCTTAAAATCCACTTGGAGGGTTTTACATCCAACCTAAGAGGCAAGAAGGAGTTGGAAGCCTTAACATCCATTGAAGGGGGTCTTACTCCACTCCACGAAGATTTGAATTAACCACATTAGGAAGAAAAACCTTAACATCCACTTGGGGGGTTTTACATCCAACCTAAGAGGCAAGAAGGAGTTGGAAGCCTTAACATCCATTGAAGGGGGTCTTACTCCACTCCACAAAGATTTGAATTGATGGATTTGTGAGAAATTTATGGAAATCTTATGGAACTTATGGATAGTTGTGTAAAAAATGTCAACGTAAAGAAATCGATCGAGGAGGAATGCCAAGGGACTCATATCCAACTCAAGATTCGATCAAAGAAAATGTTCTTGCGAAAGGAGGTGCAGTTCCATATCAACGGAACCAGCTGACTCTCATTCACATCAGACAGAAGACAAGGAAGAGCGCGGTTCTTATGTAAACAGAGCCAGCTAACCTCCTCCGCGCGAGAAAGAGGACCCAGAGTTCCTATGGGTGGAGACTTCGGGCCGAGAGAAGCGACGCTAGGGATGGGTCAAGGAAACTCAACATATCCAGGTCAGAATTCAAAGTTTGAAATATGATTTTGATTTTGAATTTTTGATCGTTTTGATTTGATGCCGAGAAGGAATAGAACTAAGCCTATCCAAAGAATATGAATGTATGCTGAGAAGGAATAGGACTAAGCCTATCCAAAAAATATGAATGTATGCTGAGAAGGAATAGGACTAAGCCTATTCAAAGATTATCAATATATGCTGAGAAGGAATAGGACTAAGCCTATCCAAAGAATATCAATATATGCTGAGAAGGAATAGGACTAAGCCTATCCAAAGAATATGTATAAACAATATGTATAAAAATGTACAAACAATATGTATAAATCATATGTATGCTTGGATGGGAATCGAATATAGGTATTGACTCCGAGATGAGAACTCGGAATATGTGTACTGGCCTCGTAACGAGAATCGAATATGGTACCGATCTCGAAGATGGGAATCGAATACAAGTATCGACCCCGGGATAAAATGTGATGTATTGTGTAAATTATGTAGGAATGTGGTGATTTGTGTGAAAATGTGTGGGAATTATGTGGAGATGTAATGTTGAATTTTGTAAGAATGGTGAAATTTGTGGGATGTGAATATTTATGAAAATGTGAAGTTTGTGGGAAATTGGTATAATTGTGAAAATTTGTGTGATTTGTGAAAATATAAGAAAATGTGAAAATTTTGTGAAATTTTGTGAAGTGTGAAAATTTATAAAGATGTGGAAATTGTTAAATTTTATGAAAATTTATCATGATTATAGTGTGAAATTCTGTGAGAATGTGTGTGTAGTGATTTGCAACATATTTTTTTAAAAAAAAAAATTGTGAAGAATGTCATGGATTTATTTGATTTTTTTTTTTAATTTTTTAGGATTCGGACCCAGTTTTAGACATACGCAAGGTGCTTCTAAGAACAATATTTTATTTCTAAAATTCGTTCTTTAAAATATCACGATGCATAGTACTTCTTCAAGTAACATCTCTTTATCAAGCAACATCGCTCTTTTTGCCTCGATAATTCAAGAACCGGTAGAATCTATTCCTTATCTTGCGGTATGCAAGAATAGGCTCCCTGAGAATAAAAATCAGATCACCGACTTTAAATATCTTTGGGAGAACCAGTTTATCGTGAGCTTGTATCATTTTTTTTTTTTTGCTAAAGCTTCAATCTCTGTTGTGCCGACATTTTTTTATTTGAGATTTTGTAATCCTTCAAGTTGAAGTTTGGTATTGTCTTCTATTGTGAATTTGTTTGCTATTGCTGCTCTGAAGGGAGGGGGTTGCATTTCCAGTAGAAGAACGGTCTCGGACCCATACAAAAGGTAATAAGGTGTAGACCGAAGTTGGAATTTTGAATGTCGTTCCATAGAGCCAATGAGGCTTCTAATAACTGCTCGTGCTAATTCATCTCTCCATTTTTTTTTCAAATTTTCTTTGAATTCAAACGAGAGTCTTATTAAAAGCCTTGACCAATCTATTTACTCCTGAGAAGTAAATAGTGGAGTATCTCCAATCAATATCGTATCTTCTGATGAAAATATTGATCGTGATGCTTTTGAATGTGGACATGTTCTCCGAAATGATTCTTTTATCGCACACCGAAATTCAAAAGGCAATCGCATCCGATTGGTGAGCAAGACACAATCTCGAATGCACTCCTTCGACGATTCTCTCGCGCTTCATACTTGATTTTGAAGATTGTAAATTTATAGCTCCATGTAGTAGATGTCATTTCTTTTTCACTCGATTTTCGCACAAATTATCCATGTTATCTTCGAAGGATATTCGACGTTCTTTTATCGAAGTTGGAGTAAAGTATTCTGGGCATTGAAAAATATGACTTCGTGTTTGAAATCCATAAATTATTGATAAAACAATCCATTCTTTAATTCTTTCTTTCTGGACTTAAGCAAATTTCGAATTTTGATCATGTAATTAAAATATTTTTCATTTTCCCAAAGATATTTCGGGGTCAATTAATAGCCAACCAAGGAGATCATGATCACTTAACTCTTTCCCGAATAGAATATCCGAAGAATTTTATTAAGATGGTTCTTCAAATTTTATTAATTAAGGAGAATTCGTACACCAATTTTCGATTATATGCTCACCTCAAGCTTTTTTTCAGAGAAACTTCTTTTCACATAATTTACTAGCCTATATAAATTAACTCTCACATAATTTACTAGCCTATATAAATTAACTCTCCATGTTTCCCTCTTTTTTTTTTTAACATATCTGGTAGAGCATATCTTTGATTAAGGATTTTGAATGTCTGAACTCCCTTAATTAATAATTTTGAAATACTTCTTAATATGAATTCTGAGATATTATAGTCCATTCAAAAGTCAGGACCCAATCAATTGGCGGGATATTAAAAGACTCGTGATATCCCGGATCAATTACTCGTATTTTAAGAACAAAATATTATTCTCGAAATTTACTTAGGAACCAAGTCCGAATTCCTTAAAGTGAAGGATTCAATTAGTAAAATATTCATTTCACTCTCCCCTTTAGTCATGATTATTAAAACACCGTAACTTTTATAATGAAGTACTCCTTTCTTGATCGAACATCGAACGTCGAATGAAAATTGTGCATAGAATGAGCAACAAAACATCTCTCATCTCGTATGAAACTTGAACAACAACAAGGTTCCTCTTTTCTTATTTTCATCGTGGTGGGAGAGTTGGGATGAAGTAACAATAGTTCTTGTTGATATCCCTTCTCATCAACGATAGTAACCAAAGTTGAAACCTGCCATCCTTCAACAGAAAGAGGTTTCGTACTATGTCTCGTATACCGTGTCAAGGAGTTCGACTCAAGTTTTCTTTGAAAGCTTTGCCAATATTTCATTCGTCAAAGTCAATCGGAACAACTAGATCAACCGAAATCATATTGATCGAACCTATTTCGTGTTCTTTCAAAAACTCTTTCGGGATCGTTATGTTCCCATTTTTTACGTTCTCCTCAAGGCAATCTTTGAAAGTGAAACAATCTTTTATGGTGTGTCCGATCGACTCCGTGATATGGCGTATCTCGCATGATCTTTTTCATCAACTTCGTATGGTTTCTTTGGTTCGTGGAGCTTGAACTCGGGTTTCTTCATCGATTCTCGGAACATTTGTTCTCATCGCTTCATCCCCGAAAGAATATATTTTGTTCAAACGATTCTTTATGTTCGGGGGTTCCCCCCATCCGTTCGATAAGACCTCCGTTGAAATGATTGTCGACCATTCTGCCGAGGACGTGGGTAGATCTGTCGAGACTTTTCAGCTTGTATCTGCAACGGTCGCTTGCCCTTACCAACCACTGTTACTGTCCCAAATTTCTTTTCTAATATCTTCGATGGTTCTAGCTTCCAAGCTTTCTCAAGAAAACCAAGTTGCTTAGTTTCTTCTTGAAGATTCCCGACCTTGTTAAGCAGCTTCTCGAATGTTTTAATGGTGAATCCTCGAGTAAGAAACTTACCGGACCATGAATGCTCTTTAGAAGTATTTCTAACCGCATGTTGCTCCCGGAGTTGTGGTTCACATTTCATGCTCAAATTTCTCCATCGCGAATATAGTCCATCAATGTTTCGGCTGGCTTCGTCGCTCCACCACGAGATCACCGATGGTGATATGGTGTTTAACTCCAGATGAACCTCTTAACAAAGAGGTCTTCCAATCTCGCAAATGTTTTCACCGAGTCATCGAGTAGTTCGACGTACTGACTCAAAAGCAATTCCCGAAAGATCGCTCACGAATCGGCGACACAACAATGCATCACTACTCCCCGTGTTGCAAGCAACTTGCTCGAAGTGTGCAACATGCCTGTCGGGGTTTCCCGTCCCATCAAATATCTTGAACGACGATGGTATGAAACCCTTAGGGTATCGGACGACATCAAATTCCTCCGGGTAGGGTCTACCCTTTAGAATCAATGCCCCCGCTTTCGATCGAGCTAGGCTTCTCTTACTCGTTGTTCAATCATTTGTTTAATGTTACTCTCCAAGCATCGGACCTCGAACTAGCATCCTTCTTCGTTGTTTGTCGAAGGTGGATTCTTTTCTTTCATTTGTAATGTGAACAATTTCCGGTTGGTTTGCCTCCAAAGTTGTTATTGGTAATGACTCGCGACTTCCCCGAATCGTACCTACGACGATCATTACTTCCTCCGGTTGTTTCTTCAATCGACTTATCTGCTCATCTCGCTGTTGAATGGCCATCTGAAACTCATCCGCGGTGTTCTCCTTAGTGGGTAAAGGAGCGTCGCACGAGGATGGTGTGGCCTCCATCTCGATGACGTTGATTTCTGTAAAACCACCTTCCATGTAATTTGGTAGGCTGTAATCTCCATTTTCGACATATTCGTTCTGGTTTTCAAATAGTTGTGCAATGTCAACTCGGAGCTTCTCATGGCGGAATCAATCGAACTTCCTCTCGAGAACTTTAAGGTCAACCGAAACTTTCCGAGAAACATCATTTATTTCCCGAGCACCGGCGTCGTGTAGGAGTCGGTCGAATCCTTCGAAACCATATTTACGTAACCTTCTTCGTGTTCTTTTAAATATTCCTTCGGGATTATCACATTTCCATTTCTGAGATTATCTTTAAGCCAATCCTTGAAGACAAAGCACCTTTCTATTGTGTGGCCAAGCAACTGGTGGTATGGGAAGTATTGAGAATGATCTTTCATGCTGGCCTCCTCTGGCTTTTTTGGCTTTGGAAGTCTGAATTCTGGTTTGTCGGCATGTTTTTAGGTTGAGTGTTGTATTTTGAAAAAGGGGGTCACCTACAGAAATTGTCGGCGAATTTTAATTTAATTTAAATAGATAATTTGAAAAGTAGTATTTGATTTTGAAAATAATTTTAAATTTGAAAATTTTATGAAATCAAACCGATCTCACATCCCGAATAGTTTATATAAACGAGCACCACATCACAAACCATGTATCTATCCCGATGAATAGGCACATTGTTCGATGATGGGGCTCGATTAAATAAACTAGAAGATTTGTGACATCCGTTTGGTCCGTGAACCAATTTTATAAGCCGACAAGTTCCCCGCTTAATATAAATGAATTAAGCGAGGTTTATATTACTCGGGTTCTTAAAGTTCCCTATAAGGGCAAGCCCCTATAGTTAATTACATATTAAGTGACGGAATCACCTAAGAAAACTCTCGATAATAATCGATAGTTCCGCTCTCAAGAATTTCAAAGTTTAAGTTTTCAAGGGATTGAATTTTGGGATTTCAATAGGGGATGGATCAAATTTCGAACATTATACTTCGAGAATCCGAAGGAAGAAAGGTAGGAGAAATCACGCATTCGAAGCGAACTTCGGTAATTTCCCGACTATCCTATTATTCGGCTTCGAATTTAGGAAAGTCCTAATGTTTATTTAATGTTTTTATCTCGCCAATTTTAATTAGTTAGGACTTATGTTTGTATGATAAAATCATACAAATAACCTCGAAGATGTGAGGGTTTATGTCGTACCAAACGACTACCTCGAGTCCTAAGACCGGTATAGGGCTTAATTTACATGACATGATCATGCAAATGCCTAACGAAGAGTCGAGGATTTATGTCGCACTAGTGCAAACTACCTCGAAGTCCTATGGCTTGGTTATTTAGTTCTAAGGAAAGTTTTGTCGAAGTAGACTCGCATTTTGCCGATGACGATGGCCGTGCCGCCCACCATGCTCCGAGCTCCTTGTTGTTGCAGAGGTTTAGTTTTAGAAATCATAAATCAGGAGATGAGATAAGTGTTCGGGTTTAGAGAAAGTCTTAATTTCCAAGTGTTTTTTTTTTTTATGTTTTAATTAAAACAAATCTTAAAGTCGATTAAACGTAACCGATTAAGATCCCACTGGCTCCGTCATCCCGACACCGTTATTTTCATCGAATTCACTTAGTCCGTATGAATTTGCTAAACTCAACTAAATGAGTTCCGCACTTTCATTTAGACCGCTGGAAATCCCGTTAGCAACACGCGGGTTACATCATCCGAGGTATTCCCGATCATTCAATGAGACGTTTTAATTTAGTTGTAGTTGTAGTTTTGTTGTTCCGTTTGTAATTAAATTTTGAGTTGTCTTATATTTTGGAATGTTGTGGCGGTGAATTTTATCTCAGTAGTGTCTTTTAATTTAGTTATGGGTTTCGGCTTTGGTTTCTGTTCTAAAGGTGTAGGTTTTCATGCAACTCGTTGTTTATCATGCAAGAAAGGTAAAGTGCAACGCGATTAAATAAATTGCAAGAAAGTAAATCGCAATAAAATAAAAGCGTACCTGGAGGGTCTTCCCGTCATCCCAAGCCGCACTTAAAACACAGCTTAGAATATTTAAGCATTTAAAGTAAGTTCCTAGGTAAAGCTAAGGGAAGGGTTATGGTTTTCTACCAAGTTCCTAATCCTATAAGCTAGTCATCTCCTACGACGTCTAAGTTCTTGTGTTTTAGTTCGAGGACGATTTTCTTCATCAAAGAACAACTAAGTCCAATTGTTCTTATAAATATCATATCATATCGAGGAAGTGCTTAAGACGAATCTTAAACATCTTTTCAATATTTCTGTGATTGTTTTAAGTCCAAATGAATTTAATTATACAAATGAATTAATCGTCCGAGAGTTTAAGTTTTGTTGTCTTGCTCGAATGAACTATGACATTCGAATATCCTATGAATGAAGTAACACTTCACTTAACGCTCCTTTTAAGAGTTATGACATCACGAGCTTTTGAGGGCAAATTGATGTTCAAGTGGTTTATGATTTAATTTTAGTTAATGGATTTAAGTTTGGAATAGTTGTTTTTAGATTTATTTTGAATTCTTCATGTCTTAGGTGATGTCATTTAATTCAATTTAATTTAATTTCGATTTGATTTAATTCGATTTAATTTAGTTTAGTTTTAATTTTAATTTAATTTCGATTTAATCCAATTTAGTTTAACTTGATGTGAATTAATTTAATTTAATTTAACTTGGTTTAATTTAATTAATTTAATTTAATTTAATTTGTTTTAATTTAATTTAATTTAATTTGTTTTAATTTAATTTAATTTAATTATATTTATTTTTTTTAAATTTAATTTAATTTAATTTAATTTAATTTAATTTATTTATTCAATTCAATTTAGTTTTATTATTATTATATTTTTTTTATTTAATTTTGATTTAATTTAATTTTTATTTTTAATTTTAATTTTAATTGAAAATTTAAAAAAGAGTTTAATAATTTAACTTTAATTCAATTTAAATGATCGAGTCTTTTAACATTTTTAAACTTAAATTTGAATTACCATTTTAATTAAGAATTAAATATTATTGAGATGATTAATTTAGGGATCTTTAGATTAAAGAATAAATCTCTTCCTAATAATATCCCTATTTTAATAATTCCAATTTTATTATTCTTCCAAATTTAATTAATTATTTTAATTAAAATTCATTTCAATGATTGTTGAATTGTTTAATAGGTTTCTACCCTTTAATTATTTAAATTTCAATCATCCAAATCAGGTTAAGATCAAATATTTTACTCTTTGATTTTATTAAGCCTAAAGTTTTAATTAAGGGTTAAAATTTTAATTACCATTTTGCCCTTCAAGCTTAATAATTTCATAACTCACTAAATTGAGCTCAAATGAATTTGAAATTTTTATGTGGCTTCACTCATATGTCAATAAAGACATTAGAGTAGAAAATGTGATTTTTCTGCATTTAATTTATTTATGTAATTATTTTTGGTGGAAAATAAGGATTTCCAAGGAAAATTCAATAATATGACCAAGGGAAAGTTTCTGTCCTTAAGAAAATTATGGGACATTCCTAATGACCAGAGGACCATTTGGACCAATTTTTGTGATTTTTTGAATTATATTTTATTTATTAGAATTATTCTAAGTTCTGGAGTATTAATTAATTTAAAAATATAATATAAGTTGAAAAATGAATTTTATAATTTTTAAAATTCTCTCTGATATCAAGGATTCCAGAGAACCAAATTTTACAATTTTCTGATTTTTCTTTGATTTATTATAATTATTTTAATGAAAATGCTAGAAAATACATTTTTTTTAATTTTAAAATTACCCTAGGGCGTTAAAATTTAATATCTCATTAAATAGACCTGAGAAAAATATGGGGTTTGTTCCTAAGTGATTAAATTTCAAAATATGACATTTTGGTGAATTTTATTATTTTTGTGATTTTTATTATTTTTTAATTATTAAAATATTAAAATAATACTAAAAAATTAACTTTTTTAGAAAATTGAAATTTTAATTTTCTTAAATTCCTCTGATATCAGAGAGGTTCCAAAACCAATTTGGTGAATTTTTGAAAGGTATTTTGAAAGTTATGAATTTTTTAAAGTTTAAAATGACTTAATGGCTTAATCAACCCATTTAGTAAGGCTAACCAAGTCCAATTGACTTCAAACTTTTATGGTGGGTTCCTCTAATCCTAAAGGTCAGTGGAGAATTGATTTCAAGTCAATTTGATGTATAGTTAGTTCTAATTAATTAGGGGTCTATTTTGGGTGTTTAAGCCAATTAGGGTTATTTTGAGTGAATTAACTCAAGTCCTATTTTTCCAAGGGTTCTCTGGTCTTAAGGAACATCACCAAATTTTCCTAGAATTTATTTCACAACATGCTAATTTTTGGAATTAAAATACTCAAAACAGCCACATGCATTTGAAAAATCAATAACTTTTCATAGAGATGACCTCTGACCTTGGAAAATTCAGGGAATCTTCCCAAGTTCAGAGGCTTGAAAAGCCCTATGGTCTCATGCCATGGTGAATTGTATGAATGCATGGAGAATTAAAATAATGCAGGGAGTAAATAATTAATTAAAAATAAATTACTAGACAAAATTAATTAATTTCTTTTCCACATTATTCTCCTCTCGTTCACCGAGCAAGAGGGTATTTTTATTTTATTTTTGTGATTTTTCTACACAAAGATATGGATTTTTGAAGTTCTGGTATTTAAATAAATCGAAAAATCCCTAATTTTCTACTTATCCACATCGGCGCCGCGTCAACCTCGCCGTCTCCGAACAGCCCACGCGGCGCGCTCCCATTTGACGCCGCCTTCCGAGTCGCCGCCACGCGGCCCGCGGTTCACGTATCGTTCGCCGATCCGACGCCATCCGAGCCGTCCGTCCGCGCGTGTATCGAATGAACGGCATCCGTTCATCGTCCCCGAGCGTCCTAACCCGAGAGCCGTCTACCTTCTAGCCCTAAGATCTCACTCGATTCTCCATGGATTTTTATGTTCTTATGCTCTATGGATTCGTCTCAAGAGACGAACACATCTATACCGCTAATGTTCATCGAAATCGACTCATTTAAAATGGAGAATGTTCGAAGCTCGGGATGAAGAATTGATCCATACCTTGGCTCTGAGAGGTGAAGCTTCGATCAGAGATGCTCGGCACGTTCGTTGGAGCTGCAGGAGGCTAGGGATGAAGCCTGGGGATGTGGCGAATTGCCTATGTGTGATTTCCACTAAGGCCGATTCCAACTTTTGGAGTCTGGAGCAACTGGATGGCCTGGAGAGGGGGCTTTCACTGGAAAACTCCTTCTCTTGGTCCCGTCAGTGTGTAGAGCCAATCAATTTGGGGATTGCCTCACCGTGGTGAAGTGTCCCGTTTTTAGGTGGAATTTCAACTCCGAAATCGAGCTCACGCAGAAGAAATGGCAGGGGAATCGCAGCTGGGGATCAAGTGCACCGGGTGTAGGGGAGAGTCTCGGGATGATTTTGCGCAGTTTCGTATGGTTGGTTCAAGCACCTCCCATGGCCGAGAGGAGGTGGTGTTTAAATCAGAGAGGGCGGAGGGCCTCCTGTGGGGTTTAAGGCCGGGGATCACCGCTTCCGGTGAGGAGAAGAAGAGCTATGCTCGTCCATTCGGGTCGAGACAAGTCGCGCAAGGAGAATTGAATTTTTGGCTCCTCCCAAGGTCTCGGCCATGGTGTTTTCCGGCGGCCTCGGTGGCCGGCCGGCCGTGCACCGGTCACCATCTTGTTCGTGTGGGTCGTGGCCGGGGTTTAGTGCGATCAATCGGCCATGGACATGTGTAAAGGAGTTCGATTTAAATGGAATGGGAGAAGGCTCACTTTGGCTTGGTTTGGGTCAACCCACCATTTTGGGCTTGGTGCACCCTTCCAAGCTCTGATTTTGAGCCGAGGGAATCATTTAGGTCGACTTAGAAGGAGTGGTGAAGTCTCCATCCATGATGAGGCGGCTAAACATGGTTTAGTGCGTGACATGATTAAGGTAAAAAGGGTTAAAGGAGGTTTAAGAAAGAACTCCCTCTTCTTGCCATAAATGGACTAATGACAAGTCAAAGCCCTCATGGCTTTATGTGGCATGAGAATGGCTTGTTCATGGCTCCATTTGGTCTTGGGAAAAGGTCGACTTGTTTCATGAAAAAGGGTTTTAGAAATATTTGGCATTTAGGGGGTAATTTGACATGTGGCTTGATTTGGAATGGTTTAATTGATGATTTTGAAACTTAAGGGTGATTTTGATTAAATGGATGATGAGGAGAAGTGTCATGTGGGCTTTAGGATGATTTGGGCTTTTGAATTTTGAAGGAAATGGGCTTTTAGGAAGGTTTTAGTGGAAGTGGGCTTTTAAGTTTAAGAATGTGTTCATGAATGAGAATTTTTGTAAAATGTTGGGCCAAATAATTGTTTGTTTTGGTTTAGGGATGTTTCATGAGTAATTTGAAATAGATTTAAGGTGGTTTGGGTTTGAATTGGGTTGAATTTAGGTTTATTTGGTAAATGGGCCAATGTAGGTCAAATTGGTCTGACTTGGGCCAATGTTGGGCTAGGGTTGAAATTGATGTAAAATAAATGTTGTGAAATGTTTATGGGAGTGTTTCAAAGAGGTTTTGGCTTTGGTTGGGTTTTGATTTTGGGGTTTGGGTCTATTTGGGCTAGGTTTGAGGTTTAGGTCAAAATTGGGCCTTTTGATTTTGGGGTTAAATTCGAGTGGGGTTTGGGTCAAAATTTTGGGCAAATCATGTTAGTGTTTTGTTTATGGGGATGTTAAGGAAGGTTTAGAAAAGATTTGGGGTTAATTGGAGTTGAATTGGGTGAGTTTGGGCTAAGTTTGGGTCATGGGTCCAATCGGGCTTTAAGGCCCAAAGTGAAATCGGATCCCAATGTCAATCCAATTGGGCTTTTATTTGGTCTAGGTTGGTGTTGGGGATGTTGAATTGAAGTTTAGAATTGAATTGGACCAGAATTTGGGTCAATTGGGTAGGTTTGGTTTGACATTGAGTTCACTTTGGGTTAAAATGGGTCAAATTGGGGGTTTTGATAAAAGTGGGGTAAATTGACAAAATTGGCCCATGGTGTAGTTGAACAAAATGAAATTGGGAATATTTGGGATTTTCTGGAATTTTCGGGGAATTTTCTGAATTTTTGGATTTTTTGGCTAAGAGGGGTATTTTGGGTATTTGGAGGGTATTGGGAGGTATTTTTGGAATTTTTGGTATTTTTGGCTATGGATGATCAATTTGAGTAATGTGGGAATATTTGGGATTGGTTTTGAAGAATTTTGGGTGATTTGGAGGATTTTGAAAATTTTGGGTAATTTCAGCGGTTTTGCAAAGGCAAATGTGTAGGGTCCTGTGGGTCAAAAATCGAAAATTTGGAAAATTGAAGATTGGGTGAATATAAGTGAAATAAAATCATTTTGGTTGAGCCATGAAGCCATATCAAGCCCACATGAGCCATGAAGCGGACTCATTCGAGGCATCCGCTATGTTGTTCCTAACCCTCTTAGCCAAGCGGCTCGTGGGTTAAGGACCATCCATGTGAATCACCTTCATGAGTCGGAGATCAAGTTGGGTATGGGTGTGGTTTTAGGAGGTGTGTGTGAAAATGTAGTGTATAGGTGTAGTATGTGTGTAAGTCAACCCTTCACTGCACTGTGCCACCTGTAAGCGCTCATAAGGCCAAAGAGTCCTATAGAACTCATCCTTTAAACTTCCACATTCGATCTCAACCCTCTAGGTGGTTAGGGGTCTACAATCAAGTTTGTGGAGTTTGCAGGAGTTAAGAAGTGATTTGAAATTCTAGATGGTGGATCCCAATTCTAGTCCTCTAAGATAGTTAAAGGAAAAGCCTAAGGCTAGATCCTAAGTACTAAAGAGAAGAAGAGAAGACCTCATCAAAAATGAGGTCAACAAATGGACCCCCAATAGGTGTGGTGTGCTAACCAAGCACACCGCGCGTATTGGCGTTGACCGAAAAGATCAATAAAACCAACACAGCATGTCCAAGTGACATACTTGGACGAAGTAAGATTTCCGCCTGGGGAGTGTCAAGTATATCTTAAAGACCGGAGATTCCCGAACTCTCACTCGGGGAAGGAAAAGGAGGTGAGTCCCAAATCACATGATCCGGGGAAATTTCGATTTAAATTTTTTTCGACTTTAAGTTTTCGATGTGTAAGTTCGGATTTTAACTCGAGTTTCAATTTAGATCGAAGTTTTGTTAAGATTAAATTTCAAGGGATTCGATTTGAAATGAGAATTGAAATTTTGTGGTTTTAGATGTAACATCCTCAACCTCAAAGGAAAATCGAATTGATTGGATCGAATCATTACAATGAGGAGAGATCTCGTAGCAATGCGGTATCGGATGTAAAATCCTTAACCTCAAGGGCTCGATTTCGGTGTGCTTCATCGTAATCAGAAGAAAATCTAAAGCAATGCGGTATTGGATGTAAAATCCTCAACCTCGAGAATTTGATTTTTTGATGTATTTCAAAGGCAATAGGAAAGAATCCTAAAGCAAGGTAGCCTCGGATGTAAAATCCTCAACCCCAAAAAGTTCGATTTTTTTTCGATGTATTTCAAAGGCAACAGGGAAAGAATCCTAAAGCAAGGCAAGATATCGGATGTAAAATCCTCAACTTCAAGAATTTGATTTTGATGTATTTCAAAGGCAATAGGAAAGAATCCTAAAGCAACAGGTAGCTCTCGGATGTAAAATCCTCAACTTCAAGAATTTGATTTTGATGTATTTCAAAGGCAATAGGGAAAGAATCCTAAATCAAGTGCAAGATCTGATGTAAAATCCTCAACTTCAAGAATTTGATTTCGATGTATTTCAAAGGCAATAGGGAAAGAATCCTAAAGCAAAGGCAAGATCGTATGTAAAATCCTCAACCTCAAGAATTTGATTTCGATGTATTTCAAAGGCAATAGGAAAGAATCCTAAAGCAATAGGCAAGATCGGATGTAAAATCCTCAACCTCAAGAATTTTATTTTGATGCATTTCAAGACAATAGGAAAGAATCCTAAAGCAAATGCAAAGATCGGATGTAAAATCCTCAACTTCAAGAATTTGATTTTGATGTATTTCAAAGGTCACAGGGAAAGAATCCTAAAGCAAAGGCAAGATCTGATGTAAAATCCTCAACCTCAAGAATTTGTTTTTGATGTATTTCAGTGCAATAGGGAAAGAATCCTAAAGCAGTGCGGTATCGGATGTAAAATCCTCAACCTCAAGAATTTGATTTTGATTGGTAACTGATTTTGCAACGATTTGTAGTGTTGATTTAAAGAGTGGAATTTTAGTGTTTCGGGAATTTCATGAAAGTTGTAAAAGACTTTCATGGAAGGAAATAGATTAGAGGGAATATGTAAATGTTACGTATCCCATTCGAAGAGTTGATCGAAAGTCACGGCTTGGATTGGATATGGTTCTTCGCCATCGCATTCGATCCGTGTCAATGGAATCAACCGCTTCCATCCCGTACAAGGAGAGAGTAGAACGGATCGGATTTCGCATTTGGAAGGGTAAGTTTGAATTCGATCGAGGCTCGATGCGAGATCCGGAAAGATCGAATTCGAAATTCGATCGAGGTTTGATGTGAGATTTGGAAAGATCGAATTTGAAATTTGATTGAGATTTTGTGGTCATTTTGTTTGTCTTTTAACGATTCAAATTTTATTTTATCGTGAATTTGGAGTTTATCATTTTTTAGATTTTTAAGGAAAGTTTTCTTTTATTCTTTTTGTTTCTTTTTTGTTCTTTGTTCGAAGTTTATTTAACTTTTAATGGCGTTTCCTCACCAATTCGCACAAAAGAGGTGAAGGCCAAAATTGTGACATGGTCACTTTTATTCCAATCATGCCGAAGATACATCGTACAACTCGATCCGGAATACATCTCATACAATCCATATAGACTCAAAACGTACTATGTATGATCTTTGCCGATCCATCCAAAAGGGTATCCGTCAAAAATCCATGTCCGAATAAGTGAGGTACATGGTCAATAACATCACCTTCCAAGCCATCCTCGGCAAGGATGCCGTATGGATGTACGTTGGAGGTGTGATATTTTCCATGTAACTCACAACTCGTAAGGCCGGAGGCTCTCTAACTCCGGGCTCGGTCGGAAGTGGTAAGGTGCTTTCCGTCGTCCATCCTTCGAAAGTAACCGAGATCCGCTTCACCGGTACTCCCGGTATGCAATGCTTAGCGACATCCGCTCCGTTGCCCTTCGCATCATGACTGAACCTACCGTAATGGTATCTTTACCGGCCCTCGGAACTCACCCGGGCATCCGAACATGATATTACACTCGTTCGTAAAAGAAACCGTGCGTAAAGGTCCGACAAAGTCGTGGTGATCTATGTGCGGGGTATACAGATCACCCTTCTTGTAAATGTTGATGATGCAACTCGTTGGGTATGCAATCCGCTGGCAATACCCCCCATGTTATCATTCTTTTTACCATCCTTTTAATGACTAATGGCATCGGATCCACCCGGCCATGACGCGAGTATCCCCGGTGGGTTTCCCTTCCCGTCTTCTCGCGAGGTTATAGCAAGATCCACATCGTATTGTAATTCTCCCCTTCCCCGGCATCCATCTCCGGGATTCCGAGTAAGTGTTTTCTCTTAAGCGACCCGCTCGCCCATCTTTTTCAAATCCCGGATGCGATCCACGATTTGTTGTTGTTCATATTCTGAGAACACGTCTGTATGTAGCTCGAGGCCTTCAAGTATATTGATCCTCCTGCCTCTGATTCTCTCGAAGTATTCAAAAGTTTTCTTTTGGACATTCTGTATTCTTTCTAACTCGTATTCTGGAATAATTTGCAAATGACGAGGCCTGGTGACGTACTGTGGGATATATGGCTCAATCCCTTCACGTTCTCCCGCATACCTCGGCTCCTCGGGGATGATGTCCGTCGGGACATCCTCCGGGTCGCTTCGCAACAAGGTCATGCATTACGGTGGCTTCATCCGGTGGCGTAATAGCCTTCTTCTTCTTCGTTCCTCTCGAGATTTCTCCGGTCTCTTCCGTCGTCCCGGAGCCGGTCTCCTTTCTTCGTGTTCCCGGCGAACCGGCATCCTCGAAGTATATGCACCGGCAGAAGCAACTTCCTCGTCGCGCCGGTCCGTCGCTAATTTAGTTAGCATCTTGCGGATACGGTGATTTTTGTTTCTCCGTTGAGTCGCCGCGAGAGTAGCTCTTCGTACTTCCCGAGTTTCGCGGGCGCGGCGCCGACAAGCTCGCCCTCCGCCGTAGCGACTACGCATTCGATTCTCTTGTCTTCTTCAGTGTCTCGTTTTTCTTTTCTCGTCGTCGGATTGGTGGCTTGGGCCACCCACTTTCATTATCGTCTGATCGGGCAATTCCTCTCGTCAATCGGGACCCGACCACTTTCCTCGTATCGCAGAGCTCCGCCGGTGCGAAGTCCGAGTCAATCTCTATTATCGCTCCATCTTTCACCCTCTTTTCATCGAGTGCAAGGCTTAAGCCATTTCTAAAGTTCAGGACCAACCGCCCGCTCGACATTTCCCCGCGAAAAGACAAGGAAAAGGATCGTGGGCCGTACTAAGAACAAGAACATTAAGAAAGTGTTTATTAAAGACAAAAATTTTTATTTTTATGTTCAACAAGAATGAAGTGGGAAAAGATCAGGAAAGAGCTTTTGATTTGGAAGAGAGAAAACAAAGAAAACTTTATTATCATGATTTTATTTATTTTAGCACATTTTTTGTTATTTTTGGGTTCGGACTCAGTCATAAGTAATTACTTCACCCGTGCTTCTAGGGATGGAAAATTCATTCCTTCGAAACATCGTGTAGCGTAATACTTTTTCAAGTATCGTCCATCGATCGGAAGCATATGTTGTTCTCCTTGCAGCTCACTAGCCGGTAGGAGCCTCCCGAGTAACCGCCTCAACCACAAACGGTCCCTCCCAAGTGGGTTCCAATTTTCCTCCTATCTTGCGTGTGCAAGGATAGGTCTTTCGAGAACGAGAACTAAGTCACCAACTTTAAAAGTTCTCGGGCGGACCAATCGTCATGGGCTTCGAACCATCTTAGCTTGGTATAGTTCTAAATTCCGTCGCACTGCAAGTCTTTTCCTTCCAGTGCTTTCCAATTCTTCTAGTCGTAATTTGGCATTCTCTTCCGTCGTGAGTTTGTTCGCAACCGCAATCCCGAGTGAAGGAAGCCGGACTTCTAAGGGTAACACTCGCCTCGGACCCATACACCGGAGCGTAAGGTGTAGCTTCGAGTAGGAGTTCGAAGGTTGTCCGGTAGGCCCATAAGGCTTCTAACAACTTCTCGTGCCAATTTCTCTTATTATCGTCCAAGGTTTTCTTTAAAATTTGAACGAGAGTTTTATTAAAAGCCTCGCAAGGCCGTTTGCTCTCGGGTAGTAAATTGTTGAATATCGCCGACCGATTCCATGTCTCCCGACAAAATTGTTGATTTGCGTGCTTCGAATGCCGACCCATTATCCGAGATGATCCCGCGCGGCACCCCGAAACGGTAAACAACTCGGTTCTTAAAAACCAGTAAGCACGTGGTGTGCTTTCACTTCTCCGAGTGGAACCGCCTCCGCCCACTTGGAAAAGTAATCCGTAGCCACAAGAATGAAGCGATGTCCTTTCGAAGACGGTGGTTCTATCGGACCCACTATATCCGTGCCCCAACATTCAAATGGCCACGACGCAATTGTCTGGATGTAGCACGTTTGGAGGTCGGTGTAGAACCACTCCGTGCACTCGCACTCGGTGACAGCCTCTCGGCGATTTTCATGCAGTCGGTCATCATCGAGGGCCGTAGTACCCTTTTCTTTTAATTTTCATTTTCATCTTTGGACCCGACCGGTGAGCGCCACGGAGTCCCGAATGTACCTCTTTAACAATTTCACGGGCCTCGGACCCGCTTAGGCATCTTAGCCACATTCGATCAAAAGACCTTCCGTATAATGTGTTGTTTATTAATGCATAGTGACGAAGTTCTTTTCGATCCGATGAGCTAACGACCCATCATCCGGTAGTTTTCCTGTTTGCGGGTAATCTATTAGTAGTTGTCGCCAATCTTCCGTGCTTTCCGTCACTCCCGCATTCGATCCTTTTTCTTTTCCGATTCGTGTATCGTGTCTATGTCGAGCCGTGATAGGACCCGACGTCCGTGAACCGACACTTCCATCGATTCATCTTGCAAACATGCAAATTCTTTTGCGAGATCGGCTAGCGCATCCGCTAAAGCGTTTTCCTTTCGGGAATTTTGTAGATTGTCACATTCGGAATCGTTCCAACAACTGTATGGCATACCTGGAAGTATTGCTCGAGTCTTGGTTTTAAAATTCGTATTGTCCGGCGATCCGTTGAATGATTAATTGCGAATCCCCGTAGATGTTGATGTCCGTTATACCCATTCGAATAGTTAATTCCAGATCTCCGTTATGAGGGCTTCGTATTCCGCTTCGTTATTTGTACACGGCTCCGTCAAGTGGTAGGAGTATCTTAACATCCCCCGCTCCGTGTTATAAAGATTAATCCGATCCCCGCCTTACCGGCACTATCACTTGCGATTCTTCGTCTTTATGTGCTCGAAGATGCTCCGTCGAAATATAATTCCCAACGTCGATCATCATGGTCTTCTAGGTTCATTATTTGTTCATCCGGCAAGTCGTCATTGAGAGGCGATTCTGCCAGGCAAAGGGTGTGCCGCAAGGAAGTCTGCAGGACTTGTCCCTTTACGGCACGAAGAGGCACGAAAGTTATATCAAATTGCAATAATATCATCGACCATCCGGCAAGTCCGCCTGAAAGCGTCGGGCGGGTCATCAAGTATCGCAATGGATTAAATTTCGAAATCAAGTTGACCTTATGAGAAAGCATGTAATGCCCGAGCTTTTGAGCGGCGAAGATCGTGGCCAAACAATGCTTTTCAATTGCGGGATACCTTATTTCCGTCGGCAGAGAACGACGGCTTAGGTAATAAAGAGCATTTTCTTTACCCTCATCATCGACTCTGGCTAACAGTGGTCCGAGAGAGTCGTCTAAAGCCGCGGTATAAAGTATTAGCGGTCTACCCGAGACCGGGGCTGCTAAGACAGGAGGTGTCATTAAATATTGTTTAATGTCCTCGAAGGCCCTCTCGACATTTCTCTTCCCAAATAAATTTGGCGTCCTTTTAACTAGTGCCGAGAAAGGCCGACTCCTACCCGACAAGTTCGAGATAAAGCGTCGAAGATATGCCACCTTCCTCGAAAAGATCGTAGTTGTTTTAAGGTTCCGGGAGGTGGCATTTCTAAGATAGCTTTAATCTTTTCCGGTCGATTTCAATTCCACGATGTCGGACAACGAATCCTAAGAATTTCCGGAGGTGACGCCGAATGCGCATTTTAAGGGATTCATCTTAAGGTTAAATTGCCTTAATCGTTCGAAAACAATTCTCAAATCATACAGGTGGTTTCCTTTACTTTGCTTTTGATGACCACATCGTCCACGTAGCATTCGACTTGATTGTGGATGAGATCATCAAAAATTCTTGTCATCGCTCTCTCGGTAGGTCGCTCCTGCGTTCTTCGGTCCGAATGGCATCACCGTAGAAGCAATATACTCCGATCGGCGTTCGAATGCTCGTATGTTTTTCATCTTCTCGGAGCCATTTTTATCCGGTTGTATCCTCGAAGATCCATCCATGAACGAGAATATTTCATGTGTCGAAGCAATGTCGATCATTAATTCCGGGATCGGTAGAGGGAATTCATCTTTTGGACATGCCTTGTTTAAATCTCCGAAATCCACACAAATTCCGATCCGACCATTCTTCTTCCCGACTAGTACCACATCGGCTAACCAAGTCGGGTATTGTTCTTCAAGGACAAATTTAGCGTCTATTAGCTTTTTAACTTCAACTATGACTTGTTGTTCGATTTCTAGACGCATTCTTCTCGGACCTCGTCTGACCGGAACGTAGCGGATCCACCCCTAGCTTATGGATCGCGACCTCCGGAGCTAAACCCGGCATCTCATCGTAGCTCCAAGCAAAACAGTCTTAAAATTCCATTAATAACTTAATTATTTCTTCGGAGTCTTCTTTATCGAGTAAAGAGCTAACAAAGGTAGGTCTAGGTTCTTCGCTAGTACCTAAGTTAACTTCCGTTAACTCATCTATCGAGATTCGATCTCTTCTTCGAATTCCGGTGGAGCATCTCCAATTTGTAAATCTTCGAGTTCTTCTCGTAGTTTCCATGCAGCTTTCATTAGACTCGCAAGTGACAACCATGCAAAATTCAGCATCGTCAACCGATCCTACCGTGCCGAACCCGAGACCATATTTTGCATCAGGTGACGACCGGAGTTATTCCATATTTTTTCGAAATGTTGTGATCGACCTTTTGTCCATTGTCGAGGTAAGAAACCACGCCGAAGTAAATTTTGAACACAGGAGAGTACCACTCAAAAGGCAATTCCATTAATTCGATGAAGTAGCATCTTCAAATCGTACATCATTTTCGCTTTGGAGGAAGGAGCACCACGGTAGAATTTGATGGGCTTTACACCACCGCTACGTACCTCTTTGACCTCCATACCCTCGATCTTATTAGAATGGATCGGGGTCGTGGTCATAAGTATGTACATAGTGGTTAATCTTCTCGTACATCGATTTATATTCTTCGTTTCTTTCATCTTCGAGAGGGATTCCGAATTGCGGCTTCTTCCGACTTATTGTCGCCGCTTCTTGTTTGATTTCTTTTTCTTCTTCGTAACTATCTTCCCAATCAACATTGATGGTCGGTTTCCTCTCGTCCAATCGTCCTAACGTCTCCGCCACGACCTCGTCCCCGGCCTCGTCCTCGGATGCGAGTTGTGGAGAAACCTTCACCATCTCGCCGTAAGGGAGTGGTGAGTGACTGTTGGACTAGCACTTCAGGTTCTTCGTCGTCCCAAATTTCTTTCGCTTCATTTGTTATGGTATTTCTGGAGAAGATTGTTTTCTTCGGAGGTGCATAATAAGCTGCATCTTCATGGATTCCGATTTCATGTACGGAGAACGGTTGCAAGTCACCTTTGATGCACTGTTCCCCTCCATCGTAGTATTTGATGCATTGATGTAGAGATGATGGTACCATCCGGTTTTCATGTATCCATGGTCGGCCCAAGAGAGCGTTGAACGATGTTTCTGAATCAATTATGTGAAATTTCGCGGTTATCTTTGCTAAGTCACCGGTCTTCATTAGCAGTGTTATTGATCCGAGGGCTCTTTCTCCTTTCTGGTTGAATCCTCTTAATAACATTTTGTCCGCTTCGAGCTCGCGGGCATCAATTTCCAAGTATGCTAGCGTTCGAAGATTCATTATGTTGATCGATGCTCCCGGATCCACCAATACTCCGGAGAGTGTAAACTTCCCAATCAGTAATCGAAATGTACAACGGTCGGTTGTGGTCTCGCCGTCCCAAGTAGTAGTTCGTTGTCCGTGAAGGTAACACCTCGTCGTTCCTTTAACGAGCAAACCTCATCTAAGGACTCTCCGCCATTCGAGCTAAGAAAATTTCGGATCGAGTAAGGCCTCGATCGAGCTTCTCTCATCTCCTTCGATAAGACGAGAGCGTCGTAGATGCTCGCCTGGTCGGTAGTTTCCTAAGATAGGCTAGCACATCGTAGTCCACTTTGTTTTCATGTGCCTCGTTTTCTTCTCGAATGGTTATTTCTTCCGTCGGGTTGGTTCTTCCCGAACAACCACCGCTTTCCTTTGTCTTTTCGGACCTATTCTCGGAGGTAGAACTCTTCCACTTCTTAAGTTGACTTCGTGATTTCTTCTAAGTTTAGCATCGAGTTTGCTCGGTGTCTCCTTCCGAATCGGAATGACGGATTCTTCAGATTAGCTTCGAGTCCGAAGGCTCTAACTCTATTGTGATCGGAGCTCCTCGAAACTCGCAAATAGATTCGTTGCTTGTTGAACTCTCGTAGCCTTCCCGGTGGATGTCTTCTTCATCATTGTGATCGTCGAGATCGTGTATGATTTGAGAATTGTTATTTATATCGGAATCGACGTCCGGATTAGGTCGATTGTCGCTAGTTACGTAATCGTTAGAAACGATCAAAACGTAGCCAACGCCATAACCCTCATCATTATAAGATCCCACCGGAGTGAGAAAATAATCATACGAGTCGGAGGCTCGAGGATTTCTCCCCGAATCGGAAACAACTATCCTAGGATAAGCAGCCCCTAGTCTAGCCTTAGGTGCCTCTGCCTTCTCTTCATCGTCAATTTTCTTCTTTTCTTCGATCATTTCTTGTCGAGGCGGTTCTTCTATCGCAAGTGATAGCGCCGACTTGACTGCTTTCGAATTTTGAATCGAAGCTCGCACCGAAGCGGCTTGGATGCGATCTAAAATCTTCTTTGAAGACTTTGTCCAAGCGGTAGTCCATCCATCATCAGTCGCATAGGATCTATCGGAACAATGAAATCCGTCGAGATAACATCGACGGAACCTCCTTTCGGGGTTCCTTCATGTATTCTTTCGGGATCGTTATATTCCCTTTCCGAAGATCGTCGTCGAGCCAACTTTTCGAAGGTAATACAATCTTCTATCTTGTGCCCAAGCATCCGTGGTAAGGGCAAAAGTCGGGATCACCTCTCTTGTCGACTTCTTCTGGTCTTTTAGGCTCCGGCAATTGGAAATCTGGAGTCTTCATCGGATCATGGAACATTTTCGACATCGCCTCATTTTTGAACGGATACTCCTCGCTCGTAAGCTCCCTTAGCGTACGTTGTGGACGAGGCGGTTGTTCATACCGTCGAGATGACCGATAACCGGGTCGGGGTTGCCGGTAATTCCGTCGAGGTTGCTGCAGTCGTTCGACGATATTTAGTATCGGCTGCTTGCCTTTATCGATCGCCGCGACGATCCCGGCTTCTTTTCAAAAGTTTTCACGGCTTCGTTTGTCCGTTTTATCGGTGAAACTCAATTGCTTCGCCTCCTCTTGCAAGCTTCCGGCCTTGCTTAACAACTTTTCGAAAGTCTTAATAGTAAATCCTCGAGGAGAAGTGCTATCGGGCCATGGATGCTTTTTAGTAAAATGCCGATCGCATGCCGTTCTTAGTAATCGCGGCTCACACTTCATACTTAGGTTCCTCCATCGAAGTATGTAGTCCACCAAAGTTTCGTTCGGCTTCTCGCTTCTCTACCACTAAATCACCTATAGTGATGTGGTGCCGAGCTCCGCAAATCGCTCGATGAAGAGGTTCTCTAATTCGAAAATGTCTTCACCGAGCCGTTTGGTAATTCCGCATACCAATCAAAGGCGATCCCCGATAAGCCGCCGACAAATTGTCGAAGAGTAAAGCATCACTTCCGCCGCATTGCAACAATCGGCACGAAAATGTGCAACATGCCGCCGAGGGTGTCCGGTTCCATCAAAGGTTTTGAACAGAGGTGGTACAAAGCCTTTCGGATATCGAACGCCGTCGAATTCTTCCGGTAAGGTCTACCCGTCCGAATGGATGTTCCGCTCTTCGATTGTGCCAAGGCTTCTGCACTCCGCCGTTCCACCAAGCTCTTGATATCCTTCTCCGAATCATGCTTTCGTGTTGCATCCTTCTTTAATCGATCATCCCCGTCGACGGATGTAATCTCCTTTCCTCCGTCTACAATGTGAATAACTTCCGGGGTGTTTCTCTTCGGGGTCGAACCCGACTCCGGAGAGCGGCTAGGGCTAAAGCCATCTCTTCCATCCTTTTTGCCATTCGGGGCAATCGTATCATCTTTCTCTCGAAGCCGCCTTCTCATTACTTCCGGCTCCTCTCTTCGCTGGCCGCAGGGGCACCTCGTGAAGCCGACGAAGCTCGTGTTTCTACCATGTTAATTTCTCGCATACTCATCATCCATGAACTCGACGAGTCAACTTCATCTCCGAACTTCTCTTCTCTTTCCTCGCTAATCGTTGAATATCGGCTCTTAGCTTTTCCATAGCATCTTCTAGTGGTCTTTTCTCGTACATCCTTACGCTTGTCATGCGATAACCGTCGGGTTTCCTTCTCATGAGTCCCCTTTATCGCGGTAGCACTCTCTTCGGACTCAAGTCTCCCGACGAGACTTTCCTTTTCCGGGTCGTTGTTTCGGCCTTAATCGTCCGTAGCGGACGCCATACCATCCTTCTAGCGGTAGGAGGCCCAGGACCGGATGGTCCGTCACCGAATGCCGGAAGGTGGTATCCTCCCCGATCCGTAAACCCGAAACAACAACAGTGCGACTAGCCTTCATCTTCTTATTAGGCTCTTCTGCAGCCGATAGCAGATTCTACTCGCGGCCCAAGACGGGATTTGGCCGCACCCGCCCTATCCTTCTTAAAATTTCCGATACAGGCATCTTTCTTTCTTTGCTAACTTCTCAATCACGACTCGTAGTCGTGCAAGTGGTGCAACCCTAGCCCTTTTCTTTCCGTTGTCACTATAAGTATGCGGGTCGAGGTAACGTAGAAGCAATCCCGCGGACATTTTCCTCGTCGACCGCGGCGGAAAGGGATGGAATCTACTCCCTTCCAAAAGGGGTGTATACTCGTACAATGGTATGTATTCAGTAGTGGTGTGTACTCGGAATTTCTTCTAGGAAAGCGACTTCAGCAGCCTCCGGCCTTTCCGGCAATCTTCCCGCCTCGTTTCTCCTCCGAGTCCGTGTTAGGGGTGGAACCCTCGAGCCGGACCCAATTTCAAAAACGAAGGTCTTGCACGGAAATCCGTACCCTCCACGCGTAACATGCTCGTTACAAATTCGGACTTCCTTCCCCTTCGGCTCAGCGGAGCCGGGTAGGTGCGAGACGACTAGACCAAGTGGGGGTAGAGATAACGGTCCTTCTATGGACAACGGTACTCCTCTCACTGGAACCCTTCGCAGAGGGGAAATTCTCGAGTCGATTTAAGGTCGAACTCAATCATGGGTTTCTCGCTTCGACACTTCGTCCATCGCTGCAAAAAGGGTAACGTCGCCGATCTCGACATTTGTATTCTCGAATCCTCGTCCAAACCGGATGATCCCATCGTCGGGCAGCCTCATCCTTGTAAACAGTCGAAGTCCAATCCATCGGTGAAGGAGAAAATCGCTTTGGGGCTTCCATTTCCGCAAGGTAGATTCCGATTGTCGATCCCAAGTTATGCTTCTTCTCATCAGACGAAAAGAAAGGAATCGAAAAGAGTCCGAACACATTCTTGTTCATGTATATTTATTAAAAGAGTCATTCATTAAAGGGTTTGTTTATTTAGAACTGAATGTTCAAAGGTGTAGAGAAGGTAATGAATCCGATTCGTAATTAGAAAGGAAAAGAAAGTCTTATGCAAGACTTCTCGACTCGAAGGATCACTCCTAAACTAACACCTATCGGGGTCCACCCCACCTCATAAATGAGGTAAAAGGATCTCGAACCTCTCTCGTTTAGGGGTGTCTAAACAAAGGGCTCCTAAATCCGAGAGAATGTCGGCCATACTAGTTCAAGGTAGAAATGAACATAATATTCCAACGGAAAGAAGGGTAGTTTGATCCATTAGGGACATGGATACACTACCGATTTTTGAGAGCAGAACTATTTGATTAAAATGGAGAGAGGAACTATTCCCCAGCGGAGTCGCCAGAAATTGTCGGCATGTTTTTAGGTTGAGTGTTGTATTTTGAAAAAGGGGGTCACCTACAGAAATTGTCGGCGAATTTTAATTTAATTTAAATAGATAATTTGAAAAGTAGTATTTGATTTTGAAAATAATTTTAAATTTGGAAATTTTATGAAATCAAACTGATCTCACATCCCGAATAGTTTATATAAACGAGCACCACATCACAAACCATGTATCTATCCCGATGAATAGGCACATTGTTTGATGATGGGACTCGATTAAATAAACTAGAAGATTTGTGACATCCGTTTGGTCTGCGAACCAATTTTATAAGCCGACAAGTTCCCCTGCTTAATATAAATGAATTAAGCAGGGTTTATATTACCTGGGTTCTTAAAGTTCCCTATAAGGGCAAGCCCCTATAGTTAATTACATCTTAAGTGACGGGAATCACCTAAGAAAACTCTCGATAATAATCAGTAGTTCTGCTCTCAAGAATTTCAAAGTTTAAGTTTTCAAGGGATTGAATTTTGGGATTTCAATAGGGGATGGATCAAATTTTAACATTATATTTTGAGAATCCGAAGGAAGAAAGGTAGGAGAAATCACAGATTCGAAGCGAACTTCGGTAATTTCCCGACTATCCTATTATTTAGCTTGAATTTAGGAAAGTCCTAATGTTTATTTAATGTTTTGATCTTCGCCAATTTTAATTAGTTAGGACTTATGTTTGTATGATAAAATCATACAAATAGACTTCGAAGATGCGAGGGTTTATGTCGTACCAAACGACTACCTCTGAGTCCTAAGACCTGTTAGGGCTTAATTTACATGACATGATCATGCAAATGCCTAACGAAGAGTCGAGGATTTATGTTGCACTGAGCAAACTACCTCGAAGTCCTATGGCTTGGTTATTTAGTTCTAAGTTTTGCCGAAGTAGACTCGCATTTTCGCCGATGACGATGGCCGTGCTGCCCACCATGCTCCGAGCTCCTTGTTGTTGCAGAGGTTTAGTTTTAGAAATCATAAATCAGGAGATGAGAGAAGTGTTCTGGTTTAGAGAAAGTCTTAATTTCCAAGTGTTTTTTTTTATGTTTTAATTAAAACAAATCTTAAAGTTGATTAAACAGAACCGATTAAGATCCCACGGTTCCGTCATCCCGGCACCGTTATTCATCGAATTCACTTAGTCCGTATGAATTTGCTAAACTCAACTAAATGAGTTCCGCACTTTCATTTAGCACCGTGGGAAATCCCGTTAAGCAACACGTGGGTTACATCATCCGAGGTATTCCCGATCATTCAATGAGACGTTTTAATTTAGTTGTAGTTGTAGTTTTGTTGTTCTGTTTGTAATTAAATTTTGAGTTGTCTTATATTTTGGAATGTTGTGGCGGTGAATTTTATCTTGTAGTGTCTTTTAATTTAGTTATGGGTTTCAGTTTTGGTTTCTGTCCTAAAGGTGTAGGTTTTCATGCAACTGTTATTTATCATGCAAGAAAGGTAAAGTGCAACGCGATTAAATAAATTGCAAGAAAGTAAATCGCAATAAAATAAAAGCGTACCTGGAGGGTCTTCCCGTCATCCCAAGCCGCACTTAAAACACAGCTAGAATATTTAAGCATTTAAAGTAAGTTCCTAGTAAAGCTAAGGGAAGGGTTATGGTTTTCTACCAAGTTCCTAATCCTATAGCTAGTCATCTCCTATGACGTCTAGTGTTCTCGTGTTTTAGTTTGAGGACGATTTTCTTCATCAAAGAACAACTAAGTCCAATTGTTCTTATAAATATCATATCATATCGAGGAAGTGCTTAAGACGAATCTTAAACATCTTTTCAATATTTCTGTAGATTGTTTTAAGTCCAAATGAATTTAATTATACAAATGAATTAATCGTCCGAGAGTTTAAGTTTTGTTGTCTTGCTCAGTGAACTAGGACATTTGAATATCCTATGAATGAAGTAACACTTCACTTAACGCTCCTTTTAAGAGTTATGACATCACGAGCTTTTGAGGGCAAATGGATGTTCAAGTGGTTTATGATTTAATTTTAGTTAATGGATTTAAGTTTGGAATAGTGTTTTTAGATTTATTTTGAATTCTTCATGTCTTAGGTGATGTCATTTAATTCAATTTAATTTAATTTTTATTTGATTTAATTTGATTTAATTTAGTTTAGTTTTAATTTTAATTTAATTTCGATTTAATCCAATTTAGTTTAACTTGATGTGAATTAATTTAATTTAATTTAACTTGGTTTAATTTAATTAATTTAATTTAATTTAATTTGTTTTAATTTAATTTAATTTAATTTGTTTTAATTTAATTTAATTTAATTATATTTATTTTTTTTAAATTTAATTTAATTTAATTTAATTTAATTTAATTTATTTATTCAATTCAATTTAGTTTTATTATTATTATATTTTTTTTTATTTAATTTTGATTTAATTTAATTTTTATTTTTAATTTTAATTTTAATTGAAAATTTAAAAAAGAGTTTAATAATTTAACTTTAATTCAATTTAAATGATCGAGTCTTTTAACATTTTTAAACTTAAATTTGAATTACCATTTTAATTAAGAATTAAATATTATTGAGATGATTAATTTAGGGATCTTTAGATTAAAGAATAAATCTCTTCCTAATAATATCCCTATTTTAATAATTCCAATTTTATTATTCTTCCAAATTTAATTAATTATTTTAATTAAAATTCATTTCAATGATTGTTGAATTGTTTAATAGGTTTCTACCCTTTAATTATTTAAATTTCAATCATCCAAATCAGGTTAAGATCAAATATTTTACTCTTTGATTTTATTAAGCCTAAAGTTTTAATTAAGGGTTAAAATTTTAATTACCATTTTGCCCTTCAAGCTTAATAATTTCATAACTCACTAAATTGAGCTCAAATGAATTTGAAATTTTTATGTGGCTTCACTCATATGTCAATAAAGACATTAGAGTAGAAAATGTGATTTTTCTGCATTTAATTTATTTATGTAATTATTTTTGGTGGAAAATAAGGATTTCCAAGGAAAATTCAATAATATGACCAAGGGAAAGTTTCTGTCCTTAAGAAAATTATGGGACATTCCTAATGACTAGAGGACCATTTGGACCAATGTTTGTGATTTTTTTAATTATATTTTATTTATTAGAATTATTCTAAGTTCTGGAGTATTAATTAATTTAAAAATAGAATATAAGTTGAAAAATGAATTTTATAATTTTTAAAATTCTCTCTGATATCAAGGATTCCAGAAAACCAAATTTTACAATTTTTTGATTTTTCTTTGATTTATTATAATTATTTTAATGAAAATGCTAGAAAATACATTTTTTTAATTTTAAAATTACCCTAGGGCTTTAAAATTTAATATCTCATTAAATAGACCTGAGAAAAATATGGGGTTTGTTCCTAAGTGATTAAATTTCAAAATATGACATTTTGGTGAATTTTATTATTTTTGTGATTTTTATTATTTTTTAATTATTAAAATATTAAAATAATACTAAAAAATTAACTTTTTTAGAAAATTGAAATTTTAATTTTCTTAAATTCCTCTGATATCAGAGAGGTTCCAAAACCAATTTGGTGAATTTTTGAAAGGTATTTTGAAAGTTATGAATTTTTTAAAGTTTAAAATGACTAAATGGCTTAATCAACCCATTTAGTAAGGCTAACCAAGTCCAATTGACTTCAAACTTTTATGGTGGGTTCCTCTGATCCCAAAGGTCAGTGGAGAATTGATTTCAAGTCAATTTGATGTATAGTTAGTTCTAATTAATTAGGGGTCTATTTTGGGTGTTTAAGCCAATTAGGGTTATTTTGAGTGAATTAACTCAAGTCCTATTTTTTCTAGGGTTCTCTGCTCATAAGGAACATCACCAAATTTTCCTAGAATTTATTTCACAACATGCTAATTTTTGGAATTAAAATACTCAAAACAGCCACATGCATTTGAAAAATCAATAACTTTTCACAGAGATGGCCTCTGACCTTGGAAAATTCAGGGAATGTTCCCAAGTTCAGAGGCTTCAAAAGCCCTATGGTCTCATGCCATGGTGAATTGTATGAATGCATGGAGAATTAAAACAATGCAGGGAGTAAATAATTAATTAAAAATAAATTACTGAGACAAAATTAATTAATTTCTTTTCCACATTATTCTCCTCTCGTTCACCGAGCAAGAGGGTATTTTTATTTTATTTTTGTGATTTTTCTACACAAAGATATGGATTTTTGAAGTTCGGTATTTAAATAAATCAGAAAAATCCCTAATTTTCTACTTATCCACATCGGCGCCGCGTCAACCTCGCCGTCTCCGAACAGCCACGCGGCGCGCTCCCATTTGACGCCGCCTTCCGAGTCAGCGCCACGCGGCCCGCGGTTCACGTACCGTTTGCTGATCCGACGCCATCTGAGCCGTCCGTCCGCGCGTGTATTGAATGAACGGCATCCGTTCATCGTCCCCGAGCGTCCTAACCCAAGAGCCGTCTACCTTCTAGCCTAAGATCTCACTTGATTCTCCATGGATTTTTATGTTCTTATGCTCTATGGATTCGTCTTGAAGAGACGAACACATCTATACGGCTAATGTTCATTGAAATCGACTCATTTAAAATGGAGAATGTTCAGAAGCTCGGGATGAAGAATTGATCCATACCTTGGCTCTGAGAGGTGAAGCCTCGATCAGAGATGCTCGACACGTTCGATGGAGCTGCAGGAGGCTAGGGATGAAGCCCGGGATGCGGTGAATTGCCTAGGTGTGATTTCCACCAAGGCCGATTCCAACCTTTGGAGTCTGGAGCAACTGGATGGCCTGGAGAGGGGGCTTTCACTGGAAAACTCCTTCTCTTGGTCCTGTGCAGGTGTAGAGCCAATCAATTTGGGGATTGCCTCACTGTGGTGAAGTGTCCTGTTTTTAGGTGGAATTTCAACTCGAAATCGAGCTCGCAGAGAAGAAATGGCAGGGGAATCGCAGCGGGGATCAAGTGCACCGGGTGTAGGGGAGAGTCCGGGATGATTTTGGCGGAGTTTCGTATGGTTGGTTCAGCACCTCCCATGGCCGAGAGGAGGTGGTGTTTAAATCAGGAGAGGGTGGAGGGCCTCCTGTGGGGGTTTAAGGCCGGGGATCACCGCTCCGGTGAGGAGAAGAAGAGCTATGCTCGTCCATTTGGGTCGAGACAAGTCAGCAAGGGAGAATTGAATTTTTGGCTCCTCCCAAGGTCTCGGCCATGGTGTTTTCCGGCGGCCCTGGTGGCTGGCCGGCCGAGCATCGGTCACCATCTTGTTCGAGTGGGTCGGGTCTGGGGTTTAGTGCGATCAATCGTCATGGACATATGTAAAGGAGTTTGATTTAAATGGAATGGGAGAAGGCTCACTTTGGCTTGGTTTGGGTCAACCCACCATTTTGGGCTTGGTGCACCCTTCCAAGCTCCGATTTTGAGCTGAGGGAATCATTTAGGTCAGCTTAGAAGGAGTGGTGAAGTCTCCATCCATGATGAGGTGGCTAAACATGGTTTAGTGTGTGACATGATTAAGGTAAAAAAGGGTTAAAGGAGGTTTAAGAAAGAACCCCCTCTTCTTGCCATAAATGGACTACTGACAAGTCAAAGCCCTCATGGTTTCATGTGGCTTGAGAATGGCTTGTTCATGGCTCCATTTGGCTTGGGAAAAGGTTGACTTGTTTCATGAAAAAGTGGTTTTAGAAATATTTGGCATTTAGGGGTAATTTGACATGTGGCTTGATTTGGAATGGTTTAATTGATGATTTTGAAACTTAGGGGTGATTTTGATCAAATGGATGATGAGGGGAAGTGTCATGTGGGCTTTAGGATGATTTGGGCTTTTGAATTTTGAAGGAAATGGGCTTTTAGGAAGGTTTAAGGGAAGTGGGCTTTTAAGTTTAAGAATGTGTTCATGGATGAGAATTTTTGTAAAAGGTTGGGCCAAATAATTGTTGGTTTTGGTTTAGGGATGTTTCATGAGTAATTTGAAATAGATTTAAGGTGGTTTGGGTTTGAATTGGGTTGAATTTGGGTTTATTTGGTAAATGGGTCAATGTAGGTCAAATTGGTCTAACTTGGGCCAATGTTGGGCTAGGGTTGAAATTAATGTAAAATAAATGTTGTGAAATGTTTATGGGAGTGTTTCAAAGAGGTTTTGGCTTTGGTTGGGTTTTGATTTTGGGGTTTGGGTCTATTTGGGCTAGGTTTAGGTTTAAGTCAAAATTGGGCCTTTTGATTTTGGGTTAAATTTGAGTGGGGTTTGGGTCAAAATTTTGGGCAAATCATGTTAGTGTTTTGTTTATGGGGATGTTAAGGAAGGTTTAGAAAAGATTTGGGGTTAATTGGAGTTGAATTGGGTGAGTTTGGGCTAAGTTTGGGTCATGGGTCCAAATTGGGCTTTAAGGCCCAAAGTGAAATTGGATCCCAATGTCAATCCAATTGGGCTTGGATTTGGTCTAGGTTGGTGTTGGGGATTTTGAATTGAAGTTTAGAATTGAATTGGACCAGAATTTGGGTCAATTGGGTAGGTTTGGTTTGACATTGGGTTCACTTTGGGTTAAAATGGGTCAAATTGGGGGTTTTGATAAAAGTGGGGTAAATTGACAAAATTGGCCCATGGTGTAGTTGAACAAAATGAAATTGGGAATATTTGGGATTTTCTGGAATTTTCGGGGAATTTTCTGAATTTTTGGATTTTTTGGCTAAGAGGGGTATTTGGGGTATTTGGGGTATTTGGAGGGTATTGTGAGGTATTTTTGGAATTTTTGGTATTTTTGGCTATGGATGATCAATTTGAGTAATGTGGGAATATTTGGGATTGGTTTTAAAGAATTTTGGGTGATTTGGAGGATTTTGAAAAATTTGGGTAATTTCAAGGGTTTTGGATAGGCTAAGCGGGTGTAGGGTCCCGAGGGTCAAAAATCGAAAATTTGGAAAATTGAAGATTGGGTGAATATAAGTGAAATAAAATCATTTTGGTTGAGCCATGAAGCCATATCAAACCCACATGAGCCATGAAGGGACTCATTTGAGGCATCCGCTATGTTGCTCCTAACCCTCTTAGCCAAGGGCTCGTGGGTTAAGGACCATCCATGCGAATCATCTTCATGAGTCAGAGATCAAGTTGGGTATGGGTGTGGTTTTAGGAGGTGTGTGTGAAAATGTAGTGTATAGGTGTAGTATGTGTGTAAGTCAACCCTTCACTGCACTCGAGCCACCTGTAGGGCATCCTAAGGCCAAAGAGTCCTATAGGAACTCATCCTTTAAACTTCCACATTTGATCTCAACCCTCTAGGTGGTTAGGGGTCTACAATCAAGTTTGTGGAGTTTGCAGGGAGTTAAGAAGTAATTTGAAATTCTAGATGGTGGATCCCAATTCTAGTCCTCTAAGATAGTCAAAGGAAAAGCCTAAGGCTAGATCCTAAGTACTAAAGAGAAGAAGAGAAGACCTCATCAAAAATGAGGTCAACATGGTTTCATCAACAAGTTGTGGAACATCTTCGACACAGTTTCCTCCTTGAAGGAATACACCACTTTCACGTCGCTCTTCAATCGACATCCGTTTATTTCCGGGTCGGAGTGATCCCTGCCGATGTAGTTGTTGGCTAGATCGGCCATATCGTTGTGTCCGTTGTCGGCGAGGTCGACGAGACTATTTGATTTTCAAAATTTCCGATCGCGCCTCCTTTTCCGTGCCTTCATCGGCTGCAAGGTATTTGAATTGGACCCAATCCTGAATTCAGAAAATGATGAGGTATAAACGTCAACTGACTTTTCCTCGTGTAGAATCTCTTTACCTTTGTCTAACAAAACAGTTGGTATGGTGACGGTGGTTCTAATAGTAGGAGCTGAAACATTCCTCAGAGAAGTCTCAGCGCTTCTAGCGGCATACTTCACAACAATAGAAGAGTCCTTTTCAATCCACTCCTTCTTTGGCATAGAGGGCTCTTCAACAATCTTCAAGTTGAACTCTACAATAGGCTCAACGGACTTTCTCATTTCGGGTTTCATCATTTCAACAGACACATTCCCGAACTTAGTTTCAACACTGTTGAATCCTCGTCCAAACTCGATGATCGCTGAGTCGAGCAGTTCCTCCCTATTGACGGCAAAATCCATTCCAGAGGCAAAAGAAAAGACCAGCTTGGGTGAAGACATTGTCTCCTGTCATTCGAAGAATTTCCAAAAAGAATTAGTGACGTCATGTACCTTAAAATTTCAAAGCGAAGTACTAAAGTTAATGCACTTGTCTTATAAACTCGGGCCTCCTTTGAAATTTATTCATGTGAATTTTTTTTATTTCAAATTTTGGTGTTTTATTTTATTATTGTATATTTACAATGTTTTTTAAAAAAATGTTTTGTTTTGTTTTGAAATTTTAACAAATTTTATTTGGTTCGAATTTTAAATGGAAGGTTGTGCGAGGGAGATTCAGTGTAGGACCCTGTCCAAGATCCGAAGGGGGTCGACCTCGCATCAAACTTGCTTTGATAAACCGCTCCTAACCTACCACACCTATTGGGGGTCCACCCCACTTTAAAGATTTCAAGATTCTGGAACCTCTCTGTTTAAGGATGATTAAAAGTGGCTCCAGAATAAAAAAGGAGTTGACAATACTTGCTCAAGGAAGAAATGAGCGAAGCACATTGACCCACAATTTTATATTATGATATTTTTAATTTAATTGCAACGACGCCAAAAACTTGACCCCGCTATATTATATGTATAGAATTGTAATTGTTTATGTTGTGGATGCTACGCAAGTATACGTATCGTATCAAGTAATACAGGCTCTAGTGGAGTCCTCGTTATCGACCCCACTGGGAAATAGAAAATTAAATAACAACTAATTTTAAAATAATAATAATAATAATAATTTTAAAATAAGTATACAAAAATTTGGAATTCTAAATTTAAGCGCAATAAAGTAAACTAAGTAATTTAATTAGCGTAACTTAACTAAGTAGAAAATTAATACGTATTGAAAGTGCAGGAAATTAAACTAATTGCTAAATAAGTCTTAACTATTCGGAAAAAAAAGTATCTTTCCCCTTGTTTAGAAATTTAAGTGATCGATGAATTTAAATAGATAATTTTAAGGTATTGTGACAAATAAGAGCATTCCTATTCTTTACCCTTTGGTCCAGTGTGTAAAGAATATCGACTAATCCTATGTTTGATTACCGAATCCGCGGCTGAGTTCGGAGGATACCGATCGCCACTTCGTAGCTCCCACGTTCCCCTCGCCCGAGGGCTAACATCTACACTTCAGCTCTCAAACAATAGGATCGAATTGAATATTTTAGTCTCGTCACACTAAAATGCTCAATTCTACGCCCAATGATATTATTTCCCTATTTATTCGACATTCCTTCCAAGGCTTAATTCCCCGAATATCCGATGTAATTTTTACTATAGTTGATATTCAACATATTTTAACAAATCAAATGGCCAGTTGAAAGTAAATTAAGTTTTAAGTAAAAATTATCACAATTTATTAATATATATAAAAGTACTTCTGTTTTAAGTTCATCAAGTCACTTAATTTCATAACGAGTGAGAAAGACTAATAAACTACTCGTAATGCATGGGAACTAAACTAAGCATGGATTTCATTTAAAGTTAAAAACAATAAATATAAATACTTATCTCGATTTATCCCCAAGCAGTACTCCTCGCAGCTCCTTTCGACTCTTCCTTCGAGTACAGCAAAGACTCACTAAAAACTCACTAACTCACTAAAGCACTCACTAATTACACTAATTAAGACTCTAAAGATCGCTCACACACATAAATAAAAGACTCTTAAGACACAAATTGACACTTAAAGACACAAAACTCGCACACTTAGAGGTTGAATTTCGGCCTCTATATATAGAGGTAGGCAAAGGTCCAAGAGGTGTGTAAGCATCTCTTCAAAAAGTGTCCGAGTTCAATGTATCTGCACCATTTGAACTAGCTCGCCGTCGGCGACGAACTACCTCGCTGTCGGCGAGGCTTCTAGAAGGTATTCGAACCGCGCTAGCTCGCTGTCAGCGGGCTCGGGCTCGCTGTCAGCGAGACAGTTATAAATCCTTCAGAAATGTCTCCTCGTAACCTCGCCGTCGGCGGGCTCGATCTCGCCGTCGGCGACTCAAAGACAAATTTCATTATTTTCTTCCTTTTTGCTCCAAATCCGCTCCTTTTTATGATTTTTGCTTTTATCGCCTAAATTCTACATTCCTGCAACAAAATAAAGAAATTCAAATCAGCTAAAGCCTGCTTAATTATTCAATTCCAGAATTTGGCTTCATCTAGACCAAGGCAAAGAAAAGGGAAACATAACACAAAGCTACGGGGAAAGAAAGTAGAATGGAATAAAGTAGAACAAAATCAACTAAGAAAAATCGGGTAGCATAACGACGTAAAAAGAATTTTCCACACCTGCAATTTGCATAAAAAGAGATGTCGCAAGCATGTATATGTAACAATCAATGTTTCCAAAATTATGTGATACACTTCTCATATTAGCTCAAGAATGCCTCGCAAAATACTGAATAAATTAGCACTGAAACAATGCTTCAATCCCTTTCAAATCGACAATTAATCAAAGCCCAAAATTTGATACCAAAATCCCAGCAAGAGGGTTCCCAAATAAAACGAATTAAGTCTTGCGATATAACAATTCATGTGCTATGTAAAGGTTAAGAACTTAACCTTAAATCTGTAAATATATAGGAGTTAAATGAGGAATGTATAGAAATTGAAGATTAGAAGTTAAACAGGAAATACAAAAGAATTAAATGGCGTGTATGTAAATCTCTTTCCTTTCTTTGTATTTTAATTCACTAATATAATTAGTGGTAGATCCAATAACCTCACCAACTTTCTCCCTTTTCCAATTTGTGGTAATGAAATTTCAGTTACAGCCATAAGCCAAAAATCACGAGCAACAGTAAATACAGTTCCCAAAATAAAAAGATTTGTTCAAAGCTAGTTTCAGCTTGGGTACACAAATGTATAAGGATCCAACCATATTTATGCAATTCCAAACGTTTTAGGCATGAAGATACACCTACATTATAACAGATTCCAGCTCTCATCGAAACATAACCATTCAAGCTTGTAAAGAATGAAACCCGGCTTTCATGAAGTGGCATATATGTAAAACAGAAGTTGGTGCGTTGGATGTGTAAATGCAGAAAAGTTGTGTGGCATACATGTAAATCCTGAAGTTTAGGTGTTGGAAATGTAAATATGTATAAGAACCGAAGGGTATGCATGTGATTGCCTCAATTCAAAATAAATCTGTAAGTTGTCCCCATTTCAAATTAACCACCTTCACACAAGGACTATCAATGTGCTGCCACTAGAAACACAATCTTTAAATCCAACATGTCAACCCCCACATATCCATACAAGTTCGAAGAGAAGCAGCTTCAAAAATCCATAGTTTGTAAACGATGAAAAGTTCCATTTTAGTTAAAGGTGGAGCAGTGATTCAACTCTCAAAGAACAAGAAATGGAGCCTAAAGAAAACAGTAGTGAGGCATTTACAAGCATACCACCATCCTTGATTTATTTGCATGAATGAAGCACATAAGAATAGCTCAAAAACAAAGTTTCAGAATGCTCGCAAATGAAACGACTAAATTTCAGATTTCCCACAATAAATTCGGTGAAGTCTTTTTTTTTTTTTTTATACCAACTAATCTAGCCATTAAAAAAAAATGAATTCAACTTTTACCAATAGGGAAAGAGATAACATGCGTTTTAAAATCGATTCGAATTAACCTTAAGTAAGGTTGGTTAGGCGAGCAAATAAGAAATCCATCCATTGCAATGAAAGTTTGTGTATTCAATGATTAAAATAGTCTTAATAATAAACTGATCTTACCCAATATACATTCTATATCAACCAATCCAGTTCTTGCAAAAGAAGCCATCAATTCTTTCATCAAATTACTATATGGACCTCAATAATCATCTCTAAAGAGAAGTACAACCCGCCATATTTATTCTTCTTGAAAGAGAAGGAAAATGTGAATCGAGCAAGAAAGTAACAAAACACAATGAACATATCTTAAGTTCGTTCCCTTTATGAATCTTGAAATAATATGTAATCTACACATTAAAAATGTATAGAAAGCATTTTGAACAATTTATATGTAATCAAATAAGGACTTCAGTCCATTAAATGGAAATTCCTTGCAATTTAACTGAAGGAAAATGTAAGCCCGTAGCAAGAAAAGATCAAAGGAAGAAAATCTTTGCTATTGAATCTTCTTGTGATTGGATCCATAGAGAAACAAAATTAGTGTCGAATTTCGGGACAGTAAATTTAAGCAAGCAAAAAAAAAAAATATCATCTCAAAACAATTTCGGAAAATTCTCAAGAAGGCACCCAATGGAGTGTTATCCACATAACTGAACTAAGGTCTCTCTGACCTTAAGCACAGTGAAAATTTGATATTTCAAGTTTTCCACATTAATGAATAAATGTCCAAAAGCTGTTTAGAAATACAGCTTATATATTCACCACCTTTAAGCAATCCAAAAGATTAACTCAGAACCTCAAACAGATTCAAATTGAATTCCATGGCATGAAAGAACATTCCACAATTACAAAATAGAAGAAAGTGAAATTATGTGATTCTTACCTCCGCCACCGTTTATTGAACTAAAAATTTTAAATGGTTGAAGGAAGAAGAAAATCGTGAGACAGGATTTCAGAAAGAGACAAATTCTTCAAAAATCCGCTTAAGCTCAAGAGGGTCGAGCAAGCTAACCAACCCCAAACCAATCGCTCGAGGGGGCATTTATAGCCGAACAAAGGGGGAAGACTTACCGGCGGTGAGAGACAAAACGGTGAGGAGAACACCACGATAAGCAAGGAAACCGGCCAAGATCAGCAAGAAGGAAGGTTACCTGACTCGTTTGGGCGGGAAAATCAGTTATGAAAAGGCTATCGGCAAGGCAACCAGCGATGAAAGTCGGTAGAGGCTCGGGAAGAATGCGAGTGACTGGAGAGAAAAGGGGTGACCGGAGAAACCGGCTAGAAGCTTCTCGAATCCGGTCGAGAGAGGAAGCAAGGGTTTCGGCGTGAGGGATGGAGGCCGAATGGGGTGAGGCTAGGTTACGGGAGAAGGAGAAGCGTGAGTTTGGGGCGTGAGATTTAGAAATAATATTTTATCATAAAAAAAACATTTATTATTATTATTATTTATTTAAATTCATCAATTTACGCGCAATTTATAGCCGACTCAAAATCCTATCAAAATATATGTCCTTCCCGGCTAAAATCGACGTTCCGGACGCATCGGCACGGTCCGTTTCGTCATCCGAGGCCGTTCGGACAAGTTCGCCGACGGTCGCATCAATTTAAATCAAATTTGCGCAACGTGGCAAAAATGAATTTATTTTGACCCGACCGGAGCCACTTATCGAGCAAATTAATGACCGGTCTTCGTCTAAGCGAGAACCATAGTCAAACATATTGTTCGTGGCAAAAAGTCAAACGTCGCACACAGTGGGGTCCACCTATGGCTTTCAAATCATTATAGGAACTCGATAAGAGTTTCAAAACGTCGGCTTTTAATCGACTCAACTAGATGTCGAGGATTTAGAGCCGTCCATATGAAACTTCGAGGAGCTAGAAAATGGCTTGAATTTCTAAATATGGTGGGTCCCAGTTTAGTCCTCTAAGAGAGTCTAAAATGGGAAAATCCTAAGGCTAGATCCTAGGATCTAAGGAGGAGGAAATGAAAGACCTCAAAAATGAGGTCAACAACACCTTATCCAAAAGCCCTTTCCTATTCGCGTAAAAGCCTCAACCGAACTCCACTTATCGCAATTCCTCCAGCGACAAACTTGCGAACACCGCTGACTGAACTCCTCTGTTGGCAAAACAAGGCTCCTATTCGTGGAATAGAACTCCACCTTGCGATCCTGATCACAATCGCTTGCGTGAACACCTGGCTAACTGCTCCGCGCGAGCCTCTTCCTCGGTTGCGAAGAAGACCCGCAATCCTTCGCCTGCTCGCGTCTGATTGCACGCGAAAAACACCTTCGCGAAACCTTCGCGCCAGGTCGCACACGAAAAAAACACCTTTGCGAAACCTTCACGCCTGTCGCGCGAACACCACCTCTTCGAATGCCATGAACGCTCTGTTCACGCTGAACTCCTCTACTCGGTTACCAAATTGCTGAAGCCGAAAATCACTACTTCCCCTTAATTAAGTATCCCCCTTAATTAAGTATTTTTCTTAACTAAGATTCCCATAAAAAAATAATCTTTCTTTTCCAATAATGAAATTGCCTTTTCCTGTCTTTCCCAGCAGAAAAAAAATAAAATTTCATTTAATTAAGCTTTCTTTCCTTTCCTGCTCACCTGTGGCAAAATGAATTTTATTTTCCACATTCCTTCCTTTCTTGTTCAAAAAGAAAAAGAAATTTCCTTCCAGAAATTTTCCTTAATTAAGATTATCTGGAAATTAATTTCTTCCTTATTCCAGAAAGCTTCTTTTGGTGCCTTTCTGCCGCGGATGTTTCTCAAAGGGAAATATTCTTTCTAGTAGAAACAAGATTCCCTTATGATTTTGTCCTCTCCGCTTCCCGCTTCCAGCCTCCGGGCTGTTCGCGGATCCTCCTGCCGAAGCTCGGAGATGCCGCGAACGAAGCCTTTCTTGCCTAATCACGTCCGCCTCCAACTCACTGAAGGCTCTCCTACTCTTCTGCACCTTTCGTGAATGCCGCTGAACTGCTGGCGGGCTTGTTAAAGTCGAATGTCTCCCGAATCATGAAAACAGTTGCCGAACTTTCAATGAGATGTCGTGATTCACCTATGGCAGAATAACTTGCGTCGAATGCTTCCTCTGCCACCACGATTCAACTATGGCAGAATAACTTGCGCGCAACGATTCCGCTGCTGCATCGATTCACCTATGGCAGAATAACTTACGTTCGACTTGCGCCGAAAGCCTCCTGTGCCGCTGCGATTCACCTGAATCTCCTTCACTGAACCGCTCGAAGGAACACCAAATCCTTCTTCTTCGTTCTTCCTGTGTCGATCTTCTCCTATGCCCTAGAACCTCGCTCTAATACCAATTATTGAGAAATTTAGGGCAAAGAAACGCAAGAATCGACACAAATCCAGAAGAACAACACAGAGATTTAAGGAGGTTATGCAAAGATGCCTACATCCTCGAGAGTAGAGCAGCGAATTCACTATTTCAGAGAAGTTACAAGTTTGTTTACATACACATAGGGTTACACATCTATTTATAGATAAAACCCACAGATAAATTACTAAAACGCCCTCACTCTCCCCAACCCACTAAATTCCAGGAGATACGCCTCTTTACTAAAAGATTCCAAATTTCTGGTATATGAGCCATACCTAACAGGTGGCTATACCTTGTTGATGTTCATGCAGACGCTAATGTACTTTAATTGTGTAAAATTTCGGCCATATTTTATTTTATTTTTTTCTTCTTTTTTTTTTCTATACAAATGAGGACAATGTCCTTTTTGTTAGAGAAAAATAGTTTATCTAAAAATACATTTAAATTCTTAAATGCTGTTAATGAAATATCCCATAAATATTTGATACATTTTGAGGGTTTCCCCTCCAAACCACTGAGAGATGAGATCCTTACACCTAACCTATATTTGCAAATGAATTAAGACGATACAAGCAGAGTTGTATTCAAGCTTGAGCTTGTTTATAACATTCAAATCGAGCTATTGGTGTTCTGCTCAACATTGAGCTTGTTTATAAATGTGAGCTCTAGTTGAGCTCGTGTTGAAATCGAGTATCTGTGTTTATGCTTAAAAGTTGTTTGTTTGTCATTCTAACTGTTTGAATTTGATTCATGTTTGTCTCATATGATGATAATCGAGTTATTAATGAATAGTATTATCAAGCTACTTAATTTTTTTTTAAATAAACATTATAGAATAAGTTAAATTTATTGTTATATATTATGCTATTTACTTTCTAACCAAATGAATCTTTTCAACAAACTAATGTCTAGTATAATATATTCAACTAACACCTAAATTTTGGTTTGTCATAACCGGACAATTTACACTAAATTAAATTTATGTTAGGTCGGTTTGATTTTATCAAAATTTTGATTAGTTCAGTTTTTCCAAACCGAACAAATGCTCACCTTAGTTTTATATCATATGAATTAAAACTTTAATTTATATTACTTTAGTATAAATGAGTTTTAAATTATGCTTTAATTGAGTTTATTCACAAATTTTAAATCATACTTTAACAAATCCTATTAATAAGCATTCAATCAAGTTTATCCATGAGCTTATGTTTTAAATTTAAATAAAATTATTCATTGTTCATGTGCTTGAAATAATTTTGTTTGTGAACATGAAAAAATGAAACAAGGAGTTGTTCAAACTTGTTTATTTAACAATTAAATATTTATAAAAGTGTTCAAACATGTTCAATTAGTTAATCAAACGAACGTGAATCAGTTCTTTTCGAGCTGAACTACATGTAGCTCATCAAATACTCGGTTTGTTTGCAACACAAATCAAATCCACTAGACGACCTTATTGTGATAATTTACCCATTACAAAATATGAATGACATAATTAGGGGTGTAAACGAACCAAACATGAATGAACGGAGCTTATGTTTGTGTTCGGTTCGTTTGAAATTTAGTTTGTTTGAAATAAGCTCGTGTTCGAAATTGTTCGTGAAGTCACTGTCCATGTTCGTTTCTTAACGAACGAGTCGAACACGATTTGAACACGAGCTGTTCGCGAACGACGACCCAATTTGACAGCCCTAATATTAATATATATAAATAATATATTATATAAATTATACAACTTATATTATATAAATATATAATATATGTATTGGTATATTGCTAATATAGTATATTAATATATTATTATTATTAATTTATTATATATTATAATTTATAAAATTTAATTTTTTAAATTATTATAATTTTTTTATATATAATTATTTTAAATTATTTTATATTTTAAACAATAACGATTTGAACACGAACGAACGCATCATTGTTCGTGTTTGGTTCTTTAACTAACCGAACGAAAAAAAGTTGTTCGTGTTCGTGTCGCTTACTTATCCAATGAATCGAACACGAACTCCTTAACGAACCGAACATGAACTGTCCTCGAACAACGAGTTTTTTTGACAGCTCTAGACATAATGTTATCTATGTAGAATAAAACTTAAGCTCCATAATTTACGACAAAATATTGCGTCAGGGCTCCGCACGTAGAGCTACGTGCGGAGTCCCAATATGAGCCACACATCAACCAAAGGATGTATGGGAGTGGAGTGGGTCCCATTGCAATTTTTTTTTATTTAAAAAAAAAAATTGGTTGATGTGTGGCTCAGATGGGACTCCGCACATAGCTCTACGTGCGCAATCCTGATGCAATATTTTTTCATAATTTACACTTAAGAACCAAAATATAAAATTTATTCCATGCTTCCCAAAATCATCAAACATTAAAAAGATAACTTAAAGCATTCCAAAAATGAAAATGAAATTAGCACCAATTTTGCTCAACAACTCTAAAGTGAATTAAAAGGACTAATTAATAGAATGCTTTTTTGGTTTCATATTATTCTTTTCTATTGAGATTACCAAAAAAACTAAAATTCAAAATAACAAAAAAAAATTTCTAGGAAAATAATGACACCAATTTTCTAAAAAAAGTACATTCATTCCACTTTAATTGCGCTATTTTGTTAGGAATACAATTATAAGAGATGAACTGTAAGAATATGTTTACATATCTATCCCTTAAATTTTATTACTGGAAAGCTGCAGATGCTGATATTGTTGAACCCAATCACAGGTTAGTGACGTGCGCTCATGTGGTTGGTGTGTAAGAGGTGCTGGCGAGCTCCCATTGGTCCAAACATGGGCTCGCCGGCCTTGATGCAGTTCACTACCATTAGTTCTTATCTTTATTTATCTATTTATGTATATTGTCTCAATTATAGACTAATTGGATATTAGCTTTGCACCAAGATCTAAATAATGTCTTTACTTATAATTTGGGAAGGCATTGGCACAATCTAGTTGTATACCGAAGAAGTGCTGGTATGAATTTCGAGGAGGTTTGACGGCGCAAATGGGATAAGGCAGGAGGGCCTATTGATAGGAGACTTGGAGGCCCAATTGTTTGGCGGGAAGTATCAAGATCAAGACTGACCAAGGCAACCAAATGGCCTTAACCAGGGCGATTCGACCAGAAGTGAAGCGTAAGGGATCCAAGTCGTTCCCCACGATGAAACCAACACAAAGGAGAAGCTAACCCCTCGGGTATTACAGTTCTATCGAATGCATAACAGGTCTATCGAATGCATCCAAGAACCTCCCTGAACATAATCAAGAATCAATAAGATGAGTCTCAACCATCTCTCAAGACATCTTCAGTTAAGGAGGCTACTTATCTAATTATGACGATTTACCCAATAGCCTAACATGCTCTGCTGATGAGAGCACCTTATCAAGGATCAAGGTTCGATAAGCAGATTAAAACAACCAATCAGTTTGCCTTAGCTAACTGAGTCATCATTGTCGGTCCCTTGCCAGTAAAAATTCAGCTAATTGACTGCATCAAGCAGAATTGATTGGTAGCCTCTACCAAACCCTGGCGATCGGTGGGCCTCATAAGCTCAGCCAATCGATAGTATTCACCAAGCTTAGTCGACCAGCAATACCTATCAAGTGCTTACCAGTCCAACCAGTCGAGCCTTAGAACAGTCAGAATATGGGCCCACATATGTAAAATATCTATAATATATTGTACAGTCCTCACCAAATAAAAGTATAAATGTAATTTGATATATTATACACCCTTTCTCTTTCATTAGAGGATCATTCTATGAATAAAATATTTTACAACACTCAAATTATTGTGCATATCTCACTCACTCACTCACTCACTCTCTCTCTCTATCCTATTTTACACTCTATTCTTTATGTGTAATCCACGAGTAAATTAGATTCAATAGTAGTAGTCATGAATCATATAGAATGTTCAGCCATCTTTATTTTTGTAGAGAAGTCAAGAGACCAAATATTCTAATATAATCATGATGTGGATGACATGATTTAGCTAAAATTGATATCATGAGCATCACTATTGTTGTTGATGAAGTGTGATGAGATCAGTGATATATAGGACTAGTGTAAAAATTGTGCATTAGCCTTATATGTGATAGAATGCATTGACAACAAACATCAACCTTTTAACAAATGACATGTTTAAATGGTATGCATTGATCCTACAAACAATGGCGAGTGATGAAATCCTTAGGTACTGGTGCAAAAAATCATAATAAGTGGTCGTGTAATTGTAGTCAAACAACAACGATTGAGCGATTGTACTCGGCTGATAGTAACAAGGCAATTATAGACAACTGGTGGAGGTTTACCAACCATGTTAGGCATGTTGATCGAGAGTACATAGTAAAGTGAATATGGCCAGGTAACCATTGGTGAATGATGAAGCTCAAGTGGCTATAAATAGGTCATCATAGTAAGCAACAATGGTCGAGTTATTGTGGTCATGCAATGGTGGGCGAGAAACAATAGATGAGCAATGAAAGTCTGTTTACTATAATTGTGTCTCGAGATATTATAATAAAGTGGTGTTATTTGTGATTGTAGATGAGTGTTAGATGTTAAGTGGTCATAGATGACCATGGTGGATAGAAACAGAGGATAGATGCTAATCAAGCATTGATGATTATGTGATCATAGTCCTATAATATTGGTCAAGTGATCATTATCGAACAATGATGATATAATGATCATTGTTGGATGATGATGGTTAAGCATCCATAAAAGGGTGACATCGATCGAAAGTCAGTAAAAGGATGATAGTGGTTTAATAACGATGAAGTTGGATAACTATGTACTTCTAATTGTGTTTTGCCAAGCATGGTTGAGAGATAAAGATTGAACAATGTAGAGGTGTGTTTTGGTTAAGTGACCATAATCAAAGTTGGGGAGATAGTTGAAGAGTGGTTATGACTTAGCAACAATGGTTGATTGATGGTAGTTGGACAATAATAGTCGAACGATGGTGGTTAGGAGTTTATAGTTGGGCATAAGTGGTGATTCAATGGTTGTGCTTGAAAGGCAGAACATTACAGTGGTGGAAGCCCAATAATAATGGGTGATAATGGTTGTTTAATGGCTAACAATATACAAGCAATGTAAGTTCAATATTGGCGAATTAATAACAACTATCTGATTGATGTAGTTGAGTAATGGTTGTTCGATGGTGGTTGTCTAATAATGATGGTTCAATAGCAACGTACAAATAATGATAGTTCAATCATAATAGATGGACAATTGCACCATGATAATGATGATTAATATATAGTTATTTGATAATGATGGATGGGTGATGTTGATCCAATGGTGGTGGGCATGCTATTGCATTTAAGCAGTAGTAGTTGAGTGATCGACTGACAATAAAAAACATGTAATTGTAGTTTATTGGTACCATATGGAGATGATTTTTCGTTAACATGAAGCAAACAAATGACATTTTGATAATTGTGGATGAACAATGGTTATCCAACAATAGTGAATAAGTGAATGTAGTCCAACAACGGTGGACAAGTAACGACAAGTAAACGATGTTAGATAGATGTTGCAGTCTATCTTTAGTGGTCATATGGTTGTGGCCAAACTATGGTGATTGGGTAAGAATGATTCAACAGTAATAGATGGGTGGCTATAATGTAACAATAATGGTTATGTGTTGGGGGTCGAATTGTGTTTCTTAGGTGGAAGCAATTCGACAATAGTGGATGGATGGAGGCCACTCATTTGTAATAATTGGATGGAAACAATTTGATAGTGAGGATCAAAAATAATGGTTTGATGGTAGTGGATAAGTGATATGATCAGATGAAGATGGTTAGGCCTGACTCTCTAAAGCAAGGGTTGGATTGTGGTGATTTGTCAATAGTGAATGGGAGATGAGAATCTTCAACTGATGATTGAGTCGATAGAGAAGGTCTAGTAGTTATTTGGTATTTCTTTAAATCTTTGAGCTCTCTTCCTCAAGTAGAGAGGTGGGGTTCTTTTTTAGATTGTGAGAGTAACATCCCTTGTAAAGACCACCAAAAAATAAAACACTTCATCAAATGACCTAGAATGATTCACTTAAATGTAAGACACCTTTTCAGTATTTGAATACATTAACGCCATCAAAATTAAGTGATCTCATGCTCATTAAATTTTTCTTATCAAAATGCTTGATTTGACAATAAGTTTGTAAGATTTGAAAATCATTTAGTCCTCTACTTAATATCTCAAAATTTTAATTATTTCTCAAATATTCAGTCTTGACTTATTTGAACTCAAATTGGATTATATATAGTATTATTGGGTTTGTCTCGTCGAGTCTTTAATTCGACTAAAAGTATTCTAAAATTGATATTTAGAAGGGCCTTAATTTAATCATTGAAACTTCTAATTTCAACTTGCATCAAGCTTAGTTCTTATCAAGTTGAGTTTTAGTGACATATCAAGAGTAAAACTATATAGTTGAAAATGGATTTCCACATTAGCTTATTTATTCGGTATTCCTTTCATTTCATTTTCTCTAAAAATGGTATGGAAATTTGGACACCATTGATGTATTCGGGACAAATCTTGGATTGATTTTACATATATCGGATGAGCAAGATTCAAGAGTGGGTGACTTGATGCCTCCATCTCATTGAATGAGATATTGATGAATAATACTTCTTGGTGTAAAACAAAAGCATCTGTTTGAGAGGGAGTAACATTTGATGCAACGATTTCCTTTATCAGGGAAAGATCTTTTAAACACATTAGTGCCTGGGTCTGAATCAATATATGGACATTGGAAAATATATAAGTACAGAAGAATCTCTAAACATTGCATACTTCTACTAAAATCTTAAAGTCGTGTCCTTCTCCAAACCAAAATAAAATAAATGCAAATTACAGTGGTTCCTTACAAATTTCCATAGTTCAGATAAATCAGTCAGAACAGATTTAACAATCACCAATCTAATTCCACAGTGTCAGACACCTTCCAAAATGTCAGCAAAGATTCAAAAGAAAGTAGAAATCTCAAACAGCATCAGTTGAGCTTGCAACCAGCGAAGTACTCTGACACCATTAAGTATACTGTATCCCCCACATTATGTATAGCTCTTAAGAATCCGAACATCACTCAGATATCACTTTTTGACCGTCCTTTTTTCTTCTTCTGACCTATCATGAATTAACTCATTGTCATAAATCCCGCAACAGCTTTATATATTGGTGGTTGAACTTTTGAAGCCGCATTTAGTTAGGCAATTCTGCTTAAAGCTGAAGGGAAAAGAAACTTTTAAGTTGCACAGGAACCTTTGAGATGTTCTAAACAGTCATCACACCTAATGTTTAATTACATAAATGGTAAGTCTCATCTCTGCTGACGCTCACAATGTCAGCATTTCTGCTCCACTGAAACATGCACACTTCATGATTCCAATCCAGCAATTTGTATTTGTTGTGCTTCTGTTAGATCACGGAAAATTAATTTCCATAGTCCCATAATGCAAACCCAACTATATAATTGAATCCGTTTGCTGAGATTTGGCTCATGCCAAAACCGCAAAAGTAACAAAGACATGATGACTGCTTGCTGTGTGGTCATGGTGTTGCTCACTACTGCTCTCTCAAGCACCATGTCCGGTAGTTCTCACTAAGCTATTAATGGAGAACAGAAGGTTGAAGCAATGAGCAATGGGGCAGATTTTATTTCAGAAAGCAAGGGACTTGAAGCTGGTAAAAGCGAAATCAACACTGATGATTTAGATAGTGAATTGACCATCATGAAATCCCTGAGCGCAGAGCTCTGCATGGAGAAGAATGTGATTTGCTTGAAGATATGCAAGCAGAATAGTGAAGTTGAGACACAGCATTCTCATGAGAAGTGCTTTTTTAAGTGCAAGAAGTGCATTCCCAACTGTTAAGTAGACGGATTTTACGTGGTTTGGTTTCTAAGTTCGTGTGTTGTTTCAACTTTGCTGCTCTTAGTTGAATAAAAGATGTCTCCTGTGGGCTTCTTTGGACTTGTAGTTATGAAATGTATTATTTAAAGCACGTTTTGTAAGGTTTAATCAGAGTTTCTGACCTATAAACTTTAGGATTCAAGTTGATCCTCTTCATTAATATATGTAGATGCACATCTGTGATCACAAATTTAGGTACATAATATCTTAGAATCTTGAGCCTTAAAAAATTTAAGAAATTTTTTTCATTTCCCATTTTTTTTTTCCATTGTATTCCTTCTCATTGGCTTTGTTTTTGTATGGATATGAGTTAGAAACATGTCTGACATAAATTTTATATTTAAATTTAAAAGTAATGGGGAAGCTCAGCCTGACTCATATAAAAAATAGCATAAAAATTTGAAGTGCAAGGCATTCAAATTCTTCGTTACAAGCCTTTTTCTCCATGTCTAACGACATTCGATTTAGGGCTCCTTTTTTTTTCCGTCAACTCATATGAAGTTTGGAGTTGTTCATTTCAACTTGTCACCCAAAATTCAATCTTGAGCTCCTCTTTTCTCCTCCCACTTGACATTCAATTTAGGAATCAGTTTGGACGCAATGAAGAAGAGACTAGCTCAATATACAACATATGATAGCTAATTGACTATTCTTCTTTCTACTCGTGTAAACTATATGTCGGCATATTTTTAGGTTGAGTGTTGTATTTTTTTTTTAAAAGGGGTCGCCTACAGAAGTTGTCGGCGAATTTTAAATTTAATTTAAATATAGATATAATTTAGAAAGTAGTATTTGATTTTGAAAATAATTTTAAATTTGAAGATTTTAAGATATGAAATCAAACCGATCTCACATCCCAAATAGTTTATATAAACGAGCACCGCATCACAAACCGTGTATCTATCCCTAAGGATAAACACACTCGCTTGATGGTGGGGCTCGGTTAAATAAACTAGAAGATTTGTGACATCCGTTTGGCTCGCGAACCAATTTTATAAGCCGACAAATTCCTCGCTTAATATGAAAACATTAAACAGGGTTTATATTACTCAGGTTCTTTAAAATTCCCTATAAAGGCAAGCCCTATAGTTAATTACATCTTAAGTGACAGGAATCACCTAAGAAAACTCTCGATAATAATCAATAATTACTGCTCTCAAGAATTTCAAAGTTTAGGTTTTCGAGGATTGAATTTTTTGAATCTCAATAGGGAATGGATCAAGTTTGGAACATTTTATTTTGGGAATTCGAAGGAAGAAAAGTAGGAGAAATTACGGATTCGAAGTGAACTTCGATAATCTCCCGACTATCCTATTGTTTGGCTTGGATTTAGGAAAGTCCTAATGTTTATTTAATGTTTTAATCTTCGCCAATTTTAATTAATTAGGGCTTATATTTATATGATAGAATCATACAAATAGCTTCGGAAGATATGAGGGTTTATGTCATATCGGACGACTACCTCGGAATCCTAAGACCTAGGTTAGGGCTTAATTTGCAATGCAAATGCCTAACGAAGAGTTGAGGATTTATGTTGCACTAGGCAAACTACCTCGAAGTCCTATGGCTTTGTTGTTTAATTCTAGGAAAGTTTTGTTGAAGTAGGTTCAAGTTTTGCTGACGACGATGGTCGTGCTGCCCACCATGCTCCGAGCTCCTTGTTGTTGCAGAGGTTTAGTTTTAGAAATCATAAATCAGGAGATGAGAGAAGTGTTTGGTTTAGAGAAGTCTTACTTTTCAAGTGTTTTTTGTGTTTTAATTAAAACAAATCTTAAAGTTGATTATAACAACACCGGTTAAGATCCCACGGTTCCATCCTTCCGGCATCATTATTTTTATCGGATTCACTTAGTCCAGATGAATTTGCTAAACTCAATCGAATGAGTTCCACACTTTCATTTAGGCATGGGAAATCCCGTTAGCAACACGTAGGTTACATCATCCGAGGTATTCCCGATCATCCAACAGGACGTTTTAATTCAGTTGTAATTGTAGTTTTGTGTTTTGTTGGTGATTAAATTTTGAGTTGTCTTATATTTTGAAATGTTGTGGAGGTGAATTTTATCTTGTAGTGTCTTTTAATTTAGTTATGGGTTTCGGTTTTGGTTTCTGTCCTAAAGGTGTAGGTTTTCATGCAACTCGTTGTTTATCATGCAAGAAAAATAAGTGCGATGCGATTAAATAAATTACCGTAAAGTAAATCGCAATAAAATAAAAGCGTGCACTGGAGGGTCTTCCCGTCATCCCAAGCTGCACTTAAAACACGGTTAGAATATTTAAGCAAGTTCCTAGGTAAAGCTAAGGTAAGGGTTATGGTTTTCTACCAAATTCACTAATCCTATAGCTAGTCATTTCCTATGACGTCTAGGTTCCTGTGTTTTTGGTTTGAAGACGATTTTCTTCATTAAAGAAGAATTAAGTTCGATTGTTCTTATAAATATCCTATCATATCGAGGAAGTGCTTAAGAAGAATCTTAAACATCTTTTCAATATTTCTAGGATTATTTTAAGTCCAAATGAATTTAATTATGTAAATGAATCGATCGTCCGAGGTTTTCAAGTTTTGTTAACTTGCTCAGATGAACTAGGATATTTGAATGTCCTATAAGTGAAGTATCATTTCATTTAATATTCCGTTTAGGAGTTATGATAACTAAAGCTTTTGAGGGTAAATTGGTGTTCGAATGGTTTGTGATTTAAGCTTAATTTCGATTGAAGGGTTTAAATTTGGAATAGTGTTCGAGTTATTTTAGAGCTTATTTCTTTATGTCTTAGGTGATGTTATTTAATTCAACTTAATTCAATTTAATTTAATTTAATTTAATTTAATTTAATTCAATTTAATTCAATTTAGTTTGATTTGATGTTACATTGAATTAATTTGATTTAATTTAATTAATTTTTTTATTTAATTTGATTTAATTTTAATTTAATTTGATTTAATTTATTTAATTTAATTTAATTTTTAATTTAATTTAATTTAATTTAATTTAATTTTTAATTTAATTTAATTTTTAATTTAATTTTTAATTTGATTTAATTTGATTTAATTTAATTTTTAATTTAATTTAATTTTATTCATTTTAATTTTAATTAAAATTTTAAAAGAGTTCAATAATTTAATTTTAGTTTAATGATTAAGTCTTTTAATATTTTAAATTTGAATTATCATTTTAATTAGGAATTAAACACTAATGAAATGATTAATTTAGGGATTTTTTAAATTAAAGAATAAATCTCTTCCTAATAATATCCCTATTTTAATAATTCCAATTTTATTATTCTTCCAAATTTAATCAATTATTTAATTAAAGTTTAATCATTTTAAATTGCTTAATGGGTTTCTACCCTTCAATTATTAAATTTCAATCATCCAAATCAGATTAGGATCAAATATTTTACTTGTTAATTTTTTATTAAACCTAAAGTTTTAATTAAGGATAAAAAAAAATTAATTACCACTTTACCCTTTAAGCTTAATAATTTCATAACTCACTAAATTGAACTCAAATGAACTTGAAATTTTTATGTGACTTCACTCATATGTCAATAAAGACATGAGAGGAGAAAATGTGATTTTTCTGTATTTAATTTATTTATATAATTATTTTTGGTAGAAAATAGAGATTTCCAAGGAAAAATTTAATAACATGACCAAGGGAAAGTTTTTTGTCCTTAAGAAAATTAGGGGACATTCCTAATGACCAGGGGACCACTTGGACCAATTTTGGTGATTTTTTGAATTATATTATTATTATTATAAATATTTTAAGTTCTGGAGTGTTAATTAATTTAAAAATAAAATAAATGTTGAAAAATGAATTTTATGTTTTTCAAAAATCTCTCTGATATCAAGGAAATCAGAGAAGCAAATTTTGCAATTTTCTGATTTTTCTATGATTTATTACAATTATTTTAGTGAAAATGCTAGAAAATACATTTTTTAATTTTAAAATTACCCTAGAGCTTTAAAAATTAATATCTCACCAAATAGGCCTAAGAAAAATATGGGGTTTGTTCTTAAGTGATTAAAATTCAAAATGTGACATTTTGGTGAATTTTATTATTTTTGTGATTTTTATTATTTTTTAATTATTAAAAATATTAAAATAATATTAAAAATCAACTTTTTTAGAAAATTGAAATTTTAATTTTCTTAAATTCCCCTGATATCAGAGAGGTTCCAAAACCAATTTGGTGAATTTTTGAAAGATATTTTGAAAGTTATGAATTTTTAAAGTTTAAAATGACTAAATGGCTTAATCAACCCAATTAATAGGGCTAACCAAGTCCAATTGACCTCAAATTTTTATGGTGGGTTCTTCTGACCCTAAAGGTCAATGGAGAATTGATTTGAAGTCAATTTGATGTATGGTTAGCTCTAATTAATTAGAGACCTATTTTGAGTGTTTAAGCCAATTAGGGTTGTCTAAAATGAACTAACTCAAAACCTATTTTTCCTAGGGTTCTCCGGTCATAAGGAACATCACCAAATTTTCCTAGAATTTATTTCACAACATGCTATTTATTGGAATTAAAATACTCAAAACAGTGACATGAATTTGAAAAATCAATAACTCTTCATAGGGATGACCTCGACTTTGGAAAATTCAGGGAATGTTCCCAAATTCAGAGGCTTCAAAAGCCCTATGGTCTCATGCCATGGTGAATTGTATACATGCATGGAGAATTAAATGTATGCAGAGAGTAAATAAATTATAAAAAATAAAATACTTGATGAAATTAAATGATTTCTTTTCCACATTATTCTCCTCTGTTCACTCGAGCAAGAGGGTATTTTTATTTTATTTTTCTGATTTTCCTACACAAAGTTATGAATTTTTAAAGTTTCGATATTTAATAAATACATTAAATACCTTATTTATCTACTTATCCACGCGGCGCCGGCGAAACATCGGCAGCTCCGAAGGGGTACGTGTCGCGCCGTGATTGGGCGCCGCCATCCGAGTCGGCCGTCCCGGGGCCCGTCCGTATCGTTCCGTCTCCTCATCCGGCGCGATCTGAACCGTCCGCTCGATACACGCGCGATCCAATGGCTCCTGGTCATCGTCTACGACTGGTGTGCACCCGTGACCGTCAACCTTCTAACCCTAATTTCTCACTCGATTCTCAACGGATTTTCGTGTTCTTATGCTCTATGGATTCGTCTTGAAGAGACGAACACATCCATATGGTAAACATGCATTGAAATTTATTCAAATGAAATGGAGAATCTCTGTAAGCTCGGGAAGAAGAATGAGTTCATACCTTTGCTCAGAGAAGTGAAGCTTCGATCTGAGAGTTGTTGCACCTTCGATTGGATCCTAGCGAAGCTCCGGATGAAGTCTCCCGGTCGCAGTGAATTGTCTCAGGTTGGACTTCGACCACGACTCGATCACAAAGCTTGGAGGCCGGAGCAAGCCGGGTGGCTCGGAGATGGGGCTTTCGGTGGGAAACTTCTTCTCTTGGTCCAGTGAAGGTGTAGGACCAATCAATTTGGGGATTGGCTCACTGTGAAGAAGTGTCCTGGTTTTTAGGCTAAAGTTTGAGCTCAAAATTGAGCTCGACTTGGAAGGAATTAGGCTGGAATTCGAGTGGGGATCAAATGCTCTATGTGTAGAGAGTGATGCGGAATGATTTTGGCGCAGTTTCCTTAAGGTTTGGTTCCGCACCTCTCATGGCCGAGAGAGTGAGGGGTTTAAATAGGCATGGCTGGAGGCTCTCCCGGGGGTGTTGAGGGGCGGGATCACTGCTCTCGGCATGTGAAGAACAGCCACAATGGCCACCGGGGATGGGGCGGCTCGGCGGTGAGAATTCCAAAGTTGGCTCACATGTGAGCTCTCGGCCATGGTGTTTTCCGGCGACCGGGGTGGCTGGCCGGCAGGCAAGGGTCACCCTCGGGGTCGGGTGGGTCGAGTGCGGGTGTTTGTGCAAGCAATTGGCAATGGCCGAGTGTAAAGGCTTTGATCCAAAGTAGAATGGGGCATGGCTAGTTTTGGGTCTAAATGGGTCAACCCACCCATTTGGGCTTGGTGCACCCTTCAAGGTGGCTTTGGGTGCTGTGGGGGATCGAAGGGAACAGTTGGTTTGGCATGGAGAAGTCTCCATCCAAATATATTTGGATTAAATTTAGGTTTAGGTGAATCATGATTAAGGCTAATGAGCTTTAGGGATTAAGGAAAGGGTCCCTCCTTCCTACCCAATATGGTATGGTGGAGTGTCCAAGGCTCTCATGGCTCACATGTGGCTCATGCATGGCTTCATGGCTCACCTTTGGCTTGGGAAAGCTTGGTCAATTTCATGAAAATGGATTATAGGAATTTTTTGGTAATTTGATGGAAATTTGTATGGAACTTGATTTGGAATGATTTGATGATGAATTTAGGACTTAGGTATTGAGTTTAATTGAAAGTATGATGAGGGGAAATGTCATATGGGCTTTAGGATGATTTGGGCTTTTTGAATTTTGAAGGAAATGGGCTTTTAGGAAGGTTTAAGGGAAGTGGGCTTTTAAGTTTAAGAATGTGTTCATAGATGAGAATTTTTTGTAAAATTTTGGGCCAAATAATTGTTGGTTTTGGTTTAGGGATGCTTCATGAGTGGTTTGAAACAAATTTGAGGTGATTTGGGTTTGAATTGGGTTGGATATGGGCCTTTTTGGTAAAGAGGCTAAGGTGGGCCAAAATGGGCTACCATGGGCCAAAGTTGGGCTAGAGTTGAAATTGATGTAAAATTAATGTTTGGAAATGTTTATGGGAGTGTTTCAAAGAGGTTTTGGCTTTGGTTAGGTTTTGATTTTGGGATTTGGGCTCATTTGGGCTAGGTTTAGGTTTAGGTCAAAATTGGGCTTTTTGATTTTGGGTTGAATTTGAGTGGGGTTTGGGTCTAAATTTTGGGCAAATCATGTTAGTGTTTTGTTTATGGGGATGTTAAGGAAGATTTAGAAAAGATTTGGGGTTAATTGGAGTTGAATTGGGTGAGTTTGGGTTAGGTTTGGGTCATAGGTCCAAATTGGGCTTTAAGGCCAAAAGTGAAATTGGATCCCAATGCCAATCAAATTGGGCTTGGATTTGGTCTAGATTGGTGTTGGGGATGTTGAATTGAAGTTTAGAATTGAATTGGACCAGAATTTAGGTCAATTGGGTAGGTTAGGTTTGACATTGGGTTTACTTTGGGTTAAAATGGGTTAAATTGGGGATTTTGATAAAAGTGGGATAAATTGACAAAATTGGCCCATGGTGTAGTTGAACAAAATTAAATTGGGAATATTTGGGATTTTCTGGAATTTTCTGGGAATTTTCTGAATTTTTGGATTTTTTGGCTAAGAGGGGTATTTTGGGTATTTAGAGGGTATTGGGAGGTATTTTTGGAATTTTTGGTATTTTTGGTTATGGATGATCAGTTTGAGTGATGTGGAAATGTTTGGGAATGATTTTGGAGAATTTTGGGTGATTTGGAAATTTTTGAGAAATTTGGGCTATTCGAGGCTTGGGTAGGTTGGCGGGTGTAGGGTCCGGGGTCAAAAATTAAAAAATTTGGAAAATGGAAGATTAGGTGAATGTAAGTGGAATAAAATCATTTTGGTTGAGCCATGAAGCCATATCAAGCCCACATGAACCATGAAGGGACTCATTTGAGGCATTCGACTATGTTGTTCCTAACCTCTGCGCCGAGGGCTTAGGGGTTAAGGACCATCCATGTGAATCATCTACATGAGTCGGGAGGTCAAGTCGGGTATGGGTGTGTTTTAGGAGGTGTATGGAAGTGTAGTGTATGAGTGTAGTGTGTGTGTAAGTCGGCCCCTTCATCGGACCAGGGCCACCTGGGGCAGTCCTAAGGCCAAAGAGTCCTATAGGAACTCATCCTTTAAACTTCCACACTTGATTTCAACCCTCTAGGTGATTAGGGGTCTACAGTTAAGTTTGTGGAGTTTGCAGGGAGTTAAGAAGTGGTTTAAAATTCTAGATGGTGGATCCCAATTCTAGTCTCTAAGATAGTCAAAGGAAAAGCCTAAGGCTAGATCCTAAGTACTAAAGAGAAGAAGAGAAGACCTCATCAAAAATGAGGTCAACACTATATCCACACATAAGTTTAAAAGCACTAGTTCCATTTCACAAAAATATTTTCTTTTAGTACAATATGATTGTACACTGTAACTTTTATTGAGTACAACCATGTTATACTTCATAGTGCATATGTTTTGAATATCTTATGTAGTTTAGCTTGCTTATTTCTTTTATAATAACTTTAATTATCTTCCATTTAAAGGCTTTCATATTTTTATGTTTGAATTTTTTCAGCGCAAGATGATTGTAGTCCAACTTTTCTTGAGTACAATTATGTTATACTCCATAGTTTGTCATATCACACACTTTCAACATTTTGTGTAACTTATCCTTATTAATTTGTTGTTATAAATCTTACTTTCTTCTCATTAATAGGTGTTTAGAGTAGCGAGAATCAATTTTCCTTTGGTACAACATGGTTGTACTCCAACTTTTATTTAGTATAACCATATTGTACTCTATATTTTATCATAACATGATTACTTTGAACGTTTTCTATAGCTCAGCTTCATTATTTGTTTGTTGTCAACCTCAATTATTTGTCATTGAAAAGATTTTATGTTTGATTCGGTGCATTTTTTTCCAGTACAATATGATTGTACTCTAACTTATTTTATTTAAACCATGGTTGGACTCCATAATTTGTATTGCACATACACTTTCAATATTTTGTGTACCTAATTGATGCCTCTAACATTGTGAAGCAGACGGTTATAACAAAAGTATACTTGTCACTCAAGTAATATACCGATTTGAGTCCATGTATCGATCCCACAAGAAACCTATTAATTTCTAAAATAAGAAAAGTTTAGTCTACTAGTTTTAAGCTTAGCTCAAAGAATTAAAATTTGGTGAATTTTTCAAAGTTTCTAACCATAATTTTTCCAAAGAGTTGAATCCTATGAACTTAGTGTAAGGTTTTAATCAAGTGATAAAATCTCCCTTAAGTTGTATCTAGCAATACTATTGTCGTAATCGTGTGATGCCAACGTCATTGACAACCAGGAGCGATAATATTTTTTAGCCTCTCATGAAGGTCTCAAGAAGTATTAGTGTTTGATATTTTCAATTAGTTTCCTACACATTGGTTTCCTATGCATTAAAAAACTCTCATGTTTTCATATTCTCTACATGATTGCACTACTCTATCATCAATATTCCTATGTTATTAAATTAGTATATGTTAACCTAATCATTCCACTAGCCCCCTCATATAGAACTAGATCATAATTTGTTTTAATAATCAAAATGACTAGTTTATATAGAAATTATGCGTAAATGGTTAACATATCAACATGAAATGATCGAAATTTCAATCACAATTCATGGATAGTACTAGCATGTGCAGATTACCAATGCAAGTGACTGAGATATCTAGTTCCTACTTATTATAAAGATATACAACAGGAAATTCATTTCAAAACTAAAGTAAATATAATTTGGAACAATCTCACCAAGATGCTATACTAATATGTAAGTGTTTACGCAAATCCACTTCCTTTGCACCCCTTCTAAGTAAACAATATGCTTGATCTCACTCTCCTACACTTGATCTCACTCTCTTACACTTGATCCCACTAAGGTGAATACTCGTGTAAGTTTGCAACACTCTCACATATTCTTCTTTTGAAGTGCTTTGATTGCTCCTAACTCTGCCTTCTACCTCAGTGCCACTCTAGGCTGACGTCTAATTTTTTTCTTCAACAACCCTATAAAACAGAGTTAGCATAAAATATTAGACGAATTGGTTTTTATTTTTATTTAAGACAACCTGGTTAAGGTGCTAATGGTTTTCCTTCATCCTGGGTTGTAAAGTGCCCTAATCTACTTAGTTTGGAGAGGCAGTCAAGACTACCTAGATTATAAGATTCTTGTGAGCAACCATGGGTTTTGTCGTTCAAGAAATCTTCTTAGACTTGGATAACAGGGTTAAGGTTGTGTTCGGTGAGCTTAGTTCACTAGAGTTTCATTTAAGCCTTAATGTCTTTTTCATATTTTAAGGGTTTAAAGTTTTAGGTTGTTTAGGACTTCTTAGTCGATTAAATTTTGTGATTTTAATGTTTTATTTTTATGTTTGAAATGACTCAGTTAAGATCGCATGGTTCTGTCCTCCCAGGGTTATTGGGGTTTGTGGTTTGATTAGTCACAAGTAATTGGGAAGTACTTTGTAAACAACCATGAGTTGACTCCTCCAATGTACCTTCTCAAACCTAGTTACTTTTTTTTTTTGCTAAGGATTAAGTTTTAGTGATTTTTAGGGTGCATTTTATGTTATATCTTCTTTTGTTAATTTTGCATTTTGGCTTAAGTTGTCCTAGGCCTACGTTATGTGTGCTTTTCTTTCTTATGATAAGTAAAACACTCCTTAAGTTCAAGCCATCTAAGTCATAGTTTATTTTAGATTATCCAAAGTTAGGTCGGATGGATCTAGGATGAGTTTCTGACTGATCCGAGTTAGCCCGGGTTGGATTGGTTTTACTTCGGATTAGCCTTGAACTTGTTTAAGTCAACCTGAGTTTAACAAGATTTACCCATGTTGGCTTAGTTTGATCGAGGTTAAGCTAAGCCTAATTGGTTTGGACTAATCCGGGTTAGGCCGAGTTGATCCAATTTGGGATGAGTTACATTGGAACTAACCTAGGTAAGGCTGGATTGACAGGAGTCAAGCTTTTTAAGTCGATCAAATATAAGTTAGACTTGGGTGAAGTCTAGTTTAGTTTAGATCTGAATCTATCTTTAAATGAGTTATGTCTAAGTTGGGTTAGACTTGATTCAATCTTTGATTGAACTCGATTTAAGTTGGACTTAAGCTAAGTTCGAAATCGAGTTTCAAATTCAGTCAACCCGAGTTTAAGTTTAGGGTAGTTCGGGTTAACCTAATGTAAGTCAGATCTATCCGGGATGTTCGAATTGGTTTAGGTTAAGTTGTGTCGAGTTAACCCGATTGTTTGAGTTAATTTAGGTTAAACGGAGTTTGGGTCTGGTTGGCCCAGTGGTTTGAGTTGGCTTGGGTTAATCCAAGTTAGGGTAGTGTCAGCCTGGTGGTTTAAGTTGATTTGGGTTAACCCGAGTTAGGCCGGGTTGGCCCGGTGATTTAATTTGATTTAGTTTTACTCAACTTTAATCTACCCAGTGGTTTGGTTTGATTTGATTTGGTTTAACCCGAGTTAGGTTGGGTTGACCCAGTGGTTTGAGTTGATTTAAGTTAACTCGAGTTAGGTCGGGTTGACACAATTGTTTTAGTTGACTTGGGTAAACCCGAGTTAGGTTGGGTTGACGCAGAGATTTGAGTTTGAATTGGGTAAGAGTGGCGCCTAGGCGCCACCCTGCAGCCCGCTCCCCAGTATCGCTACCCCAGTATCGCTACGTTTCGTCCCATTTCAGCTCCAATCTGCTCCAAGTGTTATACATATAAGATAAATATGAAAATAACATTTCTTTAAAGTGTAATTTCATTAAAAAAACATGTGATAAATGCAAAGGGGATTAAGCATAGAAAGACATATCAAAATGCGTCAGATCAGAATTTTATTCCTTGCTTTATTTAACTCAAAACTGCACCATTTTTGCTTCATTTTCTCCAATACACTTTTTCTTGTACTTGGAATTAAAAACATGCAAAAAATATTTCTTTAAAGTGCAATATCATTAAAAATGGTCCTAAAATGTATATAAAAAAGTAGCACATTTTTAGTTGTATCAAATGATTGCTAAAAATTCATGCTCAATTAAAGGCCTATGGAAGTTTGCTTTCGAAACTAATAAAATTTCCTTTGTTATCATAGCTTCGTCTCTAAGAAGTGAAAAACTTTGAGGCTTCATGTATAGCCTAAAAACAAGCCTTAACAAGTTAAAAAATTTTCCACCGTCAAAGGCGTCTTTGCCAGAGCTATCGCCAGCTCGTATAAAACGTTGAAATCCAGTCCTTTGGACATCCCGATTGGCCATTACTTGCGACCAGCCGTCTAACATATAGCAGACCGACCACTTGGGTTTTCCGCATGGAGAAAATTCGACCGGCACCTCGGCGAGCTAACCTCAGCCTGCTGTTTGGGCCGACCACATGGAACATTACTTGGCCGACCACCTCCAGGTTGCAGCTCACTTCGGCCGGTTGCGAATGATTACCTGGGTCGACCACTAGACGTCGATGCAACTAGCGGGAAAGCTTCAGAGAAGAAAATCCAAGCACATAAAAAACCGGATTACCCCTCGAAGCTCCCCTTTAAATAAAGAGATATATGTAATTTCCTCTCCCCCCTCTCCTCTATAAATAGAAGACCTCTTGGATATAAAACGAGTTCATTTACTCTCTCTCTCTCTCTCTCTCTCTCTCTCTCTCTCTCTCTCTCTCTCTTCCAAATGTAAGTAGGGCTGGCAATTTGGCTCGTTGTTCGCGAACAGCTCGTGTTCGGCTCGTTAAGTAGCTCGTGTTCGGCTCGTTCGTTAAGCCTAACGAGCCGAACACGAACAAATTTTTAAGCTCGAAATGTTAACGAGCCGAACACGAACAATTGTTTGTTCGCTCGTGTTCGGCTCGAATTGGCTCGAAATAAAAAAATAATCATATAATTATTCATATAATAATTTATTATATATATTATTATATATTAATATATTATATATATTTATTTTTAAGTTTAAATCATAACTGCTTCGTGTGGTAGCGTGGTTATGCTTCATTTTTCCATTCATTCTGGTCTGGGTTCGAATCCGTGTTGGACATATATTTTTCTAATTAATTTTAGCGAGACGATTTCGAGCCGAACACGAGCCGAACACGAACAAGAATATTTAATTCGAGCCGAACACGAACACACCTTTCACGAGCCATTTCGAACACGAGCCGATTTCGAGCTGAGCTAATTTCGAACGAGCCGAACACGAGCCAAGCCTGAGCTCGCTCAAGCTCGGCTCGTTTACAGCCCTAAATGTAAGGAGCAAGCTTCTCTTCTCCCTCACTTGTAATCTAAACTTGTGTGAAATAATAGGTGCCCGGGACCACCTTTATTTGCCCCGGATGGGGCAACCCTCTCTCTTTCTCTTTCCCTCCCTCTCTTTCACCACCCCTCGGAATCCAGCTCTTTTCGTGGGGCACGGTCTGAAGGACTGATTTGCTTTCAACAGTTTCATACTAGAGGTGTGTATGAATTAATAATAAATAGCAGTGTTTGTTCACATGGATGACTCAGACAGATTTGATGGTTGCAAATTATAACTGAGATTTATTATTAGGCGGAGTAGATATAGTTGCTATCAGCGTTTAGTTTATAGCTCTATATGCTTACTAAATAGAAACACTATACTAAAAATTTTAGTATTTAACTATCTGCTTATGGTTACGTGAAACAATAATAATACTACTAAAGTATAAGTGTACGATACTTTTCTTATCATTTTCAACGGTCCACAAAAGAGAACAGAATCCACTTGATAATTTTGTATATCAGTTTTCCCTATGTGATATTTTCTCCATAAAATGCTCGACTGTAACTTTCATCTATCCTTCATAGTGTCCCCTGTAACATTACTAACATCTTGATGGAAACCCCTCCGGGCCCTATATTATTGTACAGCTCTTAAGAATGGCAGATAAACATAGGTGTCTCTTCAAATCGTATTCTTTCATGCTGACCTATAATTAAAACTTTTGATTTCTGCTTCATTTTATGCGCTTTCACGGTCATAAATCCTACACCTACTTGATACTGTCTTCCCATTAATTTCTCTTATCATTTTGTGCTCAAAACATGTGATTTGTTCTAAGTTTTCTTCTGCTGGAGCTAAGAATCTAAGATAAAACAGAAGAAAAAGATACTATGTATACTAAGAGTACATGTTGAGGCAGTTACGAACTATCCAGAACTTATCAGGATAAGGTCACTGATCCTAGATAAGAATGCTGATAAGCGTACTGATCTGGATAAGTTGTCGATCCGTTTGGTTTACGATTCATGAAAAACAGTTGATTCTGGAAAATTGACAATTTCGCACTTGTTTTGAATAATTTGTTTAAATTGTTTAGTTATTGTGTTTTGTAAACAGCTTATTTGCAAAAATTTTTTAATTAAATAAATAATCTGTGCAGAATAATCTGTTTTTTTATCAATTAGCTCGTAAGTAGATAAATTATTTTAATGCATATAGACATAAATTTGGGTAATTTGTGTTAATATTATGAGCCCAATTGGATTATTATGTAATTTCATATCAATTATTTGATATCAATTATGTAATTTCAAAGATAAGATAGTATATGACATCTATAAATGGATTAGCACATTTCTTCACGGTATCTATAATTGCTGCATATATGACATCTATAATTGCTGCATATATCTTAAACTACTGTATCTAAATACATTAGTTGCAATATATGTACCACCAATATGGAGGTCATTTCGACAAATTTTCAAGGGCAATTCACATGTGTTTAATAAAAGAATGTCATACAGTTTAGGCTATCATACACAATTCAAATGTTTGTGGAAATAAGAAATGTATGCAATTATATTCACAGACATCACGATTCATTCCAGGAAGCTCTAAACCAATCAAAGAGCAAGGTAAATAATTCCAGGAAGCTATAAAATAGAAATGGATGGGCACAGCACAAAATAAAAAAATAGTTCAGAGTAAACTCAGTAAACACATGGAGTGATTCCTAATTCAAAGAAAAGAAAGAAAACATTGACACTTCATTACTGAAGGTTGATGGGCACATAATATACAAGTGCCATGTAAACCTCAGAACACTGCAAAATACATTAAACTTTATAAATGGATTCAGACAAGTCAATACAAACATATGTATTCATGATTGTTCTATCGCATTCGCTATTTGCTCTCGCAGCTCAGCCATCTCTGATGCACCTTCACCTTCTCGGGTGTATGCATCCTGTGAGTCAATTTCTTGTATAGTCATCGTAGGCTCGATATCCTCCTCGTTAGCTTCATGTGGAATATCTACTGATTCATTTTCGAAGGCATCGAATTCTGCATCTGCGCCAGAGGCGTGACGACGAATGTAATTGTGCAATGCCATAGTTGCCACAACTATATGCACCTGCTTTTCAAATGGGTAGGTGGGCATTTCACGTAAAATAACCCATTTTTTCTTCCACACTCCGAAAGTTCTCTCGATCACGCCCCGCAAAGACGAATGTCTTTTGTTAAACAATTCTTTCTTGCCCCGAGTCACACCACTTGCTCGTTCAAAATCGGGGATGTGATATTTCGTATCTGGATATGGTTTCAGATACCCTCTCGTAAAGGATATCCAAGCATCCACTAAATAGTACTTACCTGTTCAATCATTGTAATTAGAGAATGTCAAAAATATGAAAAAAATGATAAATATATTTACCTGGAGGTGGATATGGGAAGCCGAGGCTAGGGTCTCGAGTAACAAACTTGAAAATACGGCTGTCGTGTGCGCTCCCTTCCCAACCAGCCATGACAAAGGTAAAGCACATGTTAAAATCACAAACAGCCATAACATTTTGCGTTGGAGAGCCACTTCGTCCGATATATGGCACCTTCGCTGAACTGGAAACACGTGCATCGACATGTGTTCCGTCAATTGCACCGATACAGTCCTTGAAGAACGGCATGTATCGAGGGTCAATGGCAATTTGCGGTGGAACGGACTGGAATGTTGGATCATCAGGCTTAACAACCTTACTAGCCAAACTCACTAGAGCATTCAAACCTACAGAGAAATATCTGCTGATGGTTTCGATGAATCGTCGAAATCGCTCTATTGCTCCTCTAACAGATCGATTTTGAGATAAGATATATATGGTAATTGCAAGAACTTCTCTTGTTGTCGTTCTTCTAGAGCCATACAACCCATGATTATTATGTAGTTCATTGAGCAAGTCATTGAAAGTCTTCTGCGACATACGGAACATGTTAAAGAACCGGGTTGGGTGGCCTCGTAATAACTCACCAACCCATTTATCCCCAATTTGATTTGATGTCATGCACGGAGTTCGGTCAACATACGTATTGTAGTAATAATACAATAATAATAAGAGTTCGTTGCGACTTTGCAATTATGTTGATGTTGTTCCTCATCCTCGTTGAATTGATCATCATTCATTCTACACAATAAAGGACAAAATAATTTGTAAACTTGTTTGATAGAAAGTTAGGACAAACAATGCATTAATGAAAATAGTAAGTGCACTAATGAAAATACATAACAATTGAAACAAAAAATCATATAGTGTCCAACAGATATGAGAAAAATAAACTGTCCAGCAACATAAAGATTAACAGTTAGACATCAAGAGAGACACTCAATCATTCAAGCAAACACGCAAAAATTCTAGTTGGTATTCTGGGTCCATCTTTACAAACATATGCCGTGTGATTGGGTCTCGTAGCAACTTCATGTACTTTGCATAGAGAGTCGCATTTGCTGCAATTTCAGGATATGAACGTAGGAGATCCATGCATTCGTCAATTGTGTTATCAGTTGGTCCCGAGGTCCTCCCTTTGCAGCTTTCTACAAGTGTATCAATGGAGTCTTTGATGTATGCCACTCCTTTTTCTTTTCTCTTATTCTTGGGCGCTTATGAACACTTGTGGATTGCACATCAGTGTTCGCTTCGTTGGGACCTCCCTCTGAGTCACCTAAGTGCACGGAAGGTACTGTATCTACTTCCTCTGGAAAGCCCTCAAACCCATGCTGATTTGGGGTGAATATAAGAAGACTATAAATGATCCAGATAACCTCATGCATTACAGTAATTGCTTTTATTGCCCAGGTTGGAATTATACAAATTGATTGGGGCACAAATATATAAAATAACTTATTTACTTGCAATATAGTCCATAAATATCCACAAAATCAAACTATTACATAATATAAAGAGCAAAGAAGGGCCTCCTCCACTCATTATGCATCTTCCATATGTTTCTTCACTTCAATGACTGATAAAACAACCAGCTCATCTTTACCGGAGCTCACAGTTTCTGCATGTCTGACTCCATTCATCATGCATTTTCTCTGTCATATATTTAGTTAGATAGCATGACAAATGATTTTCTTTGGCTATGCCAATCAAATTAAATTCTTTATAAAACTGACTCTGACACATGACATTATTCATGCCAAACAGCAGATCTAACTACATCAGTCATGAGGAATACTTCCATTATAATCATGATGCTCCTGACTACTGCTCTCAACATGAAACCCTCATCAATGCAAAGAAGATCTAAATGAGCTGGTCAAGGAGGGATTAATACAGTGATTTGGATGATGAAAGGGTACAAAGAATAGCTTTAATGGAGAGTTATTGAACAAGGAGAAGGCGGTCTGCTTCAAAATATGCAAGGAAAATAATGAGTTGAGATAGAACATAGTTCAGAGATATGCTTCGTTAAGTGCAAGAAATTATGCATTCCCACTCGTTAAGATAAAGATGCGTCGGTTATCTTTTGTTTGGTTATTGAGTATCAGCTTTGAATTATTTGGGCTGGTTTTTGTTGGTCTTGTTTTAGTAAAAAAAAGATGTTATTCAATGGTTTTATAGGTCGTGGAAGCTGATGCGTGCTAGAAAATTGACAACAGTAAAGTGATGAATTTTCATCTTAGCGTTGAACATAAATTCAACACACACTTAGGTAGAAGTAAGCAACTCAGAGCGAATCAGAAGTTAAAAACTATAGAAAGGGGAAAAAAACACGAGACCTAGCACAGATGAAATGATCTACTATGTAAATTTGAGTGCATGATTCCACTCTTCTTTTGAATTATGGAAGATGGAATTACAAAGATATTCATTATAAATGTATAGTAGTGGTTCGTTGATAATCACCACAGTCGAGCTGTAATGAATTTAGTTCTCAATAAAAGTAGTTGCAAGGGCCGTAGTCAGTTGTTATGGAGGTTATAGTCTGCCATAAAATATTGTAGACGGTGGTCGTAGAACTAGCTTATCTTATAGGCAGTAGTTGAAATCCATGATAACAATTAACCATGTGACCTTCAGATAGTATTTTTAAGAGCGTCGGTTGGCCACTGAGGTCGTAGTAGGAAACTGCAGAAGCTGTGAGGCACGTAAGTCGTAGTTGGTCACATGAGCTATAGTAGTGAGCTGCGACAACGTTCATGGATAGTGGGGGTTAGAGTTAAAAGCTACACGAGCTACAAATCAAGTAGGCTGTAGTGGTCAGCTGTGACAGCGTTCGTAGGCTGCGATAGCTGGAGTTGGTAGCTGCGTGAGTTATGAACCAATTAGGTCACAGTTGGTCTCATAGGCCGTATAGGCAAGCTGTGACGACATCCAAAGGTTGCAGAAGTCAGAGTCAAGTTGCATGAACTATGAATCATGTAGGTTGTAGCTGGTCACGTAGGTCGTATTAGCGAGTTGTGATGTCGTTTGTAGGCTACAGTAGACGGAGTCAAAAGTTGCACGAGCTGTGAACTACGTAGGTCTTAGTTGGTCACGTAGATCGTAGTGATGACTTTGATGACGTCCATAAGCTTTGGAGGCCAGAGTAGGGAGGGGCAGGAGCTATGAACTACATAGGTTCTAGTTGGTCATGTAAGTCGTAGTGGTGAGCTGTGACGATGCCCGTATGTCTCGGGAGTCAGAGTAGGGAGTTGCACGATCTATGAACTACATAAGTTGTAGTTGGTCACGTTGGCTATAGTGGTGAGCTGTGACAATGTCCGTAAGCCACGAGAGCTGGAGTCCAAAGTTGCATGAGCTATAAATCACGTTGGTTGTAATTTTTCACGTAGGAAAAAATGACGAGTTGTGATGATGTCCTTAGGCCAAGAAAGCCAAATTCGGGAGCTGCACGAGCTATAAACAATGTAGATCGTAATTAGCAATTAAAAGTACACTATCTTAACCCATATGTGGGAATGGGCTACACAGTTTCTTTGGCTATAATGTCTGTGCGTAGGAAGACTTGTTGCTCCGCGATAGGGTGAAGGCGGTGGTAGTGGAGACGGCAGTGTAGACTGGTGGTTGTAACTGCCGAAAGAGGCAGTGGTGAATGCTACTTAAGGTGGTGGTGATCGGAGTTGGCTGGAGGAGGAGGTGGCTGTTAGAAGCAACAGTAATCATAAGCGGTGGTGACCAAGGCCGGAAGAGGGGCGGCGAAGGCAACCCGAGGGGGAGGCAACAACCATAAAAGGTAGAGACTGGATGAAGTGGAGTGAAAGCGACCTAAGATGGTGCCAGCAGTGAAGTGACAACGTTTGGAAGAGGGACGACAAAGATGACCCGAGGAGGCGATGACGGCCAAAAGAGGTGATGACCCGAGGTGGCAGCGGTTTCTTGAAGTGGTGGTGGTCGGAGTGAGCCAAAAGAGGTAGCATCGAAGGTGGTCTGAGATGACGGTGGTGGTTGGAAGAGGAGGTGATCGGAAAAGGTGATGGTAGCGACCGGAAGGGGCAGCATATAAATGAAGTGAAAATTGCCAGAAGTGGTGGTGTCCTGAGGCGGTGTTGGCCAGATCTTCAACACTGGATGCACAGCTGCAATTTCCTCTTCTGCATTCTCTGGGCTTGCTCTTGCCCCAAAGTCGAAGTCCTTCTTCATGAAGGGTTTAGAGCTCTATTTATAGAGTTCAAATTGCAAATAAGACATGAGTCCAAAACACACTTGATTGGACGCCCTAGAGAGATCCCTTTGATCATACAATGTTTGATGCATATTTGACGGCCGTAATGATGTCGAAATTGAGGGAAAATTTGGCTCATTGGGTTTGTCTCATCGAGACACTCGATTTGACTATAGGCATGCCATATTTGACATCTGTTTGACCTTCCAATTATGCCCGAAAAGCATCCGAAAGTGATTTATTGGAATCTAGGCTTGATTCAGCTCGAATTGGACTGATTTTTTGCTGTTGGGTCCAATTTTTTAAGCCGATCAGTTTGAGTATAAGTTTACTAAAATCGGACTTCTGGATGACTTTTTATCAAAGTTTGAATATTTTTTTGCTAAGAAAATTTTATGGAGATCCATGTCATATCTCGAGATTTATGTCGAATATTGAACACTTTTTTGTTCCTATTTAGAAGCTTTTTTAATTCCAGGGACATAAGTATGTTCTTTGAATTCTACTTTTGTAGTTGACAAATTTACTTTTCAGATGTGTTATTAGTTATGCCAATTAAGTGCTTAAAACAACAAAATACAAGAAAGTGTGATTTGTTCAAAATGATCTCCATCAATTAAGAATTCCAATAAGAATCGGGTTCAAATTCATTGTGAAAGTTAAAAATTCTTAATTAAATCTTAATCATATATTACTACATGATTATGAACAAAAAATGGGTGATGATATAGTGTTTTTAATTAATAATTTTGATTGCATGAGAAAATATTGCAACTTTCAAAATTATCCACAACTTAAAACATGTGTTGCTCTTGAAACTTAAAGTTTATTAGATTGATTTAATAATAACACATACAAGTAAAAATACATATTCTACTATCATATAACATATATGAATGTATTTAAATATATTGTTATGCATGTATATACATGTTAATAAATTTATTACATTGTATTAAGCTCTTAATGTTACAAAATATAAGCAAGTTCATACTTTTGTTTGGCTTAAATATCAATCAAGCCAAGAAAAAATGAACAACCACATTGTGTTTACTAAATGAATAAGGCTAGGAGGGGTTTAAAGTTTAATGGTTCAATCGAGTGTTAAACCTAATGATATAATTATAAAGATTAAATCTATTTTAATATGATTTAATTGATGTTATGTTGATGCAAAAATGATCTTTTTCACCAACACAATATATAAAATCCTAATTTATGGCACTTCATTCTTGAATATTGTTAATATTATACTAAATAAAAACTTTGTGATGTCATATTTTAATTCTTTCGTTATTTTTAATCTTAAAATTTATTTCCAGCCATCCAATCAGAAAATTAAAAAGAAACGTGTTTAACTATTGATTAATTATTTCAATAACAGAATAATTTTGGATCCAAATTTAACTGTCATGTTAAACCCAGAACTATCATTGAATGACACCTAATGAATAGTGTCTAGAAGGGGAGAATCAGAGAAGAGAGAGAGCGAGAACGAGAGAGGGAATGAACGATTAGTAAAGCAGTTCAGTTAAGATCGGAATGAGCAAAATGGAGGGAATTGAAAGGGGTTTTGACTCATGTTCTCCAAAAGGGAGGGTCTGAATCATTTTCCATAAAATGAGATATTTACGTTAATCATTTCTAGACCTTTAGATGTTTAATTATCTTGTTTGGTTATATATCTACTAAAGAATTGGCGTGTCAGAGAAATCTTCTCCCAATTGGCTCCTTCGGTCAATCGGGGAAGTCTTATGCTTATGGTGACTCTTATACTCAATCTCTTATAATAGGCCTCTTACACCTTGCCTCTCATAATTGATTTCTCTTGGATTGTCTATTAGGTCAGCGTCTTATAGTCAACCGCTTGTGGTAGACTTGTCGTAATTGGCCACTTGTGTTTACCATGCTCGGCCTTCGGTATTCGTCCTGTCATGGTTGGCCTCTGGTGGGCATCCTAACGCAGTTAACATCATGAGATCGACCTGTCATAGTCAGCCTCTTGTGGTTGTTCTGTCATGATCGCCCTCCAGTGGTGGAACCTTCGTCGTTGGCCTCTTGTATTAGTCCTTTGTTGAACCTTCTTACACGTTTTAATGTCTTGAGGTGGTGTTGTGTTCTGCTCAAGCATTTGTTTGGCTCACTGGCATTGTGATGGCCAACGAAATGAGGATCATTCAGCCTTTCAAGGAACTACCTTTTGGGTGAACATGTCAAAAGATCAAATTCATATTTGAATCAATCAAACACCAGTGTTATATTACTATTCAATATTATTATGAACATGTCTAAAGTTCATTATGGCTTCCGCTTTGAACCAATTATTAAGTGGCTTCAACTACTTCAAGAAAAAGCTTTCGTTCTACATTATGATGAATGTTATGACTATTCAATATTTCTATATCAATCAAATCGAATTAAATTTCTTCCTGTTTCATGAAAAAGATGTAATTGTCGCTCAATTTCTTTGACAAAAAACACATGGGCATTTGAACAGATTTCTTATAAGAATTTTGGGTAAAGTAATTCTTTTTTTCTTATTTATTAGGAAAGTTAACGTATTTACCACACAAATCTTGTGTAAATATTTATAATATTTTGGTGCACAAAATATACGTATAAAATTATATCACTTTTAAACAAGTATTATTTTTAATATGAAATTAAATATTTGAGTTCTAAGAATGTGAATATTAAAATTTAATTCGGAACTTAAGAAAATTTTCTAATTAAGATTAATCCATATTGCATATTAAAAATGCGTCTGGCAGGAATCATAAAGATATTTTTGCGGTAGCAGGAGAGGTGATGTGGCATCATGGGACTTTCCAAAGACGATTCAGGACTGCACTGCCTAGCTGGCGGGCTCTCGCGTACCGTGAGGATAATATTTCCCAGGAGGATAAGAGTAGATCAACTCCTATAGAATCTCTCTATCCACACTCTTGCAGACGAATCCAGCGTACTTCACCCTAGACAGACTGAATGGGCGAAACAAACCATCCAATTCTAGAGCAGCTGTCACCAGTCCTCAGCAAGCAGCCGCTCGACCTAGTGGTCCTATGGTCTCTTACAGCCGGATGATCGTGGACCCGTACCCCCCCTCCCCAACGATATTTATGTATAGACTAAAATACCCTCGCCGTACCTACGTACACTTGGGTACAATATGTAGTTGTACAACTCCCCATTCCTATAAGTAGGGTATCCATTTCATAAATAAAGATTACACAAATTTATTGCTCTATACTGAGCTATTGCTCTTCTTGTTCTCTCTCTCTCTCTCTCTCTCTCTCTCTCTCCCCCCCCTCTCTCTACCTTTAGCGCTCTATTTCTTAGGCGTGTCTCTCGGACAGTTTTGGATCCAATATGTACGGTGAGCTTGAAGTTGTGTCGTCGACAAGTGAAGGAGCACAACGATCGCAGAGAAAAGAAAATGTCCAAAGAGAAATTGCTAACGTAGACCCTACACGAGAAGACATCGAGGTACGTATGCAGTGAGAGATGCAGGAACTGAGGAATCAGAACATGGAGCAGATGTCAAGTCTGATCACTAAGGTCACGTGGGTCGTCATTGCCCTAGCAGGAAATCAGGCCCCTAAGAGTAGAAGCAACCATAGGAGGTAGCACCGACCCACAACGGCAGGAGAGTGAAGAACAACCTTGTAAGGGCTGAAAACTCGCTGAACCCTTTCTCCTCCATATCTCTGGAGCGGAGCTCCCAAAAATGTTTAAGCCGCTAGCCTTAGAGACTTACAAATAGCGGTTAGACACCATTGACCATATCACTTCATTTACGTCTGTCGTATGCCTACTCAAGCTATCAACATTCAAGTGCCATATGTTTTTCACCACTTTGAGGTTGTCAGCCCTGAAGTGGTTCCATGCACTTCCTGCTGGGAGCATAAGCAACTTCACCGATTTCAAGAGATTGTTCTTGGCACAGTTTGTTAGTGTCTGGAAATCCACCAAGTGCGTGCAGTCCTTGTGACAACTTAAGCAAGGTCAACATGAGAGCATGCACACATACATTTCACACTTCCAGAGAAAAAGGTTATAGGTGAAAGTCCTTCGAGTCGAGCGAACATAGCTGCCTAGAAACGTGTCTTCAGGTTCGAGTGGTTTTCCTATTGTCTCAGAATAAATGAAAGCTACGGGAAAGAGCCTATGAAAAAATCCTGTTGGAGGAAAGTATACCCAAGCTAGAGCCACAAGGGCGTGAGGCCCAAAAAAGAGCTCCCCCTGACAGCAGTCGAAGCTAAGGGAGGAAAACAAACCACCCGTCTACCCAATCCTCTCGTTATAATAGAGGGTCGGTCGATACAACCATCAGAGAAGTCAGGTGAGGAACTGTGATCCGTGGCTAGCCCAGTACTATGAGAGGCCAACACAAAATTATGAACCATCATATGGTGATTTTAAAGGTCTTGTGAGTTACCCTTTGAGGGTATCAATGGAGAAAATTGTGGACCCATCCAAGACAAGGAGTATTCCAAAGAACTCACACTAATAAGAGGCTTTCTCTGGGATATAAGAAAGCATTGTAAGTATCACCGAGACCACGAATATGGCACGGAGGAATGCAGACACCTTCGAAGTCTGATTGAAGATTTGATCAAAGAAGGGAAGTTGAAGAAGTTTGTAGGCCAGGGACATCTTGGTCAGAGACATGGCAATGCTCCTGCATAGAAGCTCCATCAAGCTCTGTCTAGGCGAATATTATCCTCATTGCCAGGATAATCCTATCCATTCTCAGAGGGATAAAATCCTCAAGGAGGTGCTCCCATAACAGATCTAGGACTGGGGAAGTATTCAACCTTGCCCTCCTACAAAGAAAGGGGGTTTTGCCTTCCCATCACGTTGACAAACGACAACCTACCCCAACGAGGAAACCTCTATAACAAGGCCATAGTTTTAATGAAGATAGTAAATAACTTCCAAGTCAGGAGCATCCTTATTGCACGGGCTATTATATGAACATTTTAGTCAGTATTCGTTAGCCATAACCTTTGGGTCGACCGGTTGGTAGCACCAGCCAGCCCACTGTTTGGTTTTCAAGAGAAAAAATGGGTGGTGTTAGGTGTAATGCTGCTGATGGACACCTTTAGCGAGGGCGAGAAGTAATTCACATAGATGGAAGATTTCTTGAGAGTGGACTCACCTCCCACTTACAACACCATCTTTGGTCGTTCTTTGATCTATTGCTTCAAAGCTGTGGTGTCATCTACCACACTGCAGTGAAGTTCCCAGAAGATGGAGAAGTAATCACCGTCGGGGGGAGTTGGAGTAATCATGAGTCTGCTATCTCTGAGCAATAGGGAGTTTAGACCACTTGAATTACAAAACTGAGGGAGGGTGGCCTGGAGATCACTAAGACTACCCAGAAGATCCTCATCACCAAAGATGAACCTTGTAAATCTTTCTTGATAAGTGACAATTTTGATGCACGACATCGAGAACTACTAATTCAAACACTTTAGGTCCACCATGATGTTTTCTCCTGTTACGCTGGAGAGATGCCAAGAATACTAATTTATGTCACTTGTCATTGACTAAACGTGAGCCCTACAATCTGGTCAATCAAGCAGAAGACTAGGAACTCGGTGACTGCACTAACTAGACTCATCAGAGAGTAGGTGATGAAGTTGCACAATACGACCGGGAGGTGTAGTATCCCACCAAGATCTAAAAAGTCAACATGGTTCATAAGGCCAATGAGAAGTGGTGGACATGTGTCAACTTCACCAATTTAAATGCTGCCTGCCCAAAGGATTGCTACCCACTGCCAAGGATCGATGCCTCGGTGGACACAGTTGTGGGTTATTTAGTAATGAGCTTCTTAGACACTTTCTATGGTTATCACCGGATCAAGATGCACATGGAGGATGCAAAGAAGACTGTCTTTATTACAATTGAAAGAGTTTTTTATTATATTATAATACCTTTTGGGTTTAAAAATGTTGTGGCAACAAACCAGCATTTAGTAGATGTAATATTTTATAGTTAAAAAGGAATAAATATTAAAGTCTACGTCGATGATATCCTTGTAAAAAGTTGAACGGTAGCACAACACATAAAGGACATAAAAGAAACTTTTCGAAACCTCAAGAAAATATAATATGACATTGAACCCCTTAAAATGTACGTTTGGAACCTCAATCAGCAAGTTCTTAGGTTACATCCAAACCCTCGAAGCCATAAAAGCGAACTCAAACAAGATCCAGACGCTAATTGACATGACACCCCCACGAAACACCTGAGAAATTCAAAAACTAACCAGTTGGATCGCAGCTCTGAGCCGGTTAATTTAAGGTCGAGTGACAAGTGCGTGAAATTTTTAAGAACTCTCCCAAAAGCTAAAAGTTTTGAGTGGAAAGATGAATTCCAGCAAGCTTTTCAGAGCCTAAAAGATTCTCTAACTTCACCACCACTCCTCCAAAGCCTGAAACCAAAAGAAGAACTCTCTTTGTACTTGGGAGTGGGAGTGGGAGTTGACACGATCAGCTCAGTACTAGTCCGAGATGAATCAAGGAAGCAATTTCCAATCTACTAATCCAGTAGCATTCTCCGAGAGGCGTAGGTCGGATATCTGATTTTGGAGAAACTAACCTTTAATTTAGTTATGTAGGCCTGCAGGTTGCGACCTACTTTCAGACTCACCTCATCTAGGTGATTATAGATCATCCACTGAAGTCGAGCTTTCTTTGTTAGAACATTCCGACCAGCTACTCAAGTGGGGAGTCGAACTGAGTGAGTTTGATATTGCCTACGTTTCTCAGAAGGTTATTAAAACGCAGGTGCTTGCAGACTTCCCGACGGACTTCTTGAAGCATGGGAGAAAAGATGAAAAAACTCAAAGAGGCCGACATAAGTGGATCCGCTACATGTATGGTGCCTCAAATAGAAATGGAGTGGGACTAGGACTTTCCCAGAGCAGTCTCGTGGGAGAACATATATACTATTCAATGGCCATGGAATTCAAAGTGATGAACAATCAGGTGAAATATGAAGCTCTAATTGATGTCCTCACCAAACTTAAGAGATGGGAACCCGAGTACTCGTTATAAAATTGGACTCGCATCTTGCAGTGAATTAGATAAATATGGAGTTTGAGGTTAGAAACAAGACAATGATAAAGTATCTTAATAAGGCCAAAGTGGCAGTCTGGAAATTCATGTAGTTCTAGATCAAGCATATTAGTAGAGAAGAAAACCAATGACTGATTTGCTCTCAAGATGTATTCGCCTAGGGAACAAAGCACCACAGATACTCAGCTAGTTGGTTATTAAATAGCCTGAGGCAATGGCAGTCAAAGGCGAGAAGGCCAAGAGGTGAGTAGATCCATACATCAAGTACTTGTAAATAAAAGACGTTGCGGAGGAGGTCATGAAACTAAGAGTCATGAAACTAAGAAAATTTAAATTCAAAGCCACACAATATTGTTGATGCAGAGAACACTCTTTCAAAAATCAATAATGTCGATATACTTGAGGTGCGTAAGAGAAGGTGAACTGAAGACATTCTCTGGGATGTTCACTCCGAAGAATGCGGGAGCCATTCAGGAGAGAAGAAGTTGGCTCACTAGGTCCAGCGGCAGCGATACTTCTAGCCAACACTACTGAAGGATGTTGAAGCATTCTATAGGAGACGTGACCAATACCAAAAGTACCGTCTACTACAGCATCAGCCGCCCACAAACTACAACCAATCAGTAGCTCGTGGAAATTTTCTCTTATGGGGTCTAGATATCCCGAGACTACTCTCACCTTTCTGAGGATAACACTGTTTCCTCTTGGTCCCAATAAATTACTCTTCAAAGTGGATTAAAGTCAAAGCTCTCACCCAATTCTCTGCAGATGTCGTCCAGAATTTCATCTAGACTGAATTGATCTGCCACTATGTTCTACAACTGATAATCATGACAGATAACGAGAAGCAGTTCGTAGATAAGATGGCTTGAATTTTTTGTCAAATTCAATGTATAAGCCTTAAGTTTCCCTCGGTTCATCATACAGGGACCAATGGTCAGGCCGAGGCGGCCAATAAAATCATCCTCAACATGTTAAGAAAGAAAGCGGAAGGTGCAAAAGGTAGCTAGGCGGAGGACCTCCCATTCGTTTTATGAACCATGTGAACAACTCGGTCAACTGTAACCAGTCAAAAACCGTTTATGCTTTCGAACAAGGTCGACCCTGCAACATTAGGGCAGACAGAGGGAAAGCTGGACCAAATATGGAGTAGACCCTACATCATTGACACTAAAGACCTAGAGCATACAAACTAAAGACACACGCAGGGAAAGAGGTCCTCCCGACCTGGAGCGGAGACAATCTCAAAAAAAATTTTTCCATGAATTCATTTCGCTTTATACTAAAAGCCATAAATGAAAAATACTCTCTCACTTCATCTGAAATTTAAGATTTTCTCCAGTAGTAAGCCAAAAATATGTGTATAATTAATAAGCGCCTCACTAATCAATGATATGAGATTTGTAGTTAGTAAAACTCTCGGGGAGCTGGGAAGAACTAGAAAATTAACAAATAATCTATCAAAAACCAGAGGAGTAAAAGAACAATAAAATGTGACCCCATGATCGCCTAGTCTTGCCTGAAAATAGAAGATTACCAGTTGTGATGCCAAGATTGATCGATTGAGCACAAATAGTAGACTGGCAAGCCGACACTAAGACCATCTAACCTCGCCCAAAAATTGAAGAATGTTTGCTATGTCGACAAGATCTCCTAGCTGAGCACAAATAAAAGACCAGTAGGCCGTGGTGCAAAGGTTGCCCGGTCTCGCCCGAAAAATGAAGACTTTCAGTCAAGGAACCAAGATCGACTGGCTAAGCACAAATAGAAGACCAATAGGCAGCAGAGCTAATACTGTTTGACCTCATTCGAAAGTTAAAGACTATCAGCCATTTTGCCAAGATTGCTCGTCCGAGCAAATAGAAGATTAGCAAACCATGACACCAAGATCACCCAGCCTTGCCCAAAAGTTGAGGACTGTCAGCCATGGAGCCAAAAGGGCTTGGCTGAGCAAAAATAGAAGACCGCAGGTCATGGTGCCATGACTGCTAGGCCTCGCCCGAAAAATTGAAGAATACTAGTCATGATGTGAAGATCACGTGATTGAGCACAAGTAGAAGACAGGAAGGCTGTGACGCCAAGATCACCCTACCTCACCCATAAAAACTGAAGATTGTCAGCTGTGGTGCCAAGATCGCCCGGCTAAGCATAAATGGAAGACTAGCAAGCCACAACACCAAGATCACCCGACCTCACCTTGAAAATTGAAGATTTCCAATCGTGGGGCCAAAATTCCCTGTTCTATCTTGAAAATGAAGATCGCCCATCGTGGTGCTAAACCTCTACTAGGCGTAAAGTTGACAAAAGGCAAGCCGCGACGGAAAGGATGCCCAGCCTTGCCCAAATAAAAAGTTGCCTAGCCTGGCCCAATGTTGAAAATTATTGCTTGAGCGCCAAAATCATACGGGCAAACATTCGTGACACGAAGTTTTTGCTGATTAAGTACCGAAGCTAGGTCGAACGGCAGGGTCATATGAGCCGCCTGGCCGAATTTAGGCCCACCAACAATTCACGCACATATAAAAAAAGTTCTTCACCTAAGCAGAAAGGTTAACGATCTCATTTCTTCTAAAGAAATAATAATGAAAGAAACAAATGAAACAAATAAAGATTTCTTTTCATTTCATCAAAAATTGTACAGATATTTCCAATTGTGTGTTAGTACATAAGAAATGTGTGCTAGGTATCATTTCCAAAATAATAATAATAATAATAATAATAAATAAATTAATTAAAGTTAAGCTTATAAATCATAAAAAATAGTCATATGAGCTTAAAAGTCCCAACCAATGGGAAATACTTGCTTAGGCTCTAAGGAGGTGAAGCTCATCACAATCCAACTCATGAAACCTCCCATTCTCAAAGCTTGGAGATGGATGAACATTTATTACAAAGTATAACATTCGGTGAATTGAAATAAATTGCATGGTCGGCTTGCTATATATTCTATCAACCTCTTATTAGATATTGATTGAATTATTATTATTATAATCATTATTTCCTTCATAAAAATTTATGAGCATTTACATTCATGCCACCTAATTCCTATTTATTTACATATCCACCATATAGACAACATTTACACTTATACCAGCAAAAGCTTTCATATCACATCCAGAATATCACTAATTTAAACTTTTAGAAAGTAAATTACACATTTTCATGTACAAATAAAATGACATAAAATATGGAATTTTAACTTCTATTGGTTAAAATAACAAAACTTTAATGATTTTGTTAGTACATTCATATCACTTAAGACTTAATAATTCATTTTTAAGTGCATAAAATTGAGAACTTTTTACATAAAATATGGAATGATTGAGAAGCAAAGGGAATTAGAATACAGAAACTGTCACATTTGTCAGGGTTGTAGCAGAAAAGCTCTATATAATGTGGGTCTGCTAAATCAGGTATGAGAGTTAGGAGACAGCCGTTAAGTAAAAAGTAGAGATGTGTTGAATAATAACCATGTAAGCAGTTACATGATCCGGTAATCTAATTCTATATGTTTTGTTCTATTATGAAAAATGTGAATTTTGGCTATGGCAATTGTAGATATTTTGTCACAATATATAAGATCGGGAGTATATAAGATGAAGGCTAGTCGAGGAATCCGAATATGTGTCCCTCCTCATGTTGATGAGAGTGAATCGCTCGTCGGCGCTTGTGAACACCTTCATCCTCTCCCTTTGCGTGGAACCATGCAGTCGGGGAACCCTTCCATTGCTTCCTGAAAGGTGGAGGAGACGAGGTACTCAAGTTGATAATTAGAGCCATTCACTTTTGAAGATGCATTTCGTTCTCTTGAATGGTTGGTTTGGGCACTAGTTCTGGCTCTGGCTTGCACTCGGACACAAACGGAATGACCGAAGAAAGTTGATTGGCTTCATCCCTCACCAGCAGTTTTATAAATCTTGGAGCAGCTGACTAAGGGGTCATTGGCCCAGCTTTCGGTTCTTCTTTCATGGCCTTCCCCTCAGCGACACTCTCTTCAAACTAGCTTGGCGTTCGTTCAACATCTTGGTGTCGTGCGCAAAGGGACCTACACTTGATAAAGAACTCTTAGCTTTCATGTCCATAATAACTAATTCGTCGGTGTTGATTCTTAGAATTACAATGGAAGTCTTATATATGAATAAACAAAGTTCGCACATTCAGTGTCTTCTCCAACGTGAGCCATCACCGACACCTTCTTGTCCGCCATCATTATAGCTTTAAGGCAAGCAAGCTTTGCTTGGGTTTTCTTCTTGGCAGCCTGAGTAGCCGCCATCGCCTCTCATTCAGTTTCCTTGTCATCCGAAGCCCAGAGCTCCACTATCATCTGGCCAAACTTCTTTAGTAGTAGTACTTGATTGATAATTACCTGGCTAAGGTACAAGATGACAGACAACTACCTTCCTTTGATCTCTTCTCCTTCTGATTGGATTTGACCCAACACTGTCTTCTTCTTCTTAATCTTGTCTCATATCAGGATGGTTTGAATGCCTCAACCTGAGGAAGAATAGCCAAGGAAAAAAATGCAGCTTCCAATCCTTTATCTTGTTGTCCACAACCAACAATTGACACTTGCCAGGTGATGAAAAATGAATGTAATTCTTTGGGCTAACCCAAAAGGTAAACATAGAGGTGAGGAGTTCTGTTAACCACAGGATCCCAGCTCCATAGATTTTGGCAGAATCGTCGGGAGGTCAACCCTACCGTCCTAACTCACAACTAATTCTTGTGTAGCCATAACCGGCACTACCGTAAGATCCTTGCCAACGTTACCAAAATGCAAATAATCGACTTGTATTAGCTCAGTTGCATCAAAAGATAATAAAAGAGAAGGGAGAGAAAATTTAAAGCTAACAAGCAAGATCAAAGCTCCTCATACTAAGGATCCGATCGAATTTAGTTTCTATAATCGACACACCACTCTCACTCAGTGGCTGCGGAGCACTTGAAACTTCCTGCATTTTGGGTAGCTGTGTCGATTTAAATTTAATAAAATATTTAACATTTAAATAAATTTCAAATTTGTACAGTATTTGACTGACGAATTAAAAATTTAATTTTTTAATATTAGAATTACTTATTAATTATAAGTTCTTGGAAAAATTTAAATCTGAAATGTTGAATTTTCTCCCATCAACACGTGCTGTCCTTTTTATTAAAATTCCAAATTAATATTTTTTTTAAATTTCCAAATCAATTTAAATAATTTATGTATGAATCAACTACCATTGCTCACACGATACTTGTGCTTGTTGGGTATACCCTTTAATTCATTAAAGCTCTTTCCTATTTAATAATTAATATAATATTAGGGGCGTTTTACACATATGCCACCCAATTCTTATCTATTTACATTTCTAATATCTAAATTTTATTTTTTTACATCTATACCACTAAAATCATTTATATCACATCAAAAATATCCGTATTTTAATTTTTAAAAATTAAATATAAATTTTTATGTACTAAGTAAGGTAGAATATATGTGAAGTTACTTTTAGGACGTAAATTCGTAGGAATTTTAGTATGTGTTTCTAGGAAAAAATTTAGGTCCGGAGAGCTTACGCAGAGATGCGTCCGTAAAAATGTACGCAGGAGTTATATGGGGGTTACACGGGATTTACGAGAGAGTTATAACTCTCTTGTACCTCCCATGTAACTCACTTGTAACTCGTGCTTCTATTTTCATCCATTTGTACACGAGAGTTACATGGGAGGTACAAGAGGGTTATAACCCCCGTGTAACTCCCGCGTATATTTTTACGAATGCATCTCTGAGTACGCTCTTCGGACCCAAATTTTTTCCGTGTTTCTGTGTATATATATATATATATATATATATATATATATATATATCTTCCTAATATTATATATTCATATTATATTTATTTAAAATAAATAAAAATTTTTGAGTCAACAATTATCAAAATCAAAATAATATCCTTACCTGTCTGATTAATAAATTATTTTCTTAAATATATAAAGTCAAAATAATGGGATTTATTTTAAAAGAACACCTGCACAGGAAGTTGCTGATGGTTAAGATAATAATTCTATTTAATTCTTTTGTGCCCACCTTTTCAATACGGCAAAGAATTAAAAATAAAAAAAGTAATTCGCATACATAGGACATAGTTTTTGTGTATTTATATATCTAACATCTAAAATTTTATATTTATATTTATAACATGTTGGTGTCAGAATATTAAATATGAAAATGTTTAGGGGTTAGATTTATAAATAAAGAAGGATACTGTGCTATGTATGCAAATGCTGGGGAGGGAGAAAGAGAGAGGCCGAATTTTAAGGAGAAGCACTGAATATCTTGTAGCTTATAAATTAGTAAAAGAAGTATGATTTTTATTTAAGGCGATGTTGCCATTTTCATGAAAATGAGTGTTTGGTAGCATATTTATAGTAGAATTTAGTGATGAGTTTAACATAAATTTAACTAAATATCAAAAGAAAAAGAAATTAAATATTACGTTCCATTAAATTGAATTTTCTTGTGTTCCATCTTTTTTTCTCGTGTTATGTATTTTTACGACAAAAAACTGGATTTACTGAGGGTAACCTTGTAAATGGCTCGTTGTTTGCGAACAGCTTGTGTTCGGCTTATTAAAGAGCTCGTGTTCGGCTCATTGGCTAAGTTAGCGAGCCAAACACGAACAAAGATTTGTTCGTTCGTGTTCGGCTTGTTTTGGCTCGAAATACTATTCATCAATTATATATATATATATATATATATATATATATATATATATATATATATAGTTGAATAGTAATTTTTAAAAAATTAATTGACTATAAAACTACAAAGATTTATAATCAATTAAAAGTATTAATTAAAAAATAGAATACAAAATATTAAATTAGATTCAAATGATATTTTAATATAAACAATGATTTTTAAATTTTGCCTCAACCCTTTAATATATTATGGTTATGTGAATATGGTTGTCAAAACGATTCTTTGTTCCTTGACAACTTATGTTCGGATCGCTAAACAAACGAGCAGAACATGAACACGCCTTTTAAGCTCGAAATATAAACGAGCCGAGCCTAGGCTCGCTCGTGTTCAGCTCGTTTACACCGCTATTTTTGAACTTTATTAAATCCGAATTTGCAGAAGAAACAACTGTAGAAAAGATGGAAAAGAAATAAATTCGGTTTAACGGAGAGTTGGATTTTGATTTGTTTTCGTCTTTTTGTGTTTGTCTAGATTTAAATTAAATTCATGACTAAATCATGTTAAAAGTGTGCTGCTAAACACTCTCTAAATCCGACCACACAGAAATCTTCAACATGATCTTGATCAATATAAGATCGAATTTATGGAATTTATTAGATCCTATTTTGAATATTTAATGTAAATACGAATTTGCAGCAAACACCCCTTACAATGAGCGGCTTCTTCACACGAAAAAAATTTGCGTCCGGACACGGACGCGTAGACTGCGTCCGGTGTACGTGAGAGGACTACATGTACCCTCCATGTACACCCAACTTACAGAGGAGTTACATGAGAGGTACATAGGGGGTATCCCCGTTGTTCGGACGCAGCTCTGCGTCCGGACACCGGACGCCGGACGTAAATTTTTCTCTCTTCACACGTATTTTCTGTGATAATTTGCCGCTCCCCAATGGCAAAGCCATGAAGTAACAGTTCATGGAAATTCTCCTCCATAATTAAAAGAGTTTCACTTAAATTTCTCTCTCTCGCCTCCTTTATGGTACTTTTTTTTTCTCCCTCTCAAGCGGCGCTTTCTCTCCTACTCAGACATTTATGGAGTTTAAGCAAATTATTTAACTAACTTATGAGATTAACTTTTATAACTATTTATAAAAAAAATATTAATATTATGCCAAGTAAAATTGAATATAATGAATCACGAACCAATTTCGAGCCGATTTAAATAGGGCTGTCAAAAAAAACTCGTTGTTTGCGAACAATTCGTGTTCGGTTCGCCAAGAAGTTGGTGTTCGATTCGTTCGACACGAATATTTTTTTTCGTTCGGTTTGTTAAACGAACCAAACACGAACAGTGATGTGTTCGTTTGTGTTTTGTTCGTTATTGTTTGAAATACGAAATAATTTAAAATAATTATATATAAAAAATTTATGATATTTTAAAAATAATTATATATTATAAAAATAAAATTAAATTTTTATAAATTATAATATATGATAAATTATTAATAACAATAATAATATTATAGTATTAATTATATTAATATAAATATTATAATATTATAATTAATACAATATACTATATATTAAAATAAAATTTTAAATAAAACCCTAAACGCCTTATTTAGTTTGCTTCGTTTTGAGGAAGTATGGATTACCTGAAGTATAAGGAATATCTGATCAATTTGCTTCATTTTGAGGAAGTATGCTATCAAAGCTAGGGCTGTCAAAAAACTCGTTCGCGAACAGTTCGTGTTCGGTTCGCCAGGAAGTTCGTGTTCGATTCATTTGATAAGCAAACGAGACGAACACGAACAATTTTTTTTCATTCGGTTTGTTAAACGAACCAAACACGAACAGTGTTGTGTTCGAACATTTCGAACATGAACACTAACTCTGTTCGCTCGCGTTCGGTTCGTTTGCACCACTAGATTTAAAGCACAAATGAGTTAAAAAATAACTCAATTTGAGCAAGATAATTTTAATTTTTACACAGACCAAACCGATTCCAAGCTAACACGGATCCAAAATAACTCTGTTTGAGCCAACTTGTTTCAATTTCATGCTTGTCAAGCTCAATTCAATTTCGAGCCAACTTGGCTCAAAATTGAATATGATGAGTCACAAGCCGATTCAAGACAACTCTAACTCTGCTCAAAATCAAATTGTTAACTGTCTTAACCGCCGTCGCACATACATTTAACTATTAATTTGTTTCTATTTCTTAGATATCTCTAAAAAATAAAATATTCATAATACTCAAAAAAATTATTAAAAAATATTATTTTCCCTTAACGAATTTTTAATAATTTTTTTTAATAAACTGCAGCAGTCCCAAATGTGGATTGTCTACCTCGTTTTTTGAAAATTCATTTTCATGCGCATAAATTATATCTTTGTGCTTCTAGCAATTGCTACAGTCAATAGTCCAATTTAGATGCATTTAATAATGAAATATAGTTTGCAGAGTTTTTCAACATGCCATCAATGAGAGAAAAATAAGTCTATATGTATCTATGATCTAATTAATTCATCTCAATTCAAATTTTTAAATGGAAAAATAAAAGTTAAAAAGCTTATTTTAGGAAGTCAAAATAGAGAGAGTTATTTTATGAATAGAACATTATATTTTAATGCAATTAAATAAAAAAGTTTCGATATTTATAATAAGTTTGTAGGAAAAATAATCAAATTTTAATATAGTATGTGTTAAATTCAAATTTGATTGTCAATTATACCCAAATCTTACTAGCATTAAGAGAAAAGAGAGCGAGACCTGAGAAGAGATTGAAGAGAAGAGAGATTAAAAAAAGGGAAGTAGTTAGTGAGAAATCTTTGAGGAAACTTAGGGTTAAATTAGGGTAAAATTAGGGTTTGATAGTAGAGGGGGTGGGTTGAGGATTGTGGGGATAAATTGCACTGGTGGGAAGATTTTCTATGTTAAGGGCAGAAGGTTTAGGAGGCTGTGTAAGGAGCTTGATGGCATCTCATGTCTTTGAGTTAGGGTTGTTTGTAGCCATGGGAGCTCAGCTTGGCTATCATGGGGAAGCTCAGTACGACTTTTAAGAGAATTTGCTGAGGAATTTCAAAGGGTTTGGGCAGCAGAATGAAGCTTTTCCATTCTTAGATGTGTTGGCTGCGGTGACACCAATGAGGTTAAAGGCGACATGGAGGAGGTTTTGGCATGATTGGGGAAGCTTTTGGTGGGGTGGTAAGAATAGATTTGGTCTGGCTTAACCTCTCATGCATAGTTTAGCTCCCCAAAGCTTGAACATGGGTGAGCTTGACTTGGGTGCTAGGTGTCCTCCTCAATGGTGAAGACTGCAAGGTTTGTTATTTAATGCTTATCCCATGCTTAGTTTAATTTTGATTAATTTTATTTTGAGTTGTAGTGTCCTGATGGGTCATGGTGGGTTATGGTTGGTCATGTTGGGTTGTGGTTGAGTCATGTGGAATGGGCCATAGATGTTGGGCCATGGAGGGTGGGCTAAGGTTAACCTAAGTGGTCTTTTAGGTTTAGCCCATTAACCTAAGCCTAATGGTCTTTCATAATTTTCCTAATTAAATAATTAGGTGAATTATGGGGGGAATTCCATGGTGCCAATTTGACCCCTTAGGTGGTTTGATGTCTTGACTACTTTAAGTGGGGCTTAATTTTATGGTAATGTAATAAACTGGTCAAGAATGGACCCAAAATTGGGTTGAACACAATTTTGTTGAGCAATCAATAGTCTCATTAAGCCTATGGGGTCACATTAATGTGTTGGAATTTCAAGTTAATTTGGGTTAATTGAGGGTTGAGAAGGACTTAGGTGAAGCTAAGGATTAATTTAGGTAGACCCCCCTCCCATGAAAAAATTTAGTGTCACGGTGATACCAAGGGTCTATGAAAAGATTCCTTTTAGGTTTCACAGGTGACCTAGAGCATGTCCTACCTAGGAGGGGGTCAACCTGGGCTTCTCATCAGGTCAAAACCCTAAATCAACCCAACCATGGGTTGGGGGTTTGGGATTATTCTGATGAGGCCCAACGGAACATAACCCCGGTGTGGGGGTTTTTGTGGATGAGTGAGTGAACCCTCACAAAAGTGAGGTAAACACCTGGATTAGACCAAACTATAGTCCCAGCGAAACAAACTCTAAGATAGATGCATCTCGAAGTAGAATAATAAGTGACAGTCGAGGTTAAAAAATTAATTAACGTTGCCCTTGTCTGTGAGGAAAAATATCCAACTTGGCTAGCAAACATAGTGCCGGTAAAGAAGAAGAATGGCTTGGTCCGAGTTTGCGTTGACCTTGGAGATCTAAACAATGTCTGCCAAAAAGATGAACTTCCTTTGCAAAACCCATAATTGATGGTAGATATCACGTCAACACATGCAATCTTCTCATTCATTGACGGATCGTTGGGCTACAATCAAATCGAAATGTCTCTAAAATACGAATGAAACACGACCCTTGGAACATCCATCAAGATTTACTACTATAAGATAATGCCCTTTGGACTTAGGCATGCGAGTGTGATATACCAGCGGGCTATGAAATGGATCTTCGATGAACTAATCCACAACCAGGTTGAGTGTTATGTAGATGACTTAGTCATCAAGAGTAGACAAAAGATGAACATGTGTACAATTTGGGAATAGTCTTAAAATAATTACAACTATTTAATCTTAAGATGAATCCCTTAAAGTGCGCCTTTGGAGTCGCCTCAAAGAAATTTTCTGGATTCATTTTTCATCGTCGTGGGATTAAAATTGACCACCTCACGATTGAAGTTATCTTAAATATGCCATCCCAGAGGAATTTGACCCAATTACGGTTCTTCTAAGGTAAGTTATCATATACAAGGCGCTTCATATCTAATTTGTTAGGAAGGTGTCAACCATTCGTTGCTTTAACCAAGAATGATGTTAAATTCATGTGCAATTACAAAAGCCAACATGATTTTGAAAGCATCAAACAATATCTTATAACATCTCCTGTTATAGTAGCCCCTGTCTCGGGAGGGCCTTTAATCCTCTGCACTGTGGCTTTAAACAAATCCTTCGGAGCCTTGCTAGCCCAAGTCAATGATGAGGGAAAATAAAATGCACTATTCTACCCAAGTCGTTGTCTAATCCCAACTGAAATGTGATATCTCTCAAATGAAAAGCATTTACTAACTATGATCTTTGTCATCCAAAAGGTTAGGTATTACATGTTTTCTTGTAAGGTAACTCTTATTTTGAGGATCAATACCCTACCGATGCTTTATGTAAGACTAAAAAGGTTAGCAATGATACTACTGCAACTCGCATAACCTTTGAGCCCTTATGAGTCATCAAATGACATATATTGACAGACTTCCTAATACAACTTCAAATGCTAAAGTGTCACATGTTGCTTTCACAGGAGTCAAGACGTGCTTCTCAAACCAGTCCACCTAGTTCGCCTAGCTGGTGGTCATCAGGACTGACAGATGATCGAAATAAGGATCAACATTGAAGGGTTGATGTAGCCCCATGATCGTATATGAGTTGTCTGGCATCTACATCATCGTCTTTCATTGATACACTGAGGAAAAAATTCATTTGTTATGACTCCTAATTTGATATTCTCTTTGCTATGTATTTGAGAGGGGAACTCTCTCTCTCTCTCTCTCTCCCTCTCTCTCTCTTTCACACACACACACACACACACACACCTCTTGAATCATATCATTTTTACATAAATATAATAACTGAAATTTATAATTTTAATTAAATCTATATCAGATTATTCTAACTAATAAGTTTATTATTATTATTATAATCCTTAATAAAAAGACATGCTAAACAATTCAAACATTATTTGGCGTGTCAATCTGTGTTAATTAATCGGGCTTTTGTCTCTGCACAAAAATAACTCAATTCAAGTATTGATAATTGCAATCAAGCTCGTTTAAATCAAAATTTAAATCAAAGGGGATTTTGCGTGTTTATTTTATCGGCCATTCTTTCAATCTATATGCGAAAGATATTCTAATTAAATATAAATGTTATTGTAATAAAAGGCAAATACATAAAAACAATTATGACAATGCAAATAAGAAATTAACTTTGATATTTTCTGATTCAACAACAACAACAACAACAAAGCCTTAATCCCACTAAGTGGGGTCGGCTACATGAATCTTTTTCTCAATTGTGTCATATTTAGTGTCAAATTTTCATTTAATTCTAATAAATTAAGATCATTTTTTATGCAATAAGCCCAAGTCTTCCTAGGTCTACCTTTGCCTTACTTAACATAAGTAGAATCTAAAACATCTACTCTCCTAATCGGACCATCAGGTGGTCGATGTTTAATGTGACCAAACCATCTAAGGCGACTCTTTCTAATTTTGTCTATCGCTGGTGCAACACCAACCCTATTACTGATATATTCATTTCGCATTTTGTCTCTAAGTGTAAAGCCACTCATCCACCTAATCATTCTCATCTCGGCAACACTTAACTTAACATTAGGCTTCTTTTTTAAAGACCAACATTCAGCACCATGCAGCATTGCAGATCTCACCACCATCTTATAAAATTTTCCTTTCAGTCTAAGCTGTACTTTTCTATCACATAATAGGCCGGACGAATTCCTCCACTTCAATCAACCAACCTGAATTCTACTAGTGACATCCTCATCTATATCACCATCACTTTGAACAGTAGACTTGAGATATCTAAAGGATTCACGCCTTTTAATAATTTGATCACCCAAAGTTATACTTATGTCACTAGAGCTACTATTACTAAAATTACATTCCATGTATTCAGTTTTAGTTCTACTCAAATGAAGCTCTTTAGACTCCAACGTATACCTCCATAATTCAAGTTTTTTCTAGGCCTTTTCTCTCGTCTTATCCACAAGGAGGATATCATCAGCAAAAAGCATACACCAAGGTACATCCTCTTGTAAATGTCCAGTAAGACCATCCATAAATAAAGCAAAAAGATACAGTCTTAAAATCGATCCCTGATGTAAACCAATAAAAATAGTAAAATAATTGGTCAATCCTCCTTCAATTCGAACACATGTAACAATCTATTATACATATCTTTAATGACTTGAATATAAGTCATATCAACACCTTTCTTCTCAAGAATTCCCCAAGGGACATCTCTTGGAACTTTATCGTAAGCTTTTTCTAAATCAATAAAAATCAAATGTTTATCCTCCTTAAAATCTCTGTACTTCTCCATCAAACCTCTCAGTAAATGTATAGCTTCCATAGTAGACCTGCCCGACATAAATCCAAGTTGATTATGAGAAATTTTGGTAGTACGTCTTAAACTATATTCAATTGCCCTCTCCCATAATTTTAAAGTATGACACATCAATTTAATTTCTCTATTATTTGTACACTCTTGTGCATCCTCATTATTCTTAAAAATGGGGACCAAAATACTCTTTCTCCACTCCTCAGACATCTTTTTAGTTTTTAAAATAATATTAAAAAGTTTAATAAGCCAAGAAACTCCCAAATCACCTAAACATTTCCACACTTCAATTGGGATATCATCAGGTTCTACAGACTTTTCACCCTTACTTTTCTTTAAAGCCTCATCAACTTCTTTCTAACTAATGCGACGATAAAAATGAAACGTTTTATTATTATTAACGATATTAAGATCACTAAGGTCGATCTTATTTTCAGAATCTTCATTAAAAAGTTTATCAAAATATCTTTAACATATTCAGATTCCATTGATTAAATATGTTGAAATCGCAAATATACGAAAAGATGTATTTCACGAGATATTAAAGATTTAAGTGTTATGCATGTAAATAAAAAATTTCAGCCACGTAATAGATATGTAAATACATAAGAACTGTGTGGTATGAATGTAAATGCCCTGATTTTCCTTTTATTTTAACAATTTAATTTAAATTTGGTTCAAATTGGTCCAGAATTTAACAATATTAATTTAATTTCGAGAGCTTCAGCCAACATTAAGATCGCATTAACTTGAAATGTACAATAATACAAATCCAAGTTGGGCAATCATTTTGCTTTCTTAGTTTAAATATATTTTTATAATTATTTTATGGTAAAAAAAAACAATTTAAATTGCCAATGAAATTATATCATAAAATCAATATGGCAATCAATATCAAATGTCTTTCGTGTGGGTCACAAATGAGCTGTAAAATAAGCTAAATTCCATGCATATTTATTATGGGGTCGGATGATTGTATCCATGCTAATGCACATGATCAAATTGATAAACAAATTTAATTGAGATTGATGGGTGAATTGGGTTAAGATGTGGAGTATGGAGAATAACCAGTCACCCAATTCATCTCATGGCTCGGGAAAAAAATTGCGTACATAAAGCATACGTAGCGCTGCGTACGTCATTCAATACGTACGTCATCCAATGGGAGGTTGTCACGTACGTATAACCTCCATGTAACCTACCTGTAACCTGCAAAAATAAGGATGTTATAGGGAGGTTACAGATAGTTTACAGGGAGGTTACAAGAGATAAAACACGGAAATACCCCCATGTAGCATTCATGTAACCTCCATGTAACATTTTGGACGTACGCAGCACTGTGTATGCTTTACGTACGCAATTTTTTTCCATGACTCGAGTATGTATTCATCTTTTTGTACAAATTTATGAAAGCTTAAAAGAATATTTAAATTTTGCAGGTTTATAGTCACATTGAGCATCGCAATAGAAGAAGACTAAATGACTTAAAATTACTTAATTTTAAGATCATTAAGTCAATCAAATGAGTAAACCAACACATGGGGTCTGATCTGATAGTTTGACTCTTTAATCAAAATAACTAAAATGTCATTCTTAAAAAAGTATAAATAGACTTGCATTCTTCATTTGAGAGGGAGCTAAACTTGAAGTTAAAGAGGAGTTGGAAATCAAAAGAATTAACAATTTATCAGAGATATAGTATTACAAGAGTCAAACATTCTAATAGTAACATAGAAATCAACAATTTATCATAGATGTGACAAGAAAATTATCAAGATATATAGTATTACAATTAGAATGTTATCATAATTTATCAAACCTCATGCATAGAAATATGTGACCAAAAAAATAATTTACTTTAAAAATTTGAGTTAAGGAAACTGATTATCCGCATTAAGGTTTTTTAGTCATCTAAAGCTAAAATTAGCACATATATTATCAACAGTTTAAAAATCTTGGCTGATATAAAGTTTTTTTATAAGCATTCATTCAATTATCTTGTTGGAGGGGAGGGGATCTCTTCTGATCCAATTTATTGAAGCAAATACTAGTTGAATTTATGATGTAATATTTGGTCAAACTCTATCATCTAATCTTATAGTTATTACATGTTTTTCCGACTTAAAAGTTATATTTTAAGTTTGTTGTTGTGAGTGTGTAGGAAGAGTTTGGAGAATACTTCAATGGAACTTTAGGATTTTCTTGTGGAGATGTTTGAGATAATTATTTTGTACTTGTGTCTTTGTTTTTGTGTTACTGTATAAACTTGAATTTTAATATAAATCATATTTTGTTTTGTTATCCTCATGAAGTCTGACTAGTTTCCTTATCTTTCTCCTTGCAATAAGAAGTAATCATGTGTAGGATTAGAATTATTTAAGATTCTCTTATCCCATACTTGTAATGATTCGTTACTTCATATTTCATTTACATGATCAAACTGGCAAATTGGTGCGTTAAAACTTGTTGTGAATCCATAATAATCCGGGAGGGCTGTGTATTCCTCAACTAGTAAGAATCACATTAATCTGGTGGGTGATATGGTAGCCCATTGGTTTGTGCAAAAAAATAGGGAGAAAAGATTTGATGTGCATAAATTGGTGATTCTAGGGTAACAGGCTATAAACTTAACCAATTTGATCTAGAGTTTGGAATCTTAGAACTGTTTAGTCTTAAAGAGAAGGCACAGAGGGTAATCTTGAAGTGATAGGCTAGAACCTACCTAGCATATCACATATGGAACTTAACTTTAGGTTATTCAATGTTCTTTATGCACTCGGGAGAGGGTAAAGAATATGTATGCTCCTATTTGTCACAAAACTACATTTAGACCTTTACATTTGATTCTTACAGTGATTATAATCTGATTACAAGGGGAAATAACTTTCATATAATTTAAACTTTTCTTCATATAACTAATTTAGAAACATTGCATCTTCTTACATTAAAAAATTGAATTGATAGAAATTCGTATTTCTTTTACACTTATAACTTGCAACATTATTTTCTAGATAATTATTTATAGTTTAAGTAAAGTTTTTAATAAGTCCATAAAAAAGTTTTCACCTTCCAAGTGGGACCAATACTTAGGTTTTAAAGAAAATTCTATATTACTTGAAACGATATGTATACTTGCGTAGTACTCATAATGTGTAGTTTATTAATCAAATTCAATAACTTATCCATTATGCACACTAGCCACTAAAATAAATTTAGTCAAGTTTTTTGCCATCTTTTGGTAATTAAGATTTGCGTAATTGCGGGTCAGGTCAATGACCTCAAAAACTTATCAGTAGCCATCACCTTAATAAGTGTTAAGGCCTCTTTGAATGGTTTAGAAAGATGCCCCTTGCTGCAACATATATTATAGATCTCAACAATCGCATTAGTACGTTATAAAAATTTTGCATAATTAGTTAATATGGCAGGTCATAGTGCGGCCATTTTCTCATAAGCTCCTTAAATCTCACCCAGTTAGATAATCGCGTAGGTCATAGTGCGGGCATTTTCTAATAAGCTCCTTAAATCTCACCCAGGCTTCACATATCAACTCATTATCCATCTAGGTGAAAGAGGTAAAGTCATTCTTAAGCTTGGGAGCTTTAGAAGGTAGAAAATATTTAGTTAAGAACTTTTTGGGCTAAGTCATTCCAAATAGTGATAGACAATTAAGCCACATATTAGGCTTATCTATAAGAAAAACTAAAGCTACCTTAACATTATTGTTTGAGATACTATTATACCTGGAATTTACACATAATTCTAAGAAATTAGTTAAATGTAAATTTGAGTCTTCAGATGTTGATCTTCCAAATTGATTATTTTGAACCATTTAAACAATTTCATGTTTCAGTTCAAAGGTGTGGGTTTTAATGGTAGGATTAATTATTTTCTATTAATTTCATCCATCAAAAGAATGGCAAAATTTCTAGATGGTCTGTGTTAGAATGTTTTCATTTTAGTGGTTTGTCATTGCTCTTAAAATCATTTTAAGTTCATTCAGCTTTTTAGCATTATCTTTGTATTTATGTTTAAATAACACACTTTCAATAGATTTAGTTCTACACATATTACTTTTGACTAACTAGTGATGATAAACTAACAAATAATAATTTAAAAAACATGAGTAACAACAAACACAATAAAATAATAAAATGCAGAAAATATCTAAAACATGTCACAGTATTTTTGGATTTTTTAAACCTTAAATAGAACATAAAAATATGTAAACATAATAAAAAAATATACAATAAGGGTAACGCTATTTTTTTTATAAATCTAAACTACAAATTCTTAACTAATATTCTTGTAATTTGAAGAATTAATGTGATTTCCTAGCAATTGCACCAAAAACGTGATCAAAATGCGGTGAAACACTCGATATCTTGAAAATATATGTCTCGATCAAGTATGATATGGATCAGGAGTCTATATATGAATCATATGATGAAACACATCTCAAATAGTCCAATTCTAGCTTACTAATTCTAGGTTTAGTTTAAAATACTGGTATATATTTTTTTAGATTGTAGAAGTCTCTAAAATCCTAACTTCAAAGTAAAATATATAAAGTAAATAAGAAGAATTTTCTAAATGATGTGAAAGACTCACTTAAATTGGTTCAATGAAATCAAAATTCCATTAAATGATTTTCCTACTAAAGTTACCTATCAATTACTTCTTACTATGTTATTAACATAAAAAATAGTTATTCTCATATTATAGTTGGGTTTTTCTAACCCGGTAAGAATTTGCATAATTGCGGGTCAAGTCAATGAACCAATTTAAATATAATTCTTCTTCTTCCGACAACACTAAATGATTGTACAAATTAACTATAAATATTCTTCTTCTTCCGACAACACTAAATTACAACTAATTCTAACAATTCAAGTTTCTAGTTTTATTGAAATTGATGGTTGGGAGGTTAAAATAACAAAATTTTCATTCAAAAGTTCAAAAATCTAATTTAGATATTTTTTAGATTTTAAAGAATTTCCAATCCAATAGAGAGAAAAAATATCAAGTGCTTTGTATGATTTTAAATAACGTGGCTTACTTTTGATAGGTAAAAATAGAATACAAGAGTTAAAGAAATGAAAAACTAAATAGATTGTAATCCTTATTCCCAAGGCTTGATCACCACCTGAATTTTCTTCCTTGCTTGGTTACAATCAAACCCTTCTTACTCGCACATGAAGAAGTGAAAATAATCTTAATCACAATCACTCCTTACCACACTTACATAATTCTTGCACTAAGTGATCCTTCTAGAGTTCTTCTCTTGTGTGTCAAGATTGTTTGAGCCTCTCAATGTATTGAAAAAGGCTTCTCATGAAGTAACTTTATTGTTTTATCATCTCCCCTGGATGAACCATCAATGAAACATTTAAAATCACCCTAAGTTAGTAGGGAGCCAGGTGGTGTTGGCTAAGTGGCACTGGGGCACAAGCTATAGGAACAATAGTGCTGGCTTGGGCGCCACATTTTAGGGTTATGGATCATCACATTAGAACATTAAAGCTTAACATTGCTAGTCTGTGTGTCGTGATACTGCTTGTCTCTAACTCAGGTGCGCTTGACCTCTAGTACAGTGGTTTCGTGCTCTATGGATTTATGACTATATGTTGTTTTTCTTACATAACATAGCCTATTTTGTTCCAAATGCTCCAATTTTCCATGTATATTGAACATACATACCAAACATACCCTCCAAAAATATAAAAATGATAAAAATAATGTAGTAGACTCATTGCACATTACAATAACATATTATACACTTTACTAAGTAGCTATTGATAATTCTTTTTTTGGTACCAATTTATTTAATGAAATATCTAACTTGGTTTGTGAACTATATACGAGATAATAAAATAATATTTAGGCCTAACCCAAAGGAGAGACCGGGAAGACCTTACAAAGGTGTGAAACCAACCCCTAATCGATTTGCATGATAGTTTTGTAGTAATTTTTATACTCATAGGGATCATAAAATCATTCAAAAGAATTTATAACAAGCATCCTAAAATCCATTAGAGTAGGATGTTGGAAAACATTATTAATCAAGGAAGAATATATATGTGTGTGTGCGTATGCGCGCGTGTATATAGTAGGGCTTAAATTATTTTTATCCCTTACAAAGATTTTATTTATTTATTATTATTTTTTTAAATAAGCTTTAAAATGCATCATGTATGATATCATAAGCGATGTCCATAATCCAAGACAATGCTAAGTCCAACAAAGATGTTAAAGGATTTTAAGTTTGCTAATATGAAAATGATAAGTTAAACCAGCTATGACAAGGAGTAATGGACTAAATTGTGCTGTAGTAAGAGCATTAATATGATGACCATGAGACCCTACATGAATGCCCTCAAATTGATTAGCTACATTGTGTTGATTTTGTGGCCGACAAAGTCTTTTTTATTGTGATGTAACTTTATGTTGAAAGAATTCAAGATTGGTTCTCTTCCATCATACGCATATGATCCTCCAATATCAAGCCTTAGAACTTTGTCTTGTCCAATTGCAACATCTTTGCTCGTGGTATTGATTTACATAATGATGAGCAATAAAATAAGAATGTATATTACTATATGTATTACAATTGCTAGTCAATATACTTGTTCTATAAGGATATCCAAATTTTGTTCTCGAGACATCATCAAATTATTGCTTGCCAATATTCATGATTGTGGACAGAGTGTTTTATATCTTAACTTTGCATAAAAATTACAAACATATAGAAAAAAAAATTATAGGTGACATTAGAGTTCTCACATGATAAATCAAAAAGGAAAAAAACATATAATCAGACAAAGTTGATATGACCCAACAAATTACTACATATTATAAGAGTTTACTCTTCCCCTAAATTATAGAATATGATTAAAACTGTGCTAGCTTTTGTAAATAGCAATGTTTCACATGCTATGTATGTAATTATCTCAAATTTGAAACACTAGTTCATTCTCCTATTATTGCAGTGATATTATTGGAGAAGAAATAAAGAATGATGATGATAATTAAACGATGGTGATTGAATGATGACAATTAATAGCTACGATGGTCAACTGATATTTATCAAATGATGAGGTTAGGAGATGGAAATCAGGTGGCTATTATTGGGCAAGTGTGATTAGATGGCAGTTGCCAAATAATGATGGACAAATGAGAGAGTTAAGAAAAGTAATTAGATGAGCTAATTGAGCACTTATAATGAACAGACAATGATGGTTGTTAATTGAGACCATTAGTGTTAAACATTAAATGGAGCTTTAGAGTTTCTTAAATCTCTAAACTCTCTATACTTTTTTGTTTAGTTCCCTCTATGTAAATAATAGAGTCCAATTATAGCTTTGGAATTAATATTTTAATAATTTCATTATTCCATAATACACTATCTAATAGCCTTTGTTAACTCCTTTTATTAGAAACCATTCTTTCAATATTGAAGTACATTTTGATTATATTCATGAATTTATTAAAGATTGTTGGGTCCTTTAATTGATGTCATGAAGTTTTAAACCTCACTTGATTGCTTGACAGATACTTTTGGAGTCATACTCGATCATTTTTTATTTCTTTGGGCTAATCTAATTAGCATTGTTCATATTAATCAAGATTAATTGAAATAGAGCAAAATTAAGAGTTTCCTTATTTAAATTGTTATATTGAATTCTGTATATTAATTTTACATATTCTTTCCTTATAGTTGAATTGTTAGATTTGGAATATGTATTATTACAAATTATTATGTATTATTAGGATACCTAAATTTGATTGTATGGACTATTATTTATTGGAATGAAATCAAAAGAACAATGAAAGCAGACTATTTGTTTAAAATCATTAACATGGTATCAGAGCCAAAATTTTGGCCTAACCACCAATAGACATTGGAGGACGGTCAAGTCTTCCTTCCCGCCGGCCTTCTTGTGGGAAGTAAGTATTTCCTTGTCTTTGTGAATCATTTGCCTTCATCATCGACTCGAGCTTATTCCATCTAGTCGACTGCTTCCTACACTTTTTCCGCTTCAGCTTTGTTCGCTTCGACTTCGGCTTCTTCGTCGCACTCACGGATTGAAGGCTTCGGCATTCCTTTCAAGATCGACGGTTTCAGCTTCGGCAAATCCTAGAACTCTCGGCTTCGACACTCTCTACTTCGGCACTCTCGGCTTCGGCACTCACGGCTTCGGCACTCCCGACTTCAGCACTTCTGGCTTCCGCATTCTCGGATTCGACACTCTCTGCTTCGGCACTCCCAGCTTCGGCACTCCCAGATTCGACATTCCCGGCTTCGGCACTCCCCGCTTCAGCACTCCCGACACTCCCCGCTTCAGCACTCCCGGCTTCGGCACTCCTGGCTTCGACACTCCCGGCTTCGGCACTCTCGGCTTCGGCACTCCTGGCTTCGGCACTCCCGGCTTCGGCACTCTCGGCAACTTCATATTTAAAATGTCTTCTGATTTTCAAACTACTGATATATTTACTAAGGCAGTTTCTCGGCAACATCACTAGTTTCTTGTTGGCAAATTGATGCTTCTTAATCAGCCAGCATCAATTTGAGGGGGGATACTAATCAATATTAACTGAAATCGAGCAAAATTAAGAGTTTCCTTATTTAAATTGTTGTATTGAATTCTGTATATTAATTTTACGTATTCTTTCCTTATAGCTGAATTGTTAGATTTGGAATTTGTATTATTACAAATCATTATGTATTATTAGGATACCTAAATTAGATTGTATGAACTATTATTTATTGAAATGAAATCAAAAGAACAAAGCAAGCAGCCTATTTATTCAAAATCATTAACAGTTCATATTATAAACATTTTAAATTTAGAATTTGTATGATCTTTAATTTAATCTATTTTCTATTCAAATATTTCATTGGGATCATGATCGATAAAGATAATTTTTTGGATTATCTATAAATTTCTTAAAAGGAGTGGATGGTTATGAATATGAGCATAATCCATGTTGCTCCCTCAAGTACACTTTCTAACAATCATAATGCTATTTCCATAGCTACTATTTAAAATGATATGAATCATAAATATCTTAAACACAATGAAATGGATTTTCACTATACCTTCAATGAGACATCACTCTATTATTCTGCTTTAGTATATTACTATGAAGATAAACCTTCATATATCTTCCTTAAATCTTATGTGGACTTCCTAGCTTTTCATGCTAAACTAAAATTATCATAATCTATGGGTCCTCAAAATTGAGGGAGAACATTCTCAAAACTCTAGCATTCTATTGTTATTCTATCATGTTCACTGACATTCTATCACTAGAAAAACTTATACATACACATACATATATACACATGGTCAGCAAAGACTTCTCTTATACCAGGAAATAAAAAATCAAAAAACAATAACGAAACGGCAATGGGAGCAATAACATAACATGGGCTAACATGCACATTTCGGTGGCAACATCCAACTAACAGAAGCGTGGCATCTATTAATGCAAAGCTTCAAACACCCATCGTTCCACACACATCGATTAAGCATCGAATAAAATGAAAGTAAGCAGCTTAGCTGCTGCCCGCCTCATTAATTGCACCACCAACATCCATCTGCCTCCATTAATGCTTTAATCAATCCCTTCTACTTGCATCTCTGTTACTTTGACACCACAAAACCAAAACCAAAGAAATTCACATCAAAAGTTAAATTTAAATACTAGAGCATTGAATTAAGTTTGAGTATAATTATACTAAGAGTTCAGCTCAGATGTGTAATCGGTTGTATATTTTGACCATTTAATGATAAATTTAAAGTGGAAAATAAAGAGAGAAGGAATGCATTCTCTGCCTTGTTTATAAATTTCACGTTTTGTGTGGCCGCAGTACTCGTTGAAGAAGATAACAGAGGAAGCTTCAGCTGGCTAACTCACGCCAAAAGCTCCCACCTTAGCTCTTCTTTCATCTTATTGTTTATATATCAAAGCTTCCGGAACAGGAAACGAAGTGAAAAAGATGAAGAACGCAGTAATGGCGGAGATCGAAGCCGGCAAGCCTGCAAGCAACGGGTTGATCCCAGGAGGACTGAGTCCGCTGAGTGAAACGCTTTGGAGAGAGAAGACGAACACAGACCTTCTCGGCGACGTTTCGGCGAGGTTGACATGGAAAGATTTGACGGTGACGGTTGCACTTGGAAACGGTGAAACACAGTGTGTGCTCGAAGGCCTCACTGGCTACGCAGAACCAGGAAGCTTCACTGCTCTCATGGGCCCGTCAGGCTCCGGCAAGTCAACTCTACTAGATGCGCTCTCGAGCCGCTTAGCGTCCAACGCTTTTCTCTCCGGAGTTGTTCTACTCAATGGCCGGAAGACGAAGCTTACCTTCGGGACTGCTGTAATTTCTCTTTTTCTCTGTGTAGTAGTATCCGCTTCACTGTTTCAAAACAGGGGAGCTTGCTTGTTCTTACAGAGCTTTGCTTCTGTTACAGGCATACGTGACGCAAGATGACAACTTGATCGGAACTTTGACTGTGAGAGAGACGATAATGTATTCGGCGAGGCTGCGGCTGCCGGATGAAATGGAGAGGGAGTCGAAGCGAGCTCTTGTGGAGGGGACGATAGTGGAAATGGGGCTGCAGGACTGCGCTGATACAGTGATCGGAAATTGGCATCTAAGAGGGATAAGCGGCGGAGAGAAGAGGAGAGTTAGCATTGCACTTGAGATTCTTATGAGGCCGAGGCTTCTGTTTCTTGATGAGCCAACAAGCGGTCTTGACAGGTACTGATTTTAACGGAAAGATGGCGTTTTGTTATAAAAAAGTGGAATTCTGAACTAAAGTTTGTAGCTTTTTTGCTTGATATGGTATGGCTTGCAGTGCTTCTGCTTTCTTTGTGACGCAAACGCTGAGAGGACTATCAAGAGATGGGCGTACCGTTATAGCTTCTATTCATCAGCCGAGCAGTGAGGTGTTCGAGTTGTTTGATCAGCTTTATTTGCTTTCAGGAGGCAAAACTGTTTATTTTGGGGAGGCCTCAAAGGCATATGAGGTATGTAGAATCATACGACATGTATTTTCTTTTTTTCTTTTTTTTTTTGTTCTTTTGAATTTTTAGTTTTATTGTGTTATTTATTTGATTTGTAGTATATTGCAGTTCTTTTCGGAAGCTGGATTTCCTTGCCCATCACTAAGAAACCCATCAGATCATTTCCTGAGATGCGTAAACTCGGATTTCGATAAGGTTAAAGCTACATTAAAGGGTTCAATGAAAGCAAGGGTAGGGATCTTTCATCCATTCCTCTTTCCTACCTTGATTTTTATTTTACATTCGTTGAACTTCATTCGTTTGCTCCTCAGTTCGAGAAGAGTGATGATCCTCTGGAGAAGATCACCACATCAGAAGCAACGCGAAGGCTGGTTGAATACTATCGTCGCTCTCAGTATTACTACTCAGCAAGACAGAAAGTGGATGAGATCTCTCGAGTTGTATGTTTTTGAATCTCGTACCATCTTATTACCATCAAATTGATTCAAAAATGATACCTTTTTGGGAGTTCTGACAGAAAAAAAGATAACTTTTTGTTGCAGAAAGGTACTATTCTGGATCCCGGAGGAAGCCAGGCCAGTTTCTTCATGCAAGCATATGTTTTAACCAAGCGTTCCTTCATAAACATGTCCAGAGATTTTGGTTATTACTGGCTCAGGCTTGTCATTTACTTGGTTGTAACTGTTTGCATTGGAACAATATATTTAAATGTGGGAACCCAATACAACTCAATCCTGGTACATCTCTACTGTTAAACATTCAGATAGATTCTGAAAAAAATTAACATTAGAAATTAAATTTAAATTTTACTCATCAATTTCTCTTCTTATTGCCAAAAACAGGCTAGAGGTGCTTGTGCATCTTTTGTCTTTGGTTTCGTCACCTTCATGTCCATAGGAGGCTTTCCATCCTTCGTGGAAGATATGAAGGTCAGCTTAAGCTACTGAAGCTACTCGCAATTTTCTTCTTAATTTTGTTCATCTCTATGTTCTCCTGACTAAATAAAACAAATTTTGGCAGCATTTATTTTTACTTTAAAAGCATTCTTTTTACAGGGAACCAAAGTGTGAAACCTGTTTAACAAAAATATAAATGCTCATTTAATTGAAATAAATTCTCATGATTCAGGTCTTCCAAAGAGAGAGACTCAACGGGCACTATGGAGTGATTGCATTTGTTATCGGCAACACAGTCTCTGCAATGCCATTTTTAATCTTGATAACCTTCCTCTCTGGGACCATATGCTACTTCATGGTGCGACTTCATCCAGGATTTCTTCATTATCTGTTCTTTGTGCTTTGCCTCTACGCTAGTGTTACTGTAGTTGAGAGCTTGATGATGGCCATAGCTAGTGTTGTTCCAAATTTTCTCATGGGGATCATTTTAGGAGCAGGAATTCAGGTAATTTTGTAAAACATATCTTCAAATTGTTCTCAATTCTCATGTTTATAGATACCTAACTTCTAAAGTTCCTTTTTAACATATATGTCTCCTTATCTATATATAGTTAGTAATGATATTTGTTTATGTGATATGAAATATTTGAAATCGAAGTTTTTTATTTTTTAAATTGTTTGAACTAATCAGAGCTCATTTGTTTAAGGCTTTATTTTTCACTTATATTTTCGGTAATTGAAAGCTTGAGCTGCTTTTATGAGAAAATTATTCCATACGGACAACGTACGTAGCACTGCGTACGGACAGCGCAAATAACCACCCGATAACCAGCTAATAACTCATAAAAACTCCGTGAATAACATTAAAATGAAACTGTGGGGTTATTGACAGGTTATTAGGAAGTTATTGCAGTGTTATTTGCGCAATAACCTCCCAATACCCCGAATAACAGATAAAAATATAAAAATGAAACCGCGGAGGTTATTGGGGGCGTTATTAGAAAGTTATTCGCAGGTTATTGAGAATAATACCATAATAACCTCCTAATAACCTCTTGATAATCATGAAATACACCATCGCGGAGTTTATTAGCTGATTATTTGCACTGTCCGTATGCAGCGCTGCATACGTTGTCCGTATGGAATAATTTTCCGCTTTTATAGGGTTTTAAAACTGCTTTGTTGAACAGTATTACAGAATTGAATCAAAGCTAATAGGCTACGGGTACAGAACTACAGATTCATTGATGCTCTGTACTGTGTCCTAATTTTTTTTGCTGAATAATTCAGATTTAACAACTGTGATAATGAAATAAATGTTCCGACAGCCAATATAAATTGGACAATGGGGTTGGTCAAATGCTTGAAAGCCCTTTATAGAATTTATAAATTTTCAATTTTTCCAAAGATTAAATAAAAATTTAGCTCTAAATTTATGATAGAAATTAAAGATGAATTTATGTTGGTGCCTCCCAAACTTTCTGTTTGCATTTCATCTGCATCTTTTTTCTCTCATACAGTAAGAATACATAAAAATTAAATTTGGGGCTGTAAATTTAACTTATAACTATTAATCTGTAAATTATTAACACTAATATTTCCTTCACTATTAATGATGAAAAATTTGACCAAAGCAAGAACAAAAATACATACTGGTTCTCCACATTAGTAATTTGATCAATCTTTCTTATATCAACCATGAAACAGGGAATTTTTATGCTGGTTTCTGGTTACTTTAGACTCCCAAAAGACATTCCAAAGCCTGTCTGGAGATACCCAATGTCATACATAAGCTTCCACTACTGGGCTCTGCAGGTAATATCAATTCATAATACATTCCAGTTCTTAGAATGCCCTCATGTTGTTGTTATCATGCATGCATTCATCTCGCAGGGACAATACCAAAATGATCTCAGTGGCTTGCTCTTTGATGGCCAGAGCCCCTATGACTTCAAGATCCCCGGCGACTATATTCTCGAGCATGTTTTTCAGATTGAAGTTCATCGATCGAAATGGTTGGATCTATCCGTTCTCTTCAGCATGATCATCATTTATCGCTTTATCTTCTTCATCATGATCAAGACTAGTGAAGATTTCACTCCCTGGATCCGAGGCTACATTGCAAGGAGGAGGCTACAGAAGAAACAGAGCCTGCAAGCCGCATCCGAGCTCGCAAACCGAACTCCGTCTCTTCGAGGTTATGTCGCCCCGCCGGTGTCCGGTCATTCCGAGTCATCAGAGATAGTTTAGGAAAACCAATATGTAATTTAATCTCACAGAGTATATGGTATGTTATATACTAGACAGAGTTATCAGTCTATGAGTGTTGCTATCACTCCATTAAATGGCATTCACATGCTTTTCTTTTTGTCTTTGGATTGAAGGGAAAAGATGAAATGAATGCTAACATGTTATGAGATGATAAATGTAAAGATAATGATTTAAGCTTACTTTCTTTTTCTTCATCTACTTTCACATAAATTTCTGGCATCTGAATGAACATCGATCTCATTGATCACATTAAATTCCTTCAACTGAGCCACTTTTTTTGAGAACACGAGTCCATGTGAAGTTATCATTTGGCAATAAAAATTAAAACAGTTATCTGTATGAATTTCAGCAAAAGTTTGGTCATTTGGTGAAAAGAAAAATAATTTATTTTATATATATAATATGGTCTATTACAATTGAAGTTCCTCTACAACATATGGAGTTCATAAGATCAACTAAAATATTTTTGGTGATTCCGTTAGCCTCATGGCATGCTGTATTCAAGTTTGAATTAGAGATTCCTTCCGTTAGCATCGTGGCATGCTATATTCATATCAAATTGGTGTTACCAACTATGGCTTGGCTTAGCATATGCATATATAATTTTCTATCATCTCAAAGCTACTGAGGTGGATATTTATAATATTTTATCATCAAGTTACTCAACGTGTAAGGTCATGGCAATGCAAGATACCTTAACTTTGAGTAACATGACACAATCACTAACAATAAAGGGCAATATAAATTATATTAAATGCGGCATAATGAGTTTGATTTTTTTTTTCTTATGATTTATATTTAGTCAAGAATCTTGATGTATCCGGATGTTCAACTTAAAGATTTAGTAGACCAACAACCAATTTAATTTTTAGTCATTAATTTATTTTTACTTTCTCTATCTCTAACACTAACATTAGCAGATATGATCTGAACAAGAAGATATGATCTGAATAACAAGAAATCCAAAAGCTTGATTATCCATTTTGCACCATAATCTTCAAGATTGTGTAGCAATATCTCCCAACCAAATTCTTCAATCTTTCAATGATAAGTTCGTTTTAAGCTCAACTTCAAAATCAGAAACTTGTAGCAAGATGTCAAATTAAGAACATTTTTCTATTGATGTGTTGAAAATAAAATGTGGTGCTTCATGTATTTCTCTGTTATTTGTGTCATTTTTATGCTTTTTTGGGATTTATTTATTTGTATATGTTGTGTGCATGTTGAAATTCAGTGAGGGGAGCAATAAGAGCAAAATTCATGCTAAGTGCTAGACCAGTGCGTAAGCACCCATGCCTAGAGCCTAGGCTCCTCAAGCATCTCCTCATTTTGCTAATGGTACAGACAGCATGAAGAGTAGACACTCGGTTCAAGCACCTAGGCATCCAGAACTGACCCATGGATTTTTTCCACAATTTCAATACATTTGGGCTATCCGTAGGCATAAATTTGTTTTCTCTATAAATGAAGGGGCTCTCTTATATTATTTACTTACTTAGCACTTGTGAGAGAGCGAAGAGGATTGAGTGTGAAAAAGTGTTTTCTAGGGTGATTAGTGACTTACTTTCTCTATTTTAAGTGTGTGTTAGTGCATGCATGTGGAGTTACCTTGTAATAGGAAGAATTTTTGTGGAGCAAAGAAAGATTAAATCTGGTTTGATCATTTTTATTTTGATATAAACTTGATTATACTTTTATTACAATAGAATTTTTGTTGTGTTCATCTCTCATGTTTAAGAACTAGAACTTTCTCTCCCTTGGATTGGTAATCTAGGAGGTTTAGAGATATTCATGTTGTGTGATTTCTAGAATCTAACTGTAGTGTTGATATATCAACTTTGCATGCTTAATTTATTTCTAAATTGGCCGCTTGGAATGTTACAATTTATTATGATATAGGATGATGGAAGATGGCCATTGGATCAACTAAGTTAACTTATACTTTTATAGACTAATATGAATATCACTTCATGGATAGTGCAATCAGTAGAGAAATACATAATCCTAGGGTTTTTTTACATTATTTAGGAAATTAAATTGTGTTATGAAACCCCAAGAATTCTTAAGACCTTGAAGAGGCTAAGGAATAGATTGTTTTCTAATTGTCAAATGCATTTAAATCAATTCGGTAAATCTAGATTTCTTAGGTCCAATTCAAGGGACGTAATCTCATTTGTCAGAAAACCCAACTCTCAACTTTAGATTTTATTTTTGAAAACCTAGGATTTAAAACTTTTAAAAATTTACAAACATTCAACCCTTCAAACTAAACCTAGGATTAACAAACTAGAAATTTCTCTTTTTTGAAAAGTTGACTCATTTTTATAGGATCATTACAGATACTCATAAATTCATATACTAGTTGATTGACATGCATACTTTTGTGATTTAAACATGCTTTACTACATCACATATCAAGTTTCTAGGGTCATTGTCATGGAAGAATGTTAATATTTTAGTTAAAGAGGATTTTAGTTGAAATTTTTTATGTCTATATTTGAAAACTGTAGTGTTAATTTTGTTAAATACTATCTTTTGTTTTTTTAATTTTTTATGTGATTATTTGCAATGTTAAAATTCCATAGATACTATGACTTGTAACTTTTTGTGTTTTCTACAAATATGTTTGCTTAATTATTTTTTAAGTAATGTGCATTATTAATTAGTTTAGGGTTACTTATTAGGCCTAAGTTGTGTACGTAGGACTGTATCTATAGAACTTTGACTATTTGATCTTGAAATAAGAAAAAAAAAAAGAAAAAAATTAAGAAAACTCATAAAACTTTAAAGAATATTTTAGGAGAAATGGTGAACCCTTAAGAAGAAAATATCCAGTTAGGCCACGTAAGTACTTCGCCAACCATTAAAAAAATTCATCAAAGTATTAACAACCCTACGGTAGAAGCAAATACATTTGAACTCAAACCCGACATAATTCAAATGGTTCAAAACAACAATTTCGAAGTTAACCTCTTGAATACCCAAAACGACACTTAGTCAACTTTCTAGTGTTATGTGTGATTTTTAGGTATAATAGTGTCTCTAGTGATGCTATTAGACTAGATTGAATTCTTTTTTTCCTTAAGGACAAAAATGAGATGTGGCTAAATTCATTAGCACAAAGTTCTATAAACACTTGGAATGACATATAATAAAAATTCTTAGCCAAATACTTCCCTCCGTCTAAAACAACCAAACATAGAAATGACATAACATATTTTGTCCAATTGGATAATGAAACCACATATAAAGTTTTTGAGAGATACAATGAGTTTCTTAGGAAGTGTCCACACCATGCCCTACCCGATTGGACAATTATGTAGACTTTTTATAACAGGTTGTTAGGATCTTTAAGGTCGATTATAGATACTACGACATGAGGGTCTTTGATGTTAAACGCATTTGAGTAGGCCTACACATGAATTAAGGGAATGATTACCTATAACTTTCAATAACCTTCCAAGAGGATCAATCCTAGGAGGGTAGCCACTGTCCATGATACTTATGTGCTTGCAATTTTGACTTCATAGGTACTTATTATATCAAAGAAACTAGATAATCTTGGTTTAAGTTCTATAACAAGGTCACTGGTAGTATAAGAGGGTGTATATGGATAGGGTTGTTAATGATTTGATTTTGACTAGAGCTAAGGTCAGCTTGAAATAGGCTGAATAGATCTAGTGAGGCTTAAAATTGTCTTGTGCTTCATTATATTCAATTTCTAGCCTATATAACTCAAAATTGAATCAAGCTCGATCCAACTCAAATTAAAATGAGCAGGCTCAAATGGAGCTTTGTTAGATATGTTATGGCTTGAAATTAGCTTGATCTCGCTCAAAATTGAAACCAACTAGCTCAATTTAAGTTAGTTGGATCGGTTCCAACTCATGATCAGCTAAAATTTAGCTTGTGACTCATCATATTCAACTTTACCTAGCATTAAATATATAATTTTTATAAATAAATAACATTACAAGGTGATCTCGATCAGTTCGGACTAATCCATGTATGGCTCAAAATCAGCTCAAAAAAAAATTTGATCCAAAATTTTGGCTCATAGCTCAGCTCATTTATTTTGATAAAATCTTGATTTGAGCCAAAATTCAAATTGATTTTTGAGCAATTAACAATCTTCATGCTCAATTCACAACACTACTTATGGACAATTAGTAGATAGTAGTGTTTTGTCTGTGCATTCCTTGAATGTTATTAATAATAGATCTAATAACTCTTATTACAATACTTATAACCCAAGTAAAAGGAATTACTCAATTTTAATTAGAATAACAACATTCAAAATGAAGAAAATCAGCCTTGAGGTTGTAACCACACTAATTCTATAAGCAATTGGAACAATCAAGGAAATAATAACTCGAGATCGACCTACTCTCCTAGATTCACTTAAATTCAAAACTTAAATAGAAGAAGTTATCTTTGAAAGAGATTGTACTACATATGGGGAAACAATTATAAATTGAAGTTGTAGTAATAATGAATATTGAAAATTAATTCGGGAAAATAACTTCTTTAATTAACAAACCCCAGGTGAGTGTACTAGTAACACTGATATGAATCCAAAAAATAAAGGGAAAGAGCATTTTAAAACCATCAAATTAAGGTGTGAGAAGGAGTTGGAATAGATCAATAGGAGGTACGAAGTTCTCGAAGAACTTGAACTTGAGCCTAAAAGGCATGGTGAAAGCCCTACCTTAGACTTGAAAAAAATCTAACTCACCTCCTAGGAAAGAAGAAGAAAGACCGCCATCACGTATTTCCTAGAGACATCAGAAGAATAAGTTAAACAAGCATTTCTTTTGATTCTTAGAGGTTTTTAAAAAATCTTACAATTAATATTCCTTTTACAAAAGTCTTAGAAGAAATTCCTAGTTATGTTCACGAATGATATCATTAATAAGAAAAAAATTAGGTTCGTCTGAGACTGTGGCACTAATAGGAGATTATAGTGTGATCTTATAGAAGAAACTTCCATAAAAACATAAGGATCCTGGTCGTTTCAACATTCATCATATCATAAGTAAGATATTCTTTGGGAAAACTTTATATGATTTAGGGGCCAGCATCAATCACATGATTTTTACTATCCTTGGAAGATTAGGACCAAGAGAATTTTAGCTTACCATTTTAACTCTTTGGTTTGTTGATCATTCTCTTACCTATCCTTGTGGGGTTATGGAAGATGTACTTGTTAAGATGGATGAATATATATTCTCTGCCATTTTTTTACTTTAGATATGGAATAAGATAAGGAGAACTATATTATCATAGGAAGAACTTTCTAGCTATAAGAAGGGCCATGATTAATGTATAGAAAGAAAATCTTACTGTGAGAGTTAATAATCAAGCAGTTGCTTTTAATGTGTTAAACCCAATAAAGTTTCTTATTTTAAGTTAAATGTGATGTATGTATTATATTATCATAGGAAGAAATTTTCTAGCTATAGGAAGGGCCATGATTAATGTACAGAAAGAAAAGCTTACTGTGAGTGTTAATAATCAAGCAGTTGCTTTTAATGTGTTAGCACCAATAAAGTTTCTTATTTTAAGTTAAATGTGATGTATGTATTGAAACGAGCCAATTTAAAGATACTATAGAGTTGGAGCTAGTAAAATAAGATTTGATTGAAGATAATAGAAAAATCTTAAGAAAGGATTTGTTCTACTTTTGCAGAACATTCTTAAAGTGATTAGGAATATATTTAAGATTTTGGTCACTAGAGCTAATGCTAAGCCTTCAGTTCTATCCATAATTATGCGTATAAATTAGAACTTCAGGCTCTCTCTAATCACTTAAAATATGCATTATACAAGAATCTTCTACTTTGCATGTTATTATTTCAATTGATTTAAGTGAGTTATAAGAGATAACGTTAGTGAAAATTTTAAGATTTTTTAGGAAAGCCTCTTGGTGGATTATAGCAGATATGAAAGGCATTAAGCCTTCCCTATCCATGTATAGAATATTAACAAAGGAAAATCATGAACCAAAGGCCGAACCATGAATAAGGCTTAACCTAGTGTGTAAGAGCTAGTTAAAAAGGAGATCAAAGATGGTTAAATAAAGGAATTATTAACCCAAATTCTAATAGTATATGGTTTAGCCTAATTTTTTTTTGTGCCCACAAAAGGAGGAGTGGTAGCGGTAGAGAATTAAAAGAATGAACTTATACCTACTAGTACTATCATCAGTTAAATATAATGTATTAACTAAAGGAACTTGAATAAAATGATTAGAAAGTATCATTTTCCCTTAATTTTTCTTATATGAATGCTTGATAGATTAGCAGGTTAACCTTATTTTTGCTTCTTAAGTGGTTGTTCTAGTTATCATTAAATTTATATAGCTCCAAAAGATATAGAAAATATCATATTCACTAATCCCTATGAAATATTTGCCTTCATAGAGATTCCATTTGGAATTTGCAATACCTCTACCACTTTCCAGACATGCATCGTGTCAATATTCTCAGATTTGATGGAGAATAAGATTGAAAATGGATGACTTTTCATATTTGATACATCCTTTGACTTATTCCTTGAGCATCATACCAAAGTTATGTAAGGGTGTGAAGAGACTAATTTAGTGCCAGATTAAGATAAATATCAGTTCATAATGAGTGAAGGGATAGGTTTAGGGCATGAGGTGTCTGAGAAAGGGATGGAGGAAATAGATAGTTCTTGGGGCATGTTGGATTTTACCGTATATAAAATAAGGACTTCTCTAAAATTTTTAAGCCACTATGTCACCTATGAGAGAAGGAAGTGTCCTTTATTTATAAAGAGTGTCTATCATCCTTTAAACTTCTGAAGATAAAATTAATCACTATGCCCATGATAATTCTGCCTAATTAAAAATATCTTTTTGAGCTTCTATGTGAGGCTAGTGATTATGTTGTATATGTAGTGCTAGGCCAAATGAAGGATTAGGTTTTATTATGTAATATAATATGTCAGTGAGACACTTAATTAGGTAGAACTTAACTATACTAACACGAAAAAAATAATAGCTTCATTATATGCATTGTTAAACTTAGATCCCGCTTAATAGGTACTAAAGTAAAGGTTTACACTGACTATTCTGTTATTAAATATCTTGTAACCCGGAAAGATGTCAAAGCCTATTTGATTTGATTGATACTTCTATAAAAGTTGGATGATAAGATAGTGGATAGGAAAGTTACCGATAATCAAGTGGTCGATCACTTTTCTAGGCTTCGGAGGAAAATATCTAATGATTCATTTGATGATATTAATGAGAGTATTTATGAAAAAAAAACTCATTTCAATCATTAAATATAATATTTTTTGGTATGCAGATGATATAAATTTCTATTTTTGTAGTGTCATCCTATATTGTCACGACGCATCTCAGGTATTAGAATTAACTAAGACAGGAACAGACGAACGGATAATGAAAATTAAATTTTTATATTCATTCTCTAAAAATTTTTACAAATAAAAGAGCTACTAATCAATATAAATTAAAGTAATATATTTAAAATTATCTCATTCTGGTTGTCTGCGTCTTCTATAAATGTTTTATTTTATATCTTTCATCTCTTAATCTATTAAATTAACCTAAAAAGTTAATTTAAAAATAACAATGAGCCAAAACAAGCAAGTGAATACTCATAATCCTAAACTACAATAAAGCAAGGGAAAATAAAAAATAATATTCATGCCAGTTAATATTTTATGATTTTTAATAAATCAATAAAATATTTGATGCTAGGCAATAAAATTTAATGTTTCAATAGCATATCAATATCATACTATATCTATACAACCATCACAGGAGCGTCGTCTAAATTGTGTCAATTAAGACATATCAATATTAATATTCTTTTTCATATATATGCACAGGTACCTTAGTGTTCCCTAATATTACCATAAAGTGGTGACTCCATTATAGTAAGTCGTGCTTGTACAAGTAGTCATCCTTATGCTCGTCGTATTCAGGTCAATATACTATATATAACATGCATGATAGTAAGTAACTACAAGCATTCTTAACAATGTGACCAACAAAGAAAAGTATATAACTCAAAATAAAATTTGTCCAAATAGCATTATCTACTAATGCATAAAAATCAAGAAGAACCAATATATTGCCATAGTTTAAAAATAAAAGTACTCACCTTAATCACGGTTGGATTTCTTTGCTTTTAGTGTTTGTCACAACTTCTAAGTTACCACCTATAAATATTCAAGTTACAAAAATTTATTATTATTGTTGTTAATATTATTACTATTATATTATTATTATTATTATTATTAATTATCAATTAGAAAATTTCATTATATTATTTAATTAAGATTTCAAAACTTGAACTTTAGGTTTAATCATCAAAATTAATACTTATAATAATTTTTTAACAAAAAACCTTTTTCTGTATTATCACTACCTTTTCTCAAATTAAAGTGAAACTTCTCTAGGTTGAATCCAAATTTTAGTAATCCTCATTATTAATAACTAATAATAATATACTTAACTCATTTAATTAAAACCCTTACCTCTCCCAAAGACTCGGCCTGACTCAGCTCCCGCACGCTTTGCCCCTTATATTTCTCCTTCTTCGGTTTGATCACACAGGATCGAATGTCATTGTGTGTGAAGGATCTTCTCCCGCACTCACCTCCTCCTTTGCTCAACTACGTTGTCGCCTTCTTTGCTATGGCTCAGTTGAAGCCCTTTGTCTGCACCCTTTTCTTTGCTCTAGCTACAATCATTGCAGCTATTGAAGGCCGGACGATCCCAAAAGACCTCCTCCACTTCCCTTGGCGCTGCCAGGTAGACTCTCAAGTAAACTCACCTCTACCACCACCCCTCACCCCTAATTGTGGATTTATATACACAAAAGTATCCATTTGGCTTCTTGACCCTCTCACTTCACCTCCACTATTTAGCTTCCTAGTTGTTTGGTACATCTCTCTCCTTTAACTGACCGAATCCTCACTTTTCCTTTAGTTTCTCAATTCATCCCCCTTGATTAACGGAAATGGGATTTCACAATATTTTCCACTTACAAAAAAAATCATCCTTGAAATTAAAAAAAAAAAAAGAAAAGATGGCGAGCCACAACTCATTAAGTGGGTCAATATTAGCTATCCATATTTTTTCTATCAGACTCTGTTCTTATATAATTTCTAGTATATCAATATGTTTGAATGTATATAATTATCACTTTGAGTTAACTTTAATTTTTATAATTATGAAAATTTTCTTATAATTTTTATATTGGCTCTTTCATCAAGATTTTATTAATTAAACCTAAACGTTACTCTGATACCACTTTAAACACGACCCTGCCCGAGACTTGGAATTAACCTACCCTCTAATGTCTGTACTGAACTTATTAACTTCTTTTGCATGCCTAGAAGCTCTAGCTCAGTCTGCTTTTACCCTTAGATATCTCAGCCACCAACTGACCATCGGCTTTTCTTTTTATTCCTCATGATTCATAGCATCCTCCCGACTTTGTGTTACAGAGAGAGCCAGGCTGTTGCACCTATCCTAGACTTCACACTGACCTAAATAGAACGTGGCCGCCAGAATGGAGTCCAGACTGTTTGACCGCATTACCTCACTCAGATAGCCAGGGAGTTTTTTCTCCTTTCTGGTAGGAAGGCTGCTAAACCAATCCCATTAGGTTTCTACCATATGATACTTGCCCTTCGTAGTCTTGCAAATGTTGCTCGATCCGTCTAACAAAGGAATCTACCCGGGGTGACCCACCAGCCTCAGATGAAGGAAAAAAGTTGTGTTAACTCCTCTTCCACGAGCCTCTTCCGCTTCGGGTCTCGATCGACCCTCTTCAGAAGTTCCTCCTCAGAAATCATGTCACCATCTAAATCACAAATGGCCCATAAAAGCACCTAAGTAGCAGCCCTCTCCAATGGATCGATATAGACGAGGCTTGTCGCCCTTCACTCCTACTACCCGACCAACATACTAGAGAAATCTCCTCTATAGAAGACAACTCCTAAGATTTTGAAGCTTCAAATGAGGTCCCACAAGGTGCATCCAAGGTCCCTGTGGTCACCTCTCTAAGCTCAAATGGAGAAGGAAGTAAAGGGTGAGATAAGGAATGAAATAGAGATAAAAAGCCTTACCAGGTCTGGTGTCGAACCTCCCTAGAGACTTCCTCGGGTCGGAAGCAAGTTCATCTCTCCTCAAAGGATTCTTCGGAGTTTCTTCTTCCTCACCTTCACTGCTTCAATCCTCTTACTTTCTTTCTCATTGGATTTCTCTCATATCCTCTCGGTCATATCCTTGGACACACCTTGTAAATGACACCTCAGTCAGTGAACTAGTAGATTGAGAGTTCTCTCCATTTGATCATTTTTGTGTATATGTAGATGGGCTTTGGCAACATCCTCGGCCTCATCACTTCTCTGGTGATGGGCCAAACATAGATTCCCAGCCGTGATGACATGTAAGGATCACAAATATAGATTGCCAATCCTTCACCTTGTTCTCAACCCTAACCACCCGAAGCTTAGGGCGAGACAAGGACACTGTATATCCATCACAGTCAATCTTAAAGCCAAAAAAGTAAGAGATTAGCTCAATCAACCAATGGAATTGTGACTTCCATAGGTAGAAAATGAAGGTCATTCTGATGGTAATGGAGTTCAGAGTGACTTGAGCAAGAATGATCCCATAGCTATTGATGATAGACCACATCTCACTGCAGAATGACAGTTGTATCCCATACCTAAATTGGTCAGCGTACATGACCAAGCTATCACCGTAAGTTTCTACTGACCTTTCACTTTTTAAACCACGAGAAGAGTGACTTCCAGGCTAAAGGCAAATGATTTTTAAATCACCACAACTTGCTTCTTGGAAATGATAGATGCATTAATAGGAGAGATCACACTAAAGAGCTAAGAGAAATATATAGGGGGCATATGGTGGGGAAGAAGAAAGGAAGAGAAAGGTCACATGAAGAAGAGGACAGGGAAAGCAAAAGGGTTTAAATGGTCTGACTACCTAACTTATGGCATATAAAGGAAGTCGAAGCACCACAAGGACTTGATGGTCTTTTTATCACATTAAAGCGAAGGAAAGGTGTTAAATCAAAATTAATTTTCCAATAAAAATAAAATGAAAATATCCACGTATATCTATATGCACATGATAACAATAAATAAGGCAAAACCAAGCATAATTGCGTATATTGATCGATAAGACATAACATGCTCATTACAATTATTCATCCAGAAAGAAAAAACTTCACAAATTGGTCAATTGCTGCCTCAATTGAGACACACTCCAACTGGGAAACACGCTTAAAAATTGGCTCTTTGATCCCTCCGATATTTATGCTTACGTTTTATATATGAAATGATATTATAATATGGGATTCTACGCAAGTATACGTATCATTATCAAGTAATAAAGGACTTTCTGAATAAGCCCTAAGATATCGAACCCACGGGGACAGTGTTAAACAATGAAAACAGAAAAATTAACTTTGTACTTTTAAGAAAGATCTTACTCAAACTAAATATAATATTTTAGAAAATAAAATTCGATTCTTTTTGTTAATTTTTATAATTTGAAATAAAAGTAAACAACAACTTTAACTAACTTTTTTAAGATGTAAGCAAATGCAAATAAAATATCTTTTTCCTTCTTATAAATCGGTAACAAATTATGAAATTTGTTGTGGAAGTATACTAAATGTGTTGTGTCAAATAGGAGCAATTATATTCTTTACCCTTAATAGAGATGCTATAAAGAACATAGGTTAATCTATTGTTTCATAAATCTTGAAGACAGGTTAGGCAAGAAAGATACTAGCTCTCACTTTAGAGTTTCTTCGATTCCCTCCACCTGGGGGCTAACATCTCGTATCAAAACATAAAACAATAAATCAAATTAGGAGCTTTAGCCTATCACTCTAAAGTCCTCTAATTCCAAACCCATAAAAGTATATATCCCTATTTATTTGCACTCAACTATATGAATTACATTCTCATCCATATAATCTCATGTGATTCTTTCCAATTGTTGACTGAGACAATACCATACCAGTTCTTATATGTTCTCACAACATATTTTAACATCTTAATTGGCCAAATTAAGAAGTAAATGAAGTGCAAGGTTTTGAATCATTACAACTCTTCCAACATTGAAATCCTATACTTCACACAATACACTTCCATAACTTTATTACTTAATCATATTAAGAAAAAATATAAAGAAAACTACTTAGAATTCATGGAGAAAATACAATGAGAACTTAATTTAAAAGAAGAAATCATAGTGAAAACACAAGAAGTCTTAATTAAACACCAAATGTAATAACAAGATAAAGACTTTTGTAAATCCTCTCCACAATCACTCTTGAAGTTCCTTTGAAACTTAGTTTTTCCTTACAAGACTCCTTAGAGGTTTGCGCCCAACTCTGAAGACTCCAAATTTTTAATATAATCCTAATACAAACTAAATTTAAGTAGAAGTGGTGAAGTGGTGTAGTAGTTAATGATAGAACTCTCTTACACTACATACACACTCTACAACAACCATACTAAAAACACTTTTACAACAATCTAGCTAAACTCTCTAAAACCTCTAAACACACACACATACTTGACCCTTTCTTTAACTGATCTTCAAGTCTTCTTTTAATACTTTTTTAACAGGTGCCTTCGTATCCCTTCAAATTGTGTTCAGATTCAACATATCTTCCTAAAGATGCATCTATTCAAGAGTATTTTGAATGGAATTTGGAACCAATAAGAAGTTACCCACGTTCTTACCAAGAGATGCCTCAAAAACCTCTTCAAAATCGAGCCAAAAATTAAATAACTCATCTTTTGTAACTGCCACGCTTAAACACGAGATTCTGGGGCTTAGTCGCAATTCATCTAGCGTGTAAGCTCCAACTGTGGCGCATGGCTGCGAGGCCTTGGCGCGTAAGCACGGGTTCAGGCGCTTAGCTGCCACAGATCACTTCTTCAATTCTCTTCATTTTTGCTCTAATTTTAATATTTCTTTCACTTCTTTCATCATATTCATCTATTTAATCATACATGTAAGAAAAAACACAAAATATCTTTCATTAAAGTGCAATATCATCAAAATTAGGTATAAAAATGTGTATAAAATTATTATATATTTTAGGTATATCAAAATTCTCCTAAACTTGAAATGTTACTTGTCCTCAAGTGACACTATGATCATATAAAATCATACAAGTAACATATGTGGATGAGTTTTTTAAGAAGTTTTTAAAATTTTGTTCTAGAAATATAGTAGTCCAATTTAGAAAAATTTTAGTAAATTAGACCAACTTAAAGTTTAAAAATCTCTTATGTAAAGGTTTATGAAAAATTCGAGTTCTTATCTTATTCAGAAATACTTATAGATTTTTCAAAATATAGGGTTTATGCATTTCGTTTTCTTTACTTAAAAAATCTTTTCTGAAAAATAATTATACCAACTATATTATATTTTTAAGCTTCAAGAATTTCTCAGATCTTATACCCTAAAAAGATCATGTGTGTAACCAATTTTTTATTAGACCCTTAAATCCTCAAGCATCTCTTTCCTTTATATTATTTTTCACTTTTTATTTTCTTTTTCTTTTCTTTTTCTTTTTCTTCTTGCTTCTTTTTTTTTTATATAAGGCAATGATTACTTTATCTGGATAAGCATTTAAAAATTTTGAATTCTACCCTTCCTTTCCTAAAGTATAAGGTAGATATATATCTTTAACCTAGAAATATAATAAAAGTTTTGAAAACTATTTTCAATAAAAGAAATTTAAGTATTAAAAACAAAAGTCTAATCCTTCTATTTTTCCAAAAATACAACTTTTCTTACTAAAGATAATTACAAAATATTGATCATTTCTTCACTAAAAAAATTTTAACTTTAAAATTTTCATCATTACTATAGATTTTAACTAAATTTTCTTACTCATTTCTATATTCAAAATTTTACTTCTCTAATATAATTTCATTCACATAATCATTTTTCAATCAAAATCGAAATTTTATTTATAACACATTTGAGAAAAAAATAAAATTTTAAGTTTCTTTTTGAAAATTGTTTTTCATCACCCCAAACTTTAAAATTTTCATTAATGAAACATTTAAGCATAGTAAAAAGATACATGGGTAGGAAGTGAAAACTATAAATATCATGCTTACAGGAATTTTCATATATCCTTAATATGCAGGTATACGAATAAGAAAACAAGAATGAAAATAACTAGATCAAATTTTCAACTTCTCATTTTAATAAAAATTCAAAAGACTTCTAAAGTAGTGGAGGAAATAAAAGTAAATTCACACACATTTAAACAGAAATCCTAACTAAAACATATATATGGTAGTAAATTGAAAACTTAAGTATGAAATTTATATAGTGGGTTTTTATAAGGTTTTAAACTTTCTGAACAAATTCTAGAATAAGTTCTATACTAACAAATAAAATTCACTACAAACACTTACACAATTACTACCACAAATCTACTAAACATTCACATATCACAAGGATTCAACATCCATAACAAACATAAAAAACAAACTAAAGTTGCTTACTAACTATTACATCAATGAATTCCACATAGCAACTATACTAAAAAGTTCACAACATAATACAAACCACAAAGTACAACATAATTAACATAACACAATCCACAACATAAAATTTCACACATATATCAAATAACATAACACAACTGAAAATAAAATCCTAACCATCATCCTCCTCTTCCTCATCATCTCCTTCGTTCCAAGTATGAGTAGGCTCATATGGGGCAAATTGTGGATGAGTGGGTAACACAACACTAAAATCACCTATGATCAGTCTATCCATGTAACTGTGGTAGTTCATCTCATACTCATTATGTTGTTGAAGATAATTCCCCATATGATCTACTTTCCCCTATATATCGTGAACTCGATCCGCGGTGTAATTTACATTATCTTTTATCTTATTTAAAAGCTCATTCTGCGAATCAAAAAGCTGACCTAAAAAAGCCTGTGTGTAGAAGCACGAGAAGTAGATGCAACAAAACCAAATGCAGTGGATGCTCTAGAAAACCCTCCTCTCCAACCAAATAATGAATGCTCAGCATAAGTCTTAACATTTTTTTTGGTAATAGGCTACAGAGGCTGAAATACCTCTTCCCAATTCTCAGATTTCACACCAGCTAGCTCACACAATGAAAATATAAGGGAAGCAAATCCCATACCTGCAGTGGTGGCAGCTCAAGTAGACATCCAAATACAGTTATAAATAATCTTCTGAATATCTATAGCTTTCTTCTACTGAATACACTAATTTAAGGTGGCCCTTTCTCTAGTAACCTCACTTAGATGATTTGTAGGAAGCAACTTAGATGATATAAATAATGTCAAGCCTTGGAGGTGGCATTTAACTTTGAAGCGGGGAAATTTACTCTTCTCTCATTAATAATTTTCCACAATTCCCTCTGGTCAGTCAAAGAAGATATAATCTCATCTAGTTCTTCCTCAGTAGAATTGTAATTTGAATAAAAACAAATTGTACTCAACAGCAGTAAATAAAATTCGTTAATTACCTCAGGAGTAAAGTTTGCTAACTGTCCTCGTACAAAAATGAAGTTTTCTTCTGATTCTAAGAGATTTGCATAAAACTCTCATACGATAGAGGAAACATCTACGACAGTAAAACAACTGAATCTGTCCCACAGGCGACTAACTACCATATCTTCAATAACTCCCCCCGAGCTTATCAAAACCACGTTCTTGAATCAGTTTTCATGACTGTAATGCTTGTACATAACGATCTTGAGCTTTGGAGCAAACGAACTTGTCAGTATCGAAAGTGACTTTCCACTTGGTCCTCTTCGGTGGCATTTCTAAAATTTGTATAAAAATCACTATAAATCCCACGTTCAACTTATTCATTAAACTTAACTCCTAAAGGCTTAAATCACTATATCAAAGTAATTTCCAAAGATTTTTCTCAAATTTTCATCATGAATAGTGATTTTCAGATTTGTCTAAAATGTACTCAAAATATATAGTGAAAATCAAAAAAATTTGCTTAAGAGTAATGCTCTTACCTCAAGAAGATTGAATCTAACAATTTTCACTTGAAACAACTCAAAAATCACAAAGCTTGGTGATGCCCTAGCCTTCTATATCGCAAATGTTGAAGGTTGAAGATGACGGGGTGAAAATTTTAGTGATTTTTCAGGTTTTTAAAACTTGAAAAACAGATTGTGAACTGACACCTAAGCGCGAAAGTACGATGCTTAACCGCGGAGCTCTGGCGCGTAAGCGCGTGTTGACCTCACTTTTATTGAGGCCTAGTCTTTCTTTAGAATATCTTAGGGTCTAGCCATAGGACTTTCCTGGTGACTATCTTATAAGACTAGCAATGGAACCCTCACCCCGTAGAAAATCAAAACACTTCTTTGCTTCACTTGAAGTTTTCAAATGCTTAAAGTCTAACCTCTAAGTATTTAGGAGGATGAGACCAAGCATTAGAAAGCTCAAGGGGAGTTCCCTATAGGATGGTCAAGCCTTAGGACTTACCCTGGGTGTTATGGGGGAGGTTCACACACACTTACACATTACACTATCACACACTACCTCACAACCCTAAATCAAACTTCTCCACACTTGATCCCTACTCCTTTGGAAACACATGTGAGTGCTTTCTCCCAAGCTCTTAGCCTCAGGCTAGGGCTTGACTAGTACCAGCACATGGAGGATGCAAATGGGGAATTTCCTTGATCCATGGCTCAAATAGGTTATCAATCTCACTCAACTCCAAATTTTACCAAATATCCCAAATTTTTGACCCCTTTGCCCCTAAACTCTAACAAATGACTAAATTACCCCTAAAACCCAAATTTTGCCCAAAATCCCCAAAATCACTCAAAATTATCAAAATTTCCCAAAAATCATCCCACGACATTCCTTACTACTCAAAATACCTAAAACACCTTAAATCTACCAAGATTCCCAAAAAAATCCCCAAAATACCCAAAATTACCAAAATGCCCCTCCAACCCAAAAATTTCAAAAATTCTTAAAAATTCCAAAACCCTCCAAATATTCCTAATTTCAATTTAAACCACTTTATTTGACCCAATTTGACTAAATTGGCCCATTTTTACCAAAAGCCCCAAATTGCCCCTTAAGGCCCAAAATGCCTAAATTACCTTAAATGTCCACCCAAATTGATCTCGATCTTGCCCAATTTCAATTCCAAACTTTAATTCAACATCCCCAATCTAAATTTAAACCAAGTCAAAGTCCAATTTGACCCAATTGCAAGCTCAATTTCAACTCAAATCAAGAGCCCCGATTTTGACCTTATGACCTAATTCTCCCAAATTGAACCCAATGTCAATCAATTTCCCCCAATTTTGAATCATAAACTCTTCATGACATTCCCCTACACCCAATTGAACCATAATGGCCCTCAATTTGAGCCCAAACCTCATCTAAGTCAAACCAAATCCAACAATCCGAATTTTGCCCCAAATTAACCACATGTCTAAAAACCACCAAATTGAATGCCATAACCCTAAAATTTTTACCCAATTAATGTTTGGAACTCTTTATAACATCCCTCAAGACCATTTGAAACCATAAATTGGCCTTTGACCACTCTCTAGCTTAACCTAAACCTAAGCTAACTCAACATGCCCAAAATTGACCAAATACCCAAATCAAACCAATTGATCCCCCAAACCTATTTAAACTGCCCCAATCCTCTTCTAAACACCTTATAAAAATCATATACGTCATTTTGCTCAATCAATTGAGTATAACCCAAGCTTGAACTCAACCTAGCCTAGGTTGAACCCACATGGCCCAAAATTGAATCCATGAGCCAAATTAACCAAACCTAGTTAAATTGATCAAACCAAACCATCCACGGCCATCAAATTGACTCTAGGAACCACCTTAAAATAAATTAGCCTAACCTATATGAGACATGGACCAAAGGTCCCCTAAATTAGGGGATTTCACCCAATTTATGGCTAAACCAATGAAGATCTCGTACCCTAAGCCATCACTAGCTTAATTACTCACCATGATGGCCTGACCTCTAGCTCACCTGACCTCTGGCCACCTCCCCTGGCCTGGCCGGCCGACCTAGTCGCTGGAGGAGCAAAAAACGAGAGCCACCCCACTTTATTCTTCACCCAATTGCGCTCACCTGATGTGTCAAGGCTTGAATGGCCATTGGAGCCTTACTACCCTCCACATAGGTGGCCTAATGCACCTGAATTGAGGCCCTGAGCTCCACCCCACCCTCTTCACAGCTAAATGAGGAGATAAACACTTACCTTAGGGAAACTCTGTAAAATTGCTCCCAAAGCTTCCCTGAGACTTCCTGAGAGCAAGCCCACCATCCTCGACCATTGAATCTCAATGTCCAGAGTCAATTTCTCCACTAAAATTTCAGTCGAAAATAGGAAAATTTCAATTTCATCTCCCCACTACCTGAAACCCCAAACCAACTTGCTCTACACCATCACCAGAGTAGGAGAAGGAGTTCCCCCATTAAAGCCCCATCACAGAGAGCCTCTACGATAGACTTTGATCAACACCTGAAATCGGGTCTGGATGAACTTAGGTCTAAACATTACACAAGGGTAAAAGGCTTCATTTGGAGGCTTGTTAGGACCGTTTGAAGCTGCTACAAACATCTGATTGAGGCATCCCATCTCAGACAGAGGTATTGAACTCTCTCCCTCTCCTGAGCTTATTTTGATTCTTTATGTTCATTGGGTCAATTTAAGGCTAGGTTAGCCACACAGATGGGTTCGTCTAGGTCAGATGAGTCCATAGAAACAAACCCCATGGGATTTGGTTGAGTCTAGCTCGAATTCGTAAGGCTAGAAGGTGAACGGTGCTCGGAATGAACCGGGTGAAGACGATGACCCACAGCCGTTGGATCGTGTGTGTTTTGCTTAGACGACCAGGATGGTGTTGGACGGGAACACGGTGCATAAAGCGCTGAAGCGTGGCTGCCTAGTCAGATGGCGGTGTCGAACCAGGGAGCACCGTGTGGTCTCTCGGAGCTGCTAAGGATGACGTGGCGCTAAGTCACTTAAGTGGAAAAATATTGATTATTTGATTTAATTAAATCAGGGAAACTTTAAAAATCCATAACTTGGTGTAGAAAAATTAAACAAATAAAAGAAAAATATCTACTTACTTAGTGAACAGAGGAGAACAATGTGGAATTGGCTTGAAGTTTATTTGATGAGTGTTTTATTTTTAATTAATTAAATACATTATGTAATCTTTTGATTCTCCATTTGTATGCACATTTCATAATGGCTTGAAACTTAGGGATTTTGTTCTCTCTGTCATGGGGGTTCTTCACTGATTTTTCCAATGTCAGAGGACATCACTATGAAGGGATCTTTATTATTCAAGTTGTAGGTGTTTATTTTGGTATAAAAATTATAATAATTAAAATATTTATCAGAAAAACCCAAAGTAAATTTTGGTAGGTTCACTGTGATCAGAGGAACATAGAAAAAGTATAAACTTGGTTGAACTCATTAAGTATAATCCTAATTGTACTAAAATAATAAATTCTAAAAAAATAAATTAGACTAAATATAAATTAAAATAACCTAAAAATCATTCTCCACTATGGTTTAGGGTCAGTGGGACTCTCATAGAAAATTTGAAGTCATTTGGAATTGATTTGATCACCTAACTTGATTTTCTAAGTTAAATATCATCTTTGTCATTAAAGTAACTATAATAAATAAAATATAAATTAAAAAATTATGAAATTGGTTTTGGGAGTTCCTTATGACCAGGGGAATTTTGTAAAAATAAAATTGTAATTAAAATAAAATTTTCAATTTTAAGAATTATTTTATTATTTAAATAATTAAAAATTAATAAAATTCAAAAAATTAATAAAATTGATAGAAATGTTCTAAATTGTCTCCTAATCACTTAGGAATAATTGGAATAATTTTCCTAACTCTCTAAATGACGATATTAAATTTTAAAGGGTTAAAATTAATTGTTAAAGGTTAAAATGAAATTTCCTTAATTTCTCACTAAAATATTCTAATAATTAAAATATAAATCATAAAAATATAAAATTTTATCCTCTGGGTTCCCTGACCTTAGAGAGATTTTTGAAAAATATAAAACTTAATTTTTCAATTAAATAATATTTTATATTTCAATAATACTCCAAAATTGAAATAATTATAATAATTAAATTAAAATTCAAAAAATCATTAAATTTGGTCCAAATGTCTCTGGTCTACGTAAACCTCCAATAATTTTCTTTGGGACATATGTTTTATTTTTATTAAGTTAATGAATTTTCTTTGAAAACCCTTATTTTCCATAAAAATAATTATATAAATTAAATTAAGTTAAGAAAAATCAAATAATCTGCTCTAATGCTTTAATTGGTCCATATGTGGGGTAGTATAAAATTTTTGAAGTTATTTGAATTAAATATGATTAATTATGGAGTGTTTAGGCCTTAGGGGCAAAGTTATAATTTTGAAGAATTTTGTCTTAATCAATAGTTAGGCTTCATTAAATAGGGAAATTGGTAATGAATGAACTTAATAAATATATTAGAATGATTGATACATAAGAGATAAATGGTAGAAACCCATCTCATTTTTTTTCACATTAAAAGATAAGCTTTTGATTTTGTTAACCACATTAATTTGGAAGAAAATTAAACTAAAAGATTCTTACGTTTAGGGGTTTGACTTTGGAAGTTAATAATTCATTAATTAAATACCCCTACTTGATATTTCATTAATTTGACAATAATCATAATTATATGACTTAACTTTCTAAAAATAAATCACACATATACCCACTAATGTCTTAAGGGCTTAGTAGTGAGCTAGGCTTAATTGAAATTTGACTAATGAGGTTTAGAAAATTAAAACACAATTAATTTTAAAATACATTTGAAACACTACAAGCCCATCAAAATTGGTTTAATTCTTTCATAAATTAAATTGCCTCTAAGGGCGCCACTTACATAATTCTGAAATTAAATATCAAGTGATATCTACTCCACCTTTTAGGACAATTAAAACATTAGCTCATTGAGCATAAGAGTATGAAATAGATGAATCGTTTAATACTTATGATAATTCCAAATGAACTCAAGAAAGTTCAAAAGGGTTGTGAAATACATAAGTATCCTCTGGATCTTTTCACAAGTTTTTTGGAAACTTAGTAGGACAACTGAATTTATTATACTTACTAAAGGAAAACTTCTCCCAAATGAAATAAATATGACCAACCAAGTTATGGCATAGGATTTGGTAGGCCTGTGACGAACCTATCTATAAACTTTTACTTTCTTGCAAATTATAAATGTTTACTGCAAATGATACTAAAGTTTCAGGTGGAGGAATGAGAAGACTCGTCAGGTACACTTTTATAAGTTTACAACATCTTCTTTTCAGTCATTCTTTTACTGTACTGTTCTTGCCTATAAGCTTGCATGTTAAACAACAATGTCACCCTGCATGAAAACCAAAACTTTTAGGATAGCCACAAAATTGAAACAAAAAAATCAAAATTTAAAACAAAACAAGATAAAATTCACCGCCACAACAATCAAAATATAAGACAACTCAAAATTTAATCAAAAACAAAACTAGAGCCACAAGTGAAACTAAATTAAAACGTCTCCATCAGATGATCGGGAATACCTCGAATGATGCAACCTACGGTACGCTAACCAGATTTTCAATGGTCTGAATGAAAGTATGGAACTCATTAAGTTGAGTTTAGTATATTCATTTGGACTAAGTGAATCTGAAGAAAATAGTGGTGCCTGAATGAGGGAACTGTGGAATCCTAACCGATGTCACTATAATCAACTTAAAATCCCCCTAAATAAGACAGTAAAACACTTCAATTTAAACATTTCCAAAACATGACACTTCTCTTTTCTCCTACAATTGACACTTCTTTAAACTAAACCTACAATGATGAGGAGCTTGGAGCATGCACAGTGGGCAACACGGTCATCTTCAATAGCAAAACTCCTTCGAAATAAACAACAAGCTATAGGACTCCGAGGTAGCTTGCTTGGGTGCAGCATAAACCCTCACTTATCTCATTAGGCCTTTATATAACCATGTTGTGCAATATAAGCCCTAACTCGTTTTAGGATTATGAGGTTGTCATCAGATATGATATAAATCATACCATCTTCCAGGCTGTTCAGATGATCGGTATCAAGTGAATGTAAGACCTGAAAAATAAAATTGGCAGGATGAATTATCAAATAATAATCTTTATCGAAGCTAAAACATAGGATAGTTGGGAAAACACCAAGATTCTTCTTAGATTTACGTCTTTCCCCTAGTCTTCTTTTCCTTTGGACTCCTATAATAATTGTTCCAAAATTTGAGCTACTCACCTATTGGATTTCCTATTATCACATTTTCTTGAAGAACCCTATCTTTTGGAAGTCATGAATATAAATATTTCCTATCTTTATCAAGAGTTTTCTTAGGTGACTTTGGTTAACTAAGATGTAATTAACTATAGGGGCTTGCCCTTATAGGAAACTTAAGGACCACAGATTAATATAAACCATATCTAGTTGTTTCGTACTAGGTGAGGGAAATTGTCAGTCAATATAAATGGTTCCCAGACCAAACAGATGTCATTTATTTTATAGTTTATTTTATCGAGTCTTATCATCAAGTAGTGTGTCTGTCTCTTGGGATAGGTGCGTTGCTTGCAATATTGTACTTGTTTGCTTAAACTACCAAATAAATGAGATCCTCCATCTCATTTTTCAATTTTAAAATATTATTTTCAAAAATCAATATACATATATATATATATATATATATATATATATATATATATATATATATATATATATATACGTATATTAAATTATATTCTATAATTTAAAAAAAAAACAAAGATAGATGGAATTTAACGGCCGACAGCGCGGGGGTTAGCGTTTAGCCGCTAACTCGCACTTTTCGACTTTTTTGTTAAATACATATTTTCGCTCGGTTAATCAACCCTAATTATTTTTATAAGTATATTATCACCTTATAATCTCCTTATCTCCAGAATTACGCTTCTATAGAATTAAAAACGAGTCAACACAAGTTTTACACAAAACACAAAATTTTTCTTAATAAAACACATAACAATTACAAATACAAATTATAAGTCTTCAATTCAATATTCTTGGATAAGAACTCATCTTTTCTACTCATTTTTAACACTTAAACAAATCATTAAACACAAACTAAAAATACAAAAACATTTATAAAGCTTAACATACATAAAATATTAAACACTAACTCTTAACACGATTAATTTAACACATACACACATAATTAACATATAATATAAAACTTAATTCCAATCTCCATTAGGCAGAATATACCCTCCATTAGTTCCATCTGAACTATTTGGTATATAGATTTGATAGAACGGGCGATGGTTGAAAACTCTTGATGAATCTTCTTCTATTCACTTCTTCTTCAGAAACATCGCTTTATTCGCTTCTTCAACATGACTAGTACAACTAAATTGCATTTTCAATTGACATCCAAAATGTGCTAAGTGTGCATTAGTCTCATTTACCTTTGCTTCAATTGATACAACATCAGCCTCGATCTTTGCAATCTTTTCTGAAATTCCTTGAATACTAACGATAAAAAATTGATTATATAACTCTTGCACACTTTCAGAAATAAACTTCTTATTGTTTACATCCTCTTTCATCTTCATTTCACTCTCCTAAGAAGACATTTCTCTAATTTAAAATCTTCTGTAAGACTTTTAGGATAGAAATTTGGAATGGGATGTAATTCCTTTAATTTGGTCTCTTTTTATAGAGTTTGGATGGCCTAAAACTGTCCTTCCACGTTCACAAACATTCCATAAACGTGCCATGCAACTACCCTATGATAATGGCTTCTAGAAACATATTTTTCATGTTTTTCATAACTCTTGTGCCTAAGCACCAACTGCTGGCGCTTAGCCGTCAGTGCCCATTTTAGCACAGGTCTGTTAAACGTCAGAATACTCATTTTAACTCATCCAAATTATCAATTAAGGTCTCAGTAATCTCCATTAACATAATATAATCAAAATAGTACCATATAATTTTTACTTCAAACCAAACAAAGCACACAAAATAAACTTAAAGCAATGCACACCAATAACTATGTGTCGGCATATTTTTAGGTTATGTGTTTTAAAAAGGGGGTCGCCTAAAGAAGTTGTCGGCGAGTTTTATTTTAAATTAAGTTTATTGTATATATAGTTTTAAATAATTTGGAAAGTAGCATTTGATTTTGAAAATAATTTTAAGTTTGAAAATTTTAAGATATGAAATCAAACTGATCTCACATCCCAAATAGTTTATATAAACGAGCACCACATCACAAACAGTATATCTATTCCGAGGAATAGACACACTACTTGATGATGGGGCTCGATTAAATAAACTAGAAGATTTGTGACATCCGTTTGGTCTGCGAACCAATTTTATAAGCCGACAAGTTCCCCTGCTTAATATAAATTAATTAAGCAGGGTTTATATTACTTGGGTTCTTAAAGTTCCTTATAAGAGCAAGTCTGACCCACTTTTAATATGAATGCAATTTATGCTTATAGCAACGGCACCAAAAACTTGATCCCTCTTTAAATATAGATATATGTTTTAATGTATAATGTGGATTCTACGCAAGTATACGTATCGTATCAAGTAATACAGGGCTCTAGTGGAGTCTCGGTTATCGATCCCACGGGGAAGTTTTTAATGATTTGTTATCGGCTAAAATTAAAGGAATTACTTACTAATAAAGTGAACAGAAATTCAAAGTAAATATAATAAACTAAAGTAAACTAATGCTTGAAATAAGTTGATTAATTCAGAAAAAGTATCCTTCTCCTTGTTTTTAGAAAATTAAGTGAAATGATGAATTTAAATAGAATTTTTAATTGTATTGTGACAAATAGGAGCATTCCTATTCTTTACCCTTTGGTCCAGGTGCAAAGAACATTGACTAATCCTATGTTTGATTACTGAATCTGCTGCAAGTCGGGAGGATACTTGGTTGCCACTTCGAGCTCCCACGTTCCCTCACCCGAGGGCTAACATCTACACTTCAGACTCTCAAACGAGTAGGACCGAATTGAGTATTTTAGTCTGTCACACTAAAATATCCAATTCTACGCCCGATAATTAATATTTTCCTATTTATTTACACCCACCTTCCAAGGCTTTTGACTTCCCTGAATATTAGATGCAATTTTTACTTTAGTTGATAATTCAACATATTTTAACTACTCAATTGGCCAGATTGAAAGTAAATTAAGTTTTAAGTAAAAATTATCACAATTTATTTATATTATATTAGGTGCTTCTATTTAATTTCATCAATCCGCATAATTTTCATAAACAAGGAGAAAGACTAAGAAAACTACTCGGAATGCATGGGAATAAAACAAAGCATGGATTTCATTTAAAGTTAACAACAATAAACAAAGATACTTATCTTAATTTCCTCCACGAGACGTACTTGCAAGTTCCTTTAACTTTTCCTTCTAGTACAAACAAACTAAATAGCACTCAATTAAACTAATGAACTCACTAAACTCACTCAAACTAAATTAAACTCACACAAATGACACTTAAGACACTAGAAATGGACACACAGAAGACTTAAGAGACACACAAAGACACTAGAATTCGGCCTCTATTTATAGAGGTAGGCAAATGTCCAAGGGGTGCTTAAACACCTCTTCAAAAAGTGTCTAGGTTCAATGTATATGCATTTTGAACTAGCTCACCGTCGGCGGGAAACGACCTCGCCGTCAGCGGGGCTTCTAGAAGGTCTTCAGCCGCGCGATCTCGTCTGTCGGCGGGCTCGGGCTCGTCGTCGGCGAGGTAGTTATAATTCCTTCGAAATTTCTCCTCACGATCTCGCCGTTGGCGAAGTAGTTATATTTGCATGAATTTCCTCCTTTTTGATCCAAATTTGCTCCATTTCATGATTTTTGCTTCATCACTTATAAATCTTCATTCCTGCAATAAAATAAAGAAAATACCTTTCTTTAAAGTGCAATTTCATCAAAAATAGATATGAATTTCTTAATGTATTTTTACGTGATCAAAATCCCCCAAACTTAATTATTACTTGTCCTCGAGTAATTTTAATACTAAAAAAATAATGATTTCTATAATAGAATTTTTCAACTCGGATAATATATGAATTAATTTTAAATAACATTATAATAAAGTTGAATAGAAATATTTCTAAGTAATTAAATTAACTTTATAGAGATAAGATTATTTAGTTATCGAGTCTAAGATTTCTAACTTTCATTTAATTCGGGAATGATTATATTAAAAATTAATAAATTACTTAAGATATTTAGATGATAGGAAATTCAAGAAAACTCTATTTATTAAAATACTAATCCACAAATATAAGTTTAGAAATATAATTAAGTTTTACCCTTTAGGTTGAATCCATTGAAGCCAATTTTTGATAAGGCATCTCCTCAAGCTTCTCCTCACTTAATGTTTTTCTTTTCTTTTTCTTTTTTTTTTTCTTTTTCTTTTTCTTTTTCTTTTTCAAGTGAGGATTACTGTATCTGGATAGCCTGTTAATAATTTTGAACTTCAATTTCTCTTCCTAAATTTGAAACTTAAAATATTTCTTTGCTTATATATATTTCATAGCTTTTACTTTATTGAGTTTCTATCCTTTCTTTCTCACTTAAATACTTAAGAATTTTTAATTTTTAGAATATAGTTTCCCTTACTTTAAATAGTTTATTATATTCTTATTCCTTTTAACCAAATATCTTATTCCATTAATTAATTGAATTACTAGAAATATTTTCTTTAACTTTATAATAATTAAATAAAGTAACTCATATTTATTGAATTGAAAATTATTATAGAAAATCATTTAATAATAATTTTTTGAAAATAAAAATTGAGAACAATTTTAATAATTAAATTTGTATTTTTACCTTCCCCCAAACTTAAATTTTTCTATCTTTACTACATAGTGAAAAAGGGAAAGTATATAAATAAAATTCATCATACCTTAGAGTTTTAGGTATTTCTTTTCTTTGAAATTTTCGCAGGCTTTTTCATTACTTACAGAACCTGTACTGTTAGTATTCTTCCACATATAATATTTAAAAAGAAAGTGTAGGGATGGAAATTTTTAAAATAAGTATCAAACATAACAAAGAAAACTTAATTTGTTACTACACATACATTTAAAATTTAAACAATACATTAAAGAAAGACTAACATCCTATATATATAAAAATTTGCAACTAATTTAACACACATAAGGAATTTAATATCACTACTCAAGCAAACAAACAACATATCAAGTCCAAAGTCCACAGAAAGTACTAAAATATTACACACAGAAATAATAAAGTTTGCAAAACAACACATCTAAACAAACCAAACAAACTAAACAAAGACTCTAATCTTCTACATTAAAATCCCAAACTATGTCGTCTCCCTGATCTCCAGGCTGAGAAGGCTGAGCAGGCTGATACTGTGTATAACGGGGGCACTCAGGAAAGACAACATCTAAATCACCACTCCTATATCGACGCTCAGCTTCATAGTATGCAATCTCGTACTCTGAATGTCGTTGGAGATATTCGCTATCATAATCGTGTCTTCTCTCCAAGCCTCCGATCCTTTGATCTATATGCTCAAATCTTCTTTCCATATTTTCTCCAAATATCTCAAAACTCTTTCTACTCAGGGTTAACTCATTCATCAGATCTTGAAGGGTAGGAGTGGTGTACCGAGGGGGTGGTTCATAACTAGTAGAGGGTATATCTCTACTTGAAGAAGGTACATAATCCCTTGTCCCAGATCTCCATCCTTCGTGGGATTCATATTTCTTTATATTAGCTCTGAGTAAGGGGTTTCATAGGCTCTATCCATTCCTCATCATCTCTTGCCTCTACCCTGAGATAATTGGCAAAGTTCGTAGATAAGACCAGGATGTCCTAGTCCTCCTCCACTTTCATTTCTAGCAATGGGCTAATATGTTTTTATATATAATATTTCCCACATTAATACTCTTTTGGTTATGAATACGAAATTCGAATCGCTATATCTCTTGTTACCTCACTATGGTGGTAGGTAGGTAACAAAGTAGAACAAATAAAATAATATCGGGCTTTAGATGTTGCATTTAGCATAGAAAGAGGAAGTTTACCGTTCCGTCGCTTTATCTTCCAGACTCATTTCCCATCAGTGAGAAAGTCGATCACCTCTTCCAGTGGTCCTTCCATAGTTCCAAAAGTTTCATACTCGTTGGTGTAGGTGTCTCGTACTTCATAATAAGCGTTTATTCTAGCAGCGTTGAAATCTACAAAAAATCCTCTAACCTTAACCGGTGCATCTTCAGCCTGTGTTAAGTTCGTATAAAATTCCTTCACAACTTCTACAGCTGCTCTGTCGGTCGCGTAATAGAAATTTTCCCATCCTCGCTCCTTAATAATTCGCTCTACTTCTCCTCCAGGATTTTTGAAAACTCGATCTTGAATGCATTTTCTTGCTTGTATGTTTTAAAAATATCGCGTTTGTGCCCTTGCATTAATGAATCGGGTTTCGTCATAATCTATTCGTCCCTTCTGTCGTGGAGCCATTTCTCTATCTGTGAAATTTACAAAAATTTTAACTAAACTCCAAAATATTACTAAGAAATGCTTCCTACAACAACTAAAATCCATTTAAATCAATTTCTATGAAATTCTTCCAGGTATTTTCTTCACATTTCAAAATTTTTCAAAATATCCCAATGTAGAAGAAATCCATGGTGAAAATCAAAAATTTTTGCATAGGAGTGAAGCTCTTACCAAAGGAAGATGAAATCCGGTGTCAAAAAGTGTTGAAATCGCTTCAAATCCGAGATCTCTCAAGCCCTAGGTCAGTTTTTTCGAAAATTTGAGGAAATGGATGATGAATAGTGTCGGTTGACCGGTCAAATATAGGCCTTTTCGCATTCTCGCTGTCAGCGAGGTTTTTCTCGCCGTCGGCGAGCTAATTAATTCCATAAGGCAAAAGTTTCGGGAAAAATCCGCCGTCGGCGAGCTCGGTCTCGCTGTCGGCGGGTTTCTCATTGTCGGCGAGATAATTCTCGCCGTCGGTGAGGTTCCTAAAAATTTTCAATTTTTAAAATTCGTCAATCATTTTCAACCTCGAATTGCCCTTAATCAATCTTCCGATCACTTAATTTAATAATAATACGAAGATTAGATACTTATACTCACAAAAAGTCACACAACACAAACAATATAACTTCATAAATGAAATCCATGAAACTTACAAATTTCACACTAACAATTTCACACATACTTAACTTAATTGTTCAAATCCATAATACTCAGCATCGCAATCCAAACCACAACGCTCTAAATGCTGAGACATAACAATTTACAAAAAATTTCATCAAATCTGAGATGATCAAATTAAAGTTCGACTCATAATAAAACTTAACTCTAAATCAAACACACATATATATATACAAATATAACATAAATATAGAAATCTTTCCTACTCTTCAGTGTCTGAACTAACATCTTCTCTGATATTTTCGATGCGACGCGAGTGCACAAATAAATTGTAGAAAGGCATCGAAGGGAATTCGCGAGTAGATTCTTCATTAATCCATCCTTTCGTCTTAGTAAATGAATAAACCGGCCTCCAGATGTCCAGTATGATCAAAGTGCTCCTTCATTCTCCAATCAATATGATCAAACATATCAGAGATGTTGTCAATGGAATTCATCACATTTTGCAATTCTTTCTCCAATCCTTTAATCTTCTTCAGAATGAAATTAGTCTTATCAGTAAAGGGCCTTGCTAAAGGATTGTTCTTGATGCTCGTCGAAATAACGGTAATCTCATCATTATTATCCAAAGTGGGAAACATATCAGTAGGATCCAGGGGTTTCCATGGTAAAAGTATTTTTTCCCAAGCCTCATAAGAAACTTGGTACTGACTGCATAAAGCAAATATAGTAGATGGGTGTCCAAATTCATGCACTGACCCATGCACAATTAATCCCAATGCAGACTTTACTATTATTGATCCAACATCGATAGGTAATCCAATTTGAATACAGTAGTCTAAAATAGCGCATTACTTTGAAACTTTATTTACTCTCATGGTAGGTAATAATTTTGATGATATAAAGAAATGTCAGTGCTTTGAGACAGGGTTAAGAAGTGATGCAGAAAAACTGACATACCCGTCTTCTCGTAACTCTCAATCATCTGGTTCATCAGTCAGGTATCTATAGATTTCGTTCATATTGTATCTTGAAGGCACAAAGTTGGAATAATTACAAACAGAGGTATTTTCTATAGAAAACAATTCATTTACTCTTGCAGGAGTAAATGTTACCCATCTTCCTCTGACGTACACATTTCCATTGTTGATTGCATGTAAATTAGAGTAAAACTCTTTAACTACTGGTATAACTACGACGGAAGTTGTATAACGAATACCTCCCAATGCCAGTCGTGCGATCATTTCTTCGATTTTTGTAGTAGAATTCTCTACTCCTCTATCGACGAATCCTCTTTCTTTGATAAGTCTTTTCTTCATCAAGCCTTTATTGAAGATTCGTTGTGCCTCCGAACTGACGAATTTTCTCCGGTTGAAAACTTCAGTTTTTGTGGTTTCTAGGAATTTGGAGGCCATTTTGGATGGAATGGATTGGTCTCTAGTCGTTCCTAAGGAAGAAAATGGTGTAAAATCGGATTTGGAATAATTTCTTACGAAGGAATGGCTTAGATCCGTCCAAAACCGCACAAAAAATCTTTAAGAAACCAAATTTCTAACTGCCTCGCCGTCGGGGGAAGTTCCTCGTCGTCGGCGACTTAGTTATAAAACTGAATGAAGTAATGGTCCACGATCTCGCTGTCGCGGGCTCGGGCTCGCTGTCGGTGAGATTCGTAAAAATCGCTCGTTTTCGTTCTGGTCCGAATATTTTCTGATCTCATCCAATAGGTTCAATTTTTGTGATGATTCTAATAAAAATTTGAGTAGTAAGATTTGTTTTAATAATATAGACTCACTAATATGTAGACACTTAAAAATAAAAGATTACTATGGGTTGCCTCACATAAAGCGTTTGGTTTAACGTCGTTAGCCCGACCTAATTCAGTTAGTGTTCGGGTTGACTAAGCATTAAAACCTCTTTAAAATTTGGTCGTCTATTTTTGAAATATGGTTTTAATCTATGTCCATTTACTTTAAATCTATGTCCTGTTTTTGGATCTTCAATTTCTATAGTTCCATATGAAAATATTTGAGTTATGGTGAAAGGTCCTAACCATCGAGATTTCAATTTCCCAGGAAATAATTTCAATCTAGTATTATAAAGCAAAACTTCTGTCTCGGTTCAAAATTTCTCGATTAATCTTCCGATCATGCCATAATGTCATTCTTTCTTTATAAATCCTATCATTATCTTATGATTCATTCCTTAATTCTTCCAATTCATTTAATTGCAACAATCTCTTCTCACTAAGCTTCTTTCATATTATAATTAAATTCTTTAATCGCTCAATATGCTTTATGTTCTAATTCAACTTGGTAAGTGGCAAGTTTTTCCATATATAAGCTCGTAAGGAGTCATTCCAATCGGAGTTTTATAAGCGATCATGTATGCCCATAATGCGGTGTCTAGTCTTATAGCATCGGTCGATCTATTAGGATTTACGGACTTTTCTAATATACGCTTAATCTCTCGATTAGAAACTTCAATTAATCCACTAGTTTGTGGATGATAAGCAGTTGATATCTTATGCATAATATTATACTTTTCTACTAGTTTGTGAATATATTTGTTTCTAAAATGAGTTCCTCGATCAGTGATAATCACACTCGGCATTCCAAATCTAGTAAAAATATTTTTCATTAAAAATTTTGAAACACTTTTAGCATCACACCTAGATAAAGCTTGTGCTTCAATCCATTTGGAAACATAATCAACGACTACTAATATATATGAGTTTCCAAATGACGGAATAAAAGGTCCCATGAAATCTAATCCCCAAACATCAAAAATTTCAACTTCTAATATAAAATTCAGAGGCATTTCATTTTTTCTTGATATGTTTCCTACTCTTTGGCATTTATCGCAGGTTTTTATATCTAAGATACATCTCTAAATAGAGTAGGCCGATGAGAATCCAGATTGTAGAATTTTATATGCGGTTTTATCCGTCCCAAAATGTCCTCCAAAATCGAATCATGACATTTTTGAATAATTGGTTCAATTTCTTCATAAGGCACACATCTTCTAATAATTAGATCCTTACATTGCTTATATAAGTATGGTTCATCCCAAAAGTATGATTTAGTATCGTGAATGAATTTTTTTCGTTGTTGCAAAGTTAACATAGGTGGTAAAATGTCACTTACAATATAATTTACTTATATCAAGCATACCGAGGTATTTTCAACTCATTAATATTATAAAGTTGTTCATCGGGAAAAGCTGTCTAAAATTTCATTATCAATATTAGATAATTCATGATTTTCTAATCTTGATAAATGATCGACAATTTGATTATCGGTTCCTTTTTGTTAACTATCTCAAAATCAAATTCTTGCATTAATAATATCCATCCGATTAATCTTGGTTTAGAATCTTTCTTTTGCATTAAATATTTTATAGCGAGAATGATCGGTATGCACAATACATTTAGTTCTATTAGATAATGCCGAAATTTATTAAAAGCATATACAATCTGCTAATAATTCTCTTTCGATGAATCGTATAATTTATCTCGGCATCATTTAGAGTTTTACTTAGCATAATATATAACTTTGAAAATCTTATCATATCTTTGCCCAAGAACTGCTCCTATAGCATAATCACTAGCATCACACATAAGCTCAAATGGTTTCTTCCAGTTAGGTGAAACTATTATAGGTGTTGTAATTAATTTATCTTTTAATAATTCAAAAGTATTCAGGCATTCAGTTGTAAATTCAAATTTCTTATCCTTTTCAAGAAGTTGACATAGAGGTTTAGTAATTTTTGAAAATTCTTTAATATAACGCCTGTGAAATCCAGCATGTCCAAGAAAACTTCTTACCCCTTTTACCGTAGTTTGAGGTGGTAATTTAGCTATTACTTGAATTTTTGCAGGGTCTACTTCCATGCCTTTTTCTGAAATTTTATGCCCTAATACAATGCCGCTTGTAACCATAAATTGACATTTCTCCAATTAAGAACTAAATTAGTTTTCTCACATACTTCAAATACTTTTTCAAGATGATTTAAGCATGTGTCAAATGTTGTTCCAAATACAGAGAAATCATCCATAAATACTTCTATTCCATTATCAATTAATTTACTAAATATAGACATCATACATCTTTGGAATGTTGCGAGTGCATTACACAATCCAAAAGGCATTCTTCGAAAAGTGAAAGTTCCATAAGGACTAGTAAATGTAGTTTTATCTTGATCCTCGGGAGCAATTTGTATTTGATGATAACCGGTATATCCATCTAAGAAACAAAAATACTTATGTCCTAGGCTAATATATCTAACATCCGATGCTAGAAATGGTAAAGGGAAGTGATCTTTTCTAGTGGTCGTGTTTAATTTTCTATAATCAATACATATTCGCCATCCAAGTAACTTGTCTTATAGGGATAAGATCATTATTTTCATTAGCTTTGACGATCACCCCTCCTTTTTAGGTACACGATGAATTGGGCTTACCTAAGCATCGTCGGAAATATGATATATAATACCATTATCTAACCATTTTAAAATTTCTTTCTCGACTACTTCTTTCATTATCGGATTTAATCTCCTTTGTGGATCGGCTTTAGGTTTATGTTCATTATCTAAAATAATTTCGTGCATACGGATTGAAGGACTAATTCCTTTAATATATGCTAAAGTCCAACAAAAAATTTTCTTATATTTTTTTAACGTATCTAAAAGTTTTTGTTCTTGAGATTCATTTAATTCGGATGAAATAATAAGCTGGTAGAGTTGAAGAATTACCTAAGTAAGCATATTTTAAATGATTAGGTAACATTTTTAACTCAAGTTCGGGAGGTTTAATAATTGATGGAACTATATTTTTTTCGAGTGTTTTTCGTGTTATCCAAAAATTCAAATTTCTCTTGAATATAATCTAATTCTTCATTTATCTCAGATTTTTCAATTAATTCAATATTTTCTTTTTCTAATTTTTCTTCATAATATTCTTTAAAATGTTCTTTTTTGTAAATGATCAAGTACTTCCATTCGAAAACACTCATCATCTTTTTCTAGCGCAAGATATTTCATTGATTTAGCAATATTAAAAGTTACTTTTTGGTCATTTACTCTCATAATTAATTCTCCTTTCCGAACATCAATCATAGCTTTTCCAGTGGCTAAAAATGGTCTTCCTAAAATGATAGGAATTTCTTTATCTTCTTCCATATCTAGAACAATAAAATCTATAGATAAGATAAATTTATCCACTTTTACTAATACATCTTCAATAACTCCCTTAGGATATGTAACAGAACGGTCAACTAACTGAAGAGTTACCTAAGTAGGTGAAATTTCTCCCAATCCTAATCTCTTAAAAATTGATAGAGGCATTAGATTGATGCTTGATCCTAAGTCACACAAAGCTTTTCCATAGAATTTTTTTCCAATAGCGCAGGGTATAGTGAAACTACCAGGATCTTTTAATTTTTCAGGAAGTTTTTTCTGAATAATAGCACTACACTCTTCACTAAGTGCGATCATTTCATTATCGGTAAATTTTCTTTTTTTATTTAGAATATCTTTCATGAATTTTACATAGTTTGGCATCTGTTCTAAAGCTTCTACGAAAGGAATATTTATCGTTAATTTCTTCAAAATTTCAAGGAATTTAGCAAATTGTTTGTCTTTTTTATGTTGAATTAGTCGTTGAGGAAATGGTGGTGGAGGTTTTTCAACAAAAATTTTCATTGGTATTAAAGGATTTTCTAAGTTTGGATCTTGTTGATTCTTTTCTTTTTCAATTTCCACTTCCTCTTTTTGACTTTCAAGTTCTTTACGAATTCGAGGTTCTAATTCTTTTCCACTTCGTAATTGTATCGCTTTAATTTGTTCATTTCCCTTGTCTTTAGGATTTATTTCTACATTACTAGGAAATGTTCCAGTATTCTATTATTAAGTGCGGTAGCGATATGTCCAAGTTGAGTTTCAATATTTTTGATAGCTGTCCCTTGATTTTGTAATTGGTTTCCTTGTATTTGTAATTTATTTCCTTGATTTTGTAAATGTTGACCCATATTTAATATTAATTCTTCTATAGATAATTTCTTATCTTTAAATTGTGGGTTATTATTATTAAATCCGAGTGGATAATTAGGTTTATAATTAGGATTTCCTTGATTAGATGGATTTCCTAATTGTTGTGTCATATTATTCATCCAAGGTTGATTAGTTGTATTATTATTCTAATTAAAATTAGGATGATTTTTCCATCCGAGATTATAATAATTTGCATAAGGATTATTGGGTCCGTTGTTAATTGCATTAATTGTTTCATATTGAGATTGGGATTCTATAAGTTGTCCAGGATGAATTTTCTTCGTTATAGTTGGAGAGTAATTCATTCCAAAATGATCTAGTTTTTTAGATATAGCAACAATTTGTGAAGCTAAGATAGATATTGCATCATTTTCATGAATACTAGCTATTTTTTTCGGATTCATTCTATCAATGAGCCATTGAAAATTATTTGTTGCCATTTCTTCGATTAGTGCATAGGCTTCATCGAATGGTTTTGACATTAATGATCCTCCAAGAATGAGCATCGATGATTGATCTTAAAGATCCTACTAATCCATTATAAAAAGTTTGGATAATTAACCAATCCGGTAACGCATGATGTGGGCATTTCCTAAGAAGTTCTTTAAATCTCTCCCAAGATTCATATATTGACTCTCATCAAGCTCGACTAAAAGAAGTTATATCATTTCTAAGCTTAGCAGTTTTAGATGGTGGAAAATATTTGGATAGAAATTTTTGTGATAATTCTCCCCAAGTTTTAATAGATCCAGGTGCTAACGAATTTAACCACATTTTTGCTTTATCCCTTAAAGAAAAAGGAAAAAGTCTAAGTCTAATAGCATCGTTAGATACTCCTTCATATTTGAAAGTAGCACATAGTTCTAAAAAACTAGCAAGATGTAAATTAGGATCTTCGAGTAGGTGAACCACTAAATTGATTATTTTGTACCATTTGGATAATTGCGGGTTTAAGTTCGAATGAATTAGCAACTACATCAGGGTTTTGAATAGTTAAATGAATTTCATCTAATGTAGGGTTGGCATAATCTCGTAATGGTCTTGGTTGATTGATATTTTCATTTTCAGGTATATTTGTCATTTGTGTTAAATTTATAATTTCTCTTTTTTGTTTTCTAATTCTTTTAATTGTACGCTATAATTCTGAATCGTAATGTATTAAATTTTCGTTTCCAAATTTTCGCATACAAAAATAAAATAGTCCTTTACTTTAGTAAATAATTTCTTTACTTCCCCGGCAACGGCGCCAAAAACTTGACCCACTTTTAATATGTATGCAATTTATGTTTATAGCAACGGCACCAAAAACTTGATCCCGCTTTAAATATAGATATATGTTTTAATGTATAATGTGGATTCTACGCAAGTATACGTATCGTATCAAGTAATACGAGGCTCTAGTGGAGTCTCGGTTATCGATCCCACGGGGAAGTTTTTAACGATTTGTTATCGGCTAAAATTAAAGGAATTACTTACTAATAAAGTGAACGTAAATTCAAAGTAACTATAATAAACTAAAGTAACCGATGCTTGAAATAAGTTGATTAATTCGAGAAAAGTATCCTTCTTGTTTTTAGAAAATTAAGTGAAATGATGAATTTAAATAGAATTTTTAATTGTATTGTGACAAATAGGAGCATTCCTATTCTTTACCCTTTGGTCCAGTGCGAAGAACATTGACTAATCCTATGTTTGATTCACGAATACGCAGCTAAGCTGGGAGGATACTTGTTGCCACTTCGAGCTCCACGTTCCCTCACTCGAGGGCTAACATCTACACTTCGACTCTCAAACAATGAGGACCGAATTGAGTATTTTAGTCCGTCACACTAAAATATCCAATTCTACGCCCGATAATTAATATTTCCCTATTTATTTGCACCCGCCTTCCAAGGCTTTTGACTTCCCGAATATTGGATGTAATTTTTACTATAGTTGATAATTCAACATATTTTAACTACTCAATTGGCCGGATTGAAGGTAAACTAAGTTTTAAGTAAAAATTATCACAATTTATTTATATTATATTAGGTGCTTCTATTTAATTTCATCAATCCACATAATTTTCATAAACGAGGAGAAAGATAAGAAAACTACTCGGAATGCATAGGAATAAAACAAAGCATGGATTTCATTTAAAGTTAACAACAATAAACAAAGATACTTATCTTAATTTCCTCCCAATGCAGACTCCTTGAAGTTCCTTTGACTTTTCCTTCTAGTACAGCAAACTAAATAGCACTCAATTAAACTAATGAACTCACTAAACTCACTCAAACTAAATTAAACTCACACAAATGACACTTAAGACACTAGAAATGGACACACAGAAGACTCAAGAGACACACAAAGACACTAGAATTCGGCCTCTATTTATAGAGGTAGGCAAATGTCCAAGGGGTGCTTAAACACCTCTTCAAAAAGTGTCCAGGTTCAATGTATATGCATTTTGAACTAGCTCGCCGTAGGCGGGAAACGACCTCGCCGTCGGCGGGGCTTCTAGAAGGTCTTCAAACCGCGCGATCTCGCTGTCAGCGGGCTCGGGCTCGCTGTCGGTGAGGTAGTTATAATTCCTTCAAAAATTTCTCCTCACGATCTCGCCGTCGGCGGCCTCGATCTCGCCGTCGGTGAAGTACTTATATTTGCATGAATTTCCTCCTTTTTTATCCAAATTTGCTCTATTTCATGCTTTTTGCTTCTATCACTTATAAATCTTCATTCCTGCAATAAAATAAAGAAAATACCTTTCTTTAAAGTGCAATTTCATCAAAAATAGATATGAATTTCTTGATGTATTTTTCTGTGATCAAAGCCCCTATAGTTAATTATATCTTTAATGTCCGAAGTCACTCAAGAAAACTCTCGATAATGATCAGTAGTTTTACTTTCAAGAATTTCAAAGTTTAAGGTTTTCAAACAATTGGATATTAGAAATTTCAATAGGTAATAGCTCAAATTTGGAGCAGTTATTTCGAGAGTCCAAAGGAAGAGAAATAGAGGATGTCACGGATCCGAAGCAAACTTCAGTTACTTCCCGACTATCCTATTGTTTGGCTTCAATATGCGAGTTTATTTAATGTTTTAATCCAAACAATTTTAATTAATTAGGACTTATATTCGTATGACATGATCATACAAATAGCTTGGAAGATGTGAGGGTTTAAGTCGTACCAAACGACTACCTCGGAGTCCTAAGACCGGTTAGAGCTTAAGTTGCATAACATGATCATGCAAATGCCTAAAAAAAAGTTGAGAATTTATGTTGCACTAGGCAAATTACCTCGAAATCGTATGGCTTGATTATTTAGAATAAAGAATGGTTTTGCTGAAGTAGACGCAAGTTTTACTGATGAAGATGATCGTGCTGCCCACTATGCTCCAAGCTCCATGTTATTGCAGAGGTTTAGTTTTAGAAAGTGGCAATCAAGAGATGAGAGAAGTGTTTTGGTTTAGAGAAGTTGAAAATTGAGATGGCTTAGTATTTTAATTAAAACAAATCTTAAAGTTGATTAAACAAAACCGATTAAGATCCCACGGTTCTGTCATCCTGGCACTGTTATTTTCATCGAATTCACTTAGTCCAAATGAATTTGCTAAACTCGACTCGAATGAGTTCCACACTTTCCTTTAGGTCGTGGAAATCTCATTAGCAACACGTGGGTTACATCATCCGAGGGATTCCCGATCATCCAACGAGACGTTTTAATTTAGTTGTAGTTATAGTTTTGTTGTTCTGTTTGTGATTAAATTTTAAGTTGTTTTATCTTTTGAATGTTGTGGCGGTGAATTTTATCTTGTGTTGATTTTAATTTAGTCTTAGGTTTCAGTTTTGTGACTATCCTAAAAGTTTTAGTTTTCATCCAGGGTGACATTGTTATTTAACATGCAAGAGAAGTAAAGTGCAATACAGGTAAGTAAGTTGCAATAAAGTAAAAGCGTACCTGGAGGGTCTTCTCGTCATTCCGAGCTATACTTAAAACACATGTCAGAGCATTTAAATATTTGCAACAAGTACCTAGGTAAAGTTAAGGGAAGGTTCTGGTTATCTACCAAAATCCTAATCCTACTGCTAGTCAATTCTATGATGTCAAGGTTCTTGCATTTTGTTGAGGATGATTCTCTTCATCAAAGAATAATGAGGTTCAATTGTTCTTCTAAAATACCCCATCATATTGAGAAAGTGCTTAGGACGAGTCCTGCACACCTTTTCAATGCTTAAGGGATTATTTTGAGTCCAAATAAATTTCATCGTTCGAATGAAATGATCATCCGGGGTTTAGTTGAGTCTTGACTCTTGCTCAGTGAATTTAGATGTTTTAATTATCTTATGAGAAAAATGACATTCAATTGGCGTTTCACTTAAGATTTATGTGGGTGAAAGTCTTTAGGGGCAGGTTAGGTTATTAAGAACTTAACCATCTTGTTTGAAGTTGAGTTGGTTTTTTAAGAATGATTCAAATTAATTATAATATTTTAGTTTGATTGTGGTTTTCTTATCTATAAAAAAATATCTATTTCTTTATGTCTTAATTCTTATCAATTTCTAAGGATATTATGCTTTAATGAAAGGTATTTTTTTTTGTTTTTGGATGTAGGTGATGTAAAAAGGTCCAAAAATGAAAAAGGAGCAAAAAGGAGCAAAAAGGAGCAAAAATAGAGCAAAATACAAAAAGTATAAAAAATATGGCCTGGCGCCTAGGCGCCAGAAGTTGGCACCTAAGCGCCAGACTCGATACAGAAACTATCAAGTTTTTGACAACTTTTGAATGGTTATTTTAACGGAGTGAGCGGTTATTGGACATTCTAGAAGACTGGCAGTTGTTCCTTGATAATAGGACATGTGATACATTGCATTTGGACGCTCTAAAACGGTTTTAATCGCAAAGAGGTGCGAGCCAAAGTGAAGAGGTGTGAAGAACTGGACGCGGTGTCCGGCGCCTAGGCGCCAGACAGACCTTCTAGAAGATTCATTGAATGTGGACATGTTTTGAAGAGGTGCCTCAAGGCAACCCTTGAAGCCTATAAATAGGAGTCCATTTCTTCAGAAAAACGTGCCCCTCATTGTAACCCCTTTCTCTTATCCACTTTAGGATCTCTCATCCTTAGAGAGAGAAATAGAGAGAGAAATTTAGGGCCACTTTTGTTTAGTTTAGTGAGTTTATTTTCAAGTTGTTGCATCTGGAGTTCATTACACCGTGGAGTCAGTAGGAATCAGAAGATCTGTAGAAGGAATATTTGAGATAAGTATTTTATATTTGATTCAAAGTTTATTTATTATGTTTTGTTGTTTATATTCAATGTGTTCTGAGTAGTTAGTTTACTTTCTTCCTTCAATTATGAAAAGATAAATAAGATAATAAAAGATTCGATGGAGAATAGAAATTTAAAATATTTTCAAAACATTGTGATGACATTAATACCTGATCTTACTTTACTTTTTAAATTGGCCATTTAAATTGTTAAAACTCGTTGAAGAGTTTTGAGACCTAGAAGGAGAAAAACTCTTAACTTGTAAGTGTCACATGAATCCTTGGGTAGTCGAAGGCCATGTGCGGGCTATTCAAGGTGAAGTGCAAATAAATAGGAAGATAAGATTTAAAGGGCGTAGAATTGATAAGTTTTTAGAGTGACAGACTAAATTCTTATAATTTGATTTATAGATTAGGAAAGGGTCACTAGTAGGGCTGACCATAGCCACCCTTGGACATCTAAGTAGTGTGAGTCTAGATTAACCCATTCTACTAACAATACATCCGGACCTGATCTGTAAATTAGCTAATGTTCTTTGCGCCTGGATCAAAGGGTAAAGAATAGGAATGCTTCTATTTGGCACAATACCACAAATCAAATTCTCCAACGAATATTAAATTATCTTAAAAATCTTAGATTAATTGAAGGGAAGAAAGTTGTTTATTTTATATAGTTTTCACAGAATCATTGTCTTATTATTGTTTTCTTTATTTGCATCTAGTAAATTAATAGTAATTTATAGTTATATTAAAACACAAAAAGAATTTTTGAAATACAATATTTAGAAACTTATTACTATAATTTTTCCCCGTGGGATCGATACTGGGGTCTTTGTTTCAAAGCCCTATATTACTTGAAACGATACATATACTTGCGTAGTACCCAAAAAGTATATAAAATATTTTTCTTTTTAAAATTATATTTTGCTATATAAACATATATTTAAAAAGTTTTATTTGGTACACATCTATATAGCAAGTTATTCCAGGTCAAGTGTTTTGCGCTTTAACTGGAAATTAAATTTTCTAGCAGTGGTAACAAATTCTTGTATTTGGAAGTACAAAAATCGGGTCATTTTCTTATGTTATTTCAATTTGATTGTGTAATTTCAAAAGTTGACTTAGTTATTTTAAAATTGTTTTAACTTTAATTTTAGTTATATTTAATTTAATTGCATTGATTTGAAGTTTATTTTAATTTAGTTGTATTAATTTAATTTTGATTTAAAGTTAATTAAATTATTTTAAAATTGTTTTAATTTAATTATATTTAATGTAAATTATTTTTTATTAATTATGTTGTTTTAAAATTATTTTTAATTTAATTAATTATATTATTTTAAAATTTTTTTTCATTAAATTATCTTAGAAATTGTTTAATTTGATTATTTAATTTATCTTAGAAATTATTTTAATTTGAATATTTAATTTATCTTAGTTTTCATTAATGAGTTATTAAATTAATATTAAGTGGTATTTGATTTCTATCATTAATTAGGGGTTAAAATTAATAAGTTAATATCTTCCAAGATTAAACCCCTTCACTTAATACATTCTATTTTAATTAACTTCAAATTTTCAATAATTTAAGAAATTATAATCATTTAGTTTATGTTAGAAAAGTGATAAAATGAGTTCCTACCCTTTAACCCCCTATGTTTCAATCATCTAAGGAGATTAATTAGGATCATTTAGTACCCATTACCCATAATTAAGCCTAAATATTAATTAAGGCTAAATTTCAATAATTACCATTTTGCCCCTTAGGCTTGTTCACCTCATAATTCATTAAATATAACTCAAATGATTTTGAAATTTTTGTGTCACCATACTCATGGGTCAATTAAAATATCAGAGGAGAAAATGTGATTTTTCTGAATTTAATTTAATTTAATTTATATATTTATTTTAATGCAAAAATGGGGTTTTTAATGAAAAATCAATAACTTGACCAAGGAAAGACCTATGACTTTGAAATTTTTTACTGGAAGTGACCCTTGACCAAAGGACCATTTGAACCAAAGTTGGGGATTTTTTGAGTTTTAATTTAATTATTAGAATTATATTAAGTTCTGGAGTATTAATTCATTTTAAAATATTTTAAAGGTGGAAAAATTAATTTTATATTTTTATAAAATCTCTCTGTAGTCAAGGAATCCAGAGAAACAAACTTTATATTTTTTTTTATTTTTCTTTGATTATTATAATTATTTTAGTGGAAGGTTAAGAAAATTCATTTTTTAAATGTTAAAAATTATCCTAGGCCTTTAAAAATTAATATCTTAACTTAGAGACTTAGGAAAAATATTTTGATGGTTCCCAAGTGATTAAGAGACCAAATGTGATATTTTGATGAATTTTATATTTTTGTGATTTTATATAATTTTTAATTATTAAATATTTAAAAAAATGATTAAAAATTAAATTTTTATGAAAAATACAATTTTATTTTTCTTAGACTCCTCTGATCATATAGAACTCCCAAAGTTAATTTGGTGAATTTTTTAAATGTATTTTGGGTTTTATGAATTTTTTAATGTGCAAAATGTTCATGTTATTTAATTAATTCATTTAACGAGTCAAATTAATTCCAATTGATTTGAAATTTTTATGTGAGGTTCCTATGATTCTAAGTGACAGTGAAGACTTTATTTCATATGATTTTGATGTGTGGTTACTCCTAATTAATTAAAATTAAATTTTGAGGTTTTTGCTAAATTAGAGTCTGTTTGATTGAAATAAATCATGAGATAATTTTCTAATGTACCACTAGTCAAAGGGAACACGCTCTAATTTTTCAAGATTTTTCTAAGCAACATAATAATTTTTATAATTATTATAGCCAAACGGATGCATAAAATCAAAAAATAGATATCTTATCATGGAGATCTTCCCTGACTTTTGAAAAATTAGGAAAGAGCCACCATTATGCATAGAATAACATACCAAAATTTCAAGTTATGGTGAAGCTCCTACATGCATGAAGAATTGAAAGATTGAAAACACTATTTAATTAATTAAAAATAAAATATGCATCAAATAAATATGAAATTACTTTCACATTATTCTCCTCATTCCAGTGAGCAAGTGTATATTTTTATTATTTTTTTTTTTAGTTTTCTAAGTAAAATTATGATTTTTTGAAGTTTAGGGTAAAAAATAAGTCAAAAATCCATTTTCCCGCTCAAAGAACACGTGTCGCGCTGCTACTGGTTGGTGTGGCTCTGTTTGGAGGTCTGTTCATGGACAAAGCTCCGTCCGACTGCATCAGGGTTGTCCGTCCGATACACGCCTGATCGGACGGCTGCTGCTCCTCTCTCCAACTGCTATTCACCCAAAACCGTCCACCTTCAAACCTTAATATCTCCCTCGATTCTCAACGAAATTGAATGAATTTTTTTTAAAATGATCGTCTAATCGAGTAGCACACATCTATATGGTGATGATATACTTAAAGCATGTGAATATTTACAGAAAATTAAAATAATCTTGGTTTAAGGAGAAAAAATTTGATACCTTGATCCAGGAGGTGAGGCCTCAATTGGAAATGGTTTGATAGAGCTTAGGAGTGCTTGGAGAAGCTTTGGGAACAATTTGGCAGGGTCTCCCCAAGGTAATTTTTCATCTCCTCTCTTTTGTCCATGAGAGGTGTGTTTAAATAGAGGAGCTTATGGGTGACTATGGGGTTGGCTTGGTTCATTCACCAAGGCTTTTTGGCTGAGAAAAGCTCACTTAATTCAGCTTGATCTTGGTGCAATCAATTGGGTTATGCCATGTGTAAAGGCATGGATTTAAGGGGTATAGGTGTAAGGGCCATTTTTGGGTCAATTTGGGTAAAAGCATGGATTTGGCTTGGTGCACCCTCCCATGGTTTGATTTGGACTGAAAAGGATGATTTGGGTCGACCAAAAGAAATGGAGAAGTCCCCATCCCAAGTACTTGTGTCAATTTTGGGTTAAGGTATGTCATGGAAAGGGTTAAAAGTGCTTAAACATGGCTTAGGAAAGAGGCTTACTCCCTTTCTATTTAAGGTTTGGTGATGTGTAAAAAGCTTACATGGCTCACATATGGCTTGACACAAGCTTCATGGCTCACATTTGGCTTGGGAGCTTGCATGAGAATGGATTTATGACTTTTGGGTGATTTGATGGAAAAATGTCATGAGGTTATTTTTGGTTGATTCAAATGATGAATTGGGAACTTTAGGCAAATCATTTAATCAAAGGGATGATGAAATGATAAATGGCATGTGGGACATAGGGTCAATTTTGGGTGAATTGGGTTTGGTTGGACTTGGGTGGATTTTGGGATCAAATTGGGGGAAAATTAATGTAGATTTTTGTTTGTAGGGATGTTAAGAAGGTTTCAAAGCAAATTTGGGGAAAATTGGATGACATTTGGGCTCAATTTGGGATGGGTTGGGTTACTTGGTCAATTTTGAGCCTTAAGGGCCAACTTGGAATTCTTGATCAAATTGGGATAAATTGACAAAATTGGGGTATGTGATAGTTGAACAAAATGATGTGGAGAATATTTTGGAATTTTTGGAAATTTTTGGGATTTTTTGTAATTTTTGATAATTTTGGCTATGAAGGGCATTTTGGTAATTTTGGGGGGTTTGAGGGTAAGTGGTCAAAAGGCTGAATTAAAGGATTGAGGGGGTTTAAAAAGAAATTTGGAGTCAAACAAAAGTGTCTGGGGTCATTTTTTATTTATGTGGAATGTTTTATGAATTATGGAGCGTTTTTTAAGTATCAGCTATTTTGACCGCGAGGGGCCCAAAGGTAGCTCGGAATTATGGCATGTTTACAGTCAAACTTCTCGATTTGATGAGAGGAACACTCTGGAATGATTTTTTTTAGAGCCCGAGTGACTGTGAAGTTTTGAGTTTCAGGGCCCTTTTCAGGGGCAATTTGGTAATTTTTGGAGAGTTTAGAGGTCAGGGGTCAAAAATTGAAATTTTGGAAAAAATGAAGATTGATTAGATGTGAGTAAAATGAAACCATTTTGGTTAAGCCATGAAGCCATGCTAAGCTCACAAGAGTCATAAAAGGACTCATTTTAGGTACTCAGTATGTTGTTCCTAACCCTCTTAGCCAGGAGCTTAGGGGTTGAGGTCCATCCACATGAGTTTCCTACATGAGTCAAGAAGCCAAGTTGGGTAAGAGTGGTTTTAGGGTTCAGACATGTTCAACAATATGGTGTGTGCAGGCTAACCATCACCAGGACCAGGCCACCCAGGGTTGTCCTAAGGCTTGACCATCCTATAGGAACTCATCCTTGCACCTCCACACTTGACTTTCAACCTTCCAAAGGGGTTTGGAGGTTTATGGTCATCTGTGGGGTTCAAGAGGAGTTAAGAGTTAAGTGGTGGGTTCCATTTCTAGTCCTCTAGGATAGTCAAGGAGAAGTCCTATGGCTAGATCCTAAGCACTAAGGAGAGAAAAGACCTCACCAAAAATGAGGTCAACACTATGGGTTGCCTCCCACAAGGCGTTTGGTTTAACTTCGTCAACCTGAAATACCCAATGTTTATTTGGGTGACCCAAAATCAAATTATCATCAATTTTAAGTTGATCAACTGAGAAATAAGGTTTCATTCTATGACCATTTACTTTGAATATTTTTTCAGTTTTAGTATCTTTAATTTCCACAACTCCATAGGGATAAACTTTTATTACAATAAATGGGTCCATCCGTCTGGACTTAAGTTTTCTAGAAAATAATCTTAATCTGACATTATATAATAAAATTTGTTGTCCCAGCTTAATATTTTTATTTAGAATCCTCCGATCATGCCACATTTTCATCTTTTCTTTATAAATCTTAGGACTTTCATATGATTCATTCTTTATCTCTTCAAGCTCATTTACTAGCAATAATCTTTTCTCTCCAGCATCCTACAAATTATAATTGAACTCTTTAATAGCCCAATATGCTTTATACTTAAGTTCAACTGGTAAATGACAAGCTTTCCCAAAAATCAGCATATATGGGGACTTTCCTATAGAAGTCATATATGCAGTCCTATAAGCCCACAAAACAAAATCCAGTTTGATTGACTAATCCTTTCTGTTTGGATTAACAGATTTTTCCAAAATTCATTTAATTTCATGATTGGATAATTCAACCAAACATTGTCTGAGGATCATAAGAAGTAGCAATTTTATGGATGATATGATATTTCTTTACTAGTTTCTCCATAAATACATTTCTAAAATGACTTTCTCCATTTGTTATGATTACTCTTGGCATTCCAAACCTACAAAATATGTTCTTTCTTAAAAATTTTGCAATGCTTCGAGCATCACATCGAGGTAAAGCAACATCTTCTATCTATTTGGATACATAATCTACTGCTAACAATATATATAAATTTCTGAAAGATGTTATAAATGGTCACATGAAATCTAATCCTCAAACGTCAAATATTTTAACTTCCAACATGTAATTGAGGGACATTTCATTTCTTCTATAAATATTGCCTACATGCTGACATCGATCACAATTTTTAATATAAGCATTAACATCCTTAAAAATTGTAGGCTAACAAAATCCAGATTATAGAATTTTATATGTAGTTTTATCAACACCAAAATGTCCCCTAAAATAAGAAACATGACATTTTTGAATAATTTCATAAGTTTCTTCTAATAGTACACATCTTCGAACAATTAGATCCTTTCCTTGTTTATATAAAAATGGGTCATCCCAAAAATAAGTCTTAGCTTCAAATAAAAATTTTCCCCTCTATTGGTATGTCAAACCATAGGGTAAAATGTCACTAAAAATAAAGTTTACAATGTCGGCATACCATGGAACACGCCACTCATTTATAGTGAACAATTTCATCAGGAAAATGCTCATTAATTTTTTCTTCAGAAAGGAGAGATTTTTTATTTTCAAGCCTGGACAGATGATCAGCAATTTTATTATCAGCACCCTTCTTATCTACTATCTCAAAGTCAAATTCTTGCAAAAGAAGAATCCATCTTATCAGTCTTAGTTTAACATCCTTCTTTTTATTAAATATTTAATAGCAGAATGGTCAGTATGCACCACACATTTAGCTCCAATTAAATATGATCTGAATTTATCAAAAGCAAACACTATAGCTAATAACTCTTTCTCGGTTGTGGTATAATTAATTTGAGCTTCATTAAGAGTTCTACTAGCATAGTAGATTACTTTGAAAATTTTATCATGTTTTTAACCTAAAACAGCTCTAATAGAATAATCACTTGCATCTCTAATTAATTTAAAAGGTTTTTCCTAATCTGGTGAAACAGTAACTTGTGCAGTGATTAATTACTCTTTTAATAACTCATTAGCTTTTAGGCATTCTTCATCAAAATAAAAAATTGCATCTTTCTCCAATAAATGGCATAAAGGGTTAGCAATTTTTGAAAATTCTTTAATATAACTTATGTAGAGTCCAACATGTCCCAAAAAACTCCTAATCTCCCTTACATTCGTTGGGCAAGGTAAATTAGCAATTACTTGAATTTTTGCAGGGTCTACTTTCATACCTTTTTCTGAAATATGATCTCCCAACACAACTCCTCATGCTACCATAAATTACTATTTTTCCCAATTAAGGACTAAATTTGTTTCTTCACAGCATAAGAGAACTTAAGATAAATGTTCTAAATAAGATTCAAATGAAATTACAAACACCGAAAAATCATCCATAAACACTCACTTCCTTTTTCAATTAAATCACAGAAATTTGTCATCATACATCATTGAAATGTAGCAGGGGAATTACATAAACCAAAGGGCACTCTTCTAAAGGCAAATGTACCATAGGGACTGGTAAACGTTGTTTTCTCTTGATCCTCGGAAGTAATTTGTATTTGGTGATAACCAGTACATCCATCCAGAAAACAAAAAGTATTTATGTCTAGCTAGTTCATCCAACATTTGATCAAGAAAGGGAAGTGAAAAATGATCTTTCCTTGTGGCAAGATTTAATTTTCTATAATCAATACATATTCGTCATCCTGTAACTTATCTTGTTGGTATTAATTCATTCTTTTCATTAACAGTGACAGTCACTCCCCCTTTCTTAGGAACACAGTGAATAGGACTAACCCATGCACTATCTGAAACAGGGTAGATAATTCCAGCTGTCGGCACTATTTTTAGGTTGTGTTGTATTTTTTTTAAAAGGGGTCGCCTACAGAAGTTGTCGGCACTATTTTTAGGTTGTGTTGTATTTTTTTAAAAGGGGTCGCCTACAGAAGTTGTCGGCGAATTTTTTTAATTTAATTTACATATATATATATATATAATTTAGAAAGTAGTATTTGATTTTGAAAATGATTTTAAATTTGAAAATTTTAAGATATGAAATCAAACCGATCTCACATCCCAAATAGTTTATATAAACGAGCACCGCACGCAAGACCGTGTATCTATCCCTAAGGATAGACACACGCTTGATGGTGGGGCTCGGTTAAATAAACTAGAAGATTTGTGACATCCGTTTGGTCCGCGAACCAATTTTATAAGCCGACAAATTCCCTCGCTTAATATGAAAATATTAAACGAGGTTTATATTACTCAGGTTCTTTAAAATTCCTATAAGAGCGAAGCCCCATAGTTAATTACATCTTAAGTGACGGGAATCACCTAAGAAAACTCTCGATAATAATCAATAATTCTGCTCTCAAGAATTTCAAAGTTTAAGTTTTCAAGGGATTGAATTTTGGAATTTCAAAAGGGATTAGCTCAAATTTGGAACATTTTTATTTTGGAAATTCAAAGGAAGAAAAGTAGGAGAAATTACGGATTCGAAGCGAACTTCGGTAATCTCCCGACTATCCTATTGTTTGGCTTGGATTTAGGAAAGTCCTAATGTTTATTTAATGTTTTAATCTTGCCAATTTTAATTAATTAGGGCTTATATTTATATGATAGAATCATACAAATTGCTCGGAAGATATGAGGGTTTATGTCGTATCGGACGACTACCTCGGAATCCTAAGACCGGTTAGGGCTTAATTTGCAATGCAAATGCCTAACGAAGAGTTGAGGATTTATGTTGCACTAGGCAAACTACCTCGAAGTCCTATGGCTTTGTTATTTAATTCTAGGAAAGTTTTGCTGATGTCGACACGAGTTTTCGTCGACGACGATGGCCGTGCTTGCCCACCATGCTCCGAGCTCCTTGTTGTTGCGGAGGTTTAGTTTTAGAAATCATAAATCAGGGGATGAGAAAAGTGTTTTGGTTTAGAGAAGTCTTAATTTCCAAGTGTTTTTTGTGTTTTAATTAAAACAAATCTTAAAGTTGATTATAACGACACCGGTAAGATCCCACGGTTCCATCCTTCCGGCATCATTATTTTTATCGGATTCACTTAGTCGAGATGAATTTGCTAAACTCAATCGAATGAGTTCCACACTTTCATTTAGACCGTGGGAAATCCCGTTAAGCAACACATAGGTTACATCATCCGAGGTATTCCCGATCATCCAACAAGACGTTTTAATTTAGTTGTAATTGTAGTTTTGTGTTCTGTTTGTTATTAAATTTTGAGTTGTCTTATATTTTGAAATGTTGTGGAGGTGAATTTTATCTTGTAGTGTCTTTTAATTTAGTTATGGGTTTCAGTTTTGGTTTCTGTCCTAAAGGTGTAGGTTTTCATGCAATTCGTTGTTTTATCATGCAAGAAAAATAAGTGTGATGCGATTAAATAAATTGCAATAAAATAAATTGCAATAAAATAAAAGCGTACACTGGAGGGTCTTCCCGTCATCCCAAGTCGCACTTAAAATACAATTTAGAGCATTTAAGCATTTATAGCAATTTCTAGGTAAAGCTAAGGTAAGGGTTATGGTTTTCTACCAAGTTCCTAATCCTATAGCTAGTCATTTCCTATGACGTCTAGGTTCTTTGTGTTTGAGGACGATTTTCTTCATCAAAGAATAACTAAGTTCAATTGTTCTTATAAATATCCTATCATATTGAGGAAGTGCTTAGGAAGGATCCTAAACATCTTTTCAATATTTCTAGGATTGTTTTAAGTCCAAATGAATTTAGTTATATAAATGAATCGATCGTCCGAGGTTTTCAATTTTTGTTAACTTGCTCAGTGAACTAGGACATTTGAATATCCTATAAGTGAAGTAACATTTCATTTTATATTCTGTTTAGGAGTTATGATAGTAAAAGCTCCTAAGGGCAAAATGATACTTAATGATTTGTGATGCAATTTTAAGTTCAAATTAATGATTTAAGTTTGGAATAGTGTTCAAGTTATTTTAGATTTATTTTTGAGTTCTTTACGTCTTAGGTGATGTTATTTAATTCAACTTAATTCAATATAATTTAATTTAATTTAATTTAATTTATTTATTTAATTTAATTTATTTAATTTAATTTAATTTATTTATTTATTTAATTTTATTTATTTAATTTAATTTAATTTAATTTATTTATTTAATTTAATTTATTTAATTCATTTAATTTAATTTAATTTGTTTATTTAATTTAATTTAATTTAATTTAATTTAATTCAACTTTTAATCTTAATTTAATTTAATTTAATTTTAATTTAATTTACTTAATTTAATTTAATTTTTAATTTAATTTAATTTAATTTTAATTGAAATTTTTGAAAGAGTTTAATGATTTAATTTTAGTTTAATGATTAAGTCTTTTAATATTTTAAATTTGAGTTATCATTTTAATTAAGAGTTGAATATTAATGAGATGATTAAATTTAGGGATTTTTTAAATTAAAGAATAAATCTCTTCCTAATAATATCCTTATTTTAATAATTCCAATTTTATTATTCTTCCAAATTTAATCAATTATTTAATTAAGGTTTAATCATTTTAAATTGCTTAATGGGTTTCTACCCTTTAATTATTAAATTTCAATCATCCAAATCAGGTTAGGATCAAATATTTTACTTGTTAATTTTTTATTAAACCTAAAGTTTTAATTAAGGGTTAAAATTTTAATTACCATTTTGCCCTTTAAGCCTAATAATTTCATAACTCACTAAATTGAACTCAAATGAACTTGAAATTTTTATGTGACTTCACTCATATGTCAATAAAGACATGAGAGGAGAAAATGTGATTTTTCTGTTTTTAATTTATTTATATAATTATTTTTAGTAGAAAATAGAGATTTTCAAGGAAAATTTGATAACATGACCAAGGGAAAGTTTCTGTCCTTAAGAAAATTAGGGGACATTCCTAATGACCAGAGAACCACTTGGACTAATTTTGGTGATTTTTTGAATTATATTTTATTTATTAGAATTATTTTAAGTTCTGAATTATTAATTAATTTAAAAATAAAATAAATGTTGAAAAATGAATTTTATAATTTTTAAAATTTTTTCTGATATCAAGGATTCCAGAGAACCAAATTTTACAATTTTCGGATTTTTCTTTGATTTATTATATTTATTTTGGTGAAAATGCTAGAAAATACATTTTTTTAATTTTAAAATTACCCTAGAGCTTTAAAAAATTAATATCTCACCAAATAGACCTAAGAAAAATATGGGGTTTGTTCCTAAGTGATTAAAATTCAAAATGTGACATTTTGGTGAATTTTATTATTTTTGTGATTTTTATTATTTTTTAATTATTAAAAATATTAAAATAATATTAAAAATCAACTTTTTTAGAAAATTGAAATTTTAATTTTCTTAAATTCCCTGATATCAGAGAGGCTCCAAAACCAATTTGGTAAATTTTTGAAAGGTATTTTGAAAGTTATGAATTTTTAAAGTTTAAAATGATTAAGTTGGCTTAATCAATCCAATTAGTGGAGCTAACCAAGTCCAATTGACCTCAAATTTTTATGGTGGGTTCCTCTGATCCTAAAGGTCAGTGGAGAATTGATTTCAAGTCAATTTGATGTATGGTTAGCTCTAATTAATTAGGGGTCTATTTTGGATGTTTAAGCCAATTAGGGTTATCTTAAGTGAATTAACCCAAGTCCTATTTTTCCTAGTGGTTCTCTGGTCATAAGGAACATCACCAAATTTTCCTAGAATTTATTTCACAACATGCTAATTTTTGAAATTAAAATACTTAAAACAGCAACATGCATTTGAAAAATCAATAACTTTTCACAGAGATGGCCTCTGACCTTGGAAAATTCAGGGAATGTTCCTAAGTTCAGAGGCTTCAAAAGCCCTATAGTCTCATGCCATGGTGAATTGTATGAATGCATGGAGAATTAAAACAATGCAGGGAGTAAATAATTAATTAAAAATAAAATACTGAACAAAATTAATTAATTTCTTTTCCACATTATTCTCCTCTGTTCACTGAGCAAGAGGGTATTTTTCTTTTATTTTTATGATTTTCCTACACAAAGTTATGAATTTTTGAAGTTTAGGGAATTAAATAAATAGAAAATACCCCTACTTTTCTACTTATCCACGCGGCGCCGGCCGAAACATCGGCAGCTCCGAAGTGCCGCGTGGCGCGCTCCCATTCGACGCCGCCATCCGCGTCGGCGCTCCGGGACCCGGCTGTATCGCTCCGTCCTCTGATCCGACGCGATCCTGGCCGTCCGTCCGCGCGTGTATTAAATGGACGGCATCCGTTCATCGTCCCCGAGCGTCCTCACCCGAGAGCCGTCCACACTAAATCCTTAATATCTCACTCGATACTCAATGGATTTTCATGTTCTTATGCTCTATGGATTCGTCTTGAAGAGACGAACACATCTATACGGTTATCATGCATTGAAATTAAGGCATTTGAAATGGAGAATCTCCGAAGCTCGGGATGAAGAATTAATTCATACCTTTGCTCGGAGAAGTGTGGCTTCGATCCGAGAGTTGTCGCACCTTCGATTGGATCTCGGCAAGCTCCGGATGAAGTCTCTCGGTCCAGTGAATTGTCTAGATGTGATTTCGACCAAGCCCGATCACAAAGCTTGGAGGCTGGAGCAACCGGGTGGCTCGGAGATGGGGCTTTTGCTGGTGGACACCTTCCCTTGGTCCGGTGAAGGTGTAGAACCAATCAATTTGGGGATTGGCTCACCGTGGAGAAGTGTCCTGGTTTTGGGTGGAATTTCGACTACGAAATCGAGCTCGCGAGAGAAGAAATGGCAGGGGGATCTCACTGGTGATCGAGTGCTCCGAGTATGGAGAATGATCCGGAGCAATTTTGGCGAGTTTCGATAAGGTCCGGTTCAAGCACCTCTTCATGGCCGAGAGGGTGAGGGGTTTAAATAGGAGAGGGTGGAGGGCCTCCCGGGGAAGTTAGGGCTTGGGATCAGCTGCTCCGGTGAGGAGAAGAACGACCATGGTGACCACTAGGCATGGGCGGCTCGGCAAGGGAGAATTCCAAAGTTTGGCTCCTCCCGAGGTCTCGGCCATGGTGTTTTCCGGCGGCACGGTGGCTGGCCGGCTGTGCACTCGGTCACCATCTTGTTCGAGTGGGTCGTGGTGGGGTTTGGTGCATTCAATTGAGGTTTGACATGTGTAAAGTGGTTGAATCAAAGTAGAAAGGGAAGGGGCTATTTTAGCTTATTTTGGTCAACCCATGCAAATGGGTTGGGTGCACCTCCCCAAGACCTGGTTTTGGGCCGAGGAGGTCAGGTGGGTCAATCTCCCATGTGTGGTGGAGTCTCCATCAAGGATTAGGTGGCAAAGCATGGTTTAGAGTGTGACATGCTTAAGGTAAAAAAAGGCTTAAGAAGGATTAGGAAAGGGGTCCTCCTTTTTCCATTAATGGCTTGATCACATGTCAAACTCTCCATGGCTTCATGTGGCTTGTCCATGGCTTGCATGGCTTGTCTTTGGCTTAGTGGAAAAGTTTAGTCAATTTCATAAAAATGGGTTTTAAGAATTTTGGATATTTTGGTGAAAATTTGTATGAAGCTTGATTTGGAATGGTTTAAATGATGATTTTGAAACTTAGGGGTGATTTTGATTAAATGGATGATGAAAGGAAGTGTCATGTGGGCTTTGGATGAATTTGGGCTTTTGAATTTGAAGGGAGTGGGCTTTTAGGAAAGTTTAAGGGAAATGGGCTTTTTGATTTTAGGATGGGCATTTGGGTAAAGATTTTGTGAAAGGCCTTGTCAAGTAAATGTCATAATTGGTTTATGGATGTTCTATGAAGGGCTTGGAGTCAACTTGGTGTGATTTGGAGTTGAATTGGTTTGAATTTGGGTTTATTCGGTAAGTGGGCCTATATGGGTCCAAGTGGGCTAACTTGGGCTAATGTTGGGCTAGAGTTGAAATTGATGTAAAATTAATGTTGGGAAATGTTTATGGGAGTGTTTCAAAGAGGTTTTGGCTTTGATGGGTTTTGATTTTGGGATTTGGGCTCATTTGGGTTAGGTTTGGGTTTAGGTCGAAAATGGGCCTTTTAATTTTGGGTTGAACTTGAGTGGGGTTTGGATCAAAATCTTGGGCAAATCATGTTAGTGTTTTGTTTATGGGGATGTCAAGGAAGGTTTAGAAAATATTTGGGTTTAATTGGAGTTGAATTGGGTGAGTTTGGGTTAAGTTTGGGTCATGGGTCCAAATTGGGCTTTAAGGCCAAAAGTGAAATTGGATCCAAATGTCAATCAAATTAAGCTTGGATTTGGTCTAGATTGGTGTTGGGAATGTTGAATTGAAATTTAGAATTGAATTGGACCATAATTTAGGTCAAATGGGTAGGTTAGGTTTGACATTGGGTTTACTTTAGGTTAAAATGGGTCAAATTGGGGGTTTTGATAAAAGTGGGGTAAATTGACAAAATTGGCCCATGGTGTAGTTGAACAAAATGAAATTGGGAATATTTGGGATTTTCTGGAATTTTCTGGGAATTTTATGAATTTTTGGATTTTTGGGTTAAGAGGGGTATTTTGGGTATTTGGAGGGTATTGGGAGGTTTTCTTGGAATTTTTGGCATTTTTGGGTATGGATGATCAATTTGAGTGATGTGGAAATGTTTGGGAATGATTTTGGAGAATTTTGGGTGATTTGGAAATTTTTAAGAGATTTGGGCTATTCAGGGCTTTGGGTAGGTTAGCGGGTGTTGGGTTCCGGGGGTCAAAAATTGAAAATTTGGAAAATTGAAGATTGGGTGGATGTAAGTGGAATGAAATCATTTTTGTTGAGCCATGAAGCCATATCAAGCCCACATGAGCCATGAAGGGACTCATTTGAGGCATTCACTATGTTGTTCCTAACCCTCTTGCCGAGGGCTTAGGGGTTAAGGACCATCCATGTGAATCACCTACATGAGTCGGGAGGTCAAGTCGGGTATGGGTGTGTTTTTAGGAAGTGTGTGAAAGTGTAGTGTGTAGGTGTAGTGTGTGTGCAAGTCAACCCTTCACCGGACCGAGCCACCTGTGGGCGTCCTAAGGCCAAAGAGTCCTATAGGAACTCATCCTTTAAACTTCCACATTTGATTTCAACCCTCTAGGTGATTAGGGGTCTACGGTCAAGTTTGTGGAGTTTGCGGGGAGTTTAGAAGTGTTTTGAATTTCTAAATGGTGGATCCAAATTCTAGTCCTCTAAGATAGTCAAAGGAAAAGCCTAAGGCTAGATCCTAAGTACTAAAGAGAAGAAGAGAAGACCTCATCAAAAATGAGGTCAACACCAGCATCTAACCACTTTAAAATTTCTTTTTTAATAACTTATTCCATAAAATGATTTAGTCTCCTTTAAGGATCAGTCCTGGGTTCGCAGTTTTCTTCCATAAGGATTCTATGCATACAAATTGAAGGACTGATTCCATTAATATCAGTTATGGTCCATCCAAAGGCTTTCTTATATTTCTTTAAACTTTCAAGCAAACTCTCTTCTTCTTCAGTAGTTAATTTTGAGGAAATTATAATAGGAAAAGTTAAGGAATCATCTAAAAATGCATACTTTAAATGTTCAGGAAGTAACTTCAATTCTAGTTCAGGAGGTTTTTCAATTGATGGACAAAAAGATTCATCTTTCTTTGACATATCTAAAACTTCAAAACTTTCTTGAACATAATTTAAATCTTCCTCATTATATTCATCAAAATATTGTGTTTCCTCTTCTTGCTCGTGTTCTAACTTTTCTCTTTCAAATTTTTCTTCATAATTTGGTTTGAAATGACATTCACTCAAATATTTCATTACATTCATCCTGAAACATTCATCATATTTACCTTTTGTAGGATATTTCATTGATTTTGAAATATTAAATGTGACAGTTTGATCATTGACACTCATAGTTAATTCCTCTTTCTGCACATCTATCATTACTCTTCCTGTAGCTAGGAAAGGTCTCCCCAAGTTAATGGGTGTCTCCTTATCTTCCTCCCTATCTAGAACAATGAAATCAACAGAAAAGATAAATTGATACACTTTTACTAAAACAATTTATATAACTCCTTTAGGATAAGTTATCGAACGATTTGCTAATTGCAGGTTACAGTTGTCGAGGTTATATCTCCTAATCTCAGTCTTTTAAATATTGGTAATGTCATAAGATTAATTCTTGCACCTAAATCACATAAAGCTTTCTCATAAAATATGTCTTCAATTGCACATGGAATTGTGCAGCTACCAGGATCTTAAGCTTTTTAGGAAGCTTTTTTTGAATTATTGCACTGCATTCTTCACTAAGTGCAACAGTCTCATTATCTTCAAACTTCTTTGTTTTGTTTAGAATATCCTTCATAAACTTCATCTAGATTTGCATTTGTTCTAAGGTTTCAACAAATGGAATATTTATTGTAAGTTTCTTAAAAATTTCCAAGAACGAAGTATTTGAGGAAATGGTGGTGGAGGTTTTTCTAAATGAATATTTGGTGGAGAAATAGGACTTTATAAACCATTTTGAGCTTCCTCTTTTGGTTCTTTAATCTCTTCTTTCTCTACTTCAATCTTTTTTTGAACTCTATCTTCCAACTCTCTTCCACTTTTAAATTGAATTGATTTCACGTGCTCTTTATTTTTATCTCTTGGATTTATCTCTGTATTACTGGGAAGTATTCCTTGAGATTTATTACTTAATGAATTGGCTATCTATCTCAATTGATTCTCAATATTTCTAATTGTAGCTCCTTGACTTTGTAATTGATTTCCCATTTGTAATACCACTTCTTCTATATACAACTTCTTCTCCTTAAATTGTGAAGTACTATTAAAACATAGAGGATAAGTAGGTCTATAATTACTATTCCTTTGGCTGTTCAAATTCCCTAATGAATTTACTTGAGTGTTCCCTCATTGTCAACTATTACCACCCTGATTATTGTTATTTCAGTTAAAGTTTGGATAGTTCTTCCAACCTCGGTTGTAATAATTGGAATATGGGTTATTAGACTTGTTTATAGCATTCAAAGTTTATCATGATGTTTGAGAATCTACCATTTGATTTGATGAATTTTCTTCAATCATTAAAATTGGTTGAGGAAAATTCATTGAAAATTAGTCTATCTTCCTTGAAATTGCAGCAACTTGATTTACTAATATTGTAAAAGCATGAGGTTCATGAATATTGGCTACCATTTTAGGATTTACTCTCTCAGAAGGCCATTGAAAATTATTTATAGTCATTTCTTCAATGAAAGCATAAGCATCATTAAACTGTTTAGACATTAATGAACCACCAGCAGCAGCATCAATAATAGATCTAAGAGATCCAACTAATCCATTATAAAAAGTTTAAATTATTAAAAAATCTAGTATCGAATGATGTGGACACTTTCTTATGAGATCTTTAAAATGCTCCCATGCTTCATAAATAGATTCCCTTTTAAACTGGCAAAAAGATGTAATATCATTTCTATGCTTTGCAGTCTTTGATGGTGGAAAATATTTAGCAAGAAACTTTTGTGCTAAATCACTCTTAGTTCTGATAAATTCAGGTGCTAACGAATTTAACCATATCTTAGCTTTATCCCTTAATGAAAAAGAAAAAAGTATAAGTCTAATAGTATCATCCGAAACACCATCATATTGAAATGTAGCACATAATTCTAGAAAATTTGCAAGATGTAAATTTGAATCCTCAGTTGCTGCTCCCCCAAATTGATTATTAGATACCATTTGGATAATAGCAATTTTAAGTTCAAATGAATTAGCAGCTACAGCAAAGTTTTGAATACTACCATGAATTTCATCTACTGTAGAGTTAGAATAATCTCTTAAAGGTCTAAATTCTTGATGGATTTTAACATTATGATAATTTTGATTTGACATTTCTTGAATATTTTTATCTTTTTCTGTATTTTTTATTTTTCTGATTTTTCTTATAGTTCTTTCTAATTCAGAATCGTAAGATACAAGTCTTTTAGAACCTGAACTACGCATACACAATTATAAAACACAATTAAAATAAAAACAACTTTCTAAAATAAATCTAACAAGTTTAAATAAGACTTAAATTAATTTTTCTTTTGAAAATTATATTTATTTATTTCTATTTCCGGCAACGGCGCCAAAAATTTGGTCTGTGTGATATTTAATGCTTATGTTTTATATATAAATTGATATTATAATATGGGATTCTACGCAATTATATGTATCATTATCAAGTAATAAAGGACTTTCTGATTAAGCCACGAGATATCGAACCCACAGGGATAAATAATGAAAATAGAAAATTTAACTTTGTATTTTTTAAGAAAGATATTACTCAAACTAAAGATAGTATTTTAGAAAATTAAATTAGATTCCTTTTATTAATTTTTATAATTTGAAAAAAAGTAAACAACAACTTTAACTAACTTTTATAAGATGTAAGAAAATGCAAATAAAAAAAAATCTTCTTATGAATCAGTAACAAATTATGAAATTTGTTGTGGAATTATACTAAATGTGTTGTGACAAATAGAAGAAATTATATTCTTTACCCTTACTAGTGATGTTATAAAGAACATAGGTTAATCTATTGTTTCATAAATCTTGAAGATAGGTTAGGCAAGAAAGATACTAGCCCTCACTCTAGAGTTTCCTCGATTCCCTCCACCTTGGAGCTAACATCTCATATCAAAACATAAAACAATAAATTGAATTGGGGGATTTAGGCTGTCACTCAAAAGTCCTCTAATTCTACACCCATCAAAGTATATCTCTCTATGTATTTGCACTCGACTATATGAATTACATTCTCATCCATATAATCTCATGTGATTCTTTCCAATTATTGAATGAGACAATATCATGCATGTTCTTACATGTTTTCACAATAAAATTTAACATCATAATTGGCCAAATCAAGAAGTAAATGAATTGCAAAGTTTTCAATCATCTCAACTTCTTCCAACATTGAAATCTTATACTTCACACAACATACTTCCATAACTTATTAATTCATCATATTAAGGAAAAAGATAAAAAAAACTACTCAGAATTCATTGAGAAAATACAATCACAACTTGGTTTAAAAGAAGAAATCATAGTGAAAAACACAAGAAGTCTTAATTAAAAACTAAATGTAATAACAAGATAAAGACTTATGTGTAAATCCTCTCCACAATCACTCTTGAAGGTCCTTTGAAACTGTGTCTTTCCTTATAAGATTCCTTGGAGGTTGGCGCCCAACTTTGAAGATTCCAAATTTCTAATCTAATCCTAATACAAACTAAATTTAAGTAGAAGTGGTGAAGTAGAGTAGTGTTAATGATATAACTCTCTTACACTACATACACACTCTATAACAACCACACTAAAAACACTCTTACAACACTCTAAATAAACTCTTTAAAACCCATAAACACACACACACACACTTGACCCTTTCTTTAACTGGTCTTCAAGTCTTCTTTTAATACTTTTTCAACTGGTGCCTTCGTATCTCTTCAAAATTGTGTCGAGATGCAACGTATCTTCTAAAAGATGCATCCATTCAAGAGTATTTCAAATGGAATTTGGCACCAATAGAAAGTTACCCACGTTCTTACCAAGAGATGCCTCAAAAATCTCTTCAAAATTGTGCCAAAAATTAAATAACTCCTCTTTTGTAACTATCGCGCTTAAGCGCGAGGTTCTGACGCTTAGTCAAGGTTCATTTGACTTATAAGCTCCAACTGTGGCGCATAGCCGCGAGGCCTTAGCGCGTAAGTGCTAGTTCAGGCGCTTTGCCGCCACAGATTACTTCTTCAACTTCTTCATTTTTGCTCCAATTTTAATACTTTTTAACTCCTTTCATCATATTCATCAATTTAATCATACCTACATAAAAAATACACAAAATACCTTTCATTAAAGTGCAATATAGGTATAAAAATTTGTATAAAAATACTATATATTTTAAGTGTATCACTCTCCCCCAATCCTAACCTTATCTATCCAATCCGTTTCATAATAGAACAAAAAAAATGAGACATCCTCTCGAACGGTGACTAATTCAATCCTTAAAGATGCACCTCCTCTCAAATGGCTGCTAGCTCAATCCTTAAAAACAAAAACTCCTCTTGGGAAGGTCGAGTCGGAGCTGAACCATACGACACCAAAATGTTAGTTGTTCTCACCAAACTTATTGATTCATATCGAAGCACCATCCAGAGTGTGTGGGTTCCCAAGCGACATTGTGTCCATAAAGTCCACAATGCTGAAAATCTCTCTCTCAGCAAGAGGATGGTCTTGGAGCCCTCACTAGAGGAAAAATACATCATCCAGTCCATCTCTGAAGTAGTGAATGAGAATGATCTTTCCTTGATATCCTTTCTCACCAATGAAAGTTGATAAAAGAGTTGAGAAGCACCAAACGTAGAAGAAACAAGTGTGATCCCCTAATTATACATTGCATGAACCTCTAAAGATAATAGGCCAAGTGCATACTCTTGACCCTAAATTTCTCCCAAGACCAGAAGGATGGGAGGGGAAATGACTTGACCGGCCCAATTGCCTTCCAAAAGATCGTTTCCTGAAATGTGATACTTTTTTACTAAATAAAAACCCCTTTCCATAAGAGAAATTCCCACAATATTTGAATCAAAGACCCTAAACCCACCACGGGGTTGAGGTTTTTCCTCTTATTGGTGACATGTTCATCAAACAGTCCTTAATGTTATAGGCCTCGCTCTCTTCTTCGAGGCTTAGAATTTGGAGGTTCGAACTCTGCGATGACGAACTTAGGTAGCTTACCACCCTCCATACTTCGTGACTGTCGGCATATTTTTAGGTTAAGTTGTATTTTTGAAAATGGGTCGCCTACAGAAATTGTCGGCGAATTTTAGATTTTAAATTTTAATTTAAATATATATATATAATTTAGAAAATAGTATTTGATTTTGAAAATAATTTTAAGTTTGAAAATTTTAAGATATGAAATCAAACCAATCTCACATCCCGAATAGTTTATATAAACGAGCACCGCACCACAAACCGTGTATCTATCCCGAAGAATAGACACACTGCTTGATGATGGGGCTCGATTAAATAAACTAGAAGATTTGTGACATCCGTTTGGTACTGCGAACCAATCTTATAAGCCGACAAATTCCCCGCTCAATATAAAGGAATTAAGCGAGCTTTTATATTACACGGGTTCTTAAAGTTCCTATAAGGCAAGCCCCTATAGTTAATTATATCCTAAGTGACGGGAATCACTTAAGAAAACTCTCGATAATGATCAGTGGTTTTGCTCTCAAGAATTTCAAAGTTTAAGGTTTTCGGAGGATTGAATTTTGAAAATTTCAATAGGGATTAGCTCAATTTTGGAACAGTTTATTTTGGGAATCCAATAGAAGAGAAGTAGGAGAAGCTGAGGATCCAAGAAGAATCTTTGCAACTTCCCAAACTATCCTATTGTTTGGCTTCAATTTGAGAGAATTATTCAGTGTTTCCATCCTGCCAATTTTAACTAATTTAGGACTTATAATTGCATGACATGATCATACAAATAGCCTTGAAGATGTGAGGGTTTATGTCGTATCAAACGACTACCTCAGAGTCCTAAGACCGGTTAGGGCTTAATTTACATAACATTATTATGTAAATGCCTAACGAAGAGTCGAGGATTTATGTTGCACTAGTGCAAACTACCTCGAAGTTCTATGGCTTGGTTATTTAATTCTAAGAATGTTTAGTCGAAGTAGACCCGAGTTTTCATTGATGACGATGGCCGTGCTCGCCCACCATGCTCCGAGCTCCTTGTTGTTGCAGAGGTTTTAGTTTTAGAAGTCATAAATCAGGAGATGAGAGAAGTGTTTTGGTTTAGAAAAAATCTTAAAATCCAAATGTTTTTAATATTTTAATTAAAACAAATCTTAAAGTTGTTTAAACAGAACCGATTAAGATCCCACGGTTCCGTCATCCCGGCACTGTTATTTTCATCAAATTCACTTAGTCCGGATGAATTTGCTAAACTCAATCGAATGAGTTCCACACTTTCATTTAGACCGTGGGAAATCCCGTTAGCAACACGTGAGTTACATCATCCGAGGTATTCCCGATCATTCAACGAGATGTTTTAATTTAGTTACAATTGTAGTTTTATTGTTCTGTTTGTGATTAAATTTTGAGTTGTTTTATATTTTAGAATGTTGTGGCAGTGAATTTTATCTTATGGTGACTTTTAATTTAGTTTTGGTTTCAGTTCAAGGACTATCCTAATGGTTTTGGTTTTCATGCAACAGTCTTGTTTAACATGCAAGGAAAAAATAAAATACAATGCATGTAAGTAAATTGCGATAAAGTAAATTGCAATAAAATAAAAGCGTACTTGGAGGGTCTTCCCGTCATCCCAAGCTGCACTTAAAACACACGTTAAGGCATTTAAATATTTCAACAAGTACCTAGGTAAAGCTAAGAGAAGGGTTTTGGTTGTCTACCAAATTCCTAATCCTATTGCTAGTCATCTCCTATGACGTCTAGGTTGTTGTATTTTATTTAAGGATGATTTTCTTCATTAAAGAACAACTAAATTCAAGTGTTCTTCTAAAACATCCTGTCATATTGAGGAAGTGCTTAGGACGAGTCCTAAACATCTTTTCAATACTTCTGGGATTATTTTGAGTCCAAGTGAATTTTATCGTATTGATGAATCAATCATCCAAGGATTTGTATTTTTGTTTTGTTTCTTGCTCAGTGAACTAGGATGTTTGAATATCTTATGTGTGAAGTGACATTTCACTTAATACTCTATTTAAGAGTTATAATAATTAAAGCCTTTAAGGGCAAGGCAAGTCGGGTTGTTGAGAATTTTAATCATTCTTAATTTAAAGTTTGAGTTAATGATTTAAAGTGATTTAATTTAATTATGAGGTTTTAGTTAATAATTTTAAGTTTGGAATAGTGTTCAAATAATTTTAGATTTAATTTAAATCTTTACACTTTCAATTATCTTAGTATTTCAGATTGATGTTTATGTTTTAAATTTACTTAGATAGAAAGAGGTGTTGAAATTATTGATATGTTTTGATTGAACTCCTAATGATTTGATTTAGGTTTGTTGTTAAGTGATTTTAATTTAATTTAATTTAATTTGATTTGATTTAATTTTAATTTAATTTAATTTTATTTAATTTAATTTTAATTTAATTTTAATTTAATTTTAATTTAATTTTAATTTAATTTTAATTTAATTGTTAAGGTGTTAACTTAATTTAATTTAAACTTTGACTTGACTTAATTTAATTTAATTTAATTTAATTTCAAGATTTTAAATTTGATTTTAATTATTAGTTTAATTTTAGTTAAGAACTAAATATTGTTGAAGTGACTTATTTAGGGATTTTTAAATTAAAGAATAAATATCCTCTTAATGATATCCCTACTTTAATAATCCAAATTCAAATATATATATTCTTTCCAAAATTCAAATTATTTAATTAATTAGAGTTTCATTTTGATATTTTCGAAGTGTTTAATAGGTTTCTATCCTTTTAGTTTCCCTAAGTTTCAATCATCCAAGAGAAAATTAAAATCAAATATTTTACCCTCCATTTTGATTAAACCTAAAATTTTAATTAAGGGTTAAAATTTTTAATTACCTTTATGCCCTTTTAAGCTTATTTATTTCATAACTCACTAAATTGAGCTCAAATGAATTTGAAATTTTTATGTAACCTCACTAACATGTCAATTAAGACATTAGAGGAGAAAATGTGATTTTGCTGAATTTAATTTATTTATATAATTATTTTTAGTAGAAAATAGGGGTTTTGAAGGAAAATTCAAGAACATGACCAAGGAAAGGTTTATGTCCTTAAAAAAATTATAGGATGTTCCTAATGACCAGAGGACCACTTGGACCAATTTTTGTGATTTTTTTAATTATATTTTATTTATTATAATTATTTTTAGTTTTAGAGTACTAATTAATTTTAAAATAAAATAAAAGTTAAAAAATAGATTTTATATTTTTATTAAATTTCCCTGACCTCAATGAGTCCAGATAAACAAATTTTATAATTTTATGATTTTTCGTTGATTTATTAGAATTATTTTAGTGAAGAAGGTTGAAAATTCATTTTTTAATATTAAATAATTACATTAAGCCTTTAAAATTCAATATCTTACCCTAGGGACTTAGGAAAAATATTTGGTTTGTTTCCTAAGTGATTAGGAGTCAAAACGTGACATTTTTATAATTTTTAATATTTTGTGATTTTTATTATTTTTTAATTATTAAAATATTAAAATATTGTAAAAAATCAACTTTTTTAGAAAATTCCAATTTTAATTTTCCTAAACTCTCCTAATATCAGGGAAGCTCCAAAACTAATTTTGTGAATTTTTAAAAAGTATTTTTGGAGTTATGAATTTTTAAAGTTCCATTTTACTTATGAGGCCTAATCAATCCATTTAGTGGGGTTAATCAAGTCCAATTAATTTCAAAATTTTATGTAAGGTTGCTCTGACCCTAAAGAGCAATGGAGAATTATTTTCAAGTCAATTTGATGTGTTGTTAACCCTAATTAATTCAAATTCAATTTTAGGGGTTTAGGCCAATTAAGGTTATTATGAATGAATTAACTCAAAATATATTTTTCATAGGGTCCCCTGGTCCTAAGAAACATCACCAAATTTTCCTAGAATTTATTTTACAACATGCTAATTACTAGAATTAAAATACCTAAAATAGTGACATGAACTTGAAAAATCAATAACTCTTCACAGAGATGGCCTCTGACCTTGAAAAATTCAAGGAATGTTCCCAAGATCAGAGTCTTCAAAAGCCCTATGGTCTCATGCCATGGTGAATTGTCTATGCAAATGGAGAATCAAAACATTGAAAACATTAAATAAATTATTAAAAATAAAATACTCATCCAATTAACTTGATTTCTTTTCCACATTATTTTCCTCTATTCATCGAGCAAGAGGTATTTTTATTTTATTTTTGTGATTTTTCTATGCAAAGATATAAATTTTTGAAGATCTGGTATTTAAATAATTCAAAAATACCCTAATTTCCTACTTATCCGACTCGGCGCCGCGTCATCCTACAGTGGATCGAAAGCCCACGCATCGCTCTGTGATTCGGCGCCTCCATCTGACTCAGTGCTCCAGGGGCCCGCGGTTCACGTAACATTCCGCTGTCCGGCTTGATCTCGACCGTCCGCTTGATACACGCGCGATCCAACGGCTCCTGGTCATCGTCTACGACTGGTGTGCACCCGTGACCGTCCACACTCAAACCCTAATATCTCTCTCAATTCTCAATGGATTTTTGATTTCTTATGCTCTATGGATTCGTCTTGAAGAGACGAACACATACATACGATTTATAAGCTATGAAATTAACTCAAACAAAATGGAGAATCGCTGGAAGTTCAGGAGGAAGAATGAGTTCATACCTTTGCTCAGAGAAGTGAAGCTTCGATCTGAGGGTTGTGTCACCTTCGATTGAGTCCAAGCAAGCTCCGGATGAAGTCTCCGGCTCTTGGGAATTGCTAAGTATGAAAGTGTCCACGCCGATCACAAAGCTTGGAGGTCTGGAAGCAATGGCCGGCTCCGGTGAGGGGGCTTTTGCCGGGGAACTTCTCCTCTTAGTCTGGTGAAGGTGTAGGGTCAATCAATTTGGAGATTGGCTCACTGTGGTGAAGTGTCCTGTTTTTAGGTGGATTTTTCAACTCAGAAATTGAGCTCTGTTAATGGGGTTTAGGGCAAAGGAACACCTGGGATCGATCGCTCCAGGTTAGGAGAAGGTCCTGGAGCAATTTTGGCGAGTTTTCTTAAGGTATGGTTCATCACCTTATTTGGCCGAGAGGTGGTGGTGTTTAAATAGGCATGGGCTGGAGGGCTTCCCGAGGGCGATGGAGAGGTCGGGATCGACTGCTTAGGGGAGGAGAAGAAGAGCTCTGGTGTCCACTAGGGTTGGGACAGCTCAACAAGGGAGAATTCAAAATTTTGGCTCACATGGAGTTCTCGGCCATGGTGTTTTTCGGTGACCTAGGTGGCTGGTCGGCCAGGCATTGGTCACCATCTTGACCAGTGAGGTCAGGGCTGAGGTTTGGTGAGTTCAATTGGCTTTGGACATGTGTAAAGGATTTGATTAAATGGAATGGGAAAGAATTGATTTTGGCTTAATTCGGTCCAATGCATGGATTAAGCTAGGTGCACCTCCCAAGGTCTGGTTTGGTGTGAAGAAAAGTCATTTGGATCGGCTTGATTAGTGGGGTCAAGTCACAATCCAAGTTCAATTAGGCTTAAGCATTAGTTAGGGGTGACATGGGAATGGTTAATGACTTTTAAGGAGTGCTTAAAGGCCTTCCTCCTTTTTCCACTTATGGGGTGTTGAAAATCCTAAGATCCTCATGGCTCTCATGTGGCTTGTGCATGACTTCAAGGCTTGCTCATGGCTTAGGAATGGCTTGGCTCACTTGCATGAGAAAGGGATTTTGGGATTTTTGAAATTTAGGGATATTTTGACATGAGGCTTGATTTAGATTTATTTGATGATAGAATTGGAACTTAGGAAATGATTTTGATTAAGTGGATGACAAATGAAAATGTCATATGGGCCTTAGAGTCAATTTTGGGCTTTTGAAATTGTCTTTGGATGGGCTTTTAAAGTGGTTTAAGGAAGTGGGCTTTTGGGTTTAAAATAAATTTGGGGTGAAAATTTTGTAAAGGATTGTGCTAAATAAATGTTGGGTTTTGTTTAGGGATGTTTCATGAATGGTTTGGAATCAATTTGGTGTGATTTGGAGTAGAATTGGGTTGAATTTGGGCTTTTTAGTTAAAGGGGCCAAAGTGGGTCAAATTGGGCTAACTTGGGCTAAGGTTGGGCTAATGTTGGATTTGATGTAAAATTAATGTTGGGAAATGTTTATGGGAGTGTTACAAAGAGTTCTCAACTTTGGTTGGGCTCTAATTTTGGGATTTGGGCCCATTTGGGTTAGGTTAATTTAAGGGATTTTGGTTTTGGGTTAGGTTTGGGTGGAGTTTAGGTTCAAAATTTGGGCAAATAGTGTTTTGTTTTTGGTAATGTTAGGAAGGCTTTAGAAAAGATTTGGGACCAATTGGAGTTGAATTGGGCTAGGTTTGGGCTAGGTTTAGGGCATGGGTCAAAATTGGGCCTTAAGCCCCAAAATGAAATTGGGCCCAAATGTCAATCAAATTGGACTTGAATTTTGTCTAAATTGATATTGGAGATATTTAATTGAAGTTTAGAATTCAATTGGACCAAAATCGAGGTCAATTGGGGTGGTTTGGTTTGACATTGGGTTCACTTGGGTTTAAAATGGGTCAAATTGGGGGTTTTGGTAAAAGTGGGGTAAATTGGCAAAATTGGCTCTTGGTGTAGTTGAACAAAATTAAATTGGGAATATTTTGGATTTTTTGGAATTTTCTGGGAATTTTTAGAATTTTTGGAATTTTGGGGTAAAAAGGGTATTTTGGTAATTTTGGGGGGTTTTAGGGGGTATTTTTGGAAATTTTGGTATTTTTGGCCAAAGATGGTCAACTTTAGTGGTGGGAAGTGTTTGGGATTGATTTTGAGGAATTTTTGGTAACTTAGGTAATTTTGCAAATTTTGGGTCATTTCAAGGGTATTTGGTAGGTTTGGTGGGTCCAGGGCCCTGGGGGTCAAAAATTGAAATTTTGGAAAAATGAAGATTGATCAAGTTTGAGTGAAATGGAATCACTTTGGTTAAGCCATGAAGCCATATCAAGCCCATATGAGCCATGAGAAGACTCATTTGGGGCATTCATTATGTTGTTCCTAACCCTCTTAGCCAGGGGTTTAGGGATTAAGGACCATCCATATGAATTACCTACATGAGTCAGGAAGTCAAATTGGGTGAGAGTGTGGTTTTAGGACTGGGAATGTGTGTGAGAGTGTAGTGTATGTGCAAGTCAACCCTCACGCGACCAGGGCCGCCGGGTATTCTAAAGCCGAAAAGTCCTATGGGAACTCATCCTTTAAACCTCCACATTTGATTTCAACCCTATAGGTGATTAGGGGTCTACAATCAAGCTTGTGGGGTTTGCAGGGAGTCAAGAAGTAGTTTGAATTTCTAAATAGTGGGTTCCATTTCTAGTCCTCTAAGATTAGTCAAAGGAAAAGCTTAAGGCTAGATCCTAAGTACTAAAGAGAGAAGCAAAAGACCTCACCAAAAATGAGGTCAACAGTGATGTTGAGAATTTGGAAGACAAACTAGAAAGAACGCTCGAAATATAAGTATTTCTCTCGATCAGTATAACAACTTTGCACAAAAATAAAGAAGTAATTAACTATTGTGCATTGAATAGTCATTAATACCATGAACTTGGTTCAGAAATTAGATTCCGTTGTCTATATTACGATTGTAGCAATCAAGGATCAAGAGAATCAGAGAACTTTATTATGGATATAAAAAAGATGTCAGCACGAATCGCAAAGACACCCCACGGAGGATGAAGGAAGAGGTATGACGTTGTTGGCATAATTTTTTATGTCATATTTGTTGGGTATTTATTTGAACATTATGGGACTGTATTCAATTTACTGTAGTCCAAGACACACATTCAGACTTGCTGCTGGTATGTGCCTCAAGCATGAGATTAGGGTCGGTACCGATTCAGTCCCGCCCATAAAAACTCAATAATGAGTTACAATAATTACAATTTGGGATGCATTTAATGCTCATTTTAATGTTTAAATACTATATTCCATCTTCTTGAGCCCCTTACAATTCAAGTGAGGTGTAAAACTGCTCTAATCAGCACTTTAAGTGTGAGGGTCTGGCATGACCACGCTTGGGTTAGGCATGTTCATGCCTCACACTTAGCGTGACCATGCCTGAAATAGGCTTATTCACACCCTAAGAGGCCATGGTTGTGAAATTTTTCACCCATTGCGTGACCACGCCTGAGGGTGGTTAACCACACCTCGACGTAGAGATTCTAGTGTAATTAAGTTGAGTATTGGGCGTGACCATACCGACCCCTCACCCGTGATTCTTTCAACGGTGGAGTGACCAAACCTGATTTTGGTGTGGCAATGCCACTTCATCCTATTTCATGATTTTCTTATGGTTGTCCCTAGATTTTCACTGACGATGTCAGTTATCTACCTGATAAACCACCATGGATCGATTGAAGGCTAAAAATGGCATCTTGGCTTACTTGGGACCAGTCAAATGAGATAAGTGGTCATTCCACTGCCTGGAGCCATAGAATAACAAGCCTTGAGTGATTTTTGGCCAGAGGATTGCCATTTGCTATCTGGGAGAGCATGGCTGGTGATTCTTAAAGAGGATCTTTGGGAGAAAGGGGGTTTTCTTCTTCCATCCTTCATCCATTTTCTATATATTCCTTCCTCCTCTTCATCATCTTCTTATTCCTCCATAGTTTTGGTGAGAAGAGTGTGAGGGAGCTGATTAGAGAGACTTCTTAGAGGAGAGGTTCAACCAATAGAGGAGAGGGTTCCATCTCCTTAAGAGGAGAGCTTCATCTTGCTTAAAGGAGAAGGCTTCACCTCCTTTTGGGAAAGAATAGTTTCATCTTGCTAGGAGAAGGATTTGTTTGGATGCCTCCTCAAACTCTGCTTCAATAGGAAAGCTTCTTTCTTCTTTGGAGAAGTAGTGGAGCTAGCATCACTAAAGCGAGTTTGGAGCTTGGAGCAAGTTGATAGCACACTTCCTCAACTGTCACGTGGGTAAAATTCCTAAATACCTTAAAAATTTTCATTCCTAGAGTCCCCTAGGTCTGGTTCTTAGAGGACTAATTGCTAGGATTTTGTGCTTTGAGGAAGTTAATAGGTTAGGAAGATGTTCTTGGACTCCACCCCTCACAAATCCGAGTGTTCTCCCCTCTAAGCTTGAGCTCCTCATCCTAATTGTCCAGAAGAATAACAACCCCGTGATTATCTCGACGACTTTATCCATTAGTGAAAGGGTTGAAGCCAGTTTGATCTAGAGAATGAGGAAATTTCTTTAATTCGCATTCCCTAGATTTTGAAGGCTATGTCTGAGAGAATTCTTCACTTTTCATGAAGATTTTATTTTAACAAAAAAGCTTCTTCACATTTTGTCAGATAATTAGAGGAAAGCCCTCCATTACATTATGTAATGGACGGTACCCATGACTTCACCGCTACTCTAGATCCTACGTGAGGTTGGTGGAATGATATTGACTTACTATCGAATGCATTAGGTTCATCTACATGCATGTGTTTCATCACATTTTACGTGTTTCACATTCTGCATGTAGCATTTTGTATATCCTGTGGGGGAATTTTACATATTTGCATGATTGATCATGCAATCACTTTGGGTTTAATCGGTCATCACAGTCCAATCACCCAATCCTTTGGGCTCAATCAACCACCCTTGACCAATCACCCAATCCTTTGGGTTCGCTCGGCCACACTGGTCTGATCACCTATCCTTTGGGTTTAACGGAACGTCTAAGTTTGATCAATTGAACCTTTGGGATCTGACATCCCAGCCTGATCACCCTATCCTTTAGGTTTATATGGTTGTCTCTCTCCACCCGATCAGCTGCCTCAGCGCGATTACTCGACCTTTGGTTTCAAGCGGCTGCCTAGTCCGATCACCCTATCCTTTGGGTTTAACAAGCCACCCAGGTCAGATTAGCCTATCATTTGGGTTCTATCAGCCATTCCAGCCTGATCACTCAATGGGTTCGATTAGCCATCTTGGTATGTTCGCCCTACTCATTGGGTTTGATCAGACATTCAATCATATCACTCAACTTTTTGGGTTCAATCAAGTATCCCGATTTGATCACCCTACCCTTTAGGTTTGATCAGTCGTTTTAGTCTGATCACGTGATCTTTCAGGTTTGATCAGCCACCTCAGCCCAGTCACCCGATCTTTTGTGTTTGATTAACCCCCTTGGCTCGATCACCCGATCATTTTGGTTTGATCGATCGGTCTGGCCCAATCACCCAATCCTTTGGGTTATATCGACTGTCATGTTCTAATCACCCAATCTTTTGGGTTCGATCGACCGCCCCGGCCTGGTCACCTGGTCTTTTGTCTTTGATTGATAGTTCCAGCTCGTTCACCTAATCTTTTGGGTTCAATCAGACGTCCCAGTTTATTCACCCAATTTGTTGGGTTCAATCGGCTGCTCCAACCCGATCGACCCATCTCTTCGGTTCGATCGGCTGTCACGCCCCATTGACCAACTTCAGTTCGGTTAGCCAACTTTAGCCAACTTGTTTTAACCACTGTATACTTGAATTCAACCTTTCTTGGTACATATCTATTTGTGTGTGCATGAATACCCTTTTAAGGCATTATGGTTGTCATATTTCAATGCATGTTGCATTTTTTATTTGCATTGCACGTTGCTTAGCATTTGGCTCATTTGGATGCCTCTCTAAGCATCCTCTTTTAGATGCTTCTTTATACACCCTCACCTATGACGTCTCTTTGAGCACCCTCACTTGTGATGTCTCTTTGAGCATCTACACATGCAATCATCTTTCCCGCATAAGTCTTTGTATGCAAGTGAATAGATGCTTGCACATCTCATGAGGAATTGGCTCATATGCATCCATGTACTTCGCTCCCTACAACACCGTCTATAGTTTCATTATCATTTCACATTGTGCTCAGTATGAGTCATCCGTTATAGCCACCGATTTCATGTGAAGCACAAGGTTGTCCATTATAGGTATGTGATTCTCACTTGGCATGAATCATTCTACCTACTCTTCTGGCACTTTGCATATTACATACTTGTCATTTGCCTTGGGTGCATGTTGCGTTGATTACATGTTTTTATGTGCTTAGTGTGTGCCTCTTAGATAAAGAGTAATTCCTCCTTATATGTATCCTTTTATTTGAAGCAAACTCACTTGTTGCATTTGTTTTCTCATTGCATGGCATTCGATTTGGGTTCCCGGGAAGGGCGTAATTCCTCTTTATATGTAGCATGTTCCTGGTATGCCCAATTTGCGTGTCATGTGGAAGTGGCATTCTTGCATCGTTTTGCATGATGTGTGATTCACCTCTTTGGAGATGATTGTAATTGTTCCTGCTTCGGTCGAATAATCACAACATGTTGTGTCTTTTGCATGTTGTCTGTGCATCACCCATTTGTCTTGATGACAAATCCTACTCGTTAGGATGAGTGAGTCATTTTTTGGTCGTAATACCTAAAAGGACTCTCAAGTATGTGAAAGGTTGAATTCCAAGGATAGCTCAATGAGCAATGAGAGTTTTAATATTAAGATCAACTTGTAAAAGACTGTGTTATGGTTCCAAGGACTCTCAAGTACGTCACTTGCATGTTACGGACCTGCATTAATGGTCCAATATTTTAATGTATAAAAATGCATATCTTTCCATAATGTATCATATGACCTACTCTTACAATTATATAAGCTAGGTCATATGTAAGGTCGCGCATCTAAAAATGTCATCTCCTAATGAAATATTTTAGATCCTTTGGGTCCTTAGAGCTGGACCGGTGTGGCAACCCAGTCAAAATTTATACACTTAGACATTACCCATGCACTGTGCACACACTTAGATGTTATGATTGGACACTGTAAATAGATGGTGTACTAGGTTAGAACTAGGACACTATGTAGTCTTTTTGATTTCCTGTTATAGTTCTCTCCTAGTTTGATTGCCCTAGCCACAAATCACCCTTTTGCTACTTTGTGTGCTTACTGGGTGTGATACTTGTGCACTAGTATATTAGGGGCAGTCTTTTTAAAGGTATCCATGTCAACAGGGAGGAGTTGTAAAGATTTAAAGCTAACAATTTGCATGTATGTGTTGTTTAGCTCTCCTACTGGGCATGGTTCGATACGTTGCATGTAGATAGCTTTCTACTAACTTAATTTTCATGCAGGCCAAGTTTTCCTTTTCTTGAATTTTATATGTACTTTATAAAGTCTTGGGATAGAGTCTGTAGTGTAAATAAGATACGTACATGAGTTCCGAGACACTTGAGGATGGAACCACATGGCGAGGACCAAGAGCAGATGCTCATGTCCTGTATCTTAATTTCACATTTTCTTGTATTGTATTTAGAACCAGGTATGTATATGCAATGCCTGGCCTCCCTTTTTTTATGGGATATGACGCTGACCCAACGACACCTAACCAGTTATTATTTTATTTTAGCTAACTTGTATAGTGTGCATGCCTTTTCATCGTTATTTGATTAAGGTTTGTATGGGAATCTTGCGCTATAATTTAGGCTCATTAAGGACCTTAATATTATAATTTTTCTACAAAAGTCCTAATAAGAGATAAAAATAAATCAAAATTTGGGATTAAAATATTTCAAGATTTTAAAACCTGCACATTATTATTCTACATGGCCTTCTGGTTGGTTTTAAATTATTTTGTATGACATGGACATATCCCAAGTAACATTAATAGGGACTTCACGCCAGATAATTGAATTATATTGCATGTTCTGAGGTGAAGCTCTCCATGCTTCTTTAACCCGACCAGCCAAGCACAAATTTTATGCTTAGGTGGTTGTCTAGCACGACTAGGGGTTAGAGACTTCCCCGACCCAGACAAGAAGTAAGCCCTTTGGTGAGAATGTTTTGAGCTTTATAGTTGGACCTCTCTTTTCTCTCCTTTCGATGGCATCTTCTTCATGTACTTGGTAACATAAGTCACACCACTATGAGCTCTATCTTTATAGGGTCATAAGACTTAGAGTTTCCTTTTTTAACCTTAGGGCTGCCGAAATCTCCTTGGACGACACAATTCACTGATTACTAAAAAAGAGTCTATGGCTGTGTTGAGTTGACTACCTGCACGACTAGGCAGACTTAGAGTCCTAGTAGCTTGGGATGATAAATCTGTCGTATTATGATCCTGCTATCTATACCCGATTAGGATTACTATACCTCTCATTTGTTGAGCCCTTTTGAGCGTTGTCATCCTTTGTGACTTCATTAATGTAGTCGCATAAGTCCCGATTGCTGATAGGCCCTCACTTGTTTGAGATACGATGATTCACCCTCTGCCCTGGTGGCCTAGTTAAGCCATGGAAGCATAGTGTGGACCCTATGAGTCAACTTGTTTATTTTGTAGGCCTCATATGCTGATGAGCCGTACTCATTTGGGATGTGAGAGATTCACTCTCTGTTCTTAGGCTTAGCGAGAGCTCTGAAAGCATCAGAATGCCCCCGCCAAATAACCATCCTTTTGTGACTTGTCTACTAGTTGATAATGTAATCAAGAGTTCTTTTGTCGAGATTATTCTTGGTTATCCCCCAAGATGTAATAAACCAGAGAATACATTCCTTCGGGAATGTTTTTTGACCCATAACAAAAATATTCTTTTTGGTTCTCTGGTTATGAATGACTTATGTAGGGTTTTTCTTCGTGGATACCGTGACTCGAGGTATTTCGATCTGATTTGGTTCATATGTATATTCTCGGCATATCACACAATGATGGCCGATAAATAAGCCTTCTATGTTTCGTTTTAAAATTTGTTTGTTTATTTTCATCGTATATTCTGTCTTTTCTGATTCTTCACCTTTTCAAATCAATATATATGATCTGATATGGAGATATATTTGAAACGAGGAATCATACATTGACGACAAACAAGTTGGGGACTCCGAGTTTTTAAACAAACTAAAAATAGACATTGTTGGGCTCACCAAGAGCACTCAAAGTCCAGCACGTAACTGGTCAGTTTCCCATACCGCAGAAATGACACACCATAGAGACAAAATTCACCCTCCCCCCCTCCCTCCTCCTCCTCCTCCTCCTCCTAAAGAATCCTACTGGCTAGATCTGGTCTAATAAATTCGTGGTTCTCTTATTGAGCGAGTCAAGGAGAGAAACAGGCCCGTCTACCACCACGATATCTGATGTACCATCTGACGCTACAATCCCCTAACCATATAGCCGCCTTGTTCGATGGTCGTCCGGCCTGGTGGCCTTTCCACCTAATAATGCCCCGCATGGGGACAGGCCGGCCTAAAGTCGCCCATCCCAATGATCAAACGATCCACTCTATGAGACCCATAAGCATCATCAAGATACAGTCAAAAATCCCGCTGCCATATCTTTGTAACATAAGGGTACGATATGCAATTGTAGCATGACCACCCTGATACATAAAGAGTCCATCTCATAAATAAATGGTAATACAATTTTATTGTTAAAGACAATACCCTCCCTCCCTCCTCAAATTTCAAGCACTCTATTCCTATAACGTGCCCGGGCTAAATTTGGATTCAACAGGAATTAAGTGATATATATATATATATAAACCATGAGCCTCATTATTACTGGGTCAATTCGATTGCGACCACACTCCCATGTGCTACTGTGGTGGAGCCCAGTGCAAACGAGTACCGCTGCCCCGTCTAACCAAGGCTTCACTCAGCGTTAGGTGCGGGAATTAATGGCGGCATTTAGTGGCCCCGAGAGAGCGCAGCCAATAGCCATGATTCATGGAACTATAGCTCACCACTCCCTTTCCTGAATTGTTGTGGTTCTGTAATTGGACGCAAAGCTATCATCTCTGTTTCGCTACTTATGGGTCTCTGATGCGTGTAGAGGACGAAGGACCAACGGCTCTTTCCAGCGCCATCGCCTGGCCGGAATGTAGGTGAGGCGGTAGTGAACTGGTGATAGTTGAAGGAACGGGAAAGGGTTGTGCTGTAAATGCTTCTTCAAGGGAGCATTGATTGTGGTTGCTGGTGCATAAGGCTGTCAAAACGGCTCGTTGTTTACGAACGTACTCGTGTTCGACTCGTTAAGAAGCTTGCGTTCGGCTCGTTTGTTAAGTTAACGAGCCGAACACAAATAAAGATTTATTTGTTCGTGTTCAGCTCGTTTTTGGCTCAAAATACTACCCATCAATTAGTATTTTTTTAAAATTTAATTGATTACAAGGCTACAAAAATTTATAATCAATTTAAAGTATTAATTAAGAAAAAAGAGAATAAAAATTATTAAATTAGATTCAAATGATGTTTTAATATAAACAATAGTTTTTAAATCTTGCCACAACTTTTAACATCTTATGGCTAAGTGACTAGGGTTGTCAAAACGACATTTTGTTCGTGAACAATTCGTATTCGACTTGCTAAACAAACGAGCCGAACACGAACTCACTTTTTGAGCTGGAAATATAAACGAGCCGACACGACCTCAGTCTAGGCTCGTTCGTGTTCGGCTCGTTTACACCCCCTACTGGTGGACCGTACGTTCCCTTTTCTTTATAGTAGGGAGTGGGAAAAAATCAGATGATAATATTTTTGGGATGTTTAGTGGAATGAGAGGTAACTAGGGAGGCATTTTCATTAAGCTCTTTAATGTTGTATAATATATTAAAAGTTTTATTGTTTAAATTTAAATACTTAATAATAATTCAACAATAAAAATATTTTTCATTTAATAATAATATTTATAAAGTTTTTAAGGGTGTGACAATTTTAGATTTAAATATTTGTCTTCCTTTAATTTTTTTTGTTTGTTACCTCCATTTTTTAAGTTGTAGTCGTGTCAGTGATCATAAGTACTTTTTTAGCTCATTCTTTGAATATATGTTGAGCCAAAATTTGAAAATCACATCGGAAGTTGAATCATAAAAAAATATTTTGCCGAGAAATTTAACATATCAATATTGATTAAGAACAGAGAGGTTCTCCTCTTTAGTTGAATCACAAAACTCAAATTGCATATAACTAAAATCTTGATAAAGAAGAGGAAAATAGATGAAATATAAATTTATTCTCTTAGAATCAAGCCTGAATCACACCCATCTTTAAGGGGTACTTTAGCATTTAAGGAAATTGTTTTTGACAATTATTAGATGATTTTTTATTGTTGCTCAAAAAAATAATTGATGCAATAGTTATAATTTATCATATTTATGAACTATCTTCATATCATAGAATGATAGTTAATTTATTGAAGGATAGCAAAAGGATATGGAAAAAGGTTGCCTGCTGATAGCATATGGTTGGACTACCATCAAATATAAAATATTGATAAACTTCGTAGTTTAGAAATCATTTGGAGCGACGTTCTTAAAGTCTAGTGGCACTTAGATACTAAGAGTGATGATATTGCTCTAAGCTTTTTACTTGTTGAAGAAACTAAGTTCTGAGAAAGATATTCAACTTATAAATGATAATGCAACGACAGAAAAAACAGAACTATGGCATGAGAATTTGATTCTTTATAAACAGTGGATATTAGGAAGTATTATGATGACTTAAACTTAGAAAAATTAGAAAAGGAAACGAGAAAATCTCTATCATTTTGGATAATAAATTTTGGAATGATTATTTGATCATGTCAAAATTATTAGGACTACTAATAAGATTGCTATGAGTAATTGATTCATATGAGAATACATCCCTTGGCTATGTTTATGGTTGACATGTACAAACAAGTAACAAAAGTAAAAGGACGTTTAAAAATATAAAAAGATTTTACAAACAATATACTAGCATTATTAAGAGAAGGGATGGATTACTTTGTCATGGTACCCACTCAACTCCATTTTTTTTTAATCCATGGTTTCAAAATAATGCAAGAATTAGTTGAACTTATTTGATAATAAGGAATCTGTTGTAAATTTAAATTTCTAATGATTGGACTTGGACTATATTGTAAATTTGAATTTGTAATTATTGAACTTGGTCTTTATTGGGATAAATTATAAAGCCATAATATGTTGATTGCTCTTGTGTGTGTGTCGTCAGTCATGACATGTTGATAAAGCAGTCTCTTTGATGGTCGTAAGTCCCCTCAAGTTATGTATTTGAATCACCCTTTAGCCATTTTGTCGATAGTGAGGGCAACGAGTTAGATACGTGAAGGTGGCTTGAGGATCGTATATTAACCTCTGGCCATTATATTTATATATATATATATATATATATATATATATATATATATATATATATATATATATATATATATATATATAATTATTCATATCCTTTGTCAAATTTCCTCATATAGAAGCGGAAGAAAACGAGTATGCTCTCAACAAATTTATAAAAAGAGTACTTTTTTGGAGCATCAATAACTAAATAATCTATTGTATGTTAAATGCAACCTTGATTTGAGAAATATGTATATCTTTTAGTAGATTTATTTATCTGTTAGCACATTAGTTTTTGAACGATGATAAATTATAATCCAAGAAAATCATAATTTTTATAATTTATAAATAATTAAAGAGATTAAGATCTATTAGTTCACAAAAGTATTGAGATATTTGATTTTTAGATAGAAAAAAATAAATTTACTTCGAACTGGACTATGATAATTCGAAAATTAAAATTTATAGAGTTGATATTATTCTACTACTAGTAGATTCTGAATTATGTTTAAATTAATTATTATTGTGAAATAATAACTTCATATTTAGTTGCGAATGGATATGTTAATGATACAAATAAAAACTTGAATATGACAATTAATATACTTTTGGAAAGCCAAACATTAAAGAGACACCTTGAAATGAGATTGTTGGACTTTAAACTTGGTTGAACTTTGTACTTATTTCTTGTTTGATATTTATTATTTATTGAAAAATAACTAAAGAGTATCAAATTCATAAATTTATGGTGTATCATGTTTATAAATATCTCATGTTATGAGTTATTTTATATAAATAGTGTCTATTATAACTTGTAATGTATTTATGCAATTAATATTTTTTATTATTTTATTCCACCATATATATCGCTACATCGCATATCTTATCTTATTGATGCAATCTTTCTCTTAACATCAATTCTTTTTCAAAGAAAGATTAAGAAAAATAATGAAATTTTTGAGACTCAATATGGCTACAATAAAGTTTTTCATATAAAAAATAAGGAGTATAATTTTTATAATTATAAAATATATTGTATTTGATATATATTTCATGATATATATTATTTGGACTATACATATTAGATCATTACTATTTATTTCATATTACACTTTTAAACCTCAAATCTCTTCCTCTATCAATGCAGCACTTGATATGATATTAAAAATATTGGTGATGAGTATATGTAAATAGAAACAATGTTATTGCCCAAATGCTAGCTCGTGGATAAGAACTTAACTCTTTGTGGATGCATGTAACTGAGGGTTGGTCTGTGTTCTTTTAAGATGAAAAATGGGTTCATTTCTTAATGTAAGTGCTTCTCTCAACTAGGCATTGATCGTGGTGCCATGCCTACCAAATAACTTATGAAAGACATAGGACATGGTTGGCAAAATTAGCTGAATATTATTTTAAAGAGATTGGAATTTGGTATATTATGGAAGCTAGTTAAGCTCATATAAGAAAATCTAAATTTCGATTAAATGATTGAATAATATTATCCATAGAATTAAAAATTATGTACTTGATCTGATTTTGTTCATCACGAATATATATGGTTTTAAAAAATAATTTATTAAAATTTCAAAAAGAAGTATATTTTAGATGGTGGAAAAATAAATATTCTTCGTTATTGGTAGTTGTCAAGTGTCCACCATATCTTAGAAGCTTCTATCTAAAGGATTAGATGCATTATTTAGAGAATAATATACTACCCCGAGAGGTAGAAATATTTCCTTAAAATAGATCTAATCATTCGGATGAGAAAAATATTTAAAATTTATGGGTCTACATAATCAATGATTTGTCCTCTATCCTTACGTATGTAAGATAAGATGTTATTTTGGGGTCTTGGTGGTCCCCATAAGACTAAGTTCTTATAATTAAATACATTCAAGAAGTAGCTGCCAGTTTCCGAGAATACACTAAGTTAAAGTATCGCTCATATTATTTAAGATTGTAATTTATGTTCTTTCAAAATTGATTTTTTAGGACTTCAAATGGAGGGATTTGAAATGATTTATTTTTTGAATTCAAAAGTCGGGATTCTTTACGTGGTCCAATGACATTGTGTCATTGAAAGGCACAAGAAAAGGGATAACTAAGTTTCAAAAGAAGGTGTACTGTGAAGTTTTAAGTTATTTTCAAAATTAATTATAAAAAATAAGAAAATTGGAAATTAAATTCGAAATTGTTTAGAAATTTAGGTAATGAATTTAAGCTTTAAAATGACAACTTCTAGCCTTTAATAAAATTCGCTAAATGACAAATTAGCCTTTTATGGTAAATTTATAAATTTAAAATATACATTTATAAACCTAAAATTTTCCCTGTGCTTGATAATCATTTCAAATGACTATTAGAATCAATCTAATCCTAATCCATTGGTTTAATTCCTAATTATACCTAAGGTAAACCTAAGCTTTAACCAAAAACTAAGCTAGTCACACCTAAACCATCGTCTGTACTTAAAATCGAGCTCGCTAAGTCAAAATCAAATCTTTAGATTCAATCCAATCAATCCAAATCATATCCTAAACATTCGGGTTCAACTCACATGAACCTAAGTCATAATTAAAACCGCGCCATTAGGATTAACCCAAATAAACCCATATCAAATTCTTAACACTTGTGTTCAACGACATGAACCCAAGTCAAAATAACATTCCAGTTAAACCAAATGAATTTAAATCAACCCTACACCATAATTATGTATAACCCTAATTAACACCTAATTAATCTAATTAAACCTTTCCTACATTAGGTTTAATTAACCTAAAACCATAGCCAGTCTAACTCTAATCGACCTAATCAATCTAATTAAACCTTAACTAAATTAATTTTAATTAATCTTAAACTACAATCCAGGTCTAAACCCACTAACACCTAATTAATCCTATTAAACTTACCTTACATTATATTAACTAACCTTTAAATCATAATTAAGTTTCAACCCTAATTTTCGTATCTAATGAATCTAACCAATCTTTACCTACATAGTTTAATTAATCGTCAACCTTAATTTGGTTTAACCTCAATTAGACCTAATTAACTTACCGAGTCTTTTACTTACATTAAAGCTTAAGTAATCTTTAAACCATAATTAAGACTAACTCTAATTTGACTTAATTAACCCTTAAGCCTTACTTACATTAGACTTCGTAAACATTTAAACCCAATTAAGTCAAACCCTAATTAGACTTAATAAACCCTTCACTTTACTTACATTGTGCTTAATTAATTTTAAACTTTAATTGTGTCTAACTCTAATTGTATTCCAATTAATCTAATTAAGTCTTTACTTACATTAAAGCTTAATTAACACTAAACCATATTTAGGTCTAACCCTAATTAAACCTAATTAATTGTCTCATAAATAAAGATTTAAAGGGGGTTTTAATTTAATTTATATATACATATAATTTTGGAAAATATTATTTTTAATTTTAAAGTATATGAAATAAAACTGATCTCTGTTATTACGTAAAATAATAAATAATCGAGCACCGCACCACAAGCCATATATCTATCCCAAATAATGGATACATTACTCGATGGTGAGGCTTAATCAAATAAACTAAATGATCCATGACCTCTATTTGTTCCGCGAACTATTTATTGACCGAAAACTTACCCTATCTAATACGAAGTAACTAGATGATTTATATTAATCTAAATGGTTTTTAAGTTTCCTATAAGTGGCAATCTCCTATAATTAATTACATCTTCGATAACCGAAGTCACCTAAGAAAACTTCGATTTAGATCAAGAAATATTATTTTAATGCATTCAAAAAATGTAGGATCTTCAAGGTATCGTGGTAATAAGGAATCCAATAAAGAGGGGCTTAACTACGAACAATTATTATATGAATCCAAAGGAAATAAAAGTGCTATAAAAAGATGTACCGCAAGAATCTCATGATTTCTCAAACTATCATATTCTTCGCTTCACTCGAGATATTCATTTAATGTCATCCTCGCTAATTTCATTATTTAGGTCTTACATTCACTCGATAACGATCATACGAATAATTAACAGGCGTATGAATGGCGTCATACTCGACGACAACCTCAAAATCCTAAAACGAGTTAGGGTTTATAACGCACGAAGTGCAAAGTGCCTAAAGGGATAAGGTGAGGATTTATGCTATACCAGTAAAACTACCAAGTCGGCGACTGGTTGTTTAGTTCTAAGGAATTTTCATTGCTCAAGATGGTCGTGCTACCCACTGTGGTATGCTCTGCTCCTCCTTGTAGCAAGTTAAGATTTAGAAATGTCAAATCGAAGGGATGAGAGAAGTATCATATTTTAGAAATGTTTAAATCGTATATGTCTTAATTTCTTTTTAAGGAGAATATTTAAGTCGATTTTTACGACACCAAGCAAACATCCCATGGTTCCCTGTTTCGGCACCACTATTTTCTTCGTATTCACTACCCGTATGAATTTACCAATATCAACTAAATGAGTTCAAGATTTCATCCGTGTCAGCGAGAAATCTCATTGGGCCATCGCATTTCTCCTTCCATAACATTCCCGTCATCCAAAGAGACGTTTTTAATTTAATTTCAATCGTGATTTCATTTTGTTCGTGATTAAATTTCGAGTTTGCCTTATATTTTGTTTTGTTGTGGCGGAATTGGTTTTGCTTTATGGCTATCCTAAAGGCTTCGTTTTGACATGCAATTTTATGAGTAGAAAGTGCCGTAAAGTAAATGCGTAAAAGAAAGTGTTGTAAATTGTGTGCCATTACCGCTCCTCTTCTCACACTCTAGCTAAAAGTTTAACCTTTGTATCGTATATATAATTTTGCAAGGAATTTAAAATTGCATGATAGAAAAATAAAAGAACCTACGTAAAGTAACTACCAGATCCTATACCATAACTTCGTGAATTCCTATTTATTTATTTGTGGGGATTATTTTCTTTAGCAAAGTATAATGAGTTCAATTTACCTCCAATATATCCAGAAGACCGTAAAACGCATGTATCAATCTCGTATATTTTACAACCCTTTTAATCAGTTTCGAGTTTATTTTAATTTATTATACTGTAATAAACTCATCCACAATGTACCTTTATGCTTAATGAATCTTGATGTTTTCATTATCCCAACAAGTAGGGTAACCATCATTTGATGTTTTATTTATAAATTATGCGAGTGAAGGTCTTCGTAGGCAAATCGATTTATTAAGAATTTCAGCCAAATTAATTTCGTAGCCGGGCTTCGTACTATTTCAAATGTTTAATGTTGATCATTTTTCATTTTTTTTTAAAACCTCATTATGTCGAACCGGATTAAACCTAAATTTCACTACTAAAAACTTAAGATTTGATTTTCGGCAACTTGTAATTTCGAGAAATGTCGATTACGCGATTATACTTCGATCTTTATTAATATATCAATTTTTATAAAACCATTAATTAATAAGCTTTAAATTGTTAAATAATTATCTTCCAAAATCAACCCCTTACTCGTAATCATTTAATTTCAATTATCTTCCAAATATAATAATTAAGAAAATTACAATTTTATTCTTAATGATAAAAATATGAGATTAGTTTCTACCATTAAATCTCTTATATTTCAATCATCTAAATATGTTAATTTATGATCATTCATTACCCATTTCCATTTGATTAGATGTAAACATTTAATTAAGGTTTAACTCTTAAAATTATTATTTTGCCCTTAAGGCCTTATCACTCCATAATTTATTAAATTCAACTCAAATGACTTTCAAATTTTTATGTTACACCACTCCATTGTGCGGGGCTATGTAAATATATAATTGTTTAACCAGTGTAAAAATAATTTTCAATAATAGCAAAGTTACTCCCTTTTATCAACGAAGTATACGTATCGTTCAAGCAATACGCAGCTCTAATGGAGTCCTAGATATCGATCCTACGTAGAAGTTAGAGATTATGAACTAATTATACAGCTTGCAATTACTATCTATTATACGGAAATAAAGTTAACACTTATACTAAACTCTACTACTAATTTTTGAATGGAAGATTGCAATTTAGAAAAGTAGTATCCTTGTTAAGAGAATTAAGTGAATGGATAATTAAACTAGTTAGAATTATATTGTGCCAAATAAAGAGCATTCATATTATTTACCCTTTGGTCCAAGGCATAAAGAATATCGACTAATCCTATACTTAGTTACCGAATCATAATTAGGCCGGGGAGGATACCTGCTCTCACTTCGAGCTCCCACGTTCCCCTCGCCTAAGGGCTAACATCTACACTTCAACACCCAAACGATCGACCGAATCAAGCATTTTAGTCTCGTCACTCGAAATATCAAATTCTACGCCCGATAAAAAATATTTCCCTATTTATTTGCACCCTCCTTCAAGGCCTTGGCTTCCTGAATCTTGGATGTAATCTTTACTTCGCCAGAAATCAACATATTTTAATGTTTAATCGTCAAACCGAAAGTAAATTAAGATTTAAGTAAAGATTATCACAATTTTTATTTAATATTTTAGTAAAACTAATTCAATTTTCCAATTCACAAAATCTCAAAAAAGGAGAAAGACAGAGAAAACTACTTCCAATGCATAGGAAGAATAACACAAAACTTGATTTCATATAAAATTAAAGTTATAAAACAATAAAGACAAAACTTTCATTCGAATCTTCTCCCGTGCATACCCTCAAGTTCCTCCGACTCTTCCTTCGAACAACACACTCAATTAAACTCACTAATATACTCTCTAGAACACACTTACACACTAAATGCACTAATAAGACACTCAAAATAACACACCAAGACACAAAAAAGACACACACGCCGTGATATTTTTTTTTATGTCGAGTGTTTTCGATTTAAAAAAGGGGTCACCTACAAAAATTGTCTATGCACTTTAGATTTTAAATTTAATTTTAAATATATATAATTCGAAAAGTAGTATTTTGCTTTAAAATAGTTTTAAATTTGAAAAATTTTAAATATGAAATCAAACCGATATCACATCCCAAATAGTTTATATAAATGAGTGCCGCATCACGAACCGTGTATTTATTCCGAGGAATAAGACACACAATACTACGACGCGGCTCCATTAAATAAACTGTAAGATTTGTGACATCCGTTCGTCCGCGAACCACCTATAAATGATGAAGTTCTCCCCGCTTAATATAAAGGAATTAAGCAAATGGTTTATATTACCTCGGTTCTTTAAAGTTCCCTATAAAGTGGCAAGCCCCTACAAATAATTACATCTTAAATGACGGGAATCATTCAAGGAAAACTTTCGATAATGATCAGTGGTTTTGCTCTCAAGAATTTCAAAGTTTAAGGTTTTTAAACAATCGAATTTTAAAAATTTCAATAAAGAATGATCAAATTCGGGAACATTTGTTTTGTACCCAGCGTAACAGGTTATATAGTTCACGATCCAAGAGGAATTCGACAACTTCACAAACTATCCTATGATTTCCGTTCACTCGAGGATTTATTTAACGTTTTCAATCTAGCCTAATTTTAGTTAATTAGGACTTATATTTTGTATGACACAATCATACAAATAACCTCCAAGATGTGAGTGTTATGTCGTATCAAACGACTACCTCTTGTTCTACACTCTGCTGTGCTTAATTTACATAATACGCATTATACAAACGCCTAACAAAAAGTTAAGGATTTATACTGCACTAGGCAAACTAGCTCGAAATCCTATGGCTTGGTTATTTAATGCTAAGAAAGGTTTTTGTTGAAGTAGACACAAGTTTTGTCGATGATAATACCGCATCGCCCTCTCGCTCCAAGCTCCTCGTCATTGCGAGGTTTAGTTTTTAAAATGACAATCAAGAGATGAGAGTGTTTAGGTTTAGAAAGGTTGAAAATTGGAGATGGCTTAGTATTTAATTAAAACCAATCTTAAAGCTTCGATTAAGCAGAACCGATTAAGGTCCCACTATTCCGTCATCCCTACTCGCTATTTTCATCGAATTCACTTAACTAAAATGAATACGATAAAATCAACCGAATGAGTACCACACTTTCATTTAGACCGCGGGAAATCTCGTTAGCAACACGTGGGTTACATCATCTCGATCGATTCCCGATCATCCAACGAGACGTTTTAATTTGGCTGTAATCGTGCAGCTTTATTTTTATCGCGATTAAATTTCGAGTTGTTTAAACATGCCGGGTTCGATCATTTTCATGTATTTAGCGGAAGACAAGTGAAAAGAAGACATTTAATAAATCGCAGAACGTAAATTACAATAAACTTAAATGCGTACCCGGTGAGTATTCGTGTTATTTTCACCTCGCACTTAAAACACATGTTAAGGCATTTAAATATTTGCAAGAAACAACAGATAAAGCTAAGGGAAGGTTCTCATTGCCTACCAAAATCCTAATCCTATTGCTAGTCAATTCCTATGATGTCTAGGTTCTTGTGTTTTGTTAAGGATGATTTTCTTCACCAAAGAACAATCAAATTCAATTGTTTCTTCGAACATCCCATCATATTTGTTGCTTTTGTGACGGTTCCCCCGAACATCTTTTCAATGCTTCGGGATTATTTATCCAAATGAACTTTATCATACAGGTCAATTAATCATCAAAGAATTTGTTTAAGTTTTGTTTCTTGTTCGTTGAACTTGACATTCGATTATCCGATGAGTTGAAGTGACATTTCATCAACATGCTTCATTCGAGAGTTATGATAATTAAAGCCTTTAGGGGCAAATCAGTTTGTTAAGGGATTTAACCACTAAGATTGAATTGTTGTTACAAGACAAGCTTAGTTTAGTTATAAAATTTCAAATTGATTTTTAAGAGTTCTAAAATCGTTTGCTAAAGAGGTGTTTAAATCCATTTAATTCCATTAAGTTTCGATAATTCAAATTTATTTTAAATATTTTTAAATCGATTTGATTATTACATCTTAATTGTAAATTATTTTGAGATTAATTTTTAACTTTTCAAATTTGCTTTTGTGTTAAGTTTTAAGTGATTTTCAAATTAACTTTAATGTTTTAAAGTTCATTTTCGTTTAAATAAGTTAATGTTTTAACTTAATTTAATTAAGGATTATTATCTCTTTAATTAATTTCAATCATCATTATTAGAATTAATTAAAAGCTGAATTAATCCAATTAGGGACTTTAAATTAAAGAATTGATACCTTCTTAAGTCATATCCTAATTTTAATAACCCAAAAATTTAATTATTCCTCCAAAATTTAAAAGGCTTAATTAATTAAGATTTTATTTTTATGCTCGTAGGTGATCACTTGGGGCTTCTACCACTTAATTCTAAGTTTCAATCATCTAAGAGAAAATTTAGGATCAAATATTCATCCCTCCCTTGATTAAGCCTTCCTTAAAATATTAATTAAAGGGTTAAAATTTTTTAATTACCCTTATGCCCTCTTAAGCATATTCATCTCATAACTCATTAAATCGAGCTCAAATGAACTTAAAATTTTTATTTCAATTCACTCATATGTCAATTAAGACATTAGAGGAGAAAATGTGATTTTTCTATTTTTAATTTAATTTATATAATTATTTTAATGAAAAATAAGGATTTTTAAATGAAAATTCAACAAATACGGTACCAAGCGTAAGGTTTCTATTCTTAGAAAAATTAGCGGGAGGTTGCTACTGACTAGTGGACCACTTGGACCAATTTTAATGATTTTTTTTTGAATTATATTTTAGTTATTATAATTATTTTAAGTTTTGGAGCATTAATTAATTATAAATAAAAATTAAAGTTTAAAATTAAATTTTATATTTTTTTTAAATCTCTCTTAACCTCGAGGAACTCAAAGAAATAAATTTTATATTTTTCTAATTTTTCTTAACATTTTTAGAATTATTTTAGTGGGAAATGTTGAAAAATCCATTTTTAATATTAAAAATGCATTAAGCCTTTAAAATTCAATATCTTTTCCCAGTACTTAAAGAAAAATATTTTTGGCTTGCCTTAAGCGATTATGGAAGGCAATATGACATTTTTGGTGAAGTTTATTATTTTTGTGATTTTTATTCTTTTTAGTTATTAAAATATTCAAAATGTTGTAAATGAAAATTTTAGAAAAATTCTAATTTTAATTTTCTTAGTCTTCTCCGATACTGTAAAGGTCTCAAAATGAATTTGGTGAATTTTTTAAATGTATTTTAGGTTTTATGAATTTTTAAAGTTTAAAAGTGGCCATGTTACTAAGAAATTTCATTTTGTGGGTTAGATCATTTTCAATTGATTCCAAATTTTTTAAGATGGTGGCTTCCTCTCGACTCTAAGGATAAGTGAAGAAAAGATTTCAAGTAATTTTTTATTTTAATTTTAATTAATTCAAGGTTCATTTTAAAGTTAAGTGAACCATTGTAGATTATTTATAATGTTTTAAGCCATGAAATAATTATCTCAAGTTTTCTCACATAGGGAACCTATCCTAATTTTTCTATAATTTTCCAAATAAGTATGCTAATTACTCGGGATTAAAGTACCAAAACAAGCATAAAAATTTGAAAAATAGATAATCATTACAGAGATGGACTTCGTCTTAGAAATTCAGTAATGTTCTAAGAACAGACATTACAAAGCTTCCCATGCCTCATGCCAAGGGAATTATGTGTGTGAATGGAGAATTAAAATACTCAAATCAAGAATTAATTAAAAATAAAATACTTAACAAAATAACATAATTATTTTTCCACATTAATCTCCTCTCGTTCACCGAGCAAGAGAGCTTTTTAGTTTATTTTCAAGATTTTTCTACACAAAGATATGCATTTTCAAGGTTATTGACATTTAAATAAATAAGAAATACCCTATTTATCTACTTAAATCTCGCCGCCCTCCACCTCAACCTACGGTGGGTCGAAGATCCATGATTCTCCTCCCGATTCGGCGCTGCCATCCGACTCGATAGCCACGTGGCCCGCGGTTCACGATTCATCCTTCCGTCCGTTCGATCGCCGCCATCCATCCGATACACGCGCGATCCCGTGGCATCCGTTCATCGTCCTAACCGGTGCGAGTCGAGAACTCGTCCACCTTCTAGCCCTATGATCTCACTCAATACTCAACCAAATCGAGTGTGGTCTCTTCCTACATGCTCGTTTAAGCAAGGCTACAAATCCGCGCGCCCACGAACATTGAAACTGGCTGAACAAATGGAGAATCGCTAGAAGCTCCTGGAGCAAAGAGGAGTTTCCATACCTTGGTTCAAGAGGCGAAGCCTCGATCGAATGTGCTCGCACGTTCGTCGGAGCCGGAGGAGCTCACGGATGAAGCCTTCGTCCCGGTGAAATGCCTGGGGTATGACTTCGTCCAAGTCCGATTTCGAGCTCGACCGATGCGAACAAAATGGCCGGGTCTCGGGTGAGGGAGCGCACGAGAACTTCTTCTCTATCTCTGGTGAAGGTGTGGGAAGAGTTAATTAGGTTTCGTGGAGTTTCAAGGCTGTTCGTTTTTGGCCTCGAAATTGAGCTCAAAAATTTGGGTTCAAATTTTGGGCGGTGGTTCAAAAGGTGAGGATAATGGAGCCGAGCTTCGTCGGGGAGGAGCTTCCTGGGAGTGATTTTTCGAGGTTATGTTTCGAGAAAATTTCAACACCTTTCTCATGACCGAGGAGAGGTGTTTAAATGGCCGTGGCCATGGTATCGAGCTCGTCCACCCGAGGGGTGGATTCGGGGGCTTGCTTAGGTGGAGGGCAGAGAGGCTCCAAGGTTTAATTGGGCCGAGGTGGATACGGGGGGATTTAGATGAGTTTAGGCTAGTGGTGGCTCTCGCTTTGACCCTCCCACGACTAGCCAATGGGCAAGGGTCAGTGGAGCCGGCCTCAGGTCGTGTGAGTCGTGGGAAGGTTTAATGGTGATTAATCGCTATGTGATGATTGGGGCGAGGCAAAAGGAGATTTATCTACTTAAGGGAAGAGATCCTTTAAAATGGGGGACTCCGGGTCCATGGCTCACTTATTCACAAATGTGGATCTGTGGTGGTTCCTACGGTTTAAATGGTGGCTGCGGAAGAGCTTCGGTTTAGCCACATTTGGCTCAATTTGGTCAGATTATGCCATAAGTTCAATTTGGCTCACTTGGGTTTAGGTTGGCTTTGTCCTCTCTGATTTTTGGGTTTGATTTAGGTCCAAGTTTTTGAGCAACATTGTAGAAATGATTGTCATGAAGAACTTTCATGAAGACATAGAAAGGTTTTCGAGTTCAATTGAAAGGTCAATTAAGTAGATTTTTGGATTTTGGTTAATTTGGGCAAGGTTGACTGCTGGGCCCAAGTTGGTTTAAGGTGTGGGTTTAGACCCAATTGAGAGTTTCAAATGGTTTACGGGAATGTATTGAAGAGTTCCCAACATCAATCGGGAAGAAATTTTAGGATTAGTCCAATCAATTGCAGTTTAGTGGCATGAATTCACTTTTAAAGTTAAGATGGGGTGTTTTTGGTTTTCAAAATGGATTTAGGTTAAGCTTAGGCTCAAATTTGGGGCAATTGAAGGTTGCATGGGCTTCATGGGATTTTCATGAAAGGTTTAGGATTGAAATTGGAAGGAAAAAGTCAAGGAAGACTGGGAAATTTTGGATTAAGTAAAATCGGGATTTAGGTTTCAAATGTACCGAATTCAAAATGAATCATTTTGGCTCAGACGGTTTAGATTGGTATTGGAGATGTTGAATTAGAGTTTATAATTGAAATCGGCAAGATCGAGGTCAAATACAGCTGATTCGTTCCATATTTCCATTCATTCTTGTAAGCAAAGATAAGTCAAATTTGTGGATTTCGATAAAAATGGGTTATTTTGACAAAATTGGCTTATGTTGTAGTTGGACAAAATAAAATTGGATAATATTTGGGATTTTATGGAATTTTTCGGGGAATTTTTAGAATTTTTTGATTGGGCCAAAGAGGGTATTTAGGTATCGAGAGGTTATTTGGGAGGTATTAGGTATTTTGGTGGATTTAAAAGGGAATTGTTTCAAAATGATTTTTAATATTTTTGGGAATTTTAGGTAATTTTTGAGAAATTTTGGATAATTTGGTGGCTTGAAAAAGTACTTGTAATTTTGCAGCTTATGACCTAATGTCAAAACTAGAAATTTTAGTAAAATGGAATTGGCATGGTTTATAAAGGGAAAAGCTTAGAGTGAGCCATGGACCAATAAATGTCCATTTCTACCATCTCATGTTGTTCTTAACCCTCTTAGCCAAGGGCTGTGTTCGACTAGCCACAATGAAAGCCCAATGAACCAGAGTCAAAATTGCATGATGGTTCGTGGTTTAGGATGAGGTAGGAGGTAGTGTGTAAGCTGTGACTACCACATTCGTACTACCTGTGGTAGTCCTAAGGCCTTCGAACATCCTATATATTCATCTGCTTCCTACACATCGTCCCAACCTTCCAAGTGATTCGTATAATACGACCACCTGGCGTAGGATTCCAAAGAATTAAGATTTGCTCAAATTTCTAAATTATGGCCTTTCAAATTTCTCTAGGATAGTCAATTAGAAGTCCTACGCTGCATCCTACACCAAGAGAAAGAAAAGGACCTCACCAAAAATGAGGTCAACAAATGGACCCCCAATACCGGTGCGTGCTAACCAAGTACACCGCGCGTATTAGCATTGACCGAAGAGATCAACAAAACCAACACAAACGTCTAAGTAACACACTTAGAACGAAGCATAGAAATTTCCTTCGGGGGAGTATCGATAAATCTCCAAGATCGAAGATTACGTAATCCTTCGCCTCTTGTGGGAAAGGAGGCGAATTCCAAATCACAAGATCCGGAAGGACCGGATTTCGCATTCGCTTAATTTTTTTTTATTTCAAGTTCTAGTTTTGAGTTTGATTTTTATGATTTGTTTGGAATTTCAATTTAATTAAAAAGTTCGATTTAAGATTAATTTTAAGGTTGATTCCATGAAATTCCGGATTTTCAAATGAAATCTGAGCTTCAGTTCCAACCTCAGATTGCAAAGAGAACTGAATTTAGGTACCAACCTCGAAGTGAGAATCGTAATTTAGGTACCGATCGAAAAGGATGAGAATCGAGTTTAGGCATCATCTGAAACGAGAACCGGAAGTTAAAGTATCGCCCCGAAAGAGAGTTGAAATTTCAGTATCAATCTCGTAAAGAGTAGGGCCTGACCAGTACTACTCTCGAAAGGAGAGAACTGGAATTTAGGTACCGCCTCGAAAGAGATACGAATCGAGTTTAGGTACCGATCCCGAGATTTCGGGAGTGCTTTTCGAAAAGGTTCTCGAAAGAGTGCGAGATCGGGCAACACCGAGGTTAGGATGCGTTGTCGGCCTTATACTCCGAGTCGCGAGGATTAGAATGCGGAAAAGTTTCGAAAGGATGCGGTGATTGGCGTCACCGAGGCTAGGGATGCTCTCGTCTTATACCTAAGTCGGAGGATTAGAATGCAAGTTTCTCGCCAAGGATGCGGGATCGGCGTCACCGAGGTACAGATGCCTCGTCGGTCTTATACCAAAGCTCGAGGATTAGAATGCGGAAAAGTTTCTCGAATGATGCGAGATTGGCGGTCACCGAGGTTAGATGCCTTGTCGGTCTTATACCCAAGTCGGAGGATCGGGAATGCAATGTTTCGAAGGATGCGAGATTTATGGTCACCGAGGTTAGGATGCCTTGTCGGTCTTTTAACCAAGTCGTAGGATTGCACGAGGGAAAAGTTTCTCGAAAGGATGCGTGATCGGGCGGAAATTCGCCAGAGAAGAGAATCAAAATTCGAGTATCGATCTCGAAATGAGAACTGAAATTTAGATACCGGCCTTAGAAGGATGGGAACTGAATTTAGGTATCAATCCCAAAAGTTTGTATTTGATTTGGGTTTTAAAGATTTTATGAGAATTTAGCGTAACATTGGAATGACATTAAAGTGTTTCACATCCCGAGAGAGTTGATCAAAGTTTGATTTTTTGGTGAAGGATATGAATCCATGCCATCATAACCAAATCAAAAATTTCGTGGTTCTCAGGTCGTTAGACTCGCCCATTTTCTCAAAAGAGGGAAGGAATCGCTTTGGAGAGTTGAAAGATTTGAGAACAGCCTGGAGTCTCGGGATTTTAGATCTCGGAATTCGTTTTCATTTATTCGTTGTTTTTTAGTGATTTTATTTTATTTTGATTTTCAATTTGTGTTTTGATTGAAATTTCATTTCGATTTAGATTTCTTATTCATTTCTTTTGCTTGCAATTCGAGATTTTGAATACTGATTTGTTTTGAATTTCATTTTCTGCTTTATTTAGATTTTTGTTTGGATTTTATTTTGTTGTTAATTTTAGTGGATTTTTTTATTCCATTTTTATATATATATATATATATATAATTATTCATATCCTTTGTCAAATTTCCTCATATAGAAGCGGAAGCAAAATGAGTATACTCTCGGCAAATTTATAAAAAGAGTACTTTTTTGGAGCATCAATAACTAAATAATCTATTGTATGTTAAATGCAACCTTGATTTGAGAAACATGTATATCTTTTAGTAGATTTATTGATATGTTAGCACATTAGTTTTTGAACGATGATAAATTATAATCCAAGAAAATCATAATTTTTATAATTTATAAATAATTAAAGAGATTAAGATCTATTAGTTCACAAAAGTATTGAGATATTTGATTTTTAGATAGAAAAAATAAATTTACTCTTGAACTGGACTATGATAATTCGAAAATTAAAATTTATAGAGTTGATATTATTCTACCACTAGTAGATTCTGAATTATGTTTAAATTAATTATTATGGTGAAATAATAACTTCATATTTAGTTGCGAATGGATATGTTAATGATACAAATAAAAACTTGAATATGACAATTAATATACTTTTGGAAAGCCAAACATTAGAGAGACACCTTGAAATCAGCTTGTTGGACTTTAAACTTGGTTGAAATTATAGTACATCATTTGTACTTATTTCTTGTTTGATATTTATTATTTTTTGAAAAATAACTAAAGAGTGTCAAATTCATAAATTTATGGTGTATCATGTTTATAAATATCTCATGTTATGAGTTATTCTATATAAATAGTGTCTATTATAACTTGTAATGTATTTGTGCAATTAATATTTTTTATTATTTTATTCCACCATATATTCATTTACACGTATATCTTATCTTATTGATGCTATCTTTCTCTTAACATCAATTCTTTTTCAAAGAAAGATTAAGAAAAATAATCAAATTTATGAGACTCAATATGGCTACAAAAAAGTTTTTCATATAAATATTATGGATTATAATTTTTATAATTATAAAATATATTGTATTTGATTTATATTTCATGATATATATTATTTAGACTACACATATTAGATCATTACTATTTATTTCATATTTAAATAATTTACTTTCTATTATATCATCAAGACCAACACTTTTAAGCCTCGAAGCTCTTCCTCTATCAATGCAGCACTTGATATGATATTTCATAAGTTATTGCCCAAATGCTAGCTCTGTGGATAAGAACTTTAACTCTTTGTGGATGCATGTAATTGAGGATTTGTCTGGTGTTCTTTTTTAAGATGAAAAATGGGTTCATTTCTTAAATGTGGTAAGTGCTTCTTCAACTAGGCATTGATTGTGGTGCCATGCCTACCAGAACTTATGAAAGACATAGGACATGGTTTGCAAAATTAGCTGAATATTATTTTAAAGAGATTGGAATTTGGTATATTATGGAAGCTAGTTAAGCTCATATAAGAAAATCTAAATTTTGATTAAATGATTGGAATAATATTATCCTATAGGAATTAAAATTATGTACTTTCGATCTTGATTTTATCCTCATCACGAATATATATGGTTTTAAAAAATAATTTATTAAAATTTCAAAAAGAAGTATATTTTAGATGGTGGAAAAATAAATATTCTTTGGTTATTGGTAGTTGTTGGGTGTCCACCATAGATCTTAGAAGCTTCTATCTAAAAGATTAGATGCATTATTTAGAGAATAATATACTACCCTGAGAGGTAGAAATATTTCCTTAAAATAGATCTAATCATTCGGATGAGAAAAATATTTAAAATTTATGGGTCTACATAATCAATGATTTGTCCTCTATCCTTACAGATGTAAGATAAGATGTTATTTTGGGGTCTAGTATCCCTATAAGACTAAGTTCTTATAATTAAATACATTCAAGAAGTAGTGGGCTTCTGAGAATACACTAAGTTAAAGTATTGGCCCATATTATTTAAGATTGTAATTTATGTTCTTTTAAAATTGATTTTTTAGGACTTCAAATGGAGGGATTTGAAATGATTTATTTTTTGGAATTCAAAAGTTGGGACTTACAGTCCAATGACATTGTGTCATTGGAAGGCACAAGAAAAGGGATAACTAAGTTTGAAAAGAAGGTGTACCGTGTGAAGTTTTAAATTATTTTCAAAATTAATTATAAAAAATAAGAAAATTGGAAATTAAATTCGAAATTGGTTAGAAATTTAGGTAATGAATTTAAGCTTTAAAATGACAACTTCTAGCCTTTAATAAAATTTGAAATGACAAATTAGCCTTTTATGGTAAATTTATATATTTAAAATATACATTTATAAACCTAAAATTTTCCTAGGCTTGATAACTTGCCCTAAATGACTATTAGAATCAATCTAATCCTAATCCATTGGTTTAATTCCTAATTATACCTAAGGTAAACCTAAGCCTTAACCAAAATTAAGCTAGTCACACCCCTAAACCATTGGGTTCAGCCTAAATTGAGCTCAAGTCAAAATCAAATCTTTAGATTCAATCCAATTGAATCCAAATCATATCCTAAACATTTGGGTTCAACTCACATGAACCTAAGTCATAATTAAAACCATTAGGATTAACCCAAATAAACCCATACCAAATTCTTAACACTTGTGTTCAACGCACATGAACCCAAGTCAAAACTAACATCCCTTAGGTTCAAACCAAATGAATTTAAATCAACCCTACACCATAATTATGTATAACCCTAATTAGACCTAATTAATCTAATTAAACCTTACCTACATTAGGTTTAATTAACCTTAAACCATAGTTAGGTCTAACTCTAATTGGACCTAATCAATCTAATTAAACCTTAACTAAATTAATTTTAATTAATCTTAAACCATAATTAGGTCTAAACCTAATTAGACCTAATTAATCCTATTAAACCTTACCTACATTAGGTTTAACTAACCTTAAATCATAATTAAGTCTAACCCTAATTAGACCTAATGAATCTAACCAATCTTTACCTACATTAGGTTTAATTAATCGTCAACCTTAATTTGGTTTAACCTCAATTAGACCTAATTAATCTCATTGAGCCTTACTTACATTAGGCTTAAGTAATCTTTAAACCATAATTAAGACTAACTCTAATTTGACTTAATTAACCCTTAAGCCTTACTTACATTAGACTTCAGAAACATTTAAACCCAAATTAAGTCAAACCCTAATTAGACTTAATAAACCCTTCAGCTTTACTTACATTAGGCTTAATTAATTTTAAACTTTAATTAGGTCTAACTCTAATTAGACCTAATTAATCTAATTAAGCCTTACTTACATTAGGCTTAATTAACACTAAACCATATTTAGGTCTAACCCTAATTAAACCTAATTAATTGTCTGCGGTTAAAGATTTAGGGGGTTTTAATTTAATTTATATATACATATAATTTTGGAAAATATTATTTTTAATTTTAAAGTATATGAAATAAAACTGATCTCATACAGAAAATAGTTTAAATAATCGAGCACTGCACCACAAGCCATATATCTATCCCAAATAATGGATACATTACTTGATGGTGAGGCTTAATCAAATAAACTAAATGATCCATGACCTCTATTTGTTCTGTGAACTATTTATGTTGACTGAAAACTTACCCTATCTAATATGAAGTAACTAGATAGGGTTTATATTAATCTAGGGTTTTTAAGTTTCCTATAAGGGCAATCTCCTATAATTAATTACATCTTTGATAACTAAAGTCACCTAAGAAAACTCTTGATTTAGATCAAGAAATATTATTTTAATGCATTCCAAAAATGTAGGATCTTCAAGGTATTGTGGTAATAAGGAATCCAATAGGTGAGGGGCTCAACTATGGAACAATTATTATATGAATCTAAAGGAAGAAAAGGTGAGGGGAAAAGACAGCTCCAAGAAGAATCTTGGTGATTTCTCAAACTATCATATTCTTTGGCTTCAATTTGAGATATTCATTTAATGTCATCTTGCTAATTTCATTATTTAGGTCTTACATTCACTTGATAATGATCATATGATTCGCTTGGAATATATGAGGATTTATGTCATATCAGATGACAACCTCAAAATCCTAAAACGAGTTAGGGCTTATAATGCACGAAGTGCAAAGGCCTAAAGGGATAAGATGAGGATTTATGCTATACTAGGCAAACTACTTCGAAGTTCTATGACTTGTTGTTTAGTTCTAAGGAATTTTGTTGTTGAAGATGGTCGTGCTACCCACTGTGTATGCTCTAAGCTCCTCCTTGTAGCAGGTTAAGATTTAGAAATGTCAAATTGAAGGGATGAGAGAAGTATCATATTTTAGAAATGTTTAAATTGAGATGTCTTAATTTCTTTTTAAGGAGAATATTTAAGTTGATTTTTATGACACCGGTTAGGATCCCATGGTTCCCTTGTTCTGGCACCACTATTTTCTTCAGATTCACTTAGTCCAGATGAATTTACCAATATCAACTAAATGAGTTCAGTACTTTCATCCAGGTCATGAGAAATCTCATTAGCAACAGTAGGTTTCCTCCTCTGAGGTATTCCCGGTCATCCAAAGAGACGTTTTAATTTAATTTCAATTGTGATTTCATTTTTGTTTGTGATTAAATTTTGAGTTGTCTTATATTTTGTTTTGTTGTGGCGGTGAATTGGTTTTTGTTTTATGGCTATCCTAAAGGTTTTGGTTTTGACATGCAATTTTATGAGTAGGAAAGTGTTGTAAAGTAAATGCAGAAAAAGAAAGTGTTGTAAATTGTAAAAGCATATCAGTCCTCTTCTCACACTCTAGCTAAAAGTTTAGCCTTTTGCATTGCATATATAATTTTGCAAGGAATTTAAAATTGCATGATAGAAAACAGGAAGAACCGGTCGTAAAGTAACTACCAGATCCTATACCATAACTTGGTGAATTCCTATTTATTTATTTGTGGGGATTATTTTATTTAGCAAAGTATAATGAGTTCAATTGACCTCCAATATATCCAGAAGACTTGTAAAACGTTACAGGGAACACCCCAGATATTTTACAACCCTTTTTGAATTGTCTTGAGTTTATTTTAATTTATTATACTTGGTAATAAACTCATCCACAATGTACCTTTATGCTTAATGAATCTTGATGTTTTCATTATCCCAACAAGTAGGGTAACCATCATTTGATGTTTTATTTATAAATTATGTGAGTGAAGGTCTTTAGAGGCAAATTGATTTATTAAGAATTTTAGCCAAATTAATTTCAGAGCTGGGCTTGTACTGTTTCAAATGTTTAATGTTGATCATTTTTCATTTTTTTTTAAACCTCATTATGTCAGAACTGGATTTAACCTAGCTCACTACTAAAAACTTAAGATTTGATGGGCAAATTTGTAATTTTGAGAAATGTTGGATTATGCGATGCATTTGATCTTTATTAATATATTGAATTTTTATAAAACCATTAATTAATAGTTTTAAATTGTTAAATAATTATCTTCCAAAATCAAACCCCTTACTTGAGAATCATTTAATTTCAATTATCTTCCAAATATAACAATTAAGAAAATTACAATTTTATTCTTAATGATAAAAAATATGAGATTAGTTTCTACAATTAAATCTCTTATATTTCAATCGTCTAAATATGTTAATTTATGATCATTCATTACCCATTTTCATTTGATTAGATGTAAACATTTAATTAAGGTTTAACTCTTAAAATTATTATTTTGCCCTTAAGGCCTTATCACTCCATAATTTATTAAATTCAATTCAAATGACTTTGAAATTTTTATGTTACACCACTGATAGGCGGGGCTATGTAACTATACAAGTGTTTAACCAGTGTAAAAATAATTTTCAATAATAGCAAAGTTACCCATTTTATCAACGCAAGTATACGTATCGTTCAAGTAATACAGAGCTCTAATGGAGTCCTAGATATCGATCCCACAGAGAAGTTAGAGATTATGAACTAATTATAGCAGTTGCAATTACTATCTATTATACGGAAATAAAGAACACTTATACTAAACTCTACTACTAATTTTTGAATGGAAGATTGCAATTTAGAAAAGTATATCCTCCTTGTTAAGAGAATTAAGTGAATGGATAATTAAACTAGTTAGAATTATATTGTGCCAAATAGGAGCATTCATATTATTTACCCTTTGGTCCAGGCATAAAGAATATTGACTAATCCTATACTTAGTTACTGAATCTGCGACTAGGCTGGGAGGATACCTGCTCTCACTTCGGAGCTCCCACGTTCCCCTCGCCTAAGGGCTAACATCTACACTTTAACACCCAAACGATCGGACCGAATTGAAGATTTTAGTCTGTCACTCTGAAATATCGAATTCTACGCCCGATAAAAAATATTTCCATATTTATTTGCACCCTCCTTCAAGGCCTTTGCTTTCCCTGAATCTTGGATGTAATCTTTACTTCAGTTGTGAAATCAACATATTTTAACAGTTCAATTGGCCAAACTGAAAGTAAATTAAGATTTATGTAAAAGATTATCACAATTTTTATTTAATATTTTAGGCATAACTAATTCAATTTTCCAATTCACAAAATCTCAAAAACAAGGAGAAAGACAGAGAAAACTACTCTGAATGCATAGGAAGAATAACACAAAACTTGGATTTCATAAAAAATTAAAGTTATAAAACAATAGACAAAACTTATCTTGAATCTTCTCCCCAAGCATACTCCTTGAAGTTCCTCTGACTCTTCCTTCTTGAACAACACACTCAATTAAACTCACTAATATACTCTCTAGAACACACTTACACACTAAATGCACTAATAAGACACTCAAAATAACACACCAAGGACACAAAAAAGACACACATGCCGGCGTATTTTTTTTTTATGTTGAGTGTTTTGATTTAAAAAGGGGTCACCTACAAAAATTGTCGGTGCACTTTAGATTTTAAATTTAATTTAAATATATATAATTTGAAAAGTAGTATTTTGGTTTTAAAAATAGTTTTAAATTTGAAAAAAATTTTAAATATGAAATCAAACCGATATCACATCCCAAATAGTTTATATAAATGAGTGTCGCATCACGAACCGTGTATTTATTCCGAGGAATAGACACAATACTTGATGATGGGGCTCGATTAAATAAACTAGAAGATTTGTGACATCCGTTTGGTCTGCAAACCAATTTTATAAGCTAACAATTTCTCCTGCTTAATATAAAGGAATTAAGCAGGGTTTATATTACCTGGGTTCTTAAAGTTCCCTATAAGGGCAAGCCCCTACAGTTAATTACATCTTAAATGACGGGAATCATTCAAGAGAACTCTCGATAATGATCAGTGGTTTTGCTCTCAAGAATTTCAAAGTTTAAGGTTTTTAAACAATTGAATTTTAAAAATTTCAATAGGGAATGGATCAAATTTGGAACATTTGTTTTGAGAGTCCAAAGGAAGAGAAGTAGGAGAAGCTGATGATCCAAGAGGAATCTTTACAACTTCACAAACTATCCTATGATTTGGCTTCAATTTGAGGATTTATTTAATGTTTCCATCCAGCCAAATTTAGTTAATTAGAACTTATATTTGTATGACACAATCATACAAATAACCTCCAAGATGTGAGGGTTTATGTCGTATCAAACGACTACCTCGGAGTCCTAAGACCGGTTAGGGCTTAATTTACATAATATGATTATACAAATGTCTAACAAAAAGTTAAGGATTTATATTACACTAGGCAAACTAGCTCGAAATCCTATGACTTGGTTATTTAATGCTAAGAAAGGTTTTGTTGAAGTAGACATAAGTTTTGCTGATGATAATAGCTGTGCTGCCCTCTATGCTCTAAGTTCCTTGTTGTTGCAGAGGTTTAGTTTTAGAAAATGACAATCAAGAGATGAGAGAAGTGTTTAGGTTTAGAAAGGTTGAAAATTGAGATGGCTTAGTATTTTAATTAAAACCAATCTTAAAGTTGATTAAGCAGAACCGATTAAGATCCCACGGTTCCGTCATCCCGGTACCGCTATTTTCATCGAATTCACTTAGTCCAAATGAATATGATAAAATCAACTGAATGAGTACCACACTTTCATTTAGACCGTGGGAAATCTCGTTAGCAACACGTGGGTTACATCATCTGATTGATTCCCGATCATCCAACGAGACGTTTTAATTTTAGTTGTAATTGCAGTTTTATTTTTGTTGGAGATTAAATTTTGAGTTGTTTAAACATGCTGGGTTCGATCATTTTCATGTATTTATGAGTACAGGAAAGTAAGACATTTAATAAATCGCAGAATGTAAATTACAATAAACTTAAATGCGTACCTGGTGAGTATTCGTGTCATTTTCACCTGCACTTAAAACACATGTTAAGGCATTTAAATATTTGCAAGAAACACCTAGATAAAGCTAAGGGAAGGTTCTGGTTGTCTACCAAAATCCTAATCCTATTGCTAGTCAATTCCTATGATGTCTATGTTCTTGTGTTTTGTTAAGGATAATTTTCTTCACCAAAGAACAATCAAATTCAATTGTTCTTCTGAAACATCCCATCATATTGAGAAAGTGCTTAGGACGAGTCCTGAACATCTTTTCAATGCTTCTGGGATTATTTCGGGTCCAAATGAACTGTATCATACAGGTGAATTAATCATCCAAGAATTTGTTTAAGTTTTGTTTCTTGTTCAGTGAACTTGGACATTTGATTATCCGATGAGTGAAGTGACATTTCACTTGATGCTTCATTTGAGAGTTATGATAATTAAAGCCTTTAGGGGCAAATCAGTTTGTTAAGGGATTTAAGCACTAAGATTGAATTGTTGTTACAAGACAGTTTAGTTTAGTTATAAAATTTCAAATTGATTTTTAAGAGTTTTAAAATTGTTTAAGTTAAAGCGGTGTTTAAACCATTTAATTCCATTAAGTTTTGATAATTCAAATTTATTTTAAATATTTTTAAATCGATTTGATTATTACATCTTAATTGTAAATTATTTTGAGATTAATTTTTAACCTTTCAAATTTGCTTTAGGTTAAGTTTTAAGTGATTTTCAAATTAACTTTAATGTTTTAGGTTCATTTTAGTTTAAATAAGTTAATGTTTTGAACTTTAATTTAATTAAGGATTATTATCTCTTTAATTAATTTCAATCATCATTATTAGAATTAATTAAAAGCTGAATTAATCCAATTAGGGACTTTAAATTAAAGAATTGATACCTTCTTAAGTCATATCCCCAATTTTAATAATCCAAAATTTAATTATTCCTCCAAAATTTAAAAGGCTTAATTAATTAAGATTTTATTTTTTATGTTGTAGGTGATCAATGGTCTTCTACCACTTAATTCTCTAAGTTTCAATCATCTAAGAGAAAATTTAGGATCATATATTCATCCCTCCCTTTGATTAAGCCTAAAATATTAATTAGGGTTAAAATTCATTAATTACCCTTATGCCCTCTTAAGCATATTCATCTCATAACTCATTAAATTGAGCTCAAATGAACTTAAAATTTTTATTTCAATTCACTCATATGTCAATTAAGACATTAGAGGAGAAAATGTGATTTTTCTATTTTTAATTTAATTTATATAATTATTTTAATGAAAAATAAGGATTTTTAATGAAAATTCAACAACATGACCAAGGTAAGGTTTCTATTCTTAGAAAAATTATGGGAGGTTGCTACTGACTAGTGGACCACTTGGACCAATTTTAATGATTTTTTGAATTATATTTTAGTTATTATAATTATTTTAAGTTTTGGAGCATTAATTAATTATAAATAAAAATTAAAGTTTAAAATTAAATTTTATATTTTTTTTAAATCTCTCTAACCTCAAGGAACTCAGAGAAATAAATTTTATATTTTTCTACTTTTTCTTTAAATTTTTAGAATTATTTTAGTGGGAAAGGTTGAAAAATCCATTTTTAATATTAAAAATGCATTAAGCCTTTAAAATTCAATATCTTTTCCTAGGGACTTAGGAAAAATATTTTGTTGGTTCCTAAGTGATTAGGAAGCAAAATATGACATTTTTGTGAAGTTTATTATTTTTGTGATTTTTATTCTTTTTAATTATTAAAATATTCAAAAATAGGTTAAAAATGAAAATTTTAGAAATATTCTAATTTTAATTTTCTTAGGCTTCTCTGATACCAGAAAGGTCTCAAAATGAATTTGGTGAATTTTTGAAATGTATTTTAGGTTTTATGAATTTTTAAAGTTTAAAAGTGGCCATGTTACTTAGAAAATTCATTTAGTGGGTTAAAATATTTCTAATTGATTCCAAATTTTTTATGGGGCTTCCTCTGACTCTAAGGATCAGTGAAGAAAAGATTTCAAGTAATTTTTATTTTTAATTTTAATTAATTCAAGGTTCATTTTAGGTTAAGTGAACCATTAGGATTATTTATAATGTTTTAAGCCATGAAATAATTATCTCAAGTTTCTCTCGTCATAGGGAACCTATCCTAATTTTTCTATAATTTTCCAAATAGTATGCTAATTACTGGGATTAAAGTACCAAAACAAGCATAAAAATTTGAAAAATAGATAACTTGTCATAGAGATGGACTTTGGCCTTAGAAAATTCAGGCAATGTTCCCAAGAACAGAGGCTACAAAAGCCCTATGTCTCATGCCGTGGTGAATTATGTGTGTGAATGGAGAATTAAAATACTCAAATCAGTAAATTAATTAAAAATAAAATACTTAACAAAATAACATAATTATTTTTCCACATTAATCTCCTCTGTTCACTGAGCAAGAGAGTTTTTTTAGTTTATTTTCAAGATTTTTCTACACAAAGATATGCATTTTTGAAGTTATGGACATTTAAATAAATAAGAAATACCCTATTTATCTACTTAAATCAGTCAGCTCCACCTCAACCTACGGTGGGTCGAAGCTCCACGATTCTCCTCCTGATTCGGCGCTGCCATCTGACTCGATAGCCACGTGGCCCGCGGTTCACGATTCATCCTTCCGTCCGGCTTGATCATGGCCATCCATCCGATACACGCGCGATCCGGTGGCATCCGTTCATCGTCCTAACTGGTGTGAGCCGAGAACTGTCCACCTTCTAGCCCTATGATCTCACTCAATACTCAACCAAATCGAGTGTGGTCTCTTCCTACATGCTCGTTTAAGCAAGGGCTACAAATCCATACAGCTAATGAACATTGAAATCAAGTGGAACAAAATGGAGAATCGCTAGAAGCTTGGGAGCAAGAGGAGTTTCCATACCTTGGTTCAAGAGGTGAAGCCTCGATTGAATGTGCTCGGCACGTTCGTTGGAGCTGGAGGAGCCTACGGATGAAGCCTTTGGTCCTGGTGAAATGCCTAGGTATGACTTCGTCCAAGTCCGATTTCGAGCTCTGACCGATAGAACAAATGACTGGTCTGGTGAGGGAGCTTTTACTGGAGAACTTCTTCTCTATCTCTGGTGAATGTGTGGGAAGAGTTAATTAGGTTTCTGTGGAGTTTCAAGGGTTGTTCTGTTTTTGGCCTGAAATTGAGCTCAAAATTTGGGTTCAGCCAGTGGGGTTCAGGGCAGGAGGATAATGGAGCTGAGCTTCTCTTGGCTGGGAGGAGCTCTGGGAGTGATTTTTTGAGGTTATGTTGAGAAAAATTTCAACACCTTTCTCATGACCGAGGAGAGGTGTTTAAATGGCCAGGGCCATAGGGCTGAGCTTGGGTTCAATTGAGGGGTGGATTCAGTTGCTTAGGTGGAGGGCAGAGAGGCTCCAAGGTTTAATTTGGCTGAGGTGGATAGTTGGGGGGATTTAGATGAGTTTAGGCTAGTGGTGGCTCTCAGTTTTGACCCCCTCCGGCGACTAGGCCGGCTGGCAAGGACAGGGGAGCTGGCCTCAGGTCAGGTGAGTCAGGTGGAAAGGTTTAATGGTGATTAATCAGTTATGTGATGATTTGGGGTGAGGCAAAAGGAGATTTATCTACTTAAGGGAAGAGATCCCTTAAAATGGGGGACCCTTGGTCCATGGCTCACTTAGCTTGGGCTAGGCGGATCTAGGTGGGTTCCTACGGTTTAAATGGTGGCTGTGGAAGAGTTGGTTTAGCCACATTTGGCTCAATTTGGTTGGATTATGCCATAAGTTCAATTTGGCTCACTTGGGTTTAGGTTGGGCTAACTTGAGTTTGGGTTTGATTTAGGTCCAAGTTTTTTGAGCAACATTGTAGAAATGATTGTCATGAAGAACTTTCATGAAGACATAGAAAGGTTTTGAGTTCAATTGAAAGGTCAATTAAGTAGATTTTTGGATTTTGGTTAATTTGGGCAAGGTTGGATCAAGTTGGGCCCAAGTTGGTTTAAGGTGGGGTTTAGACCCAATTGAGAGTTTCAAATGGTTTATGGGAATGTATTGAAGAGTTCCCAACATCAATTGGGAAGAAATTTTAGGATTAGTCCAATCAATTTGGTAGGTTTAGGGCATGAATTCACTTTAGGTTAAGATGGGGTGTTTTTGGTTTTCAAATGGATTTAGGTTAAGCTTAGGCTCAAATTGGGGAAATTGAAGTTTGCATGGGCTTCATGGGATTTTCATGAAAGGTTTAGGATTGAAATTGGAAGGAAAAAGTTGACATTAGGCTAATTGGGAAATTTTGGATTAAGTAAAATTGGGGATTTAGGTTTCAAATGCAATTGAATTCAAAATGAATCATTTTGGCCTTAGATTTGGTTTATATTGGTATTGGAGATGTTGAATTAGAGTTTATAATTGAAATTGGGCCATATTGAGGTCAAATAGGTTGATTTGGTTTGACATTGGGTCCATTTGGGTTAAAGATAAGTCAAATTGGGGATTTTGATAAAAATGAGTTATTTTGACAAAATTGGCTTATGTTGTAGTTGGACAAAATAAAATTGAGAATATTTGGGATTTTCTGGAATTTTTTGGGAATTTTTAGAATTTTTTGATTTTTGGGCCAAAGAGGGTATTTAGGGTATTGAGAAGTTATTTGGAGGGTATTTTGGTGGATTTAAAAGGTGGGAATTGTTTCAAAATGATTTTTAATATTTTTTGGAATTTTGGGTAATTTTTGAGAAATTTTGGATAATTTGGTGGTTGTAGGGGCAATTTAGGTAATTTTGGGTAGGCTTGAGGACATAATGTCAAAACCAGAAATTTTAGTAAAATGGAATTTGGGTATGGTTGAGGGGGGTGGAAAAGCTTAGAGTGAGACATGGACCAATAAATGTCCATTTTGAACATCTCATAGGTTGTTCTTAACCCTCTTAGCCAAGGGCTAGGGGTTTGGACTTAGCCACATGAGTGCTCCAATGAACCAGGAGTCAAAATTGGGTAAGGATGGTTCAGGGTTTAGGATGAGTGTAGGAGTGTAGTGTGTGTAAGCCAGACCTCACCAAGACCAGACTACCCAGGGTAGTCCTAAGGCTTGAACATCCTATAAGAATTCATCTTTGTCTTCCTACACATTGGTCCCAACCTTCCAAGTGATTTGGAGGTTGATGACCATCTATGTAGGATTCCAAAGAGAATTAAGATTTGGTTTGAATTTCTAAATGGTGGGTTCCATCTCTAGTCTTCTAGGATAGTCAATTAGAAGTCCTATGGCTAGATCCTAAGCACTAAGAGGAAAGAAAAGGACCTCACCAAAAATGAGGTCAACAAATGGACCCCCAATAGCTGTGGTGTGCTAACCAAGCACACCTCGCGTATTAGCATTGACTGAAGAGATCAACAAAACCAACACAAACGTCTAAGTAACACACTTAGAACGAAGCGTAGGAAATTTCTTCTGGGGAGTATCAGGTAAATCTCCAAGACTGAAGATTACAGAACTCCCGCTGGGGAAAAGGAGGCGAATTCCAAATCACAAGATTTGGAAGGACCGGATTTCAGATTCGCTTAATTTTTTTTATTTCAAGTTCTAGTTTTGAGTTTGATTTTTATGATTTGTTTGGAATTTCAATTTAGGCTAAAGTTTGATTTAAGATTAATTTTAAGGTCGATTCCATGGAAATTCTGGATTTTGAAATGAAAATTGGAGCCTAGGTTCCAACCTCGAGATTGCAAAGAGAACTGGAATTTAGGTACCAACCTCGAAGTGAGAATCAGAATTTAGGTATCGATCGAAAAGGATGAGAATCGGAGTTTAGGTACTGATCTTGAAATGAGAACTGGAAGTTATGTATCAGTCTCGAAAGAGAGAGTTGAAATTTAGGTATCAATCTCAGAAAGAGAGTTGGAATTTAGGTACCTACCTCGAAAGGAGAGAACTGGAATTTAGGTACCAGTTTCGAAAGAGATACGAATCAGAGTTTGGGTACTGATCCTGAGATTTCGGGAGTCCTGAAAAGGTTCTCGGAAAGAGTGCGAGATTGGCGGTCACCGCGGTTAGGATGCGTTGTAGGTCTTATACCTGAGTCGGAGGATTAGAATGCGGAAAAGTTTCTTGAAAGGATGCGGGATTGGCGGTCACCGAGGTTAGGATGCCTTGTCGGTCTTATACCCAAGTCGGAGGATTATAATGCGGAAAAGTTTCTCGGAAGGATGCGGGATTGGCGGTCACCGAGGTTAGGATGCCTTGTCGGTCTTATACCCAAGTCGGATGATTAGAATGCGGAAAAGTTTCTCAGAATGATGCGAGATTGGCGGTCACCGAGGTTAGGATGCCTTGTATTTCTTATACCCAAGTCGGAGGATTGGAATGCAGAAATGTTTCTCGGAAGGATGCGGGATTGGTGGTCACCGAGGTTAGGATGCCTTGTCGGTCTTTTAACTAAGTCAGAGGATTAGAATGCGGAAAAGTTTCTCGAAAGGATGCAGGATTGGTGGAAATTCAGAGAAGAGAATCAAAATTTGAGTATCAATCTCGAAATGAGAACTGAAATTTAGATACAAATATTAGAAGGATGGGAATTGGAATTTAGGTATCAATCCCAAAAGTTTGTATTTGATTTGGGTTTTAAAGATTCTGTGGAGAATTTAGTGTAGTAGAAGATTGGAATGAGACATTAAAGTGTTTCACATCCCGAGAGAGTTGATCAAAGTTTGATTTTTTGGTGAAGGATATGAATCTATGCCATCATAACCAAATCAAAAATTTTGTGGTTCTGTGTTAGTAGACTCAGTCGGCCTTCTCAAAAGAGGGAAGGAATCACGGAGAGTTGAAAAGATTTGAGAACAGCCTGAGTCTGGGGATTTCAGATTCGGGAATTCGTTTTCATTTATTCGTTGTTTTTTAGTGATTTTATTTTATTTTGATTTTCAATTTGTGTTTTGATTGAAGTTTCATTTTGATTTAGATTTCTTATTCATTTCTTTTGTTTGCAATTCGAGATTTTGGATTGATTTGTTTTGAATTTCATTTTCTGTTTTATTTGGAATTTGAGTTTGGATTTTTATTTTGTTGTTAATTTTAGTGGATTTTTTTTATTCCATTTTTCTGTTATATTCAAACCGTTCTTCATTCAACTTTCTTTAAATCGAGTCAAACTCAGATTTAGTGGCTTTTGCAGTCAATTGCAGAAAATTGAAGGCAACACACGACATAGTCGTTTCCATTAAAAATGTTGAAAGTACATCAGGTGATTCCATCAAAACATTTCTAATGACATCTTTATGAAAACGAATTTTTACAAAATCCATGTAAGTCTGAACACAGACTATTCTGATATCTTCATGTATTCTGACAAAACTATCTGTTTGATTCATCCATGTCTGTAAAGTAAACTACATAGGTGATAACATCACCTTCTAAGCCACTTTCCGGAAGAGAATCCCACATAAGTGTGCTTTAGAGGTGTGCTACTACTATGTAGCTTACAGCTCGTAGGGCTGCAAAATCTCTAATTCTGGATTTGGTCGGAAGTAGATCGGGATCTTGCTCTCATCCATCCTTTTGACGGTGATAGAGATTCGCTCGTAGGGAACTCCTGGGATGCAGTGCTTCGCCACATCTGCACCATTTCCTTGTAGTACGAGGATAGAGCCTACTGGTAGGGGTATCTCTACTGGCCCTTGGAATTCTCCGGGGCCTAGTATCCGGAGTTCTGTCCCGAACATGATGTTGCATTGGTTGATGAAGGAAACGGTGCAAAGGGTCTTACAAAATTGTGGTGGTCCACGTGAGGTGGAATGCAATCTCCTTCCGCATAAATGTTGATTATGCAGCTGTTTGGTTTGCAGTCAGCGGGTAAGAATCACCAAGCCACCATCCTCTTTATCATTTTCTTAATCAGAACTGGAGCATCCCTGGTGGATTTCTTTTCTTGTCGTCAGCAAAGTTGTAACAACATCCGAATTGGATTGTAATCCTCCCCTTGCCTCGTTTCCATTTCTTCGGCTCGGAGTAGGTCTTGCTTCGTAGTCGTCCTGCACGACCCTGCTTCTTTAGCTCGGAGACGTAGTCCACGATCTCACTCTGATCTTAGTGAGAGAAGACAACCGTATGCAACTCCAGTCCTTCTAGAATGTTGACATATATGCCTCGGACCCTCTAAAATTATTTAAAATTTTGTTTCCGCACCCTCTGGATCATCTCCAACTCATGCTCTGAAATTATCTGGAATTGTCGGGGTCTAGTGACGTACTGTGGGATGTATGGCTCCATGCCAGTACGCTCTCCTGGAATCATCACTGTCTCAGGTGCAGGCTCTGTAGTAACCTCATCTGGAACAACCTCTGCTATGGTGCTCCTGAGGGTCGGCCTCCTTGGGACGACTACTGCGGTCGTCGAAATTTCTTCCTTGTTCTGTTCCTCCATCAATTTCTTCAACATTTTGTGGATACGACGTTTCTTGTTTCTTCTTTGAGTCGGGGTCAGAGTGGCTCTCCTCTCCCCCTGGATTTTGGTAGGGACGACATTGAAGAGCTTCCCTCTTGTGGCAGTTATCACTGATTTCATCTTGTTGTCGTCGATCGCGCTGATCTTCCTTTTCTGGCTTGCAGTACGCTGAACCTTCTCGCTGAGTTTCATCACCGTCTTTCCATGGGACTGCCCGAGGTTTACAGTAGTCCAAGCAGTTTCTTCATATTCTAGCTCCAGCTGTGCAAAGTCTGAGTTAACCTCGATCACGACACCAGCTTTCAGCTCTTCTTCATTAAGTGCAAGACTTACGCCATCCTTAAAGTTCAGAACCAACCGCCCGTTCGAAAAAAGCAAGGAAAGGATCAGGGGCTGTACTTAGAATGTGAACAATAATAAAGTTTACTTATCAGGTTGATAAGAAAGTAACACTCAAACTAGCAACCTCATATGGGTTTAAAAACTTTGGTGGACTTCCATTAGTCTCTTCTATATGGGTTAATATCATTGAGAGATACTCCGATGCACAAACCCGGGAAGGTAAAAAATTATTGGATGCTTCTCCTACAGTAGCTGCCTTATTTATCCTAAACTCTATATAGCATTTTGCATCCATGAAAGAAAAGCTTGATCATCTTTGACATCATGTAAACACATAAATGAAAAGAAAAAGAAAATACTTCGAGGGTAAATAACCAAAAAATCAAAATCACTAAATAACATCATCAACAATTACATTAGTCTAACTCGTATAACATTATATAGATGAAGATGCAGAAAATAAAAAAAAAATGTAGAGTACTACTCAACATCAATGTTCTCTTCCCCACGTATTTACCGAAGAACAACTTCTTTAACTTGTTGTTGATGTTAGGGTCATCCGAATCTTGGCTAGTGGTAAGTCCCACAATGTCAAACCTAGTTCAACGATGCACTGCTCGAACTCCCTTCAAGAAGCCCCGAATGAATCCCTCCTTGATTCTCTCATTCTACAGCTCCTCCGCCTTAACGTCGTATATATGATTGCGAGCATCCTAAACACAATTTTGAATGACCCTCTTAAACTTAATCAAGCTCTTAAAGTTCTCCATAGCTCTCAGCTTAACTCCAGTAAAGGCAACCTTTTTCTCAGAGCTTAAGAGCTGGCACATTCGATCACATAACCTTCAAACTTTTAGTACTATAGCTGAGTTTGGCTCATGATTCCACCAACTCCTGTATGGTGCTCTACAATCCTAATGCTGAAGCGAAAATAAAGTTACCACCAAGGACAGTTTTATCATGCACTATGTTAGTCGAGATTTTAAGGCCACAAATTTCTCAACATTAGAATTGAATCAACACTTGTAATCGCCCTTAACAAACTTGATCTTGATGAGTTTAGAGATCCAATCTATAAAAAAAAAAACTGAACTTTGATGCAAGCTCCATTCTTCTAGCCATCTGAAACAAGTAGGTTTATGTCAGCTAGAAGAGAAAAATATGGAACAATGAAATTTTACACGTGTAAGAAAAAACTCACAAAGTCCTTAGCGTTCTGGAACCAAGTGTATAAATAAGTCGACAAACTCTCTAGAATATAAATCTTTTATGGATTAGGCAAAGGTTTATTTATATCTTCACTCCTCTTACATTGCTTATGAACACCTCATAATCACTATCCAGTAACAGTCATTTCAAAGGTGCTATAAGAGCCGGCTTAGAGTGATTCTTCTTATATTTCTTCAAAATCATCATAGAAGGTCACCCAGGATGGAAAAAGAGTCTAGTATTGAATAAAATTTCCTCATAAAATTGAAGAAATACTACACCTTAAATTGCATTTCTTTGATGTCCCGAACCCAAGCATCCATAATATTTCCATCTTTAGTTATTTAGAGAGAGATAGGCAGTTGCTGTCTTTTCCCCCATTTCCCGTGAAACCCCCAGTCTTTTGTGTGAAGAAGAATCTTACATAATAGTGTCCTACATGATCATTTGTGTAAAGATCTAGTACCTTGCTCCTCAAAGATAGCCAAACATATGTACAACTAATGAATCCGACCAAAATCAAGTTGAAATATCTGGCATTATCTTCAACACTTGCTTCATAAAAAGGCAATTAACCTAATGACTATTGTCACTGTTCGACAAGAAAGCTGTGAAATACTAATCCTGACTGCCTTTAGAATGTCCATCAACTCGATCATTAGTGGAATTCACTGGTTGGCCTGTAATGTTGCCTCTTAAATGATGATCTATTCTAGAGGAGGAAAGTAAGCTCGACCTGTTGGAACAAGTAATTACATTACCATGTCATTTGAGAAATAAAATTTATTATGGAATAACATTAGTTCATCCTCCAGTAGGTTGATATTGCTACTTTAGATTTCTAGAACTTAATCTAATTTTTAGCATAGCTGGACATCCCATCAATTGACATCTCAAAACATTTAAAAATATCATCTAATAAGGAAAGCAACAACACAAAAAGAGAGATACATTGATCGCACAAAAATAAACTCTGAGACTTCAATTAGCAGGATTGATTGCACGAAAATAGGCTAGGAGCCTCCAATTAACAAACCGAGAGAGTTCTATTGATCACATCAAAATAGGTTGGAATTAGCAGGCTAAGGGAGCTTTGTCGATCACACAAAAATATGGTGACAAAATTTCGTTAACAGGCTGAGGGAGCTCCATTGATCATATAACAATAGGCTGGGAGACTCCAGTTATCAGACCAAGGGAGCTCCATTGATTGTACAAAAATATGCCGGGAGACACCATTTTTTTCTGAACTTTTTTTGCCTTTTATAACCCAATTAGGCATAATCAGTGGTTGTCCCATATCCTTATCAAGCGTAGGTCGTGATTGTGTGACCACACAAGAATGGCTCATCTCTACACCTACTTGATCGCACCTTGCAATCCCTGCATGTTGTGTGATCCCACTAATAGGCCCCCCACCTTCTATCAGCCGAGATCTCTCAATCTATGATATCCATCTGCGTGATCCACTGTTCAATATATTCGATCCACATGAAAAAATGATGTAGAGGAAAGATTTGATCCACATCACATGGATCGATGATAGAACGTCGTTCGTGTGCACTGTCATCAGGCCGATCTTCTTTTTGCCCGCTCTACCATTCTACCCAACAAAAACACTTCACCGACCCCACCAACTAGCTGAACTGTTCTAACCCGTCAGCCTGTTCTGACCCATCAACCCTCTTTGTCGACCTCAATAGCCCAACCCACTTTGTTGCCCCACAACATGGGCTCAACACACTAGCCCGACTTTAACCCACACTGCCCCCTCGCATCTGCTATGGGCGGCTTCACCTGTTACCACTAGCTGCGACCCTCAGCTGGCGAATACTAGTTGCTGCCACAATAGCATTTGATCTCTGATTGACACTACTGCCAACTGCTACCGTTGTCGGCCACCAATGCAGGAAAAAATTCAAAATTTCGAAAATTTTCATAAATTTTTATTATTTTGTTAATTTCGGCCGAGCAAACAAAATCACCCAAAAATTGGGGATATCTGATACGCCATTAATTTCATTTGACAAAATTCTCAAGGCAAATAACATGAATCTTAGAGTATTTTTTAACAAAAAATATTTACGCTCAAATTAAAAATCATCTAGAACTTTGATTTCAGTAAACTTATAATCAAACTATCCAACTCGATGAGACAGACACAATGATGCCAAAATTGGCCTAATCCGAGTCAAATAAAGCCATTAAGCCACTTTTGTAAGCATTGGGTGGCTAATTAGAAGGTCAAATGGATTTCAAATGTGCTAAACTTATAATCAAATCGTGCTTCTTGACAACGCGAGTCTAACAAGCCCAAGATCACTAAATTCTAACTTTATTAAGGCCTTTAAACGTCCACAAAATGTCATCCGATCAAGGGAATCTCTTCGAATCTTCGGATGGAGTGATCTGATTCTTTCCTTATTTGTATGGACGCCACTCCCAAATTTTATAAATAGAACCATACTCCCTTCATGAAAGGGGACATAGATTTGAAATAGAGAAAGTGCTGAACTTGGAGTTGGTTTGCGAAGGAGCTGGATTTTACTGTCGTTCCAGACCGACAGCTCAACAAATGCTTCTCGCTACTACATCCGTCGACCATCATTGATCATCGCTCGTTGACCACTGTAGACCACTGTCGGTCACCTCCTACTCGTTGCAATGAAACACCTTGCGGAGCCGCGAAGTATGTTGCAGAGAAATGAAGCATCATGTAGAGTAAAGACCAACATCGCAGAGTAACAAGACAACATACAAATTCATGTGTTATCCAGAACACTGGTAATGACACACCTCCAAGACAGTGCACTGAAGTCTGATCAACCACTCCCAACAACGACTCCTGATTGTTATACAACGACTCCTTCTACATACAACTATTGTAGTTCAAAGATCTGAGTAACCATTTCCGACACGCGATATAAGGACCTGAGGGTGTATCTTCAACCTATAGTTGATCATTTTTATTGGGCTAGGCCCGAGATTTTTTCTCTTTTTGAGTTTTCAGCATAAAACTTTATAGTTTCTTTAACTGTCACTTCAATTATCTATAGGAGTGTTGAACTTTCATGGAACACCTAGACGCTAAATAATAACTTTACTGCTGTCAATCATCCAACATGCATCAAATATTGAAAGAAAATAAAAAAAATTACATACATACTAAATAATTCTTATGTGTTTACATATTTAACACCGGAAGTTTAATATTTATATTTATAACAGTTTGTTGTAAATTCATACATGAAAAGATGTATTTCACTTTTAAAGAGTCAATCTGTCTGAGGAAGAAGAAAATACTTTTCAAAAATCTACCATGACTATTACAAATTTGCTTTATTTTCAAAAAGCCTGATCATAGGTTTCTGATAGCCACCGGATTTTAACAGCTCAAGTTAAAAAAGAAATAACTTTCTACTGCATAAATTTCTAAAAAGTAGCATGAAAACAATTTCCCAATTAGAATTGTGGTGAAAATATATAAAGAAAAAAAAGCAGGTAAAAAGTTGTCCGCACCCTCAATAATAATGGATATGTGATATTAAATATTAAGTTGTATGCATATCAATAATAGGAGAAACATTTGCATACGGAGAACTCATACAGTTTTGCGTGCGTACTCTCAATAACCCTGTCATAACCCAATTATAACTTATTAATAACATTGAAATGAAACCTTTAAAATTTATTAGGAGGTTATTAGGGTTATTGAGTTATTACAATTAATACCCTAATAACCCTTCAATAACCTCAAAATAGAGATTATTGACGGATTATTATACACAGGACACTATTATATGAATGCAAATATTTCTCTAATCCTCAATATCAAATTTTTGGTGTTGGATAGGTAACTATATCAAATTTATGTTGCAAGAATGCAAATCTTCGAATAGAAAATAGGGATGGTTGGCTGGCAGGAATCGAGACATAGCCGTCGATAATAGCAGCTCACGGAAACAAGAAATTGCTAAGAAAAACATGCTTCAGATCCGACTGAGCAAGGGTCCTTCGTCGGACGTTGGCGGTGGTCCGGCGAGACCCGCACCGCTACTGGAGACGGTGACGGTGGCGTGTCCGGAGCACCTTGTGATCGCCGATCTTCCCGTTGCGAAGAGCGTCGGTGTCCTGAGCGTCGCGTTTGCTTCCCCTGGCCGCAACATGGGCCGCCGATCGCGTCGCCAACTTGGAGACAGGATTCACTTCTGTGTCCGCTGCGATTTCCCAATCGCCATTTATGGCCGCCTTGTAAGAATCCTCTTTCGCATAAAACCCTCTTGTCGTATCGATTTCAGGACAGCGAGATGGGTTTGGGGTCATATGCTGGGTTTTGATGATTCTGCTGTTAGAAATTTATGTGTTGAGGTTAGGTTTATAGGATTTTAGTCAATGGTTAGCTTGAGTGATTTTAAATTTTGATCGACGACATGATTTTATTTGGTTCGTATGGAGAGAATTGATTTTTTTTGTTGGTGCGACTTCTCAATCTCCAATTATGGCCTCCTCGTAAGAACCTCTCTGTGCACAAAACCACTGCGAGTGTCTTTTTCTTGTCAAGAAAGTAATTTTTTGCCTCTCTATTGCTTGAACGAGACGCTTTCTTATATTTTTATTTTCGTTAATTATTTTCTTATGTCAGTACATAAGAATTCAGTGGTACGTATGGAAATCCCCACTAAATATAAGTTGGTTATATGTCTAATATTATGGATCCTTCATCCTTGTTGGTTTTTATAATCACTTGCTTAAAGCTGCAAACTATTGGAGGTTTACTACTTGCCCTCAAATATTTATTGCTGATCATTCTAGTCGTCAAAATGCACTATCAAATTTTTGTCTTGCTTTAGCGTATGATTTGATTATTACTAATACTTTATTCAAGAAAAGAGATGAACATCTTATTACTTATAAGAATGGATCTAATAAAACACAAATTGATTATTTTCTTATGAGAAGAAGAGATCGTCGAGATTGTAAGGATTGTAAGGTTATTCAAGTGAGCGATTAAGTACGACATCGATTATTAGTTCAGATTTTAAGATGAAGAGTTGTAAAATAAAGAATCTTAGGAATCAACATCGTAGGAATAAGATGGGGCAGCACAAAGACACAAATAAAATTATTTTTATGAGTAAAATTCGAGATTTAAATATTTGGGATGTTCGTAGAAGACGTGAATGTTATGTGGGAAAAATTAACTAATACTTATTAAACAAGTAGTAAAGATGTCTTGGAGAATCGAAAAGAAAAGTTTCATAAATAAAAATAGTTGGTGGTGGAATGATAATGTACAAGAAAAGATAAAATATAAGAAGTTATGTTATAAAAATTGGTTTAAATGTAAAAGCGTAGAGAGCTGGGAAAAATATAAAACAGCCGCAGTGAGTGTAAAAGAATAATCGATGACGCTAAAAATTTTGCTTTTAGTGATGCTTTATAACATGTTAGATACTAAGGAAGGTGAAAAATATATGTATAAACTAGCTAAACAAAGAGAAAAGAAAAGTAAAGATTTAACTCGAGTAAAGTGTATTAAAGATGAAAATCGAAAAGTCATTTCTTAGAAAAAGATATTCAACATAGGTGGGTGAGTTATTTTGATAAAGCTTTTTAATGATGATACTTGAAAGTACGATTGTCACTTAGTGATCTTAATATCGTTAATAATAATAAAACTTTTCATTTTTACCGTCGCATTAGTAAAAAGAAGTTGATGAGGCTTTAAAGAAAACTAAGGGAAGCAAGTCCGTAGGACCGATGATATCCCGATTGAAGTGTGGAAATGTTTAGGTGATTTGGGGGTTTCCGGCTTACTAAACTTTTTAATATTATTTTAAAAACTAAAAGGATGCCTGAGGAGTGGAGAAAGAGCGTTTTGGTCCCCATTTTTAAGAATAAAGGAGATGCACGAGAGTGTGCAAATTATAGAGGAATTAAATTGATGTGTCATACTTTAAAATTATGGGAGAGGGTAATTGAACATAGGTTAAGACGTATTACGAAGATTTCTCATAATCGATTTGGATTTATGCTAGGCAGTCTACCATGGAAGCTATACATTTATTGAGAGGTTTGATGGAGAAGTATAGAGATAATAAGGAGGATCTACATTTGATTTTTATTGATTTAGAAAAAGCTTACGATAAGGTTCCTAGAGATGTTCTTTGGAGAGTCCTTGAGAAGAAAGGTGTTGATATAACTTATATTCAAGTCATTAAAGATATGTATGCTTAGAGTCGTTACATGTGTTCGAAGCGAAGGAGGATTGACCAAGTATTTTACTATTTACGTTGGTTTACATCAAGGATCGGCTTTAAGCCCATATCTTTTTGCTTTATTTATGGATGGTCTTACTTGGGCATTTACAAGAGGATGTACCTTGGTGTATGCTTTTTGCTGATGATATCCTCCTTGTGGATAAGACAAGAGAAAAAGTCCAGGAAAAACTTGAATTATGGAGGTCTACATTGGAGTCTAAAGGTCTTCGTTTGAGTAGAACTAAATCTGAATACATGGAATGTAATTTTAGTAATAGTAGGTCTAGTGACAGCAGTGTAACTTTGGGTGATCAAATTATTAAAAGGTGTGAACGATTTAGATATCTTGGGTCCATTGTTCAAAGCGATGGTGATATAGATGGGGATGTGAATAGTAGAATTCGAGGTTGGTTGGTTGAAGTGGAGGAATGCGTCGGCCTATTGTGTGATAAGAAAGTACCACTTAGATCGAAAGGAAAATTTTACAAGATGGTGGTGAGACCTTCAATGCTCTATGGTGCTGAATGTTGGCCTTTAAAAGAGAAGCATAATGTTAAGTTAAGTGTTGCCGAGATGAGAATGATTAGGTGGATGAGTGGCTTTACTCTTAGAGACAAAATGCGAAATGAATATATCCGTAAAAGGGTTGGAGTTGCACCAGTGACGGATAAAATTAGAGAGAGTCGCCTTAGATGGTTTGGTCACATTAAACGTCGACCACTTGATGATCCGATTAGGAGAGTAGATGTTTTAAATACAACTTATGTTAAGAAAGGCGAGAGGCGAGACCTAGGAAAACTTGGGCTTATTGCATAAAAAATGATCTTAATTTATTAGAATTGAACGAAAATTTGACACTAAATCGGACACAATGGAGAAAAAGGATTCATGTAGCCGACCCCACTTAGTGGGATTAAGGCTTTGTTGTTGTTGTTGTTGTTGATCCTTCCATGTTCTACCACACTTTCATGGTAGCACTTGGTATCCCTTTTTGGATACTCGTTCCAACAATGCAAAACAAGTATTGTGTAAGCCTCCTTTGCTTGATAAAAACTCTGATCAAATCTTGAAAACTAATGCTTGACTTTAAAAAAAAAATGCTAAAACCAACAATAGAAGCTTTGCATTAAACATTGTGTTCATTCATCAAATATAACCTTTCAATTGAAAAAAATGAATTAATTACAATATCAAAATACTTGCAAAATCTAAATAGGAATATACAAAAAATGAATGCATGAATCTCATACTTGTGTTTGAGATGATTAAGTGGTGAAGTTAGTGACCTTGAGGACGCTCGAGCTGCAACACGTGACTGGTTCCTACGAGAAGGGGGCTAGGGTTACTGTAATGGTGGTTGGCAATCATGAAGATGGGCTATGACAATGGCATTAGGGGTATATAATCTATAAAGGCCTTACGGCTACGATGAGGGTTAATGATGATTATGAATTAATGATTTGATTGTTCTACATTAGATGTAGGGTTTCGGGGAGCTGAAACACGAGAGAGAAGTACACACATGGTATGTGAAATTTGCACAAATTAAGTGAGAATATAATATATGATAAAATGCTCTTTTCATTTATTACCATACCACAAAGTTTTGCCATGTATTTTAATTTTTTTTTTTACTTCAGACCAAGAAAACTTAAAAAAAAAAAAATGCATGTAAATCAAGTGCAATAAATGCATCCTACTTCAGAACGAACAACCCTTTAACCATTTCATAAGTGGGAGGTGGGTTTTAGGTTGAACGTTGGGGTTAAAAGGTTCATAATTGTTAGTTATTTGTGTTGCATATTTTTTCAACCAACTTTGTAAAGCCACTTCGGCTATTATCATCCATTTGAAGATATCCCAATATCTCTCACACTTGATCTCTCTTTTTATATTTTTTAGCTGTTCAAAGATTTATGTGCTAATATTTTTGTTAACCAATGCTCTTTGGCGATGCCTCACAAAGACCTACACACATATCCTAATGTTATTAGTGCATTACTAAATAAAGAATTAGTTTTTCGAGTTTAGGAGCACAAGTGAAAATCCAAAATTGCAATACAACTAATATAGTTTTCTCAGGGATTCATCAAACATTAATTTCAGTTAATTGTTTGTTGAGTGTATGTAACATTTATTTAAACTAAGTGCATAATGTGTATGTGGGCATGTGGATTTGTGTGTGTGGATGTTGGTTCAGCTTGGTTAGCATTGACCAATATAATATAATGTTAAGTTTTGTGAAATTCAACGATAATCTAATCATGCATATGGCATACAAAAGTAATTCTACAATAGATGATTCGGATAGTGGGATAAATGATTTATTATTCTCATTATAGAAGCATTTAATCTGAATGAAATTTTACCACATATATAAAAATAATCTTATAATAATTTAATACATACGTAATGCTTATTTTTTCATTAAGTTTGATTGACAATTGAATTTTTATATACAAATTATCAGTTAGGTCATTGAGTTATTCTTAGGTTGTAGATCAACATTCATTTTCTCGATCTTTCATCTAAAAGTAATAACATAGAAAAAAAATAATTAGAGGGTTTTATTTTTGAATATCCTATTAATTTATATTTTTTTCAAGTAAAAAATGAATGAATTCTATAGCATTTTTTTTTTTTTATAAATTTGCATCTATAGGTGAAAGGGACAAAAATAATGCTGCAAATAGAAGAATGATGAACTAAAATCTTATGGACATGATGATACAACAAAAAATGAGCAAATTCCAAATTTTGATTTGCAATGCCGAGGAACTATATTTTACAATGTCAACATACTACTCTATAGAATTGAAAATAAAGAATTAACAGAGTGTGCACCTCTATTACACTACACTTTGCAACATTATGGCGCTATACTTTGCAGCACCACAACGCAACACCCAATCTAGAAACAAAGAATGCAATGCTAAGATGTTTGAATAAAACGCTGTGTTGTTGCATCCACTTCAAAATTTAGGGCCCGTTTGGTTCGTAGCTTTTAGTGCTGCGCGGCGACTGACAACGACTTCATGCGAAAGTTGCCTGTTTGGTTCGCTGCTTCGGGGTGAAAGCGCAGTGAAAGCGGAGTGAAAGCTGAGAAGCTGCAGCTGCGCCAAACAGGCCCTTAGAGAGCATAGTGCTGAGGTGCTACAGAGTTAGAGCTGAGGCACTACAACTTGAACTAATTCCGTTTTGAAGTTATTTTGAGGTGGTGTAGGGGTTAGTTAAGTAGTTATTGATGATTGAATTAGCAACTGAGGGGAGGTCTAAGACTAAGGACTTGAGGGGAGACTTTGGGTGAGTGATGAGAGTGTATTTGTGGAGTGAAAACATTGTGTATGAGAGTGATAGGACACTTCAAAATGACTGAGGAGAAAAAAAGGAGGAGAAAATAGAAGAGAGTCTAAGAGAAGAATTGTTATTTGAACTTGACTTTTTTCCTTCCCCTTTTTTCTGTATTTTAAAAATTTTTGAAACAATGTTTGAGTATGTTTTTTTTTTCGTATAATCATGAGTTAAATTTCGATGAACATTGGATTTGTGATTTTTTATAATATTTCTATAAATCTTGAGTTATCTTTATTGTATGTTAAGAGATCGTCCAATTTACTTCCAACTTCATTGAGTTTACATAGTGTTTATATGCCTACTTTAAATTTCTTGTGCTTTATAGGTATCGGCAAATTCATAAAGGAGAAACTAGACGTAAATTGTCAATTCTTGAGTATATTAGACATATATTTAGCAATTTACAATCCATAAAGAAACATTCTAAAAACAATCAACATTGTTTGGATAAATGATTAAGTTTTCTAAGTTCTTGAAGGAAACTAGAGAATAATTATTCTTGGTTGAAACTCAATATATTATATCACAAGGAATTAAATGAAATTAGTATAAGTAGGCTATAAGTTCAAGGTGTTATCATTAAGCCAGTTAACAAAGTTTTAGTTTTTAGATTTTTTTTTTAATTTAAATTAATTGAAGATTTTGATTAAAAATAAAATTAGGATAACATAAATTTATTAATTAAATTATCAATATTTTCAATTGTGATTCTTGAGGAAAAGATACTTTACTCATCTATATTACTTGTAAGACTCGTGCATTTGCATATATAATTTTAGTTGGTCAATCAACTTCTTTAAGTCAAAGCTTTTTCACGTAAAAGTATAGTCTTTTTTTATAAAATGTCTATTTATTAATGTATGGTGTGCACAACCTTTAAGAGAAGAAACTTAATGGTAAATTGAAGATTTCACTGAAGGAATATTAAAGAGAAGAATAAGCAATCAATCTATTAACACAATTCTAAACAAGCAAAACAAATTCTCATTCATTCGTTTGATGGTTAAAAATTACTTTATTAATACATGTATAGTGCTAAAAAATAAGATACATGGCAAAATTCATGAATTGAGGTCAGCTAGTCCAAATAAGCCAAGAGATTTATACGAAATTGCTTCCATTCAGTTATTTTTCCCTATGGGGTGGTTGACCATGCACCTTTGAAAGAGAGCAGATTTGTTTTTGTCCTCATAATGCTTAAGGGAGAAGGGACTCACAAAGCAATTTTGGTAATTGTGATATTTAATTTGGAGCACATGGTAGTAATTCATCTAAGAGGGTCAGCACCAAGCTTGATCAAGGTTCCTTTGAGTTTTGGAATGAAGATGATGATGATATTCAAGTTTGAAGCAACGCTCTTGTTTCCAATTAGGTCATTGTCCTGTCTACATGACTTTGTATTGCATCAACTCCATCGAACCTCAAAGTCTTACTTCACAAAGTCAAAATTTATTTATTCATCCATGAGGTCTGTCAGCAAACTTCTTCAAGTTTCCCATGGTCTTTCTTGTGATTTCTAATTGTGCTTGATTTTTCCCACTTAACTAGGGCTCTGTGGCTAGAGTTTGTTGTTGCTAGAGCTTCTAGTGAAAGAATTCTCCACTTTTTAAAAAGATGGGATAGGGAGGCACCTGCAGTTGATTATCTTGGTTTCTTGAAAGAGGGTTATTTTACAAGTTCATATGCTTTGCAATTCCTTGATGTGATAAAATATTTTTATATTAGAAATATGACAAATGAGCATGTCCGAAGGTTATAAAAGAAATACGTTTTTTTTTTTCCAAGTTTTAAAGAAATTTGAATAGGTTGTAGTTTTATTATATAGTTTTATGGTGTTCAAGATGAATGGGAATTAAAACAGTCTCCTTGTATATCCTCTTAATGAATGCCTTTGAGTAGTAATTTCAATATATTTATCATTACTTATTTCAATTTATTATTGCTCATCTACATGATGACCATTAAAATCATGTGCAAATGTAATTAAAACGCAAAAGATGTATTTCATATAGGTCTTTTTAGTTATATTACTAAACATTATTAAAAGGTTTTTTTGTTGTTTTGAAATAGTGATATTATTGGTGAATTCAATGTTGGTGTAGAGCTTTAAATGCTTCTTTTTTCCACTCAAATAGACTCCAATCTAATTTGAAGATAACCTCTTTTTAAATCAGTTTTTGAGGAAAAAATGATCAGGAATCTAAATCAAGCCTAACATCTAGCCTAGTTATATGAAACCTATATTTGATGCTATTTTCTTTAATGACCCTACCATCAACACTTTCTACAAACACCGTTCTCAAGTAAAATGTACATGTTTAAAATAGGGACTAAGACCCTTGAACAATGTTTTTTAGAAAGAGGTTGTCTTTACATTTCGATATGTTTAATTGAGTTCATCCTATAATGTGCTAGATTAGGCAGTTGAGGTCCGTGGATGCTATTAATGATACGTTGGATATCTTCATAACAGGCAAGTCATCAGTTTAATAGACAGCTCTTTTTTTTAATCTACTTTTTTTTTGGCATGAATCTTAAGTTCAGAAGTAGGAATTGTAGAAGTAGGAATGGTTGGGTTTAGTAGAAGTTCTATCTAAATGGATGGAAGTGATGGAGTTGAATTCGTATTGGAGGGGGAGTCAATCACAATCAGTTGTAGTTTTGTAATTTTCTTTAGGCTATACATAAGTATGCTTTAGAGTTAGATTTATGGGTTTAGGCTAGAATTTTAATTTCTTTTGATCTATTAACAGAAAATAATCTTCTTTTGTGCAAATCCGTGACTTTCTCTATGGATCCCAATAAAAATTTATCCTACATTCTCAATGTTATACCTATCAACAAGACTCATTATCAGTGTCTTGTAAGGAAACTCATCTACCTCATCATACTCAACTCGACATATGCCACGCAATTGGAACAGTGAGTTGATTTATACATGACCCTTATGAACACTATCCCTAAGCTGTTCACTAGATTCTCCACTATTTAAAAGGTGCACCGAGCTCAGGTTTGTTTTTCTCTCGTCACATTTCTCGGTCTATTGCTATTCATACAAATGATGATTGGGTTGGGTCAGTTCATGATCGACGTTCCACCTCGGGGTATTGCTCATTTGTATGAGGAAATATAGTCATGTGGAAAAACAAAAAACATTTTGTAGTTTCCTAGAGCAGTGCATCATACTCCGTGAACTAATGTAGGCCAATCTTCTTCTCGCTATAGCTATTATGTGATAATAAGACCATCAACATTGCTCACAATTCAGTCTAACATGATCATACTAAACATGTGGAGATTGATAGACACTTCATAAAAGAAACGATTAAATCCTGAGAAATTTGTCTTTCTTTTGTGTCATCCAATGGTCAATTAGCAGATATTCTCACCATGAATCTTCCTCGTTCTTTGTTTGATCACTTCAAATTCAAATTGAACATGATTGACATCTATGCTTCAACTTGAGGGGGAGTATTAGATTTATTAGATTTTGTGACTTTTCATATTTGTTATTATTTATTAATTATCCTTATTCTGCATTATGCGGTTTTCTTTTTATCGTTATTCTGATTTTATTTCTTTCCTTATTTGAGTCCATTGTAATGGTTAAATAACTTTCTTTGTATCTATGAGAACTATGTTGCTCTAGTCACGAATTCAACACTAAAACTTGCATAAACAATGGTGTTAGACCTCGATTGTAGGAACTTATAGCTCGAACCATATCAAAATAAACAGGGGAGTTCACCACATTAAAGGAATGATGCGTTCATTGAAAAGGTCTTCCAATATCCTTACATGCTTGCACGCTTTTCTAGCATTTTCATGAGACATCATATCAACAATCTTTGCATTATGTCTTTCATACTCCACATTTATCATGTATTGATTTATAGATCTTTTTGTACCTCTCAATGAAATCTGTCGCATCGACGATGAGGAATCTTTGCCAGCCCTTTTCTATTGTAAGAACTACTATCTGTGCGAAAGCCTTGGCTCATTGGTTGTGACCTTTGGTGTAAGTCCCTCGGGTCAGGGGTTCAAATCCCACCCATGACGGGAGGATTCGAATAGCACATCGGACTGGAAGGGGAGTCCGCTTCTCGGTCAGTTCAACCTATCGGGGTTGATCGGCGGTCTCCGACTGTCGATCAATCTAAAAAAAAAAAAAAAAAAAAAAAAAAAAAAAAAAAAAAAGGAAAAACCCTACTATCTACTCTGCCATCAAATTGCCATTGTGCTAATTGGTTTGACAAGATTACCTTCTTCATATATGCCCTCTTTTTCTGCCTTGGATAACTTGACACATGGTGCAACATTCTTGTGAGAGGTAGAAAGTGCTCTTTTATTCGTGTCATACCTCTTTTAACAATCTTCTTGTAGTAATTTCTCTTTAGATAAGCATATGTTCTGTCTTAACCTCCAATATCTACTTATATGTCATGCCTCCATGCAGGGTATTTTCTATTCATTGAGCTTTCCTTGTTCATTCCAATCATTTTTTTCATAAAACCGTAAAATTAAAATTTTGATTAAAAAAGGATACATTAACATTCAACTAACAAAAATTCTAAATATTCCATGTCTACAAACTAAAAAAATAGGTTTAGGAAAGAAAAAAAAGTCTTTAAGGATTTTCATGGTAGCAAGAGTAAATGTTAGTGACTTGGTGGAGGAAGAGGTCTTTGTCGAGTAAGGGTTCTAGGGTTTAGGAGGATCTGATGCTGGCAGTTACTATAGAGAAGAGCGGCAATGGCGGCAACGAGGCCACTACGATGGCATAGAAGACGAGTTTGTCCTGTCATCTACAAAGAAAGCCACATGTTTTCTGTCATGTACAAGCCAAGGGAGATGGGGATGTTTCAATAATTGTAATAAAAAGTTTTTTTCGCCTCTTAGAGTTGAGACGAGGAATATCTTGAGGCATGCCTTAATCTGGGTGAGTTGTACACCTCAATGGAGGTGTATGCATCATTGTGGAATCCCTACAATTAGCACGGTGTGCCTCATGATGCACTTCCTATTGTACAAATGATGCACTTCCTATTGTACAATTTAAAATAGTGGGTCAAATGTGGGAAAGTGAATGGCAAGGGCCGTCTTTCTTTAAAAATGTTTGAATAGGGGTGGTTGTAAGTCTAGGTTGACAGGAAAGGAGAAACCTGAGAACCATCCTAAGAGTTGTTGATTTATATGGAGGCTGAGAAGATGCGAAGGGGGAAAACTGAGAACTTTCGTTAGAGTTAGTGATTTATATGGAAGCTGAGGAGATGGCTAGAAATCTATTTTGGTAGTTATGGGATCAGGTAAATTTGTAAAGATGTGATCTAGAGTTTGGTGGATGAAGATGAGACTCGTGGAGGATAATTGGTGAAACTAGGTTATAGAATTACTTCCAAAAACTATAAATTAGTATTGTGAAGATTAGTTTTTGGGAGGAGAGGGAAATGATTGCTGATATGGAGGTGAATATTAGGATCAAATTGTAGTAACACAAATAATACAAAACCAAGAAACTACGAAAACACCTAACCAATAACACAAAAGGACAAACCAAACAAACGAAGAAGGATTCAACTACTAAGCCTCATAGAAGCTATGCCTTCTTGATTTAATTCATAAAAAAACTCTCTTACAAAAATTTTCATCATATTTGAGAATTAACTATAGAAACTAGAATCCTATGATGGGTTGATAGTGATGATGGTTACAACCTGTCACACTTCAACTGACCCCCCTTTTTAGGGGTTGGTTGAGTTTCGATAGAGGCGGACAATTTAGTCAGACCAACCTTCACCAGTATTCGTCCTGACTTTTATAATCAAGGCATAGTGGGTAAAGGATTAGTCTAAATGGATCGTCGCACATACGTGACATTGCATCTCAATTACATATTCGGATGCATGGAAATTAAATCATCAAATACATGAAAACTATATCGAACTACTAAATCAAAAACAATATAAATACTTACTCTAAATTTATGTGCAAAGCTCTCGAAACTAACACGTTAAAGCTGTGCAAAGACATTGCTAGCTACTTGCCCCTGTGCTCGATGTTTCTACTTAGAAGGTAACAATGAAGAATAAGCAAACAACAAGTTTAGAGAAATAATTAGAGCTAATATAAGATTTTGCACATGTAAAAGAAGCAACGTGCATCCTCATAGAAAACTGTGCATGTCTACACAATGTATAAATTGTTGGCATAACAAAGCAAGTATAAAAATCAAGACGACAGTGTAATATGTAGGTCGTAAGCATGAAATCATAAGCATAATCATAATCACGTTCATTCATTTTATAGAGGTCATATCATAGTAATGTTATTTGCTTAATTTATAGGGTTTAACTATTTCAATTTTTTTCATAACGGGTCGTCATTCTGCCTCAAATACCATATAAACCATCGATAAAGTTTGGGCTTTCCCCAACATAGCAGTTATCGACAACCTCTCTATTACCCACATTTTTCTAATGTTTAATCACCGTATAAATATCAGGAGTCGGGAATACATTGCTACATGTAATAGTCTACCCATACATTGCTTATGACATTTCTTAAAGCATAACACCTGTAGTATACATTCATGGATATTTCATATATATGTATGACTAATAAATGAATACCTGTATTATATCATAGTATAGCATAACATGTATGAATCATAAATGAATACCAGTAATATATCTTAGTATAGCGTAGCATCATATGTATAATAAAAGATCTCCACTTATATTAATACATTTTAAGCAAGTAATCATCTACAATATGCATGAAGCATACACGCTTATAGAAAATTATTTTGCTTGAATTAGAGCAAGATTTTTGTCACTTGACCCCACAGAATAGCCTTGTGATGAGTGTCCACACACTCTTCTCGTGCTCGCTACCTTGTATAAACAATCTAGGGAACATAAACATCATAATAATTCATAAAATTAGGTTTGTAATATGATTTAACCCGAAACAAAACTTATTCGCTTGACCAATACCTCAAAGGGGCTTTTTGACATAAATCTGCCTTTCAGCAACCGACTGATTTTCTTCCTATCATCTCCAACTTAACTTCCCCCACGCTAACTCGTGCTCAAACTCCTTTTGGAAGCTTGTAAAACGATTACGACACTTTGGACACACAATTGAAGCCTACGACGGCTACAGTGAACGAGAAAACACGAAAAATGAAGCAAACTTCAATACAGAAGTGAGAGGAAGGACATAAATGCTTAGATTCGCACGAGAGAGAGATTCATACCTTTGATTTTACTTTAGAGCTCTAAATTGTGCTGCAGCCACGCTGTACCCTTTTAGTTCGCTGCCTACTTGCCTCGTGCACTGTAGCAATGGTTCGCAGGGCTTGCTTGCTTTTGCTGAGTGTGAAAGGAACAGGGAGGGGGAGTTCAGGAGAAAAAAAAAAAGGGAGAGGGGGAGTTCAGGAGAGAAAAATAGGGAGAGGGGAAAAATGCACAGATTCGTGTCCTATTCGACTAATCAAATAAAATAAAAGGTGTAAGAGAGGTCGGTTAGCTACAGTAACAGAGGATTAAGGAATTAATTAAGGATTAAATAAAGTTTAATTATTTAATTAAACTTATAACTTAAAAATTTTATATTTCTCAAAAAATTTATTATTCATGCATGTTGATTTATATTGAATTAATCGATTTCTTGCGTAAATAAAATTACTTCGATCAAATTATGGGAGATGAAAAGTTTTGGGATACTTTTTCAATTGTGATGAAATTACTTAATTTCTTGAAATTTGGGCGTTACAACTCTCCTCTCCTTATAAATATTTCGTCCTTGAAATTTCTAACTTCATTGGAAAAAAGGGATATTTTTGTAGCCTTTATTCTTTTTCCCAAGTAGCTTCCTTTTCAGGCTTGTTCTTCCACTTTATCTTCACAAAGGAAATTTGTCTGTTTTCGAGCTTTTTAACATAAGTTGCTAAAATCTTCTCAGACTCTTCAATATATGTTAAATTTTTCTATACTTCAATATCTTCACGTAGAATTTTCTACTCTTAATTTGAAACTCATTTCTGTAATATTGAAATGTGAAACTCATCATGTATATCTAACATATTCGTAGGTAATACTAATCTGCAGGCAATTGGACCGATCATTCCTATAATTTCAAAAGGACCAATGTACCTGAGACTCAACTTGCTTCCTTGACCAAATCTAGCTGTACCTTTTGATTGGCCTGACTTTCAGAAATACGAAATCTCCAATTTCAAATTCAACTATTTTGATACTTTGGGTCGTAATATTTCTCTTGTTGATCCTGAGCAGTTTTCAATCTGTTTCTGATTAATATGATTTTCTCTCTGGCTTTGTCAACTAGCTCGGGACCTAACATTTGGCGTTCACTCACTCCGACTCAACTGAGTGGAGTTTTCACTTCTCGCCATACCGAACTTCATAAGGAGTCATTTTGATGTTGGATTGATAATTGTTATTGTAAGCAAACTCAATCATTGGAATATGATCTTCCCACTGCCTCCAAACTCGAGAATACCAAGCCTTAACAGATCTTTCAATACTTGAATTGTCCATTATGATAGTCTGTCAGTTTGTAGATGGAATGTAGTGCTGAAATGTAACTGTGTACCCAAACCTTGTTGAATGCTTTTACACAACCTGGACGTGAATATTCCATCTTTGTCGGAAACAATTAGAATGCCGTACAATCTGATAATTTCTATGACATAGTTTGGCCAACTTTTTCACTAATTTTTCTGTCTGATAGACAATAAATGAGTTGAATTGGTTAATCTATCAATAATGACCTAAATACTGTTGTGGCCCTGTCTGGATCGAGAAAACCCCATAACAATATCCATAACATTCTATTCCTATTTGTATTTAGGTATCGATAATGATCGTAGCAATCCGATGGTTCTCTGATACTTTTTCTTTACAATATGACATGCATGACATTGAGACACATATTCAACAATCTCTTTCTTCATGCCTAGCCATTAGAATGTCAACTTCAAATTCTTATACATTTTTGTGCTACCTGAATGAATTGTGTACCTTGAATGATGAGTTTCATGTAGAATATCAGAATCAATTGATACCCATATCTATAACTTATTTCAGATAACACTATTTACATTATCAATTATATTGGTCCTCTTTTCCGATTGACATTGCTTCAGGAGTTTCAGATATTCACTACTAATTTTCTGAGGCGTCTGATTCTATACTTTAACGTAGGTTGCTGATCTTGTAACTTCCAACTATAGAGCATCAATTTCTTTAATCAACTTTAAACTTTGAGTAAGAATCCAGCTTGCAGTACCTGTGGGTTTACAACTCAATGCATCAGCAACAACATTTATTAGGCCCGGACAATACTGTATATCTAGACCATAATCTTTGATCAACTCTAACCATCCTCGAGCAACAATAAACATCTTCGTTCCCTCAAATTCAAGTATTTTGTGTGAAAATGTACTTCAGACTTTGATGATCAGTGAATGCCTCACATTTCACACCAAACATAAAATGTCTCCAAATCTTGAGAGCAAATACAACCGCAGCTAACTCCGGATCGTGCGTCAGATAGTTTTTTCATGTGGCTTTAACTGTCTGGATGCATAAACTACCATCTTTTTATTCTGAATCTGAATCATTCAGTGCTTGATGGGAGAGCTAACACTAGTGTCGTGGTCAAATGTTTCTTCAACTCCTGACAAAAGTACTCACATTCCACAGTCCACTCAAATTAAATATCTTTTCTCATCAGTTTGGATAATGGCATAGCTATCTGTGAAAAACCTTTGACGAATCTCCTGTAATATCCTGTCAAACCAAGGAAACTATTTACCTCAGTAACATTCTTTGGAGTAGGTCATTCCGCAATTGCATTTATCTCTGAGGATCTATTGAAATTCTCTGTCACTAGATAATGTGTCCCAAAATGTAATGCGTCGCAGCTAAAATTCTCATTTCGACAAATTTGCATATAGTTGTTTCTGTCTTTGTCGCTCCAAAACTATCTCAAATGCTTGGCATGATCTTCATCAGTTTTTGAATAAATCAAAATATCGTCAATAAGTATGATGACGAACTGACCCACGTATGGCTTGAAAGTTCTATTCATTTGGTCCATAAAAAATTGCAAAAACATTAGTTAGGCAAAAAGACACAATTAAGAATTTATAATGACCATATCTGGTCCCAAAAGCTGTTTTAGTTATATCTGCCTCTTTGACTCTGACTTGATGATATCCCAATCTCAGGTCAATTCAGGAAAATATAGTTGCACCTTCTAATTGTTCAAATAGATCGTCGATCCTTGGAAAAAGGATATTTGTTCTTGATCATCACTTTATTCAATTCTCTGTAATCAATACATAACCGCATAAATCCATCTTTCTTCTTAACAAATAATACTGGAGCACTCCACAATGAAATACTTGGCCTGATAATCACTTATCGATCAAATCCTTCAACTGACATTTCAATTCTTACAATTCCTTCGGAGTCCTCATGTACTAAGATTTGAATATTGCAGATGTTTTCGGTTGCACATCATTACTGAACTCTACTTCTCATTTTGGTGGTAGCCCTGACAATGTTTCAGGAAATATATCAGAAAATTCTGAAGCCATTGGAATGCTCTTCAATTTTTGTACATTTTATTTAGCACTTCTAGCTTTGCCAAAAACACTAGCTCACCACTTCACAAACACTTTCTCACTTAAGCTGCACTAATCAAGGAAGATTGTGCATTTCAATCACATAAAATATAAAATGGTTTTTCACAAGGCAGTTTCAGCTTTACCTGCCTTTTCCAACTTTCAATTGTAGCGAAATGATTTACTAATCAATTCATCCCAAAATGACATCAAAAGTCTAAATTGTCTAACTTTGCTAGCAACTTCTTATCATGCACATAAACATGCACTATACATTTTCTATTGACATGAAACTCACTTCGTGAGGGCGTAGTAACATACAAAGAAAGAGTAAAATGCATGATATCAACATGTAAATTGGCAGCAAATTCATCAGAAATAAAAGAATGCGATGCACCTAAATCGAATAAAATAGTGTAAAACTGATCTTGGATTATGAACGTACCTGTAAGATTATCTTCTGATTTTTTGGCTTATTGAGGGGTAATTGCAAAAACTCGGGCTCTTACTGATTGCTCTGCTCAGTGCTATGAAGTTTTATTCTTTGTTTGCGCTGAAGGCTTTCACAAAAAATGAGTTTTGCTAAGCTGACTTCCTTCCAAAAATTTTATGGAAAGTCCTATCCTTGGATTGCCTGTTGTCTAGTGTCTTTATTCTTTTCCCGTGGACAATTCATTTGAATGTGTCTTGATTGTCTACATTTATAACATTTTCCAGAATCGATCGAACACTATCCAAAACATCTTTTTCCACACTTTTCACATTCTGTCTTTTCAATTTGAAGCTGCTTCTGCTTGTTTTCTGATTTAGTTTTCTTGCTTTGAAAGTGTTATCTTTTGTTAAAATCCTTTCACTTGCTTGCTTGAGGTTGTCACTGCTGACTCGAAAAGTTCAGCTCATCTTCAATTCTTCTTGCGCTTTCATCAAGCACGGAGAAATCACTGATTTTAAATGGAGCTAGCACGATTTTTGACCCTTGAGTTAGATTAAAGAACTTATCTTGCGATGTTAATCTGGCTGAAGGCAAAATATATCAATCTTTGAAGACTTTAACAAATTCTTCCCACTGGATTTGTAGAAGAGGTGTCAGTTGAAATTTTTCTCTACGTTGCACTTGCCACCACTTTTCTGTTTCGCCTTCTAGCATAAATGTAGCTACCACCACCTTTCTATTTCGGGACAAATCATACCATCCAGAATTTTTCTGATCTTTAGGAGCCAATCTTCAACAACTGTAAGGTCATTGACATCCTTGAATGTAGGTGGCTTGAAAGACTGAAATATCTTTAAGTGTCGATCCACTTCTGCTCCGGTTTCAAATCTGAGGATTTTTCGATAAAAACCATTTTTTCAACCACTTGTGATATTAGTTGCACAATGTCCTATAACTCAGTAGTTTTGGTGTCTGCATTTGTCTTGTTCTGGTTTCATTTATGTTCAAAATAGTGCTAGCTCGAACTTCTTGCTTTGCATTTGACCTACACGATTGGACTTCAGTACTATCTGATTCTTCTTCAGACATTTTAATCTGTATTGACACAATTTATTATTCATATAATAATTTTATTGTGCACACGTGACAACTTAAGTCATGAGGTTTACCTACCCCAGATTCATTAAACTATAGCTCTGTATAAATCAGTTTATATGTGATCTTATTCTTCTTCTAAATCCAACATGCTTACATTATTTTTTTCATCCGATAACCATACTCTAATACCACTTTTTGTCTCACCCCAACCGACCTCCCTTTTTATGGTTCAGCTGAGGTATGACAATGGCTAGCAATTTGGTCAGATCATCTCTCAACATCACTCGTTCTAACTTTTATAATCAAAATCCAGTGGGTGATGATCGTCGCATATACGTGATACATTGCATTTCAAATACATATTTAGAAGCATGGAAATTAAATTATCCAAAATATAAAAAACTATACAGAGCTGCTAAATCCAAAATAATAAAAATACTTACCCAAAACTTATGTACAAAGCTCTCGAATTAACGTGCAAATACTGTACAAAGACATACCTGACTGGTTGCCTTGGTGCTCTTTGCCCCCTTTCTAGAAGACTATAACAAGTATGAGCAAATAACAAGCTCAGTGAAATAATCAGAGCTAATATAAGATTTTACACATGAAAAATAAGCAATGTGCATGCTTGTAGAAAACTTTACATGTTGACACACAATATATAACATGCCAGGAGGTGAAAATTTTTTCATATTCTTTCATAATGAGTCGTCACCTGCCTTAAAAGCCATATAAACCATCGATAAAGGTTGAGCTTCCCCCAATATAACAGTTATAAATAGTGCTCCTGATACCCATGGTTCCCTAACAATCTGTCACTGTCTAATTCTAATGGTCCCAGAGTATCCTCCCAGTATAACTATCTGGAGTCGAGAATACATCGTTGCAGGTAATAGTCTACCCATACATCACTCATTACATTTCTTAATGCATAATACCTATAACATAGATTCATGATATATATATATATATATATATATATATATATATATATATATATATATATATATAGTATCTACATATGACCAATTTCATTAAGATAAAGAGGTTACAAAACAAGTAGTATGAGTGGACCCAATGATGGAGCTCTACTCATAAGAAACAAAGAAGCAAAAGCTTCAAACAAAAAGTACAAAAGATAAGACAAAAGTAACTATGCAACTAAAACTTTTTTAGTGGACGAGGTTGCCAAGGCCTTCCTCTTCCATGGGTTCTTGTAGCGCATTCACTAATCAAGATTTGGAGTGATTCTCCATTATCAGGAGAGACCAAGGTGTCATTCATAAGATTCCCAAGTAGCACAGTACCCCCAGCCTTCTTCTTTCGCCCCGAGGTATACACATGTCACTCTTCCTCCATAGGGTGAGTCGTCTGATCCGAAGTGGGAGAGGTTGCTGCAGTGATTGGTTCCAATACTTGGGATTCTCCTACCCCTAGAGCGGGTAGAACAACCAAGGTACTATTAGCCAGTAGGTCTTCCTCAGTAGGAGTAGGCACCTTTTCCGTCATCAGATTATGAGTGTTTGTTTCTTTCCTGTCTTCAGATCTGTCAAGGTGGGGAGTTAGAACTCCAACCATAGTAGTGAGTACCTGAGGTGGTAGTATAGCTATTCCAGTAGAAGAAGGGTGAGAGGTGACCACGTCCTGCCTATCAGTAGTAACTACCTGATGTTCCTCCAAGGGTCGATCCTTCTCCCACTGTTCAGAGCCTAAGGAAGGCGATATATCTGTCACAGGAATGTGTGGGCCAGTAGCATTTGTACGGAGAGGTTTTAGATTTGGATGCAGGTGGTAATACTGTTGGTGAGAGTGGCCAAACATACGACAATGGGTGCAGTACAGAGTTACCTGTTCAAGTTTTGTTAGTTACCAAAATCCCTGATGTTGTGTGCCAATCCAAAGCTCTTTCGGGAAGGGTAACGTAATATCTTGTTCAATCAATATTCTAGCCTCAGAAGGTCTAGATAGATGTTCTGTAGGCGGATCGGTGTGGAGGGGTGTTCCATATATCTTGATCGTAAAGATGTACCTGCAAATCTTGGAAGTGTAGCCACACCGGAATTATGGGAGGTTCAGTGCGATGGTCAAAATCCACCGTTCATTTCAGCACCTTCATCACCCGATTGTCTATCCGAAGTATTCTTCTAGCAAACACTTGGGCATAATCTGCATCATCCGTTAATTGGATGAGAACGTGCCGACCATCCAGTCTTCCTATCTTTCAACTTTCATTGAGCTTCATTTGCTCAAATTCTTTTCGGATCAGTTCGAGCTTAGGATTGTCGTAGAGGAACTTACCCACTAGAAACAGCCTACAGGGTGCAGCTAGGATAAGGATCTCTTCCTCGGTGAGAAAGATTGCAGGTTTGCCGTCTTTGCGGGATATTTTTTTGAGAAATTCACTCTCGACACCTTGCTCGAAAGCATCATGGAACCTTTGCGGGAACATATTAGAATGTGAAGGGGCGCGGGCGAGGTTGTCGCCGGCGAGGGCGGCGGCGTAAGAACGACCTGAGGCCATTGTTGACAGCTGGATGACGTGCAGCTGTCGGGCTCGCTACAGGAACACAGAGCTGCAGGAGCTCAGTGGAGTCGACTTGCGAGATTGCGGGACCTAACCCGCAAAACACGCGAACACGTAGGTGACGTGCAGCTGTCGACGAAACAGAGAAGGGAGACTCAGGTGACGCGAGGCGGCAGCGACTGCAAGCGAATCCAAGAAGACGAACGACTACGACGGCGACGACGGCGTGCGACGAAGTCGACGCAGAGGTGCAGCTCTCGCATAGCAGGACGACGACGTGCGAACAGCTGCAAACCGAGGAGGACGGCTTGCGAGACAGTGACCGAAATCGACGAAGCGGTAGCCTTCGTCGACAACGACGACGAAGATAGTATGAAAGCCGGAGGTTAGCGCTGGCGAAACCCTAGCAGAGCTCCCTGCCGCCATATATATATATATATATGAATCCTAAATGGATACCTGCAATATATCATAGTATAACATATCATCATATGTATAGTAAATGATGTCCACTTGCATTCATACATTTTAAGCAGGTAATCATCTATAATATGCATGAAGTCTAAATGCTTCTATGTCGAATCAAAGTCATATGCAAACGTATAGAAGAATATTTTTTTAGATTAGCATATTTTTAGATTAGCATATGATTATTTCAAAGACTAGACGGAGCAACTTTACGACGAGTGCCCACATGCTCTTCTCTAGTTCGTCGCCTTGTATAAACAATATGGGGAACGTAAACATCATAATAATTTATAAAATACCGGTTCATAACATGATTTAACCCAAACCAGAACTTATTCGCCTGAAACATACCTTAATGGGGCTTTTCGGCATAAATCTGCCTATTAGAAAGTAATTAATTTTCTTCCTATCACCTCCAACTTAACTTCCCCCTCGCAAACTCGTGTTAAAACCCCTTTTGGAAGCTTGCAAAATGATTACGACACTTTCGACACACAATCGACGTCTCTAACAGCTACCGTGAACGAGAAAGGCACGAAAAATGAGACAGACTTCAATACAGAAGTGAGAGGAAGGGCATAAATGCTTAAAATTGCGAGAGAGAGAGAGAGAGAGAGAGAGAGAGAGAGAAACATTTGTACGCTTGGATTTCACCTTGGAGCCCTAAACCCCGAACTGCAACCACCCTATGCCCGTTCAGTTCGCTGCCTGCACGCCCCGTGCGCTGTTGCAATTTGCGGTTGGGCTTGACCGCTTCTGCTGAGCGTGAAAGGAACAGGGAGGGGGAGTTCGGGAGAAATAAAATAGGGAGAGAGAGAGGAAAAATATGCAGATTTGTGCCTATTCGACCGATCAAATAAAGTAGAAGGCGTAAGTGATGTCGGTTGGCTGCGGTAACAAAAGGTTAAGAAAATAATTAAGATTTAAATAAAATTTAATTAATTTAATTAAACTTATAACTTTAGAATTTTATATTTCGCAAACCATTCATTATTCATGCATAGTACTTTATATCGAATTAATCGATTTCTTGTGTAGAATTTCATAAAAGTATTTCTATCAAATTCTAGGAGTTGAAAATTCTTTTGGGTACATTTTTCAAATGTGCTGAACTTAATTTCTCAAAATTTGGGCGTCACATGGATATGGTGTTTTAATTAATTTTAGTCGCATGCTCCCTCCCTTGATTTGCAGAGGAAGTGGGTGGTTTCTTAGAATCCTTGTAGCTTGCGTTCAATCCACTTTTTCATGCCCCTTGGCCAGAGGGAAAAGCACTAGGTACGTGCTCTCAAGTGGGATCATTCTTGGCTTGATTTCCTTCAATTGACTTCTATGGCGCCTTGGCTTTTCATATTTAGTTTAATCTTTTACATGGACCATGTGCACACAAACTTTTGATAATCACCACCCTAATATCATCCTAATTACTACTGGAGTTTATATGTTACAATCATGTCATAAAAAATTAAATTATGCAATGCTGCTTAATGTAACCAATACACAAACACTGAAGTTAACAAGAGAATGTAAATATCTATTTTGGAGCTCTATCTACATGAATTTTTTAATGTGCTTCATGACATGTTTATACATTTATATATTTTAGTATATGCTTTTATATAAGTTGAGCTGGACATAATCAAGCTGGCTATTAGTTGTGAGTTATCACATTTAAGCTTGGGTAGCTGAGTATAATTCTACGTCTTTGCTTTTCTTCACTCGGTAAATAATCTGTTAACATGAAAATGAGAGCATAAAATATAGATATCTTAACTGGTGAAAGGTTCTCCTTTTATTTGTAAACAAACTGGAAATGTAAACAAACTGGAAAAATAACTGCATTTACAGATTATCATCATTACAGAAAGGGACTTGGAAATATGCAACTCCAAGTAGACATTATTATACTAAATATTTGTTCATAACTAGCTTTTGATTCACAAGTTTGGACTGCAAGTTGAATTTAGCTGGTGGGACATCATCTAATTTGGTTTTTTTTAAAAAAAAATGTTTATTTTTTTAATCTTCCTCTGTTTTTTGCAGATCCCTTGTGAGCATGCTTTTTGTTTGGCTTGTGCAAGGAGTGATCCTAGCTGTTATCTGTAAGTTTTCTTTCACAATTTCCTTCTTATATATCAAACTAAAAGCTACACGTGGTCTATCTTACAAAGATCATTTTATCTGGTTGAGAAACTTTTGGGAAGCTGATTTATTGCTTTGCTGATAAATTTTTGAATAATACAATGTCCTGCCTTTTCTTACTGCTGCTATTTGTTATGAGTTTGGGTCTCCTCAAAATTAAGATAAAGATGAACAATGTGCCGATAATGTGTAAATTATCTTTTCTTATTTTATTAATTTTTTAGATTTCTTCATATCTACAATCCTTGTGCTATTTTTATTGTTCTTCTGACTTGATTTTGGCTATAAATAAACTTTATTTTTCTAGTAATTACTTGGAATTCTTAATCTTGACAATCTTTATGGGGGTGTTTGGTAGCACATTTGAATAGGATTTAGCACCAGATTTATGAAATCAAATGCAAAAACGGCGAGTTTCGTGAATTTATGAATTTTCGGATTTAAGGTCCGAAAGTTTGCCTTCAATTCAGCTTAAATCCCAATTTATTAAATCCACAGAGAGAGCGGGTTTAATGAATTTATGATTTACAGGTTTACTAAATCTTACTATTGCTAAACTCTACTTGCAGCCAAACTCCCTCTTAGTGTTTGTTATATTGTAATTCAATCTTGATTTTGGTTGTTACATGACCTTTAATAACTTTGAAATGTATTTTTGCTTTGTGTGGAATTTTTCTCTGGTAGGTGGCCCATACCGCTGGCCATATGGGCCTCATAGGTTCAAATTGTGAAAGCTATTGGAGGGAGGTTTCGATTTCAGCTTTATTCTTTTTTATTCTTTTCTTATTATATTGTATGTCTTTCTTTTTTTTTTCATTTTGCATTTGGTGAGTTGTAATGAGCTTAATTATGTGTTCTAGCTGTTCCCCTTATAATAAGAGAAAATATTGTACTTTGAATATAATGGAATAAGAGAATATAGTTTCTCCGCCTTTCTACATGATATTAAGGCTTTAGGCTCGGTTTGGATGGGATTAGGGCTTCTTTTATCGTCCAACTTTGATCAGATTGCTCGTCTGTATCCTTCATTTCGATCATCACAGTCAAACACTTCAAATGTATCGGTGTTGTCTCCTGCACTTCTCATTCGAATCAGTCATTATAATCGTTCGTTCGTTTGCATCGTCTGAATTGCTTGTCGGCTCCGTCTGACTGCACAATTCAAAGCTTCCAAAACGACGATTCAACCATTGAACGTCCTCCTCGGCTTCGTTTTTGAAGCTTGCCTCATCAGTATTTCTCTACTTCATTATCGATTCGGTTGTTCTTAACACTGACGATACGATCATCAAACGTCCTCGGCTTCGACTTCGAAGCTTCAATAACACCATTCAAAGGTTCCTCCTATGCCATCTTGTCATCTACGTTGGGCAGAGCAAGGAAACAAACACTAGCTCCTCCGCTCGTTCCTACAGTCGACAGAGCCTCTCAAATAGCCGTAATCCTCCCTGCAGCCGTTGGAATTTGTCAAGCTAGCCTGCAAGCTCTTATCATAGCCATTGGAATCTTCTTAGATCAAGCAATAGCCAACTTATTTATGCAACCCTAAATATGGATAGAGTTTATGACCAAGTACAGAATGAAGATATGCAATTCTACTTCGGAGGTTAGTTATGAATCAGAGGCCAAAAATTGTCCAAACACCCCCTGAACTCTCTTTCTTTATCACGAACCATAAACTCAATAGCCATAAATTCCTTCAAAGATTTGTTTATGTACATTCGTGGAAAAGGAAAAGAGGAATATCTCACAGAAGAGGGCCTAGTTACTGAGCTCATTGCATAATCAATGCTCATGGAAGATTCAGGATTATATGACTATGTCTTGGTTGATCAATTCTATAAGCACCTAAATTGGAGAAATTTTTTTTGCTTTATAGGACATCACAGGAGATTTCAGAAGGCTCGTGAGACATTTAAATACTGAAATCTTGCAAAATTGATTTAAGATTGAGAGAAAATTGCATGAGCTTAGACAAGTATGTTGAGTGTTACTCAATACTTTTAACACACTATCGAGGTATTGGTTATAGTTAAATATGTATGACACATGTATGGAAGTGCCTGTAAGATGATATGATGTATAAAACAATAGTGGAGAAAGGAAGAATCATGAGGATGAAGTCTCTTCCTTTCACGTGGAAGCCTTTGCTGAAGTTAGAAGAGAATAAAGTACAAAGAAGCTTATGGTGATAGGAAGTGCAGGTTTATCTAGCACTGAAAGCTTAGTTTTGTACACACACAACTCCTCACACAATTCAATGTCAAATAAGAATCGTTCCTTGTGTGAATTGTAAGAAACCTGATCAAATAACGGACACGTGTTAGAAATTATATGGAAAACCTGTAGATTAGGAATCTGGACAAGGGAGGAAAGACCAAGGTAAAAAGACCCATGTTGTTACCTCTTTTTAAGGGTTGGCCGGCCCTAGTCCCTTCACTAATAATGCATTTGGGAGAGCTTATTCATAGCGATGGTGTTTTCAAAAACGCCACCGGCTGTTTGAATAATGCGTTTTAGAAGCGTTTTTGAAAAAGGCGTTGGTAGGTTTACACTAAAAGCGGATCGCAGGCAAGGCCCCGCGATCCGCGTTTCGTTCGAACGATTGACCTCTCTGCCCTAAGCCGCGAAACAGTAACTATATAATTGTTCGTCTCCTCCTCCCCACTACCTCGCATGTCATCTGCTCCTCCTCCTGACCCCTTCGCATCCCATCCGGTAGGAAGGGAAGCCGAAGGCCACTTCCTCCTCCCGAACTCCCTTGCATCTCTCGAACCCCCCGCATCCCATCCGGTAGGAAGGGAAGCCGAAGGCCGCTTCCTCCTCCCGAACTCCCTCGCATCTCATCTGCTCCTCCTCTCGAACCCCTCGCATCCCATCTGCTAGGAAGGGAAGCCGAAGGCTGCTGAAGCGGAGGCGGGCAGATATCCATTTCTTCGGTGAAGCTGAAGCGGAGGCCAGCAGGATAAGTTTTTTTTGCAGTTTTTAATATCCATTTCTGTAGTTATTCTTTTTTTTGTCTAAAAATCTTATATATATATATATATATATATATTTATATATATATATATATTTACATTTATACCACCAAATTATTTGTATATTAAAAAATTCGTGCTCGAAGTGAATTTTTTTTAAGTCAGAATTATAAACTCGTCAAATATGAATAAATTATCTAGATCAGGGGCGGAATAATCATTTATCCAGAGATAGCTGCAATTCAGCTGCTTTCCAAACGCTCAAACCAAATAGACAGACAGCTTATCCGGATCAGCTGCTTATCAGCAGATTATCAGAATAGCGAACTTATCCGAATAAGTTTGGATAGTTCTGCATTGCCCCAAACAGACCCTAAGAAACAACTGGAGCTGTTGATTGAGCAACCTACCATCTTGATGATACACCAAAATATCATATCCTCATATCTTGCTAATGGTAGAAGATTTCAACCTTGGATAATAGAATCAGGTGTTTCTAATCACATGACTAGAGATATTCATTCTCTCACCAACTACCAAAAGATCATCACTTCCAAATTTATTAGAGTTATCGATGGATCTCATTTCAAGATTGTTGGAAAAGAGAAGTGAAAGTATCCCAGGGTATTCAACCTGTGCTATATATCCTTCAACTAGATTGACACTTTATATTAGTTAGCAAGTTTACTCATGACTTGATTTATGTTACTAAACTTCATTCTAACTCTTGTAAATTTTAAGTGATGGATTCAGAGAAGGTGCTTGGGAGTGCTAAATTCCATCAAGGTCTATACTTGGTTAAGAAGTGTCATTCTCCTAACACACAAGTGTCTTTTCTACCACCCTCTTCTCAAATTCTTAAGTTTGTTGTGTCTGAATCTGTTGACAGTCAAGTTTTATTATGACATTGTTATCCGAGTCATCCAAATTTTAATTATATTCTCTTTATTAATAAAAAGTCAGAATTTTATCAATATGAAACATGCTAACTGGCGAAGCATACTCATCATTTATACCCTCCATCTCAATAAAAACTCATATCCTTTCTTTATCATCCACAATGACGTTTCGGGACCATCAAAATTATTAATCATTAAGGGAGACAAATGATTTGTCTCCTTCGTTGATGATAACCCTAGAAATAATTGAATATTCTTTCTAGAGGTGAAACTTTAAACTACACATTAGTTATTGCATGACATCATTTACACTCAATTCCAATGTAAGTTTTAGATTTTAAAAAACGATAATGCAAATGAATACTTCAACTGCATCATTGGGCCATACATTGCAAAGAATAGTATCATCCATGTGAATTCTTGTGTCGAGACTCCACAACAAAATGAGATAGCTGAGAGGAAGAGTATTAATGGTTTCTCATAATATCCCAAATTTTTCTTGAGAGATGCAGTTCTCATAGCCACCTAACTCTTTAATAGAATGCAAAGCAGTGCAGTTGGATTTAAAGTCCCTCTCCATGTTGTGATGGAAACATCCCTTATGTTAGAGCATTCTCATCCAAAATTTCTCTAAAAATATTTGATTATCTCTTTTGTTCACATTCACCAACCAAACCGCACAAAGCTTGACTCAAAATTCACAAAATGTATCTTCCTTGGTTATGCATTTAACAAAAAAGTATACAAGTTCTATTCTCCCATTACTAGAAAATATTATAACTCCATTGATGTTACATTCTTTGAAAAATAATTCTATTACCCCAAATCTAAAATTTAGGAAGAGAATCTGGTTGAATATTAGAGTTGGGACATTACTTTGGATACCTACATTGAACTATTCACCACCACCTATTCTACTACCCCCTACCCATCATGTCTCCCGAGTTCCACCACTTGAGGATATCTAACCTGAGATTGACAACAAGGCACTCTGAATATAAGAAATAATATAAAAAAGAATTCCACTGAGCTCGATAAAACAATATGCAACCACAAGACTGTTCATAATCAAACCTGAATTCACACATCTCTAAAGTTCTAAGGGAGTTGGAATCCAATGAAAACAAAAAAAGTTGCACAAGTTATACTATTTAGGAGTGTTTTCCTTGGAAAGTTATCATCACCTTATAAAGCTTTTTATCTAATCTTGATAGCGTGTAGATATTCAAGTCTATTTATGAAGCACTTCAACCATAATCAAACTTGAATTCACACATCTCTAAAGTTCCAAGGGAGTTGGAATCCAATGAAAACAAAAAAAAGTTGCACAAGTTATACTATTTAGGAGTATGTTTTCCTCGGAAAGTTATCATCACCTTATAAAGCTTTTTATCTAATCTTGATAGCGTGTAGATATCCAAGTCTATTTATGAAGCACTTCAACCATAATGGAAAAATACAGTTGGAGAAGAGATTCAAACACTCGATCAAAATGGCACATGAACATTTATAAAGTTTCCTTCTTATAAAAGAATTGTTGGGTGGAAATGAGTGTTCAATGTTAAGTAAAAAATAGATGGAAATATTTAGAGGTTTGAGGCTAGGTTGGCGGCCAAATATTTCACTTAGTCTTATGGGATAAACTATCAAAAGATTTTTGCATTAGCGACCAAGCAGAATACTATAAGAGTTTTTCTTGACAATAAACAAAGAGTGGGAGCTCCATCAACTTGATTTCAAGAATGGCTTTTTGAATGAAGACCTTGAGGAAGTGTATATAGAGATCCCACCATGTCTGAAAAATACCTCAATTAAATATCGGTTTGTAAATTAAGAAAGTCATTTTATGACCTTAAATAATGTCTATAGTCTTGATTTGACAAGTTTGCCAAGGCTACGAAATTTAATGGTACATCTAATGCCAAGTATCTTGGATCTAGGATCTATGAGATACTTTTTGGGCATGAATGTGACTATCTCCAATGAGGGAATAGTGATACCTCAAAGAAAGTACAAGAATACTAGGGTTTAACCCTTCCGAGTCTCTTATACATTTCAACAAAATGTTACATTCAGGTGGAAAAAAGACATCAGTGAAAAAAGGTAGATAGCAGGTATTCATGAGAAACTTATTTATTTGTCACACACTAGACCTTATATCGTTTATTCTTTCTGCATTACTAGTCAACATATGAATTTTTGAAATGAAGAACATTTGAAGATTATTTATATAATACTGAGGTTTCTTAAGAAAACTCCTGATAGTGGGTTATTGTTTAATAGATTAGACATCGGGGAAAAGTTTATACTGATGTTAGTTAGACATGAGAACTCACGGACAAAAGATCCACATCTGAGCATTGTTCTTATGTATGGGAAAATCTTGTCACATAGAGGAGCAAGAAGCAAGCAATAATCTCTAAAAGTAGTGTAGAATATGAGTACTTGCCCTTTGCTTTGGGAATTTGTGAAGGAATGTGGATCTAAAGATTATTAAATGAGTTGCAGCCATACCCATAATGATGTTCTGTGACAACCAAGCCGCCATCAATATTGCAAAAAACTCTGTTCGTCATGACATGACCAAACTCATTGAGATTGATTAGCTTCTTATCTCTGAAATGGTCAATGGTGGCATTATACACCTATGCAATACATTCTAACTTAGCTTTTATGTCGTTGATGTCTTCACTAAATCCCTATCACCAGGTAGCTTTGCTGATTTGATTAATAAGTTGGGCCTTTACAACATCTATGACCCAGTTTTTGTGAGAGTGTGGAATTCAGTCCCTTTTAAGTGGCCCAGACCACTAGTCATATGTGCTCCACAGGTTCAATCTATGGAAGCTATTGGTGGAAGTTTTCTTTTTCAGCTTAATTTTTTTTCATTCTTTTCTTATTATGTTGTATGCCTTTCCTTCTTTGTTTATTTTTTATTTGGTTAGTTGTGATGGGCTTTATGTTTGTCCTAGCCGTTCCCCCTATAATAAGGGGAAATGTTGTAATTTGAATACGATGGAATAAGAAAATATAGTTTCTCCACCTTTCTACACTCTGCCTTTTCGATAGACACATCATTAGGAGCTAGCTTTGACATAGAAATAGGCCAAAACTTTGTTGCAATTGGCACTCAAAATTAAGGAGAAATGAAAAATATCATTCTCTTATGCACCTCTAAATTCATTTTTGTTTACCCATTTTCCTATGTCTCACATTAATTACATCTAATCATAGAAATATTTTAGTCTCTTTAGTGGAAGCCCATATCGCCTAAATCTATGGTGTACTATAGTAGGAAATTGTTGCTATGCCCATTCATTTTCTTATAAAAATATTTAGCGATTTTTTGGTGAGATTGCTTAAACTGACACATTCATCAAGAGTTTATGATAAATGTAAATGGTATGCACTTAGTTTGCTCGAGCTTTTTGCATAACTGTATTGATACCTTCGGTCATTCGTTCAATTATGAAACTGGGGAAAACATAATGAATTAAAATTAGCTGCGGCATTAAAAAATGTGTACAATGGCGAATTGGATTGACCCAATGGATACATCAAGGATGTAAACAACAGTAGTTTTCTTTTTTTTTTTGTCAAAGTAAAGCCCTCAAATGCCAGTATTGATGGTGTTTGGCTATTTGCTTGACCTTTCATCAGGAAATGGATAATAAAGCGGCTATAATAAATTATTTATTTAGTGCGTTTTAAGGTGGCCCACCAATGCTAGAGCTCGTTCTGCTTTTAGTAGTAGTAATAGCAATGAGCTATGAGCTAGATCATAATCATTATCAATGATACAGTTGTAAACGGATTTTTGTCAGTCTAATTTTATTGTACATAAAATTCTACTTTCTTTTCAGTAGTATTTAAGTGTTATCAATCTCTTTGTTGTTGGCTTTGAGATCCACAAAGGATAATTAGTTCTTTTACCCTCTTATCAAATTTTTTTTTAAGAAATTATTTTACTTTGACTTAAGGACGGTTTGATTGAAGTTAGTTTGATTCAACTTGAAGTAAACTTTGGCCAATTTAGGGCTTCATTTTTAAGTCTAAATAAGATATGCAATTTTTGTTTGAGGTGTTTTTCTGGAAGGCATAATGCCTAAATGCATTTTTGGAAAATGTCTAGAACTGATGAACCATTTGAGCTGCTTTTGCTCGATAAAAAGGTAATTTTTCTACTATGCCCCAAAAATCCTTGATTGCTTATTTTAGAAAGATTTTTGTTCTTTCTAGTCCAGCCCACCCAACATATTTTGACTCATACTTGCATAAAATAGACCCACGAAATAATTATACTTTGATTTATTTTTATTTGTCTTTGTAGTTCCTACCATTTATTTGTTAAAATTAGTTCATGGTCTGATTCAAGTCAGAAAGTGCAAATAAATTGAAGAATATAAATCATACCAAACACTAGGAGTTTTTATACATTTCTACATGATTGACGACTTCCTATTTTTGCCGTTGTCATTCTCACTACCATGATGTTAAAGTCTTATAAGAGAAAATAAATGGCCTCAGGCACTCTTAATGTTTTTTTATCTTTTTTCTTTTTCTGTGAAATCATAATAATGATGTTCCTCCTATAATGACAATGTAGGATGAAAAAAACACGTGGATTTTTTAAAACATCATTAATGAAATAACTTGTGAATATTGTGTAGCTTTGGATTGTTCTGCCCCATTTTCAATTTTCTTTGAAGACTTTATTGTGAAGGTACATTTTTGTACTATCTTTGCATAAGGTACTTTTTTGTAGGCCATTAATTAAGACCCAAAAACTTAACACTATCAACTTCAGCAGACCTCCAACTTCAACTCTAGCACATCTAGGGACTTAATTGACCAAACGTGCCCCTCCTGAACTCTAGTAACCGCTAATAATTGTCATTTCTCATCTTCTTAATGATTTATATTCTTTTTCTTATCACATCCTTTTGTGATGAACTAAATGTACATACCAATTATTTATACCCTATGTATAATTAGGAATTTAGATTTTTTTTTTCAATTTAGCAACTTCCTTGGCTTAAAACTTGAAATTTTAATTTTGTGTTCGGTTGTTATCATTCAAACTTGACTATGCCAATGCTAGCTAGAAAATTTGCCGAATTAACTCCTAAATCTATACTTCCCTTGGACGACTTTGTTTCAAACTAGGTTTTTTTATTTTTATTTTATTTTATTTTTAATTTTTACTTATTTATTTGTTTTTTCTTCAACTCGATGACACATGACTTTGTTTTAAACTAGGTTATTTTCTTTATTTTGTTTTTACTTATTTGTTTGTTTTTTCTTGAACTCTATGGCACGCCTAATGCCGGCAACTTCTTTAAAAATCTCTCCATATTGTTTCACATTATAATAAAATTTAATTTTGTTAAATTATTTAAAAAAAAAGATTAGGTTCACATTTAGCTGATGGGCTTTCATTACTTGACTTCTATATTTGTTTGTGGTCAAATTTTTGTGAAATTATTTAGCTATACACCTTCATATCTTGAGCTTGTATGCATTCATTTCAATCTAAAATTCACATAAACTTTCTATTAAAACATGGTTATTACTTTGTGCTAGACGAATATCCCATGTGGGCGGGAATGATTAGTAAATAAATTAATCGTACTGAGCTGTACATAAAGCTAAGAATCTGTGAAATCAACACCAGGAAAAATATATAAAATTATCTGGACGCTTGGAGCATTATAATTTGAATCTTTGTCCCTAAGGGGAGCAAGCTGAGGTTTTAAGAGCAAAATAAGTTGAGCCTCCACTAATCCACTTTTATGTGGTGATTTTCAGGTCTTTTTTTCCCTAAATTCCATTCACTCACAAATCATTCAACTCAATTCTGTGTCTTTAGCTTTAATTATCCTCTCTCTCTCAAAGTATTAATCACAATGTTGTTTATTATAAATTGCAGTTCTCTTATGATAAATATTCATCTTCAAGTTTTTATGATTGCAGGTCCTCCCTATTCGAAGTTTTTGGTTAATCTAACTAAATTCATGCAAAATTTCCATCAAACTTTAAACAAAAAGGAAAATCAAAGGCCGGTAATGTTGTCCCACCAATCTGTTGCATAGCAATATATAGATTATCACTTCACCTCTTTTTTCTTAAAAAAAATTTGAAGAAAACCTGACATTGAAAAAAATGTAATTACACTCTATTAATAAATAATAAAAGAACATTTATGTAAAATTTAAAATCAGATAAGGATAAGGAATGCTTTAAAATTTAGTATTTACCTTTGCTTTAGTAAAATCAAATGAGATCATTATGATAAAAGAAATGTTTAATACAAATACGAATCCATTGTTCTAAAAATATCATGATATTTTACATATACATTGATATAATTATGTAAGTTTCACAAATAATCTCATTCATTTGAAAAGAAAGGTCCAATACCAATTCAAGTTCAAAGTTGATTTCTAGAAAATGAGAAAGAGAGTACGAGTTGTTTCTTGTGCTCAATGGCTTAATTTTTTACTCTTAGGAAGCTTGACATATTTAATGGGGGCATGTATCTACATTTTCCTACTTGAATCTATTCCCATATACATGTCTCAAGTTCAAGTTATGAAAATAACCTTTAAAATGCAAAGTTAAGGCTATTTACATTTTCTCTTTAGATTTTATTACTGAGTCCCATGCATTTGGTACACCCTTACTAAGATATGTATGGAGGTTGAGGTTGGAAGAGTTATGGAGCTACTGGAATAATTTGATTACTTATTTTTTTCTGATGAAATCATCTTACAAGATGGAGTCTACTTATAAAAAGTCATTAAAGAAAGGAGGATTTTGACTTCAAATGAAGTATTTAAAACTTTAGAAACTTTTGTTTCTATTTTGATGTTTTTACTCCTAATAGAGGATGTAGTCCGATAAGAGAAAGTTATAGATGGATAGAGCGAAGAGAGAATGAGTATTTTCATCTTCATCATCTAAATACAGGCTTATAAAAATATCTAACTGGGTTTACATTAGCTCTCCCTACAAGCTTTTACATATGAATATTACTATTATGAGCGATTGAATGAACAACGACCCATGATCACTTATAGTATAAAACAGGATGTCCTCCATCCTAAACACTTGCCTAAGTGAAGTGAGGCGTTAAAAGTTTCTCCTAATTGGGATAGTATAACATCATAATCATCGTAATAAAATATTAAAATGTGGTATGTTAAAAAATAAAATGTAAAGGTTTCGTGTCTATTCAAATATTAATATTATATAGCATTTGCCAAACAGATTGTATATAACTAGGTGGCCCTATGGCCCAAAAGTTATATTTAAAATTTAAACAAGCAAATATACATCTAAGTTGATAGATTCTGTGGTAATGCATCTAAGCTATAAATGCCACGTATGTCTTATCTCAAAGTGTTTGAGCCATCAAAACATTAGGTTGTCAGAAGCCATTTTAATAAGTGTTAAATAAACCTGTTTAAACTACATAAAATCACACCAAACCAAATATACTATTTATAGAAGGAATTTAATCTTAGTAAATCGTTTTAATAAGATAGGGATCATACATTTATGATTGTTTTGAGTTGGTATGCATTGGGAAAGAATAACTCGCATACTTCACCTTTTTGGTAGAGTGTGTTTAGGTCAGGATTAATAATTGTTTGTATGCTCCCTTTTTATGTTCATTGACATAGGATGATAAGCAATTGTACTTACATTTATTAGAATAAAGAAAATTGTTTATATTTTATACCTCATAAGTATGGATTCTGTTGTTCCACTTTTTTCTAACCTAATTTTTTCATTGAACTTTCTAGTCTATGAATAGCATTATATTTGTAGACTATATTTAATATGTAGTATATAAGTATTCTAAATAAGGATTTTTTTATTAGTTGAAGCATCCAATCAACCATATTTGAAACTAAAAAAAAAAGATTTAGAACAAACTATCTAAGTTCGCAATTTTTGTTAGTGTAAGCGTTTGAAAAGTGTGAGTAGATTGCTTGTAAAATTTGAGAGGATGGAAAATGATTGGATGAGAAGCTTTTGTATGCAATGTCCTTTAGAATAATGGAGATCCATAGGATAAGGATTCAAACTTTGTAACTCTGGCAATAAATTATCAAAAGATAATAAAACATAGGTTTACAGAAATTTTGTTGGTAACAAAAAAACTCAACATTGTGTTATGTGAGGAAGATCTACTCTATTGAGGTTTTATTCTGCAGCGGAAATCAATGAATTTGTTTCAAACAATATAAGAGTCTTCACATGCTCTTTGTTGATTTTGAAGATAAAAATAATCGAGTATCATCATAATTTATTTGGTAGTCTTAAAGAATGTGTAAAAAAGTTAGTTTGTTTTAGTGATGACGTCTTGGAAGCAATGGTTATATCATCAATAGTTTTATGTTCACTATTGAATTTTAATTGTAGGATCACATCAATAATCAACATAGAGCCCCTATTTTATTGTACTAATTATGAAGATACTTTCGAAAGATGCTTCCAGTGAAATGATTTGGTGTGTATAATTATTGATTGCATAATTCTGGTAGGGACATTATTCGAGGAAATTGAAAAGTTAGAATAATTTTAAAAAGATTTGAAGATAAACGACGAATATTTGTAGACAAAATAGGTACATGATATGAAATTATGCTGGTCGTGAAAGTCATTCTTTAGGGTGCTAGATATATATCTTGGATCTATTCTACAAAAAAATTTAAATATCGATGGTACTTGAACTTTTAGGAGTTGTATGGCAACAAATGAGATTTAAGCTAGTAGAAGTTCGTAAATTTTGTAAATTCAGATTTAGTAAATCCTAGAACATTTAAATCCAAAAAACTCTCGACAGAAGATGATAAATTCAGTTAAATTCTGTCAAACTGTTTGATAATTTTTGCCTGGATTTAAAAGGTAGTTATGTTTGTTAGAATAACAAATTTATATTTAAACTTTCATTAATTTATTACAATGATAAAAATTAATTAAAAATTTTATTTTAAATTATATTTCTAATTCTACTAATTACTAATTAATTATTCACTAAACTAATTAATTATTAATAAATAATTTGTTAAACTAATGATTGGTTAAGCACTAGTATAATATTTATAAATTAATAATTAAGTCTTTTTAGTTATATTAATTAATAATTACTAATAGCCTTATTAAATGAATAAAAATTTATTATGTATTTATTTTTTCTTTGTTATTAAATAATTATTTATAAATTTATTTAATTATAACTAATCTGATAATATATTAATTAATAATCAATTTAAATAATAAACTTATGTTAATCTAAATTAACACCTCAATCCTATCTACCCCTTCCCTCTCTGGCCGAAACTCTTTTCTACTTCACTCCCCCTCTCCCCGTCCCTTCCCTCTCAACCCAAAATCCTCATACATGTCCCTCCTCCTCTCCCGGTTACACCAAAACCATTGTCTTCGTGAACCAACTCCCGAAACAATCGCCATCAGAGCTAGTTGGGAAGGCAACGATGGGATTGCGGCTTACAGAGACCACCGAAACTCCAATCTTTCTTATCCTTTCGCTCTACTTTTACCATAAACCATTAACTAAGGTATGCCTGTTAGTTTCATTCTTCCTCTTCGCTCTTCCTGAACTTTACTAAATCCGTCAAACAATAAGATATTTACAGCCAAAATCTATGAAATCCGGATTTATCAAATCCATGGCTTTATTTTGTCCAAACCAAATGTCCAACAAGATTTAGCCTAAATCGAAGTTAAATTCTAGTCTAAATTAGTTGCTAGAGAACTCCTTAAAATTAAATTCGAGTGGTTGAAGCTGAAGTTGTTTTACGAAGAAACCTATAATGTAAAGAATACCTTGAAAACTTAGTTGGATTGTTAAGTGTTAATTAGGCCACTGTCCCATATGAACTCGAGTCTTGTGCTTCAAATAACTCCTTGACAACTATATTAATTGTGATGAAAATGAGAATGTATGATGGATGTTTGGTAATACTGTGAAGGATAGCATTAGAAATTATTATGCACAAAACATGGGGAGTCTAGTGTTTTTAAATCACAAAATGTGATGAGTACTTGTTTGTTTCAATGCTTGAAACTCAAAACTAAGCTAAAAGGTCAACATGAAGAGATTAATATAAATATAAAATTAAGAACTTCAAAGATTCCATAAAAAGTTTAATGGGGAAAAATTTACTTTAATAATCATATTTATTTCAACACAAAAGCTGAATTAAAATGATTAAAATCTGTTTCATAAAACAATGGGAAATTTTATGTTATCTTCTCTTTCATTCATTTAAACCTTCTCTCCTTTAGGAAGATTTTCCTCATCTTTAAAATCTTCATTATCATCAATATTTTATTCTTCTCCAAAATTAGTCTCATCTTCCAGTAGTGATAATAGTAGATGCAAGTTAAGATGAACTTGAACCCATTATGGATGAACTGTTTTTTTTTTGTTGACCTGCTAAATTTTATACATCTCCTCGAATCAGCCTCTCGTGTCTTCAATTTTTCTCCAAGAAGACAACACCAAAACATTTCTACTTGATATCCTTAATGTCCTAACTATCCAATCGTAACTTCCATCAACACAATCCAGCTTAGTTGAATGAAAAAATTCTCTTAAATTAAATATTATTTTCTAAAGATGATTGTATTTAATAAATAATAAATCATTTTGACACTCTTGATCCAACCGATTTATTTCCTTTGATCCAACCGATTTATTTTCTTAGTGTGAGTTTGTAGAAATGAAGTCAAGATAAAAATTAGAAGGCAAGCGTATTTACTTTTGGATATATAAAATTATTAGCCTCTTCAAAGATACTCCATTTCCTCTGACAAGTGATGCTACAAATGAAGTGCAAAATCGTAAATGATTTATAAATCACCCATCACTCCGCTATAAATTACAATATTACATTCAAGAAGAAGAAAAATGTATCAGTTGAAAACATAACAATTTTTTTGTAATATAAATTATACTTCGACTAGTCAAAATTTTTCTCCATTGTGGAAGGCTAACTTAGTTATAAATATGTTTCCAACATGATTGCAAATATACAGATCCCGATCTATAACCATTCTCTCCTTCAAGTTTCTCCAATTAGCTACAAATTATGTATACTTGTATAGTCCATCAATATTCCATAACAGATTTTAGGTTTTGATAACATCTGATTTGATGCTATTTTTTGGAGGAGTTGTCACCTATATTTATTATCAATGATATGAAAGAATTTTTAATCAACACCTCCAAAGACACCACTAATTTCATCTTTCATCTTCTCGATTGCTTCTTAAATGCAATGCATAGCTTGCCTTTTGTCACCGTTAATTAAAATCAATATCTTCACCAATAAATATCACAATTTCAAAACATTATCTTTAGAATCACCTCCTCCTTAGCTTTATTTTCTTTACAATTAACGCTAAATATGGTCTTCTTCCAAGCTTTAGAGATAAACATACATGTCTTCAATTTTTTATTTTTAAATTTTATGTATGCTTGTAAGAAAGTCAAAATAAGTAGCAAAATTATTTGTACTTGATTTCACCAATGTTGCACCTTTTGTGTATTTCCTTGTATCAAAGAATAAACCCATAACTAATTATAAAATGAGATAACTCTGAATTTCCTAACAGTGCTCTTCATTTGATAAATCTTTTCAGTATCTTCTAACATGAAATCTATGCAGTGGATTGCACGTCATCTCATATAGGCACGTCTTCTTGTTCATAAGCATCTGACCTATTAGATCTAGTTTTTTTCCAGAATCTTTTATGCGTTCAAAAAGTATAGAAAATAAATATATACAAATAAATACTACATATTACAAATTACTAATATATATATATATATATATATATATATATATATATATATATATATATATATATATATATATATATATATAAATTTTACTAGAGTGATTATTTAAGATTTCATGCATCACATTCTCTTCGCTGATATTTTCAATTTGTGTGTCAAGAAACTCGAATAATTTTGATTCTTTCTTCAAATAATCATATGCATCAAGAACATTATGCTTGATGGTGGATTAACTATGGAGAAATTAATGAAAAAAAAAACTATGAAGAAATTAATGACTTATTTAAGAACATTTTCTTCGATGGTGATGTAGGAGCTTCTCGCAAGGGCATTGTTGTGACCCTGCTACAATAGTGCTATAATACCACGAATTGGATTGGATGCGGATAAGCTCCTAGCGACATAGGATCAGTTAGAATAGCGAATTGAGGGTCGGCCAACCTTCCTTGATGTTGATTTGGCGCCTCCTTTTAGCAGTCGGCCCAATCCTAATTACCTAAATCTTGCATATTTGATTTTTGTGTTTAGGTTTTCAATTTTTGGCTTGAGTTTGTTCATGAGCCACTGGCATCTGTTCTCTCTTCGAGGGCTGTATATGAAGGATCGGGTGGTGCTACCCTTGTATCTCTCTCTCGAAGTGGTGATTATCTCCCCTATCTCATTCCTCATCCTCCCACATCGCTCTCGGCCACCCCTTCCCTGCTCCAGCCGCCCCGAACAACCGCTATTTTCTGTTTTCTGCAGTTCCTGACTTCTAGCTGCCTTCCCCGTCTCTTGGCTGTTGCTTCAGCCGCCCATATCCATTTCCATCGCTTCATCGCTGCTGTTCCGGCCACGAGGAATGCTATCTGCAGCCTTTTCTGCTGTTCCAGCTGTTCCAAACCCCTTCTCAGCCACCTAGCCATTGTCCTAGTCCTTCCCACTTGCTGCCATAGCTTTTCCAGTCCTCCATACTCGCATCCATCACAATTCCAACATCTTTGCTGCCACTACTGTTCCCACGCTGCCATCATCACGGACAGCCGTGTGACGTAGATATCTGCTGTCTGGAATTCAATAAACTATTGCCTAGCTGTTTTCTACTTGCCAACCACCTTGTCCATCATCCCGCCAAATTTCAAGACCTCTCCGATCATCACCACCCCGAAATTTAGCCAAGTCTTGTCGTGTGTCGAGTTGTTATTTCCTATTCAAGTGTGTTGCGTGCCATGTTTATTGTTTTTTTTATTCAAGTGTGTTGGTCGTAACCGTCTATTTGCTATTAGTAATATGTGATTTTCCTATTTTAGATTGGGTTAACTAACTCTGGTATTAGATGGTTAATTAACTTAGAAAACTTAATTATTGATCACTCTCTTACTAGTGCAACACTTGTCTTTGCAATTTTTATCTATGGCCCTCATCCTTTTGACATAGTAGTGGCAGCGGTACTGACGGAAGGTGGAATTTATGTTATTTCTATTTTCTGCATCAGTATTTTCATCAATACAATTTCTTATTATATAGATGATGTAAACAAGTTATAACCAAAGAATTTTAATTTATTCTTCCGGTTCATGGTATGGCAGTATCAGCTTCTTAAAACTTCTTTTTGTTCAGAGATATTCTTGATATTTGTGGCTTCTGCCAGTTATTATATACCAATCTAATGTCCCATCACATGAAAGCCAACTGAGGACTGTTGATTAAGTTTTCAATGGAATATCAGACAATATTGATATAGTTTCTGTAACATACATCAATCTCTCATATCCCTCATTGATGAGGCCTCGTTTAGTGAGGATGCCATTTTTTTTAATGAAATTCCACTTTAAGTCTGTTAGAATTTTGCAAATATTTTGTTTTTCTACTGACCCTCCTGCTAGATGGCACCATAATTATGATTTCCATTGTTCGTGCACACCTGTGTACAATTAAGATTTACATACATACCAGTTAATTCTTATGTATTTACATGTCTAACATCTCTTACATATATTCCAACTGTACCAATGCATGAGTAGGTGTATTTCAACTTTTTAAAGTTAAAATAGTGAAATTTTTAATGTGATACTAAAGATTTGGTGGTATAGATATAAAAGTAAAATTTAGGTGTTAGATATGTAAATACATTGGAATTGACGGTATGTATGTAAATGAGACTGAAGCAATATTTTTTCCATCATTGATCATCTTCTTGAACTAGTTGTCTTACTGAGCAACCGCGATTAGCAGAAGTGCATGCCGTTATTTGTTTCGGTGATTCTATGCTCAACGTATTCTGAACAATAGAGAAACTCTCTTTCGCCTTTATTCCATATTCTGCAGTTGTGATGAACGAGTTCAGAAGATCCAAACTATTAAAATGTTGGAAGGCATCTTCATCTGTGCTGCTCCTCACTGCCTGAAATCATTCCTCAAGAAAGCTGAATTTGAATCTCATGTCCATGATACCCATGTTGATCTTCTTCAGCTGAACGGCGAGAAGGAAGGAGGCAGTGAAACGAATAATTTGAATGTCACTAGGCCCACTTCGGCAGATCTGCAGAAGCAGTCGTCGTTACCGGAAGCCTCTACTGCTCGAGCTCCACCTAGGCCCACTTTTTCCCCCAGTTCGAATTCTCAACCTCCGGATCGCGAAGACAGAGTCCAGCACCTTCCATCAAGAGATCAGTCATTCCCTAGACCTCCACAACTACGACCACCGCCTTTTCCTTCTCAGTTGAATCAGCCAGGTGAGGTTCAGTCGGAAAGCAATGTACCTCAAGTCTCTGATCGGCCGTACAACTGGCTCCCTCCACTACAGCGCTTCGACGGCAACCAAGGAAGCACGCCGTACGCACAAGATTCCGACCAGTTTCTCTTAGGAAGGAGTGCCCTGACTCCCCCAGAGTCCATGTTACCCAATCTCTCAGCTCAGCTTCCTAACCAATCGGGCTTCCCAATACCTGGCAACCCTAATCATCCTTTAGTCACAGCTACATTTAACTTCCCGTCTCTCCCTGCAGATGGATCTCAGCCATTCTTTGGCCCTCCATTTGAGATGCCGTGCCCTGAGTCTGTTCCACCAGAAGGAGGATCAGAGCAAGGATCGGTGTTAGGGACTCCGCCAACTTCTGCAAGAGTAACAGGCTTTCGAGAGAATTATCCTCGACCATGGGGCACGGATCTTATGTGCACGCCCTTTCAACCCATTCCTCTAGTTCAAGCGATTCCCGAGGGCTTCGTGAACCCCTCAGATGCTCAGGGAGGATTGGCATACTTCCAAGGCGATTTTGGTCAGGTTGTGCCTCCGAACTCTGTTTCAGGTAAGGAATCAGAGCAGCAAGCTGTTTCTGGTAATCAGATTGATGGGAAGAGTCTGCTGCCTTCTTTATCAGGGCAAATCCAGGGTTCTCGTCCGCTTCCCCCACCACCTCCTCTACCTCCACCATTATCACTGCAGCTCAATAGAGCTAGATTCTCGAGCTCCAGCGATGCGACCAGGGAGGGCCAAAGTATTGGTTGGCAGAATGAGAAAGTGAGGTTTGGGAATTGGCCGGATTAGTTGACGTTGCTATTCTATAGAACTGATATTTTATTTAAAATTTTGCTTTCATGTAAACTAATCTTTAAATTTTGCCTGCATTTTGATTAATATCCTTCGGTTTCAATGCAGCAGCCATTGTTTTTGTTTGGTTTAGCCAAGTAGGGGGCCCTTTTATGTTTAGCCATGTTTCATGGTAGGCCACATATAAGTTGAGCTTTAAGAATATTATTGCATGGAATCATTTATCAAGCTTCACATCGATCATTGGGATGGGAAAGCAGTGTAGAAAGGTAGCTTTGATTAAGTACTTGATATTCAATTTTAAAAAATGTCACACGTCATCTCTATTTTACGATGGCGAGAAAGGGCTCATGCTGGGTTGAGTCACTCTGGACTCGAGCATTTTGTGACCAACTTCTTATGTGTCTCTTTTGGAAATGAGGATATATATATATGGATTGGTGACATTTCTAGTGTACATGCAATTTGATATTCTTTTGGTTATACTAATGGTGAAGTGGTTGGCTGTTCAGAAAGAACCTTAAAAAAGTGCTGTTGGTTTTGATGATTTAGTTGAAACATCAACTTAGGGACATTTGGAGGTCTGCTTTTTGTGATGGGCTGAATTTAATGTATCATTTACTCTGTAATTGCTCCTACTAATCGAACTGCATCTATCGATAAATTTTCCCTTACATTCTAAGGTTTCACTATTGCTGACGACCATTTAAATTTTGTGTCAACTTGATTGGTAAGTCTAAGAATTCATCTACCCTTATCAACACTTCAGTAATAGGGCTTCCCCAGTAGCCATTCAAACGTGAGGTTATTTGGGATTGATCACTAATGAGGTTGTGTACGCTATTTGACGGTGAAATTGTGTGGAGTGAGTTGGAGCCATCTATATGATGTTAGGGGAAGGAAATAAAAAAAAAAAAAGAAAAAAGAAAAAAACTATTTTTATTAACAAATCTAGCACTCTCTTTCAACTATTTATCAAATGGAGAGTTTACATACATACAACATATTTCCTTGCTTGTCACACCAAGTGGGCTTTCGTCTTGAAGCTCGAGGCATCTTTTGTCAAGCCCCCCTCATTATACTCTCCAAACAAAGCCACACTCCACACATTATGCAGTCAGGTTGTCAGCGAAGCTCGATTGAGAACCGAGCAACGTCTCTCCTTTGTCTTCTTGGTTCGCTACATCGATGACGCACCACTTTTCCAAGCGTAAAGCAGCCAACTTTTCAGATCTAGTCTTATGACTTTCTCTACCTGGTTATGGAGCTGCTAAAGCTCTTTTGTTTAGATGTACCCCAAAATAGTTTCTTTAGTCGTATGGAGAACTCATGTGTGCAATTGACTCACTCTCTTAAAAGATGCTTTGGCTAGTAACTCTTCTTCCTCAAAGCTAGATTTAGGGTCTGTTTGGGGCAGCTGCAGCTTAATAATAAGTTGTTGTGCTACAGCTGCCACAGGAAGCTGCTGCGAATAAGTTGTTGTGGATAAATTGGTTGTCTATTTGTTTTCTACATTTTGAAAACAATTGTGTTGTAACTGTTTTTGGATAAATGACCATTTTGTCATAGTATAATAATGTTGTTTGCAATAGAATTGTTCGTCCCAATACATTCAATGCTTGAGAGCAAATATCTAGTGCAGAACATTACAAAACAAAGATAGACATCTCACTAAACAGTGAGTAGCATGACTACCAAAATTAAGAAAATGACTATTAAAATAACAACTAATAACATGATAATATTATTTTTAAAATGCAGACGACGTACGTCACGAGATAAATCGTCTTCCAGGGATACTGTCTACGTCATCGCACCCATTTCCCAGTCATCGCACGTGGGATTCCCAATAATCTGAAAACCCAACATCAACCGAAAACCAAATAACAATAGGTAATTGCCAAATCAAAAACCACAAAATTCTCAAGCACAGTAGGCATTAACCAACAGGAAGGGGAACCACTGCACAAGGAAACCACCAAATTCTTGGGCATAAAGCCTTTTGCAAAATCAAAAGCCACTGAAAAGTTAGGTTACATATTACCCAGCACAAAGAAGCACATATGAATCACTACAAAGAGGAAACCACGAAAATTAAGGCCATATACACATTTCCAAAAAAATTAATAATAGCATAGTTAAGGTAAAGATTAC